>CM073578.1:101761571-102961571 GCA_037074715.1 Magnolia kwangsiensis | reverse complement strand
TATCAAGAAAATGCTGAAAAAGCTTGCATTTGGCCTGAGTTTGGGAGGCTAACCATCCATATTTTTCAAAGCTGACTTCTTGGACAGAGTTAGGACCACCATCACAAGGGTTTGGATGGTCTAGATCATCGATTTGATCCCGATCTTGATCATGAAACGGCCCACAGCGTCTAGATTTCACAGACGTAGGGCGTGCGGAAATCGGCTTGCGCTGATGCTTGGTGGGTCCCACTGCATCTGACATTTGAGAAATCCACACCATCCACCAGATTCATCTCAAAAAACTAGTTGGGAATGGACTATTTTGGCTTGGATTCGGTGTGGCCCACAGGCTCTTCATACCGTCGTCCATCCTCCGTTTGGATGGTTGAAATTCGATGCACGTCGTCTTTTGGAATTCTATCACCTAGGCCTAGGTTGGACGGACCTTGGGGTTCAAATGGACAGTCCAGATTAATCATCTGGGCCAAGATGGTGGCCCACAGAATGTCGCAGCGTCCACACCTTACGGACGCTGTTCTCGTGCGGACGCTGGCTCGAGCAAGCTAGATCAGCGGTATGTTGACGGATAGCTTGGGTTCAATGCACATTGTGCTCTCATGCGCTGTGTACGCATGCAGCCCTAGGTGGAGCCCATCGTGATGTTCTTACAAAATCCACTCTGTCCATCCGTTGTGTCCTTTAATTTAAGGGGTTGCAACTAAAATTGAAGCATATCTAGAGATCAGGTGGGCCCTAGATCAGGGATTTGGTGGTTGATCTATCTATTAGGTCACTTCCACAAGGATCTAAGGGCTGAAATTCGATGTATACAGTTAATTTATGGCCCTCAAGCCATATCTGAAGTTTCGAGCAGAACAGATGGTGAAAACGCTGTGATCTTGCATTCTTGATAATTCTTGGGCTCGTTTAACGTGAGTGACATGATTTTCTTGGATCTCTGGCGTGTAAATTCTTCGATCTCAACCCCATGGGGTCCATCCCTTACCTTGGGGATTTCAGAGCATCAAATCCACGCTTTTCGTACCCTTTTTTAGTCCAAGCTCCTAAATACACCTTGCAGCACAAACGCGATTAAAATAAGGCGTTCAACGGTACCATGTTCGTACAATTAGGTAATAACTAGGGTCTAATATGTAATATTTGACCCTCAACACAACTCTCAAGCAACATTTTGCTAGCCCCGAGCAAAGTATGTGAAAAATAAGTTGAGAATTACAGGACATTTTCTAAAAACTCGAGTGATTTTTGAAAAATAATCCAGATATTAGAATTCTAAGATTCATAAATGTTGGACATTACTCTCTCCTAGATGCAAGCATATGGTAGACTTCATAATCAAATTCAGAGTATCAATCCATCAGTTAGAATAAATTCTAAACATTAAGTTCCATGGGTGTATAGTGTAATCTCGGCTTATCATCATTAAGATTCACTTCTCTATTTCATGATATCATTGGTAACCAATAAGAGAATTCATGACAACCAAAACCTAAACTAAAACTTGCCTCACAGATCATCCTTTCATTCTATCAATATTTGATTTTTCCATTAAAAATATGCCAAGGAGGGGAATTAAATCCTCACCTATAGGGAGCAAACCTATGGTGAAGACCAGTCGCCCAACAATTTCCAAATGTCAACTTTAGAGAATCGAACATTCACCTATAGGGAGCAAACCAATGGTGAAGAGCATTCGCCCAACCCCTTTAATTTTCTCAGGTTGGTTTCTTTCATGCTTAGTGATTAACAAGTTAATCCTTCAATATCGAACCGAAACCTCAATGTATAAGCAATATGTGACATGTAAAATCATGATTCAATCAATGTTTAAAACTTCTAATCATGGATTGACAATTCGAACTCAACTGTGGAATGTATTAAATAGCTAAATCCAAAAGACATAAATCCCCAACACTCCACATCTTATAATTCTAAATCAACGATGGCCGTCAAAATCATTTCAAATTCACAAGAATTTCTAAAAAAAATTTAAAATTTTTCACAATTTTTGCTCAAGACCGAGAAAATAATGATTAGGTGACCTAATTGCCCACTCCCAACCTAAAATCTACATTATCATCAATGTAAAAGAAATAAGCATGCAATGCACATGGGACAACGAAAGTAAAAGAGGTGTGATGGAAAGATAGTACCTGGATGAAAGAATCAAGAGACTTTTCAAAGATATCAACGTGAGAGCGAGTCAGCACAAGAGTAAAACTAATAAAAATAAACTATTCTAAAACAATGTAGAAAGCAAACTTGTAATACCCGTATCCTATACTATATCGTTCCGTAGGCTTCCGTGGTCCTCCCAGTCAAAATCCGACGACCCGCGAACTGTTATTGACAATTGCGCACGATCTTGAGTCGCGTCCAGTATATTTGAGTCGGCTCGACTCGAAACTTATACCGTCATGACTGCATTGGTACCGTGGTTCCAACGCCACGTCTTGTGCACTAATCCGGCACTTAGATCATAAGTTGTGGACCGCGCATGATAATGGTCGTGGACCGCGTGTTGCAGGACCCACCTATCCAGATTGCACATTTCCCTAGCAACCATCATCATGAGGATGATGTCACCCTAGGGGTGAACCCTAGCTATAGCCCCTATCCCATAGCCTTAGGCATACTCTTATAACTCATAATGACCTTAGTCTATGCCTCCCTTACAACTCATGATTTCCTAGCTAGAAAAGTAGTCATTTGTCCTTTCTCTCTCTCCCTCCCTCTTTCTTTCTTATTTCCTAGTAAGAAAGAGCTCTCAATGTCCATGAGAGCTCTTCATTTTCAACCCTTTTACAAGCTCTCCACTCCCAAATCCAACCCTCTAAAATCAATCTCAACCATTGAATCTTGTTCCCTTGGAGCTCTAGATCACATTGGTGGAAGAAGTCTAAGATCTAAGGTGAGTGCTTCTCTCTCTTTTTTATTTTTGTGTGATGTGTGGCCCACTTGGATGGACCCCACCTTGATGTATGTTACATCCAAACCGTCCAAGTCATGTGCACCCTACCTTATGGATGATGAGAAAACACAAATATCAGACCCATTAGGTGGGCCACATTCATGTGGGACCCACCTTGATATAATGTAGGCCACATACATGTGGGACCCATCATGATGCTATGTTTATCCAAGCCGTCCAGCATCCTTAGACGCTGGACGTGAAGCTCCCTATGGCTAACATGGAGTGTGTGTACTGACATGAGTGTGTACTAATAAGATATATATATATATATATATATATATATATATATATATATATATATATATATATATATATATATATATATATATATATATATATATATATATATATATATATATTATAACGTCCGTTAGTTTTTTTAGATTTTTAGGTGGGACACTCATATAGGCCTCACCTTGATGCGTTAATTTAATCTATGCCATTCATTCCATTCTCTAGATCATTTTAGGCATTGAGCCGAAAAATGAAGCCAATCCGACTTTCAGGCGGGCCATAGCATAGAAAACAATGGTTCTCACCATTTAAATCCGCTTTGACGTTTCGGTACACTAAAAACATAGTTGATATTGGGCTCTTTTGGATGGTATCGAGCCATGGAATCCAATGGTTGGGTTGGATCTTCCGGATACGGGCCCCACCTGGGAAAAACCTTAGAAAAATAAGTTTTCTATATATATAAAATATGTATAGGCAACAGTGCCTGCTGCTGCATTGTCAGCAGCGCAGGACATTGTTGCACCGTGGACGAAGGATGCTGGGACCGTGGCCCCAGCCGTGGGCCCCACTGTGATGTGTGTAAACATCTACACCGTGCATTTGTTAGGTCCCCTTTAATCAACGGGTCACCCCAAAAATCAGCCATATACAGATCTTAGGCATCCCACACCATCTTCAATCATGTGAAGATATGTTAAGTCATATGAAAGCATTTCCTGGGGTCCACCTGAGGTTTGGATGCACCTGAAACTTGGTCTGACCCCTTAATCTAGTGGGACACACATAATGGATGGGTTGGATTTGTGAACTACAAATTGGTGGGCCCAATGAATAATTATGAATGTTAATGAAGGCTAACACCCTCAACTGTGTTGCGTGGTGCAGCATCCTGCACCGCTGGATGCAAGGGGCCAGGGACCGTTGTCCCAGCCACGGTATGCATGTGTTTTATACATGTCATCCATCCATTCTGTTGGGACGGTGGGTCCCACTACTGTTGACATCTAGAAGGTTTGTGGGACCCACGTATGATGTATGTATACCCACACCATCAGCCCATTTGGTGGGACCTACCAGATGTATTTATTTTATTTACACCATCCTTGATGTATGTGTTATATCAGCACTGTGTGGGGCCACCTCGGTGTGTGCGTCCGTCCAGGCCATCCAGAGCCTGGACGTTGTGCTTATATTAAATGTAAAATTAATATAATATAATATATTATATTAATGCAATATATGCTAATATATTATATATTACAATAATATTATATATGTGGTGAGGGTGGGCTCTACGTGGGACCCACCTCTGCCCCTTTTAATGCATAAAAACTACACAGCAGCAGCTATATATATATATTATATTGTATATATATACATAAGGGTGGGCCCTACGTGGGACCCACCTCCATTGTTCTTTAATGCAGCATTAGCTACATGTACAACAACCCTGTGACGTGTAGACCTGCTGTTGTATACAGCAGTAAGTCCCATGGGTCCCACCTCTTCCATCCATGCCGTCTATCTATGGGACCCACCATAATTAATGTGTTGTATCCAAACTGTCCAACCATTTGAGATATCATTTTATGGTATGGGGTCAAGAATGAGTCAGATCTAAAGTTCAAGTGGCCCCCACCATTTAAATAGTGGACAATGACATCCACCGTTCAAACTTCTAAGCGCCACAGTAGTTTGTTTTCACTTCATCTATTACTATGTTAACTTATGAATAGGTTGGATTTCAAATACATCACGGCGGGCCATGCCGTGATGTGACCAGCCCTTTGATCAGGTGAACCACACCGCAAAGAAATAGGGGGATTTGAACGTCTACCATTGAAACCCTTTGGGAGCCACAGAAGTTTTAGATCAATATGGGATTTGTTTTCCCTCTTAATCCAAGTCTTTATGACCTTATGATTAGATTGGTTGGGAAAATAAAACTTATAATGGGCCCTGTGATTTATTTAACCATGAAATTATTATCTCCATTGCTATTGTGATATGGTCCAAATGATCCTTCAATATAACTCATTTTTTAAAAATTTATAGGGCCCATTGTTGGGGCCCACCTTGATGTGTATAAGGTCTGTTGTCGAGGCCCATCTTGATATATATAAGGCACATTATTGAGGCCCATCTTGATGTATTTATGGTCCGTCCATTGAGGCACTACAAGAAAGAGGGTTTTTAGCGACGAAACTTTTTTTCGTCACTAAAAGTCACTTTTAGCTTTTAGCGATGAAATTGAAAATTTGTAGCTAAAAGTTACTTTTAGCGATGACAATTTTCGTCGCTAAAGGCTGTAAACAAATTTTGAAAAAAATCCAAAGGTTTACTTTTAGCTACGAAAATTTTCGTAGCTAAAAAACATGGACAAGACTCTTAGCGAGCTGAAAACAAATTTTCCAAAAAAATCTAAAGGGTTACTTTTAGCTACGAAAAATTTTGTAGCTTAAAAACGTGGATGAGACTTTTAGTAATGAAAATGTTCGTCGTTAAAGGCTATAAACAATTTTTGATACTTTTACCTATGAAAATTTTCGTAGCTAAAAAACATGGACGAGACTTTTAGCTACAAAAATTTCGTCGCTAAAGGCTGTAAAGAATTTTTGAGGTTTACTTTTAGCTACGAAAAATTCGTCGCTAAAGGCTGTAAACAATTTTTGAAAAAAAAAAATCCAAAGGGTTAGTTTTAGCTATGAAAATTATATATATATAATTAAAAGGTAATATTTAAATGATTTGTAATATCACATGAAAAAGAATATTGAGAAGTTTAGAAATTTTAACAATGTTTGAGAAAAAATTTAAGAACAAAATGATGCTTTTGAAGAAAAAAATCAGCAATTTGAAATTTTAGAGAAAAAAATTAAAATATGAGAAAAAAAATCTCTCACATTTTATAAGAATATTTATAATATCACATGAAAAAGAATATTGAAAAGAATATCACATGTTTGTATTTTATTTTATTTTTTTGAAATATTTTATAATAAAAATGATTTTTGTTAAAAGAGTAAAAAAATATTAATTTTGAAAAAAAAATGTTATTTTTAAATGAAAATTGAAATTTATCCGTAAAAAATAAAATTATCAGGCACATCCACTAATTGAACCTTTAATCTTTTTTGGATAATCTAGTAAGTTCAGATTGAAGAGTAAATAACTTCAGATGTTTAAATCAAATTTCACTAAAATTGTTGATCAATCTTTTATGCCTAATATCTTTCTCTTATGTAGCCTAATTGAGGCAAGTAACTAGTTAGATTGAGAGTATTGATCAGTAAAATAGAGTAAATGGACCAGATATGTAAAATGGACCAAATATTCTGGTCAAAATTGTGGCCCAACTTACTGACCTCATGAGAACATAAGAATTGATGTTAGTAAGTTTTGTGGGCCCCATCATGATGTGTGTCGAACATCAACATTGTGGATTTGATGTTTCCTCTTTAGGTTATGAGATTTCTCAAAAATCATCTGTCTATGAAACTCAAGTGGGCCATACCATCTAAAACTATGTGAAGACATCCTAAAAAATATAAAAGCACTTGGTGGGGCCCACATGAGTTTTGGATGCGATTGAAACTTGGTTTGACCCCTCATCTAAGTGGGACACATATAATGAGTGGGTTGGATATGTGAGTCACATTTAGGCAGGCCCAATATATGATTATGAATGTTTTAAGGAAACCCTTCTCCACTACGTTTATGTGGGTTACTCGTTACCCTTACCAGAGTAAACTCTGTGGGGTCCACCATTATTTATTTATTTTATCCACTCCATTCATCCATGTTAACATATAATTTGAGCTCTAAAGAAAAAAAGGAAGCATATCCAAAGCTCAAGTGGACCACACCACAAGAAATAGTGTGATTGAACCTCTACCATTTAAAATTTCTTGGAGGCCATAGAAATTTTGGATCAAGCTGATGTTTGTGTTTTCTATTCATTCATATATTTTTTATATTATGAATAACCTTTAATCATTTTTGGACAATCTGATCAGTCCAGATTAAAGAGTAAATAACTTCAGATGTTTAAATCAAAATTCACTCAAATTGTTGATCAATCTTGTTTGCCCAATATCCTTCTCATGTGTAGCATGATCGGGGCAAGTAACTAGTCAAATTGAGGATAATGATCAGTAAAATAGATTGAATGGACTAGACATGTAAAATGGGTCAAATATTCTTGTCAAAATTGTGACCCAACTTACTAACCTCGTGAGAACCTAAGAATTGATGTTGGTAAGTTTTGTGGGCCCCATCATGATGTTATCGAAAATTTGGGATCAACCGACACCATTCATCTATTTTTCGAGATAATTTTAGAGAATTATCCAAAAAATGAATCATATCCAAAGATTAAATGGACCACACCACAAATAAGGGGAACGGATTAACTACTCCCCTTGACACCATCTAATGGCTGGTGGTTGGTGCTCTGTGAGCCCTACCATGGTGTATGTGTTTAATCCATATCGTCTATCTATTTTTAAAGATCATCTTACGATATAAGACCAAAAATGAGATATATCCAAATCGTAAGTGGACCACATTCTAGGAAATAGTGTTGAATAAGCGTCAACCATTAAAAAACATTTTGGGGCCATAAAAGTTTTGGACCAAGATGATTTTTGTTTCTCCCCTTCACCTGGCCATGTATGACCTAATCAACATATTGGATGTCAAATAAACAGTACAATGGGCCTTAGGATGATTTTAATGATGGATATTCAATCACTATTGTTTTCATGTGGTGTGGTGCACCTGAGATATCGATTTATATACTTCTCAATTTTGACAGATCGTTTTAGGTTATGATACCAAAAAGGAGGTAGATAGGAGACTTTGGTGGACCACACCACAAGAAATAGGGGTCACAACTGTAGTCATTTAGGTGTGGGGCCTATATAGTTCCACAATAATGTCCACCACAAAAAATCATCTATATAGATCATTTCAGGGCATGGGTCAAAGAATGAGGCAGATCAAAATATCAAGTTGATCTACCATAAAAAAAACATGGGGACTAAATGCTTACTCATAAAAAATTCCAGAGGGCTACAAAAGTCTTGGATCAAGCTGATATTTGATTTTTCTCTTCATCCATGTCTTTTTTTTTTAACTTATTAACAGGTTAGATCTCAAATAAACATCATAGTGGCCCTAGGAAAGTCTCAACGGTGGGTGTCACTGTCCCCACTATTTTCGGTGGTGGGGCCACTTGAGATTTGGATTTGACTCGTTCTTTTGATCATCCCATAAAATGATCTCTCTAAATGAATGGACGGTGTTGATATAATACATACATCATGGTGGGGCACACAGATCTGACTCCTTTTTTGGATCAACTATTAAAATAATCTGTTAAAATGAATGGATGGAGTGGATAAATAACATACATTACGGTGGGCCCCATAGGACTTAAAAACTAGGACATGGATTGGCTACTCTCCCTGACACTAGCCCCGTGGCTGGTGGTTGGTGCTCCGTGGGGCCCACCATGATGTAAGTGTTTCATCCATTTTTACAGATCATTTTAGTAATTTGCAAAAAAAAATTATAAGGATATAAATCTTAGGTGGACCACACCACAGGAAAAAAAATAATGATTGGGTAGGACGCATTTTGTTTCCTTCCTTGGGGAACAGATTGGCTACTCTCCCTCCACCAGCGACAAAAACGAATTGGCTACTCGCCCTAACATCAGCTCCATGGCTGATGGTCGATGCTCTATGGGCCCCACCATGATGTATGTGTTTCATCCATTCTGTTCATGAATTTTTATAGATCATCTTATTTCTTGATCCCAAAAATGAGAGGGATATAAATCTCAGGTGGACCACACCACATGAAAACAATAGTGATTGGATCTCAACCATTAAAATCCTCCTAAGGCCCACTATACTATTTATATGACATCCAATTTGTTAATTAAGTCATAAAGGCCCAGATGAAGAGAAAAAATAAATATCAGCTTGATCCAAAACTTTTATGGCCCCTAAAATGTTTTTAATGGTCGACCCTCATTCAACTTTGTTTCATGTAATGTGGTCCACTTGAGATTTTGATATATCTCATTTTTGGATTCATACTGTAAAATGATCTTTAAAAATATATGAATGTCATGGATGAAACACATACATCATGGTGGGGCTCACATAGCACCACCCATCAGCCACGAAGCTGGTGTCAGGGGGAGTAGCCAATCCGTTCCCACCAGCGACGGGGTGCTCAGTGGGCCCCACAATGATATGTGTTCTTCATCCATTCCGTTTATCCCTTCTCTTTTGCAGATCATTTTAGTTTGACATTTAGGCCTAGGAAGGTTTAGATAGCATATAAACATCAAGGTGGAGCCCAGGAAGGTTTAACGGTAGGAATTTCTTTCCCTCATTTCCCCTCTTGTGTGACCCACTTGAGTTTTGTAATCACCTCATTTTTAGTCGCACATCCTAAAATGAGCTCTCGAAACGGATGGATGGAATGGATTTCTCACCTATATTTCAGTGGGACCCACCCAGCATCCTTGCATTGGAACTTCCAGGAAATCCCGCCCCAAATTCGTGCCCAAATCACTCTCTCTCTCTCTCTCTCTCTCTCTCTCTCTCTCTCTCTCTCTCTCTCTCTCTCTCTCTCTCTAATTTCCTCCATTTTCCCTCTTTTCCATCAATCCCATCTGATTATCCATACCCTTTGATTTTGGATATCAAAGTTTAGGGTTGGAGAAGCTTTGTTTGTTGTAAATGGTGGCAAACTCGCAAGATATAAGAGGCTTTATAACTTTAAAGCCTTTAGGAAATGGGTTCTGAAAACCCTATTTTCTCCTGCCGCAGAGCTTCCCAGCCCCAAAAATCTGAGAGCTCGATTCTCTCAATCTGCATATCCTTTTCAAGTGAAACTTTATGAGTTTGATCGGCCCTAGCAAAGGAGTCTATGGCTGGAATTTCAGAGCATTTGGACAAAAAACAAGTGAGAAATCAGCGATCCCTCATTTTACGTCTATGCAGTGGTGGCATTCCAATATTCAATTTCTGCTCGATTTTGAAGATACTAATGCTATCTTTACACCTATGAACCTCAGTTATTTATATTTATTTTAATTTTTATGATAAAATGATTGATATCTCTTAGATTTTCACTTTTTAAACTGTTTGGTTGCCTTTTTCATTTTTCTTCCTTGTTTTGTTGCCTTTAAATAAAATAAAAAAATCATTTTTTTTGCTAGAAAGTTGGAAATGGCCTGTTTTAATGTTGACTATGTTGTTTACAGCCACTGTTCAATTTTAGGACTGACATTTTTTATTTTTTTTCATTTTTCTTCCTTGTTTTGTTGCCCCTTTTAAAATTTTATCATTTTTTTTGTTCTGCTGAAATGCATGAATGTTAGTCCAAACTCATTGGATATGGCCCATTCATGTGGTCATGCACAAAATCAATGGTCCTGATTACTGTAAACAAGCGCCCTATGTTAGCAGGCGTGTCTTTCCACTATATGCTCTTATCTCAATCTCTTGAATTCTCTATCAGATCTTTGGAGAAGACTGCGAGACTACGGAAGTTTACAAAGCTCAAACCAAAGACATTGTTGTTGCAACTGTCCGTGGATTTAATGGTGAGATGTTTGTTATTGTTGTTTATATAAATGTCAATGCAATTATCATGTAATTCTTTATTTTTTTTCCAATGACATCATAATAAGTGGCCCACACATGTATGAGAAAAGGAATGGTTGGAAAAGGCCTACCTGACAAGTGTTGGGTTCTAGCTTAGAGCTTGAGAACTGGTAAAGGAAATTCACATGAGGAGAGTTTGGACATAGTCTGACATAGTTTGATCAGGTGCACCATTTAAATGCCCTAGTCCTAAAAATCTGGCCATCAAGTGGGCCCCACATGTATGAGAAAATGGATGGTTGGAAAAGTAAGACTGATGATTATACTCAATGTACAGGCGTGGCCCACCTTGCAATTAGATTGCCTTGATTTTCAGACCAGGAATGCTCACAGCAGGGCTCATCCATCTTCTTACTGGTATTCTATTTCTGTTGTGCATCTGAACCGTGTCAATGGGGGATTCTGCCGAGTAATAAGATCATGGCTATCTATTTGAGAAACTTCATTTGTACTTATCTTTAACTATTTAAAAATGCTTTTATCATTGACTAATGCTAACTTTCCTGTCTCCCTTTTTTTTTTTGGTTGTTGTTGTTAATTTTCCTGTTTAATCCGTGGCCAAATGGCCGATTTTTAACGGTGGACATTCAATCACTACTATTTTCCTATGGTGTGGTTCACCCGAGATTTATTTCGAGCTCATTTTTTGGTATCAAGCTTAAATTTTCTTTGATGTGTCGTTTAGTTTCTCATAAAGAGAGGTCCTACGTGAGGTTGAGAATGTGTTCCAATAGCTATACAAAATTCTAGAGGGATTATTCTATGTTGATGAACTTAAAATATTGAAAAGAATATTTAAGATGCCTCACATACTTCTCTAAAATCAAACAAGAGCCTTGTTACAATCCAGTGTGTCAAGCAACTAGAGAAAAAAAATGGAATTTTTGAAAATGGCAGCATAAAAACTTTCTAGTCTCACAGTGAATAAATTAATTGTTTTGAAAGTTGTAATCTAGCTCATATAGGCCATCTTTTTTGGAGGAATGATTCTATAAAGATAAACTTAAAACATTGAAAAGAATATTTCAAGTGCCTTGGATGCCATTCTAAAATCAAACAAGAAGTTTGTTGGAGTACATTCCAATGTATCACAATCCAATGTATTAGGACTTGGGAAAACTAGTTTGTTTTCCAATGATACAAACTGTTTCTATGATAGGACACACTTTCTACTGTCGATGCTAACAAATAAACACTCATAAGTTGGATCATCCACTAAAAATTCAACTCACGATGTAAGATTTTTTTTTGTACTCTTACCTGTGTAAGTGCTCATTATGGCCTTTTATGGGCAAACCAATCTCAGTTTTGGACGGAGTTCCAATTGCTATCAAGGATGAGATAGATTGCATGCCCTATCTAACTATAGGTGATCTCAATTTTTAGTCGAGTTTTAAAACTATGTTTTTAAATATTTTAGGGCTTTTATGAGGCATGGCATCAAGTTTGAGCTAGTTTACTATGGAGGCTATTGTTTCTTTTGGAACTTAGAAATTGGTGGTGAACTATCATTGTAGTATAGTCTACTAAAAGGTGGAAACCAACCAGTGCAAAATCAGTTCTAGAATTCTACTAGTTTAAAGGTATTTCTCTTGATTGGGGTTTAAGCCTGAAAAAAATTAACTCCTGGTGGCACGTGTTTTGTTTAATGGTATTTCTCTTGATTTAATGGTCTCAGAGGTTTAGGTTGATTTTACAAAACGGGATTGACTTTTTTTTTGGGTATATATGCATTGGATTAATTGCAAAATAAGGTCATAAAGGTTTTCAAGTTTAAGATTCAGATGTTGATCTATTAGAGCAATCGGTGAAACAAAATCATAAGTGATGTATCATCCATTGATTACAGGCAATAGGAAATTTTTAGATATATCACAAGCTCTGTGACACAATCTGGTGACTCTTAAAGCAATAACCCATGACAATTTCCAGATTAGTACAACTGTCTTCATGATTGCAATTGTTTGACTTTCTAATGTTTCTCTTCATATTTTCTAGCTGAGGGAATGTGCATTTTCTAGTTGAGGGAATGTCCATGCACACTTGGTAAGGTTAATTTTCATGAGCTATACTTGAAGTTCTTGGAGAAAGTTAATTCAAGATTGCTAAATAAGGAGATTGTCAAAGCTACTTATGAGAATTGCAAGGTGCCTTAGCAAAACTTTTTTGTTACCCCTGTTTGTCATTGTCACCATACACATTTTCCAATCTCCCATAAACACGGACGAATGAGGTCCTGTATAATGGACGATCCACTTTGCAACTGATCAGTGGTCTGGATCGCAAAAACATATGGATCTAACTTGTACAAACAGTCGCATCTGGACATTATGTATGTCATGATGCATCAGGATCTAGTACTTATCTCTAGTAAAAAAATCCATCTATCAATACTCTCAAATGACTATTGAACAAATTACTTATTATCTGATTGGTTATATTGTTCTTGTAGCTTGGTTTCGATTCTCTATACTTTGCAAGGATTGATTACCAGGAAAGGTCAAAGCGTAAGGTGGATAAATCATGTTGAAGGTGATACTTTTGTCCTTCTGTATCATATGTATGCAACAGATGCTTGATGTGGAAATCCAGCCATTTTGAACCTTCCCTAATTGCATAAGTGGTTGAACTAGCTCTGTATGTTACACATAATCTATCATCCACTAGTTTCTGTAAATGAAGATATGAGGATTGATCTTAACAGTATGGTCATCATGCACATAGATAGAAAATACTTGGTAATTTTGGAGTCCTTGGTTAGGGTTTGGGCTGAAAGTACGAGTGCTAGAGCCGACGCTTTCAAAATCCGAAATCGTTCTCTTGAAAAATAGAAAAATGGAAATATTAGTCAATATGGATTTTCTTGTTAAGAAGAAAATGGAAGGTAAAGAAGAGACATAACTGAAACTTTGCACTGTGAAAAGTAATATTAACCATCTTACTTTCCCCGTTGAATTTGACGTCCAGGAAATGGACCTTTTCCAGAAAACTATGGATTTAAAACCATTAAATCTTTCTCAGAAATCTGAGTTTATTGAACTGAATTGAAATATTACAATTCAATTTTGTTGAATATCCAAACGCAAGGTTTCCATGAATTAGGCAAATGAATTCATTCTAACCCATTCTGTTGAATATCCAAATGCAAGAATTTTTTATTTATTATTTATTATTAATATTATTATTAATTTTTTATGATATGCAATAGCCTTTTAGAATTCATATGTAGGTGCATACTTATGCTCATACACATGGACTTTGACTGTCTTTCTTAAATTTCTTTGGTTTTTCTAATTTTTGTATCTAATTTTGAATTTCTAAGCCCTAAAATAAGATTCGAGGTTTCGTCAACAATGCTAATAGAATCCTTCAGGTCAAATTGTTGATTGGACCTGATTTTATTTAAATGATCTTGATAATCTATTTTATTTAAATGAGCAGACTCGGATGTGCGTCAGAGCTATCCGGATGTTGAGCGGGGGTCTCTGGAATATGGGAACCGCTGTTATGACCATGATGAAGCTGTCCATTTCCTATGGATGACATTGGAGTGTTTATATCTGTATTTGCTCGAAATTGATGGAGCAGACCCATATGTGCGTTGAAGCTATCCGAAAGTTGAGCGAGGGTCCCTGGAAGGTGAGAACCACTGTTATGACCATGATGAAGCTGTCCATTTTCTATGGACAACATTAGAGTGGCCTGACCATTTGGACATGTCGTATTTATATCTGTATTTGCTCAAAATTGATGGAGCAGACTCAGATGTGCGTCGGAGCTATCCGGATGTTGAGCGAGGGTCCCTGAAAGGTGGGAACCACTGTTATGACTATGATGAAGCTGTCCATTTCCTATGAATAGCAATGGAGTGGCTTAGCCATTTGGACAGGCCATATTTATATCTGTATTTTCTCAAAATTGATGGAGCAGACTCGGATGTGCGTCGGAGCTATCCGGATGTTAAACGGGGGTCCCTAGAAGGTGGGAACCGCTGTTATGACCATGATGAAGTTGTTTATTTCCTATAGACAACATTAGAGTAGCATGACCATTTGGACATGCCATGTTTATATCTGTACTTGCAGGGACCACACCCTTAACCTATAACCTATACCTATTCTCAAATCCCAAAACCTACAACTACAACGTAAACATTAATCTAAACCTATAACCTATAACCTAAACTCAATTCCCTAAACTCTAATCTACAACCTAACTTAAACCTATACTTATAACCTAAACCTATTCTCAAATCTCAAAACTTATAACCTAAACTCAATTCCCTAAACCTTAACCTACACCCTAACCTAAACCTATACTTATAACTTAAACCGATTCTCAAATTTCAAAACTTATAACGTAAACCTAAAGCTTAACCTAAACCTATAACCTAAACTCAATTCTCTAAAGCTTAACTTATAACCTAACCTAAACCTAAACCTATTCTCAAATCCCAAAACCTATAACTATAACTTAAACCTTTACCAAAAACCTATAACTTATAACCTAAACTCAATTCCCTAAACCTTAACCTTAACCTACACCCTAACCTAAACTTATAACTAAACCTATTCTCAAATCCCAAAACTTATAAACATAAACCTAAACCTATAACCTAATGCTATAACTTATAACCTAAACCCAAAACCTAAACCTAAACCTACACTTATAACCTATAACCTAAACTTAAACCTAAAACCCAAATATAAACCCGATCTCGAACCTAAACCTTAATGTATTCTTAAATCCCTTAACCTAAACCTATGACTTAAACTAAATTCCCTGAACCTTAACCTATAACCTAACCTAAACCTAAACCTATAATCTACACTTATAACCTAAACCTAAACCTATAACCTTAACCTAAACATAAAACCTAAACCTAAACCTATACTTATAACCTAAACCTATTCTTATAACCTAAACCTATTCTCAAATCCCAAAACCTATAACCTTAACCTTAACCTATAACCCAAAACCTAAACCTAAAACTTAAACCTAAACCTACACTTATAACCTATAGCTTAAACCTAAACCTAAAACCCAAACGTAAAACTGATATCGAACAAGAACCTGATTTTCTAAACCTAAACCTTAACGTATTCTCAAATCCCTAAACCTAAACCTATACCTAATCCTAATCTCAACTCCCTAACCTAAAACTGAACCTAAACTTGAAAACCCAAACCGAAACCCGATCCCAAACCTGAACCCGATTTCCTAAACCTTAACCTAAACCTATTCTCAAATCTCAAAACCTATAACCTAAACCTAAACCTATATAACCTTAATCTAAACCTAAAACTTAACCTATAACCTAAGCCTTAACCTATAACCTTAACTTATAACTTAAACCTATAACCTAAACTCAATTTCCTAAACCTTAACCTATAACCACACCTAAACCTAAACCTATAACCCGAACCCAATTTCTTAAATCTAAACCTTAATGTATTCTCAAATCCCTAAAACTAAACCTACACCTAATCCTAATCTCAACTTCCTAACCTAAACCTAAACCTAAACTTGAAAACTCAAACCTAAACCCAATCCCGAACCCGAACCCAATTTCCTAAACCTAAACTTATAACCTTAACCTAAACATATTCTCTAATCCCAGAACCTATAACCTAAACCTTAACCTATAACCTAAACTCAATTTCCTAAACCTTAACCTATAACCTAACCTAAACCTAAAACTATAACCTGAACCCGATTTCCTAAACCTAAACCTTAACGTTTTCTCAAATCCCTAAACCTAAACCTACACCTAATCCTATCTCAACTCCCTAACATAAACCTAAACCTAAACTTGAAAACCCAAACCTAAATTCGATCCTGAACCCAAAACCAATTTTCTAAACCTCAACTTATAACCTTAACCTAAACCAATTCTCAAATCCCAAAACCTATAACCTTAAACTATAACCTGACCTAAACTTAAACTTATAACCCGAACCTGATTTCCAAAACCTAAACCTTAACGTATTCTTAAATCCCTAAACCTAAACCTACACATAATCCTAATCTCAACTCCTTAACATAAACCTAAACCTAAACTTGAAAACCCAAACCTAAACCTGATCCCGAACTCGAACCCGATTTCCTAAACCTAAACTTATAACCTTAACCTAAACCTATTCTTAAATCCCAAAACCTATAACCTAAATTATAGCCTTAACTTATAACTTAAACTCAATTTCCTAAACCTTAACCTATAACCTAACCTAAACCTAAACCTATAATCTGAACCTGATTTCTTAAACCTAAACCTTAACGTATTCTCAAATCCCTAAACCTAAACCTACACAAAATCCTAATCTCAACTCCCTAACCTAAACCTAAACTTAAACTTGAAAACCTAAACCTAAACCCAATCCCGAACCCGAACCCGATTTCCTAAACCTAAACTTATAACCTTAACCTAAACCTATTTTCAAATCCCAAAACCTATAATCTAAACCAAAACCTATATAACCTTAACCTAAACCTAAAACTTAACCTATAACCTAAACCTTAACCTATAACCTAAATCTATAACCTAAACTCAATTTCCTAAACCTTAACCTATAACCTAACCTAAACTTAAACTTATAACCCGAACCCGATTTCCAAAACCTAAACCTTAACTTATTCTCAAATCCCTAAACCTAAACCTATACCTAATCCTATTCACAACTCCCTAACATAAACCTAAACCCGATCCCGAACCCGAACCCGATTTCCTAAACCTAAACTTATAACCTTAACCTAAACCTATTCTCAAATCCCAAAACCTATAAGCTTAAACTATAACCTAAACTAAATTTCCTAAACCTTAACCTATAACCTAACCTAAACCTAAACCTTAATGTATTCTCAAATCCCTAAACCTACACCTAATCCTAATCTCAACTCCTTAACCTAAACCTAAACCTAAACTTGAAAACCCAAACCTAAACCCGATCCCGAACCTAAACCTGATTTCCTAAACCTAAACTTATAACCTTAAGCTAAACCTATTCTCAAATCCCAAAACTTATAACCTAAACTATAACATCAACTTATAACCTAAACCTATAACCTAAACTCAATTTCCTAAACCTTAACCTATAACCTAACCTAAACCTAAACCTATTACCCAAATCTGATTTCCTAAACCTAAACCTTAACATATTCTCAAATCCGTAAACCTAAACCTACACCTAATCCTAATCTCAACTCTCTAACCTAAACTTAAACATAAACTTGAAAATCCAAACCTAAACCCGATCCCGAACCTGAACCCGATTTCCTAAACCTAAACTTATAACCTTAACCTAAACATATTGTCAAATCCCAAAACTTATAACCTAATCCTAAACCTTAAATTATATAACCTTAACCTAAACCTAAAACTTAACCTATAACCTAAACCTTAACTTATATCCTAAACCTATAACCTAACCTAAACCTAAACCTATAACCCGAACCCGATTTCCTAAACCTAAACCTTAACGTATTCTCAAATCTATAAACCCAAACCTAAACCTAATCCTAATCTTAACTCTCTAACCTAAACCTGAACCTAAACTTGAAAACCCAAACTTAAACCTGATCCCGAACCCGATTTCCTAAACCTAAACTTATAGCCTTAACCTAAACCAATTCTCAAATCCTAAAACCTATAACCTTAACTTATAACCTAAACTCAATTTCCTAAACCTTAACCTATAGCCTAACCGAAACCTAAACCTAAACTTATAACTCGAACCCAATTTCCTAAACCTACAACTAATCCTAATCTGAACTCCCTAACATAAACCTAAACCTAAACTTAAACCCGATCCCGATCCCGAACCCGAATCTGATTTCCTAAACTTAAACTTATGACCTTAACCTAAACCTATTCTCAAATCCCAAAACCTATAACCTTAACTTATAACCTAAACTTAATTTCTTAAACCTTAACCTATAACCTAACCTAAACCTAAACCTATAACCCAAACCCAATTTCCTAAACCTAAACCTTAATGTATTCTCAAATCCCTAAACCTAAACCTACACCTAATCCTAATCTCAACTCCCTAACCTAAACCTAAACTTGAAAACCCAAACCTAAACCCGATCCTAAACCCGAGCCCGAACCTGATTTCCTTAACCTAAACTTATGACCTTAACCTAAACCTATTCTCAAATCTCAAAACCTATAACCTATAACCTAAACCTAAACCTAAACTTGAAAATCCAAACCTAAACCCAATTCCGAACCCGAACCCGATTTCCTAAACCTAAACTTATAGGTTATAGTTTAGGTTTAGGTTTAGGTTATAGGTTTTAGGTTTAGGTTTAGGGTATTTTTGTTTATAATGTTAAGCTTATATGTATTTATGCATGAATGAATGTGATGCGCATAAGATTGCTTGTGTTTGGATGAACGTAGTTTATGTTTGGATGGATTTACTAGTTTGGGTTTAGATGGAAGTGAATGTGAATATGATGAAATATATAATATAACAGTTATATATCAAGATGAATATGATGAAATTGCAACAGGTGTATATCAGGAATTTTGTGCTGGAATATATTTTTTTAAAAAGAGACTTTTAGCGATGAAAATTTTCGTAACTAAAAGTTATGCAAAATATTTTTAGCGACAAAAATTTTCATAGCTAAAAGTCGAATATTTTTTTGCAACAAAAGTTTTCGTAGCTAAAAGGTTTGAAAAATATTTTTATCGACGACAAGTTTCGTAGCTTATTTTTAGTGACAAAAAATTTTGTAGCTAAAAGTTACGCAAATATTTTTTTAGCGACGAAACTTTTCGTAGCAAAAAATTTTCAAAAATATTTTTAGCGACGAAAATTTTCTGAGTTAAAAGTTATGTAAATATTTTTTAGTGACGAAAATTTTCGTATCTAAAAGTTATGCAAATATTTTTTTAGTGATGAAACTTTTCGTAGCTAAAAGTTTTGAAAAATATTTTTAATGACGAAAATTTTTGGAGCTAAAAGTTATGCAAATATTTTTTAGCAACAAAAATTTTCGTAGCTAAAAGTTTTGGAAAATATTTTTAAGGACAAAAATTTTCATAACTAAAAGTTTTAAAATTATTTTTAATAATGAAAATTTTCACAACTAAAAGTTTTGTAAATATTTTTTAGCAACGAAAATATTCCTTGGTAAAAGTTTTGTAATTTTTTTAGTGACGAAAATTTTCGTAGCTAAAAGTTTTGTAAATTTTTTTAGCGATGAAATTATTCGTTGCTAAAAGTTTTGTTAGCAACAAAAATTTTCGTCGCTAAAAACCATTTACTTCGGTATTTTAGCGACGAAAATTTTCATCGCTAAAGGTGGGATTTCTTGTAGTGAGGCCTGATTTGATATACATAAGACCCATTGGCACGGCCCGATTTGATATAGATAAGGCCCATTAGTGCGGCCCAATTTGATATACATGAAGCCCATTGGTGTGATCCATCTTGATGTATTTTGGCCAATGGACGGGGTCCGCCCATTTGTATTGTTAAGCCCATGTAATGAGGCCCACTCGATATATGAGGCCTAGTATTGAGGCTTGTGTGATGAGGCTCGTATAATATATTTGAGGCCCAAGTGCAAGGCCCACCTATTGTATATTCGAGGACGATGTGATGTATGTTAGCCCATATGACGAGGCCGATGTGATGTAAATGAGGCCCATCATGATTGTATGTGAGGCTATGCACCCACTATATGTTTGGCCCTATGTAGGTCACTCCTTGGGAGTAATATTGGTTAGATGTTCTCAATGTGACCTTCCCGTAGGCTTTGTTAGGCCCATTCGCACCATTCTCTAAGTGGGTTACTCTAAATAAGTGGGCCCCATTCGCCATAGACGAATGGCTCTGTGCCATAAGATTGGATATAACCACAGCCATGGGCCAATCTTTATATTATGGTTGATCATCTGTCCATCTATGGACTACGCCTTGTTTATATGCTGATTTTCGATGCCGATTATCGATGCTGATTATCAGTGTCATTGTCAAGGCCGATTCTGATTGTCGAGGCCCATTGTGATGTATTAGAGGCCCATAGGACGTGGCCCATTGTGATATATTTCCAGCCTATATGATGAGGCTCGACTTGATGTATATTAGGCTCGTGTGAGCAGCCCATTGCGATGTTTATTAGACCCGTGAGATGCGACCCTCTTGGTGTACATGTAGCCCATGAGTGAGGCCCATCGTGATGTGTATTAAGCTCTTGAGTGAGGCTCATGGTGTTGTATATTTGGCCCTTGTTTGAGGTCATGAGTCCACTATATGTTAGGCTCTATATGAGTCATTCCTTGGGGGCAATGTTGGTTAAATGTTCACATTGTCGAGTCTGATTGTCGATTTCGGTTATTGACACCAATTATGAGTATATGACCGCATAGCATCATGATACATGCCCATAAGCACCATCTGCATGTTTGTTATGAGATGTGGACCATTACATATGTCATTGGGCAGGTTATTATGAGACTCCTTGATAGGCAGAGGTTATCTCATATGAGCACACGGTATGCGCAGGATTGATGCATGACTGGATTGTATGACTCATGCATCTTAAATTGTGTGTTGTGATTACTGTAGACCCTGCAACATCAAGGTCATACCCTCCACAGTCATACCGTGGATGGCCAGATGAGACATTAAAAATATTTAGTTCGAGCATCGAGCTGCCATAGATAGCCCTGGGTGAAAATCCTTAAAATCCTCTTTGTACCAGACGACGCCCCAACGTCAAGACCGAGTGGATACATGAGCGCCCGAGTGTCGAATACTAGGAGTTCGCGTCTCCCACTGTGTCGTAGTCGGTTGGGAGGGAGTGTGGCCTTACTAGCCTGAGTGAGGGGACAATGTTTAGGTTTAGTTTGACCAGCTCGAGGAATGGGTCCGCTATAGATGAGCCAGGTCAGTATTGGTAGACTACTGACCAGGAGGATAGTGAGGTCTCTTCCACTTAGCCAGTTATTCCCTTATAAGGCAACAGGTGCGTGGAGTATACTAGACCCCGGTGATGATCCTAGAGATGAACTGTACTGATATGTAAACTTATTGAGTAGGAGTTGCATATTCATTCATTCATTCATTCACTATCCACTTGGGCTGGTGGTACGCAACTATTCATTACATGTACCTTCACAATGATTAGGATTTCGGTTAGGGCGTGTAACTAACCTGAGATCAGGAGTTTACCACATCGAGTCTAACTATCCAAATTTAGGTATGAGACTAGTTTGGATAGAAGTCCCTTGTGATGGACCACATAGCCTGCGATACTACGTACTATCATCTCGACTTCACACTCTAGCATGGTCATTCCATTCGCACAGCATATTGCATTACATCTACGGCATATGACATTATGGGTTGCTATGTTTCTGCACTTATATGGTCTAGACGGACTTAGCAGGATTTACACATTGCCTTGCATCCTCGGCATCTGATATTTGACTATCTATGACTCCTTATTTGCATAACTGATCAGTATTGTATACTCTGATATTGTATGACTCATGGACTTGTCCGTATTTCTACTTACTCTGATAATTTATGATCTTGTCGGTATTTCTGTTTACTCTGATAGTTCCTGATCTTGTCGATATTTCTGCTTATTCTGATATTGTACGAATTATGAATTAGTAGTATTTTCGGTATTGTATGATTATGGCATTATATTGAATACTTGGCACTTACCTTGTGCATACACTTACACTACCCTCTAAGCTTTCTATAAGCTTATGAACGATATATGCGTGCAGCTGATGTTAAGTTGCAGCAGCGTGGAGCTTGGAGCATATGTCTGACTTCTGGAGCTTTAATTTTTACATATGTATTTCCCTTTTAACATTGTATTCAAATGTTTATATTTGTGGATATGTAATGATGATGTTGCCTTTGTGATTCAAGTATGCTTGTGGTTATGTTTATTATGAGTTAAATGTATATTGGAAAAAAAATCCTCCTTGTGGGATCTCAGGATCGGAATCTCGAGTATGGATGCTAGGAGCCGAGAATGGGATACTACGGAGGCTGTCGGCACTGGATTCAGCGATTGGGATTCTTGTGAATCCGATTTCAGGATTTGGGACGTGATAAAACTAACCTAACGGCATAAAATTGACTAACTTAGAACAACATAAAGCAAACTACCCTAGTCCTATGAAAGCAGTAAACCTACTTATACCTCCATTAGACTAGGAGATTAATCCTGGCAAATAGGATCAGTCAGAGGCATGGACATATCTTCTGCATCAAATTTCTCGACAAATGACTTTAGTCGATGTCCATTCACTTTAAACTCATTGTCATTGTCTGGATTCTGAATCTCGACAGCCCCATGAGGATAAACATTGATAACGGTAAAAGGATCGGTCCAACGATATCAAAGCTTATCCAGAAAGAGATGTAATCGAGAATTATACAAAAGGACTTTCTAACCAGGTGTGAATGATTTTCATAAAATATGTTGGTCTTGAAACGACTGTATCCTGTCCTTATAAATTCTTGAGTTCTTGTACGCGTCATTCCGGATTTCTTTGAGTTAATTCAATTGAAGTTTACATAATGAGTCGGCGTTGTCCAGTTTAAAATTTAGATTTTTGATCGCCCAATAGGCTCTATGTTCCAACTCCACAGGCAAATGGTAAGTCTTCCCATAGATAAGTCTAAAGGGAGACATTCCAATAAGGGTTTTAAAAGCAGTACGGTAAGCCCATAAGGCATCGGTCAATCAGATTGACCAATACGTACGGTCAGGGTTAACCGTTTTCTCTAAAATGTGTTTGATCTCCCTATTGAAAATCTTAGCTTGCCTACTTATCTGTGGGTGGTATGGGGTGCTCACCTTATGAAAGATACCGTATTTCTTCATTAAACTCTCGAATGGTCTATTACAATAGTGTGAGCCCCCATTACTAATGATGACTCTAGGTATTCCGAATCGGGAAAGGATATTCTCTTTTAGGAATTTACTGATCGTGTAATGGTCATTATTCCGACACAGAATCACTTTGACCCATTTAGTGACATAGTCTATGCTAAGCAAAATATATAGATTTCTAAAAGCTTGGGGGAATGGTCCTATGAAATTGATGCTCCAGCAATCAAATGCTTCTATGATAAGAATGAGATTCAAGGGAATCATATTTCGATTGGACAACGCTCCCAATTTCTCACAACGCTCACAAGCTTTACAAAACTCATGAGTGTCCCTGAACATAGTAGGCTAGTAAAAGCCACACTGCAGAATCTTGGCCGTGGTCTTTATAGTAGAAAAGTGACCACCACAGGCCTGTGAGTGAGAGAAGGATATGACACTCTGATGCTCATCATCTGGCACGCATCTCCTTAAGATTTGGTTTGGGCAATATTTAAACAAATATGGATCATCCCAGAAAAAGTTGCACACCTCAATGAAAAATTTGTTCTTATCTTACGTAGTCCAATGTGTCGGTGTAAAACCCGTGGCAAGATAATTAGTAATATCAGCATGAATGGGAGACTCTAAACAACTGTTCATCAAGGAACATGTCATTGATGTGTGTCGTATCAAGGGAATCAGAGAAATCAAGGTGAGAAATATGGTCGGTCACTAGTTCTCTACTCCCTTTTTATCTTTTATTTCTAGGTCAAATTTCTGGAGTAGGAGGATCCATCTTATCAGGCCGGGCTTAGCATCATTCTTAGATAGAAGATACTTGAGTGCCACATGATCTGTGTAAATAATGATCTTGGATCCGATTAAGTGAGACCTAAATTTGTCCAAAGCGAACACTATGGCCAAAAGTTCCTTTTCCGTAGTCAAATAGTTCACTTAGGCAGGATTTAGAGTCTTACTCGCATAATGAATAACGTAGGGTTTCTTATCTTTTCTCTAGCCTAGAACCGCTCCAAGAGTATAATCAGACGCGCCACATATAGGTTCAAAAGGAATGCTCCAGCCGGGTGGCTGTATGATAGATGCACTGGTCAACATGCCTTTAAGCTTAGTGAAAGCTTCCTGACATGGCTTAGTCCACTCTTATGGTGCATCCTTTTGAAGTAGATTACATAAAGGATGAGAGATAAGAATAAAGTACTTTATGAATCTTCTATAAAACCCGGCGTGTCCTAAGAAGGATCGCACGTCCCGTATGTTCTTGGGTGGAGGTAGGTTAGAGATAAGATCGATTTTTTCCTTATCCACCATGATTCCTTTGGACGAGATAATATGACCAAAGACAATTCTCTTATGAACCATGAAATGACACTTCTCCTAATTAAGTACCAAGTTCTTTTCTTCACATCTTTTCAGCACACATTTAAGACTTTCTAAGCACTCACTAAAAGATGGACCGAAGATAGAGAAATCGTTCATAAAGACCTCTAGATATTACGCTATCATATCAAAAAAGATACTCATCATACATCGCTGAAAGGTAGCAGGGGCATTACATGGTTCAAATGGCATCCTTCGGTATGCAAAGGTGTCATATGGACATGTAAATGTGGACCTTTTCTAATCTTCAGGGGTTATCTCTATCTGATTGTAGCTCAAATACCCGTCAAGGAAACATTAATAAGAATGACCAGTTAACCTTTCCAAGATTTGATTAATGAAGGGTAAAGGAAAGTGGTCCTTCCTCGTGACGGTATTCAACTTCATGTAGTCAATGCACATTCTCCAACCAACAGTAACTCTAGTTGGTACGAGTTCATTATTGGCATTAGCTATAATGGTGATTCCGGACTTCTTAAGAACCACCTGAGTTGGACTCACCCATTGACTATCAGATATAGGGTATATGATACCCACATCCAATAGTTTAAGAACATCAACCTTAACCCACTTCCTTCATGTTTAGATTTAGTTTATGTTGTGATTGTCGGTCTTCACATTATCCTCAAGATAAATGCAGTGAATATAAATCGAGGGGTCAATTCCCTTGCGGTCCGCAATCATCCATCCAAGGGTTCCCTTATGCTCAATGAGAGCAGATATAAGCATACTCTCTTGTTCTTTCTCAAGGTGGGGAGAAATCACTACCGGTATGTCTCATCTTGACCTAAATATGTATATTTCAAATCAGAGGGCAAATGTTTTAGGTTAAGCTTCGATGGCTTGAGGTTAGATGGTAGAGGCACTTCATCAGTTTGAGGCAAATCGTTAAATTGTGGCCTCCACTGGTTAACTTCAAGCACCGGCACAGCATCAAGCATGACACACGTCTCTCTAATCATGTCATCATTAAAATCATGGGAGTGAGCCAAACACATCTCTAGAGGGTCAGAGGATAAGGTAAAGGGTGTCCTACCTTCTACAAAAGTGTTAATCATGTTAATGTTGTAGAAATCGTCATGTAACACCCTGAATTTTTGCCAACCTGGAATTAGACATCCTTAGGCAATGGGTCAACCATAACACTCTCAAAGCTCATTCCCAAAGCCAAAGAAATCACTTTTCAACCCATTTTCTTCAAACTCTCACCTTTCACCACCTCATTCTTCAAAATTCTCCAAGTACTCTCATATTAGACATGAATCCTCAAGTTTAAATAGTGAAGAACTATACTTAAACTAAAACTCAATGTAAACGGTTGTCGAGATCGAGTCCGTGCACACTCCTGATCACACTCAACGACCCTAAATCACTTCTAGACCGTCAATCGAAGGGTTTAGGCCATGTTTCATTCCATTCCAAACCTAGAAATGAATGTCCTTAGGTGGTAGGTCAACCCCAACATCTTACACTCAATCTCAAAGCCTAAAACCTCTTTTTATCCAATTCCTTCGAAATCTCACCCTTCGCCACTTTATTCTTCATTTGTTTTCTAAAAATATTCATAATACACACCAATCCTAGGGTATTAATGATGAAGAATAATACCGAAGCTAAAACTTACCGTGAATAATAAATAAATGGATAAAATGGGTCTTGACCCTTAACCTTTTGAAATATAACAAAATAAATAGGTTAGTTGGATAGATTAGCGTCTCCTACCCCAAAATCATATGCTATATGCCATATAAACTCATTTCTGTTTATAAATTGGCCTAGAAATTGTCTCAAATGGAGTCAGGGGCCAAACGATCAACTTCCAAGGGGACCCAGGGTGGGCCCCATACTTTTTTGAGGCCCAGAGGATAGGAGAACCTCGCCCAAATGGCGACACCTCACCAAATCTACCAGTGGTCGGCGAGGCCTCGCCAGTAAACTGGCCCAGTTGAGCCGAGCCTTCGGGCCAATTGCATTTGGGGCCTAGTGGGACTCTATGGTATAGGGTTCGACCCTCCTTTCATCCTAAATCAAGTACTTCATTCACAAACCACCCCTCCAAGCTTACCTTTTCTTAAAAAATCTCTCAAATCTCTCCAAAAGTCCCTCTCCAAACTCTTCCTTTTTCCGTTTCCAAGCACCCTCACTCCACCTTTCAAATCTTATCTCAAACAGAAATCATTATAGGCTACTTCCTTTAGAAATTAGATAAAACTAAGTGTTAGATTAGACGACCTGTGAAATTATCACCAATCACTTTAAATACGATCTGCTAGAGCCAAAACGTGTAGAATAGTTGACGGTACAATACCCTAAAACCTAGGATCAAACTCTAGACCCGGTTGCTCACGGGAGCATTCGAAAACTTTGTATCGGACCTGGACCACACATCGGAAGTTCGATTGTCTCGAACTTAAACAATCCTGACCGCCTAGTTGGACTTGATAATCACCTCAAAAATTAAGTCCATACGATGTCCTGAGACCATTTCCTTGCGTCCGGAGTGAAGAGAGTGAGAAAAGGAAAATATTTAAAAAATTAATTCAATTTAAATAAATCTGGCACGTGTCGCTTACGTGATATTTTTTTAAGCATTCAGACTGTCAGAATCTGACCCAAATATACCCTCAGATCAGGGAACATTTCCCACTCAAATCAGTGTACTTGGAATCCTCAATCGAGTCTCAGTCACCGCTGAACTGAAACTGGTCCGCCACGTGTGATCTGGGAACCCTATCGAACTGAAAACTTAATGTAATCAGGATCCAACATCCATGAGCTTAAGTCCGACCGCATTCAGTCAGGGGACCTCCAAAAACGTCCTTTTGGATCGAAACAGACCTGATTTGGCTATAACCCAAGTATAACTTGGTTTAGAGTCTAAATAAGTGAGTTTCTAACCTATTTAAAGACCTTAAACCCTCTCACATCCCTCCCATACGAATTTATAAAAAAAAACTAGGAAAGAGAAAAGAGCAAAGAGAGAAAGTGAGGGAGAAGTTGGGGCTCTCTCCTGGGATTCTTCCCTGTTGCTCCACGTGCCAAAGCCATCCACCTGCATCGTTATTCCGGCGATTCCAGTTCCGTTCTAGGTAAGAAAACCCTAACCCTAGCCTGTTTTAAGGCTCCTATGGGTACAAGTAGCTAAGTAGCTGACTCACCTTGTGTTGTAGGTTGCCAATCAGTCGTTGACGACGACGTAGAGTTCCTATTCGATTCATTACGCTCCTACGGCATAAGGTGCGGATTTTAGACACTTAGATTACCTGCTTTCAAAGCTTTCAATACCGTTTAATGGTAGATTACTGATAAGGATGTTGTCTGACATGTAGAACATGCTGTCCGTTTTTCATTTCGAATACGTACGAAGAATATGAGATTTAGGATATTTTAGGTATTTGTAGGAAATACTGTATGCGTATAGATTTTGCTGGTATGATTGCCATGAGTATTTACCGTGCACCTATACTAGTTATACGTGTATGATCTGTTTGGCGAAGAGATTTGTCCTAATGCACATATTGGCCGACATATGCTATGTAGACTAATGTGTGTAGACTAAGTGTTTGTTGAAATGCCTAAATCAATATGATTTATGCATGCCATATGTTTTGAATGTAAGAACATGATTGTTGTGTATTAGACATCTCCTTGATATAAGGATTTGTCATATTATATGCGGAAATCAACATACGTCAAGTACGTTGGAGTTGTGTAGTCTAAGTGTTTGTGTAAATGTATGTATTAGTAACTATTGAGTAAATGGTGTTGTAGATTAGCGTTGAGACTGGATTCTCAACTAATTTGATGATGTACATAATTTTCTCCATACTTGTTGTATTTCAATTGATTACCTTATGTATGAAGTACTCGTGTATGGTTAACTGCTTATGATCTATGTTATAACATGCCGATAACATGCTGGAATTTCTTGTATTTCAATTCCGTCTCTCTCATATGATTATTGATTTAGATTACAAGTGTTTGGGGTTATACTCTAGTCCAGGCAGTCAGTAACAGATTAGAATTCGTGGTTGGATTCTATTCACCATGAAGGATGTGTATGACGAACCCGAGTCGTACTAGAGTCGTCGGCAGTGGTTAGGCCACATGAAGTGCTTGTGCACTTCATGTCGGTTGATTCAACGTGCACTCGTGCTAGTCGGACTCATCAAGTAACCCGACTGACCATTGTATGTTCATCTTGTATTGGTCATAACTGCTTGAACCTAGGGTACTGAACTTACCAGTGAAAACCCTGATAGCTGTGGTACCTTGATCCACTAAGACTCATGAGTCAGGCATGGTGGTATGGGACACCGTGGTCAAGCTGTCGACCTACGCTGGGGCTACAAACCTCCCCGTAGTGACCAGTGAGCAACCTAGACTCGTGATCAGATTATGGTGGTATGGGACACTATATTCTTGCTGTCGGCCTACACTGATAAGGTGATAGGGGAGTGGTGCAATGAGTGCGAGCAACAGCCCTGGCAGCCCTTTGTAGTGACCTCGAGCATACTCTGAGTCTACGTGAGGCGACGACCCTTCCGTAGTAACAAGAGTACAACTAGGCCTGTATTGATAAGGTGATGGGGGAGCGGAGCAACGAGTGAGTGCAACAGCCCTGACAGCCCTTGCAGCGACCTAGAAATATATCATCGTATGAGACTACTAGGAGTGACGACCCTAGAAAGGATCCTTGTTGGGAATGATATAAGGGAAGTACCCTAGTTTTCTAATCCTACTGTATGAAAA
Source organism: Magnolia kwangsiensis (assembly GCA_037074715.1). Classification (NCBI taxonomy): domain Eukaryota; kingdom Viridiplantae; phylum Streptophyta; class Magnoliopsida; order Magnoliales; family Magnoliaceae; genus Magnolia; species Magnolia kwangsiensis. The sequence goes on along the minus strand of CM073578.1, from coordinate 102,931,667 downwards.
GGACTAATAACAACTCGGTAATCATATTCATATCGCACTGCATGTGTCTGGAAGATGTGGAGCACTGAGGGAAGAAAGCATGCCGCGGACGTAAGATGGTGTCACATGAGGGAGTATGTCAGTGAGGGCATCCATCATGTCATTTCATCCTTGCATTAATCACAGTATTTAGGAATGTTTGAATTGCTTGCTTTATCATTATCACTTAATTGATTTGATAACATGCTAATCTTTGCTCAATGATTCCACTGAGTTAGCTACTCACTCTCACGTTACGGGACGGTATTGCACACACCAACCAGTCCCTATTTTAGTTTCAGATGATGGCGATGCTTGCGAAGCAGAGCCGGACTTGATGATGATGAGGAAGATCCCTCCTATATGCAGGTTCTGATCGACGGGTTTACAGGGTTACTGATTATATGCCAATACACTTGGTATTTTACCTTTTATTTCCACACTCATGTATATTTTTTTCTTTCTATTTTGGAGTATACATGTATTTAGTTAATCCGGTAACATGTTCACACTCTGGAGACTTACAATATTTATATAATATATATATCTATCACATTCTTTCGCTTGCTAATTTAACTGTCTCTAGAGTATGATATGTTGTTTTGGCTTAACCCACTTCATGTTTTATGCACTATCACAGCCGACATTCATCTATCATTGAAAATGTTGCATAAGTGATGTTCTGAAACTCGGGAGTGGAGTTTATGCTCGACCCCCGATTTTCAGGGCATTACAGATGGTATCAGAGCATGATTTGGATTAAACTGAACCTGGGTTATGGTTGCATGACGCACACTGACGCACTCCGACTTAGGAAGAGGGCGATGGAATCTAGAAATCACATTAGAATCCCAAGTGTCGCCGACGGGCGAGCCCGTACGTAATCAAGAACATGTAAAATGATCTCATATCTCCACTTCTTTTCACTCCAGCTTCCGTCTTCTTCTACATCTCACACCCATCCACCACTATTCTTTACAACTCTTTACCTTCCTTTCAAATTATACTTGGAATCTCATCATCATGGGATTTGAAAATTCCATCTCACACTTTCCAACACAAGACGCATTTTTCAAAGTCTATGAATCGATTTTTAATCCCATCCCACCCTCCTTCCAAACATGTCATTTCGAATCCCGCGGTGGGATTAGCAATGAAATCCATTTAATACAACTTAAAATTTTAGACTTAAAGTGGACTCGTAGACTTCAAAGGATTTGATGGTGTAGGAAATTCAATAAATTAATAACATGAGCCCTAGGGCCTCTTTAGTTGGTATGTGAATAGGTGTAGTGTTCAAGAGTAATTAGATTTAGGTCCGGGCAACTCAAATTTAACTAGATAACTTCTGACCCTAAGCTATAAAACAAATTCCTTGTATTAGGAAGGATGGGAAATCATCTAGTGTATAAGCATAGGTTTTAGGTTACAACTAGTGGATCACGGCTACTCCTAAATTAAGAATAGGATATTGGTTATACTAAGGAATGTAAAAGACCGATTATGCTAAGATAATTGGCAAATAGACTTAGTTGGTTAGCTTGATTAAGTTAGAGTGAGACCTCGTTCCTTTGTTGAATCCCCTTCATACTTATAGACCACTTTAGTAACTCTTTGACTTAGAAACTCCTCACGCTCAGAGGACACTTATAAATCCCTTAGAATTAATGTTAGGTCAAATCAACACACCCTCTAGAATTACCTTCCTAAGAACTTAATACAACCGAGGACACGGAGTGGAGAAACTATATATAAGCGAAGTATTCGCGGTTTGAATCGAATTCTTAATCCTAGTGGTTACCAATAAATTTAATGCTCTGATCAAGCAGAACATCGGCATCGACTTGGATTAAGAACTGATATGATAATTTTCTGTCATCGCGAGGCAGAAGGTCTATGTATCCAGCTCAGATCCACTATATAACTTTTTTTTCGTGTTGGCCCAACCACCTACAACCAAAGGTCATTGCTTTGCCTTTGGAAAATATTAAGGACATATAGCCAATAAAGATTAGACATCTTGCCGCAAGCTCTCACCCGTCCCTAGAATTAACCACAAAACTCATGATAGGTCCTAAATTACGTCTCGTTTCGACATGCGGATCAGGGCATAGATCTTTGACATTTTAGAGTAGAAATAATTTTTTAGGGGGGTAGAACATTATGAGCCCAATCTAGTTAGGTCAGCTAATACAACAGTTAGATCAAAGTGGCGCAGCGAAAGCGTGGTTGGCCCCTTCCCCATTGGCTCAGGATCGAAGGAAACTAATTCAGGTTATACGTAAGGATTAGGCCATTAAATAGGATCTAGATCTAAATAGTGAAATCTTTAAAGGGGAACAATTAGGGCGTAAGTAATGAACTTATTCATATTAAATCATAGGCCCAACAATGAGAAACGTCGTCAAGACTCTAACTAGATAAAGAAATCAATTGTAGCCAATTATCAGGGTATAAGAGAGAGATAGAGAGTAAATTTTTAAGGAGGGTAGACTACAATGTGTTAGACTAGCATAGATAGTATACACCCTACCACGCATATAAACTTGAAATCAGTATAGTTTAGGTAAAAAGGATAATAGAATCTTTACTCATTACCCTTCGTCAATTTCGGGGACAAAATTATTTTTAAGGGGGGTAGATTGTAACACTCCGAATTTTTGCCAACTTGGAATTAGACGTCCTTAGGCAATGGGTCAACCATAACACTCTCAAAGCTCAATCCCAAAGCCAAAGAAATCACTTTTTAACCAATTTCCTTCAAACTCTCACCTTTCACCACCTCATTCTTCAAACTTCTCCAAGTACTCTCATATTAGACAGGAATCCTCAAGTTTAAATAGTGAAGAACTATACTTAAACTAAAACTCACTATAAACGATCGCCGAGATCGAGTCCGTGCACACTCCTGATCACACCCAACGACCCCAAATCACTTCTAGACCGTCAATCGAAGGGTTTAGGCCATGTTTCATTCCATTCCAAACCTAGAAATGAATGTCCTTAGGTGGTAGGTCAACCCCAACATCTTACACTTAATCTCAAAGCCTAAAACCTCTTTTTATCCAATTCCTTCGAAATCTCACCCTTCACCACTTTATTCTTCATTTGTTTTCTAAAAACATTCATAATACACACCAATCTTAGGGTATTAATGATGAAGAACAATACCGAAACTAAAACTTATCGTGAATAGTAAATAAATGGATAAAATGGGTCTTGACCCTTAACCTTTTGGAATATAATAAAATAAATAGGTTAGTTAGATAGATTAGCATCTCCTACCCCAAAATCATATGCTATACACCACATAAACTCATTCTGGTTTACAAATTGGCCCTGAAAATGCCTCAAATAGAGTCGGGGGCCAAACGATCAACTTCCAGGGGGACCCAGGGTGGGCCCCATACGTTTTTGGGTCCTTAGGCTTTTCAGCCCTAACTGGAATGGTTTTGTCAATAATCTTCCCACTTTTAAGAGTGGTGATGGATTTAAATTGCTCCATCTAATTTGAAGAGCTTGGGTTGCTAACTTCGTATTGCGATTTTGGATTGGAAAGAGGTTGAGCTGGGAGGCTCCACTTATTCCCAATCATATTTTCAGCCTTAAGTTCATGTACCGCTTTTGTAAGATCTTTAAAGTCTTGTAGCATACTCTGATTGAAAAGCTTTTGCTTTTGAAAATGTTGTAGAACCAAGTCCTCTTGGGCTTTCTCTTGTTCTGAAATTTGATTAAATAAACCTCGAGGGGTAGCAGTTTATCCATTCCTCCAACTAAAGTTTGGATCATTTCTCCAACTAGGATTGTATGTACTGGAGGTAAATCCATTGAAAGGTCTTTAATAATTGTTTATGGCATTGGATTGCTCATTCAACACCCCTCGAAATGTAGGTATTGTTGGATAATTTTCAGTTGTGTGAATATTACAATCACAGATACCGCAAACAGTTTCATTAACCTTATCCTTCTTTGATTCCATGGCCTCGAATTTCCTTATGAGATTAGTCACTTTATAATTGATATCATCGTCCTCTTTTAGGAGATACATTCTGTCGCACCCCAGACCCAGAGACTGGGCTTACCAGGTTCCCGATAGCCAATTTCGGCACCAATAGCCTCCATAGTACCCCATTCTCGGCTCCTGACACCCATTCACCAGGTTCCGATCCTAGGATCCTATAAAGAGGATTTCTATAACATAAATTCAATCTATAAAGAGCATACTCAAGATCATAACATAGTAACCACAGATAATAACAAAGGAACAACATTACAAAATCCACTATGAATTTAAACTTTTACAAGATACAAGGCGCAAAGGAAAATACAAAGTCTATATAAAGGAAGCTCCAAAATGATCAACGACATGCTCCAGCTCCTGCTTCGCTCTCTGGCCTAAAATCACTTGCACGCATTAATCATGCATAAGCTTATAGAAAGTTTAGAGGGCAGTGTAAGTGTGTGCGAGACAGGTGTCATGAATGCGATATCAGAGTACGCAGAAGAACGTGCATGAACCATGAATATCATCAATGTCACCAGTCATACCAAGGCTATGCTATACCAGCATGAATGCTATAAGCCGTCATAAGGCTATGCAATGCACATGAGTACTGGGCGTCATACCAAGGTAATGCACAAGAGGCATACATAGCCAATGTTATATGTAAGGTGCAATGCAATCATGTCAGTCCTCATCGCAAATACACATATCAGTATAGTTCCTCTCTAGGAAAATCACCAGGGTCTAATACACTATCTGTTGGCTGCCGCTCTGCTAGCCGCACAGCCTAGCGAGCACAAGAGACCTCACTACCCACCTGTGGACAGCCAATCACCAGTGAGGTTCGACGGTAGCAGACTCATTCACGAGCTAGTTAAACTCAGCCTAGCTATTTCCTTCTCACTCAGGCAGGTAAGACCATACCTCCTCCCAACCGACCACGTTACGGTGGGAGACATGGCCTCAAGGTGTAAAGGCACTCGGGCGCTCATGTTTTCTACTCGGTCTAGCCGTTGGGGCATCTCCTGGTACCATAAAGGTTAAGGGGCCTTTATCCAAGGACATCCTAAGTGCTGTAAATGCTCAAGTAACATTTCTGGTGTCCAAACACGGCCATCCACGATATACCTGTGGAGGCTACGACCCTGATGAAGCAATGACGAATATTCACGTGCTATGCAATACCAGATGCATGAATCACACAATCAACCATGCATCAATCTTAAGCATCAAACGTGCTCAAGAGGGGATACTCTATCCCTTAGGGAAATACCAAAATATCCAGCATAATGACCAATCACATATAAACCAATCATGCATATGATGCGTATGGGAGTAGGTCATGAAAATAAACAAAGATATCAATGCGGTGAAGATGTACTCTCCTCCTAACCAAGTAAGGTCTAGGTACTTAGACAATTTTCCATAAGGAATACAACCTCTAGTGGGGGCCCAAAAGCTTGGGGTAGCCCACGAGACTAGATAGATAGTGTGATGGGCCTAAATGATAAGAATGGGCCTAGCAAAGGGTTTATGGTGGACATTTAACCACCCATAGAAGCAAGAATGGGCCTAACAAGGGCCTAGAGGGGTACACCAATGTGGACATTCAACCACCATTGTCCCCTAAAGGCGGCCCAATAACAATCTACCAAGGAGCAAGGCCCGTGGCCCGAGTACAACCATAAATATAAAATGGGCAGCTATATATATACAACTACATCACATGTTAGGCCTCAATAAATGGCCCAAGGCCTGCATACATTGCATGGGTCCAAAGCGGCAATAAATGGCCCAATCCACATACAATAACATGGGCCCATAGGCCAGGTTATAGCCCAAGAATAAGGTCACTAAATCCATATATTATAGCGGGCCTAATGGGCAGCCCATTATCCCAATCACATGGGCAAGAATCAAATTCAAGTTAAGTAAATTGGGCTTTACAACCTTAACCCAAGAATCTAGTTGATTTGGTGGGCAACCAAGGGCCCAATCCACACATACATTTCCTGTCACACTCTAAACCCAAAAATCAGATTCATAGGAATCCCGATTACCGAATCCAGCGCCGACAGCCTCCGTAGTACCCCATTCTCAGCTCCTAACATTCATATGCCAGATTCTGATCCTGGGATCCTACAAGGAGGATTTTTTTTTTTTTTTAAATGTATATTTAACTAGTAATAAGCATAACCACAAGATTACCCAATTTATAACGGTAGCATCGTCATCACATAACCACTAATATAATCATTTGAATACAATACTGAAAGGGAAATACATAAATAGAGAATCAAGCTCCAGAAGACCACCACACTATTCCAAGCTCAACACTGCTACAACCTAACATCACCTGCACACATCTATCCTCCATAAGCTTATAGAAAGCTTAGAGGGTGGTGTAAGTGTGTGCACAAGGTAAGTTTCAAGTATTCAATACAATGTCATAATCATACAATACCGAAAAACTAGTAATCCATAAATCATACAATGTCTGAATAAGCAGAAACACTGACAAGAGCAGGAATCATCAAAGTAAGCAGAAATACTGACAAGATATAACTCACATGATAACAGAGTAAGCGAAAGTATGGACAAGTCTATGAGTCAATCAATATCAGAATACGCGATATAGAATAGCTATGCGATAAGGAGTCATAAAAAGTCAAATATCAAATGTCGAGGATGCAATGCAATATACAAATCCTGTTAAATTTATTTAGGCCATATAAGTGCAGAAATAGCAACCCAAGATGTCATATGCCTGCAGATGTAATGTAATATGCGATGCGAATGAAATAACCATGCTGGAGTGTGAAGTCGAGATGATAGTACGTAGTATCGCAGGCTATGGGGTCCACCACAAGGGACTTCTATCCAAACTAGTCCCATACCTAAATTTGGATAGTCAGACTCATCGTGGTAACTCCTGATCTCAGGTTAGTCGCGCGCCTAACCGAAATCTTTGCCATAACGAAGGTACACAATAATTAGTTACGCACCACCAGCCCAAGTGGATAGTGAATGAATGAATGAATGAATGAGCATGCAACTCCTACTTAATAAGTCCACATATTAGTACAGTTCCTCTCTGAGAAATCACCGGGGTCTATTACACTCTATACCAAATTGCCGCCCCATCGCGCGCAACAAGGTGAGTAGAAGAGACCTCACTATCCGCCTGCCAATATCGGGCCCGGCTCGTCAATAGCGTACCCATTCCTCAAGCTGGTCAGACTCAGCCTAGCATTGCCCCCTCCTCTCGGGTAGGTAAGGTCGCACCCCCTTCCAACCGACCACGACACAGTGAAGAGCGCAACCATCTGGTAATCGGCACTCGGCGCTCATCTACCCACTCAGTCTAGACGTTGGAGCAACCTCTGAAACTAAGAGGGTTTAGAAACTTTCACCCAGGGATATCTATAGCACCCCATATAGAACAGATTTTCGGTGTCCCATCTGGCCATCCACGATATGCCTATGGAGGCTACGACCCTGATGTCGCTAGGGCATATAGTAATCACAGCACATAATGTAAGATGCATGAGTCATACAATCCAGTCATGCATCAATCCTGCACAAACCGTGTGCTCATGTGAGACAATATCCGCCTATCAGTGAGTCTCATAACAACCAGCATTATGACATATGCAATGTCAATCACATCTCATAATAGACATGCAGATGATGCGTATGGGCATGGATCATGATGTTATGCAGTCATATACTCATAATTGGTATCGATAACTGGCATCAACAATCGGCCTCGACAATGTGGACATCTAACCAACATTGCCCCAAGGAGTGACCCTCACAGATCCAAACATATAATGGGCACACGGCCTCACACAAGGGCCTAATATACAACATAATGGGCCTTACTTAAGGGTTATATGTACACATCAGGTGGGCCCCGCTCATGTGCCTCAAATACATGACATGTGGGCCCTACACATGGGTCTCGAATACGTCAAACAGGCCATATATCGTGGGCCTAATATACATCACAATGGGCCTTGCCCATAGGCCACGAATACATCACAATGGGCCTTGCCCATGTGCCTCAAATACATCACAATGGGCCTTGCCCATAAGCCCCAAATACATCATAATGGGCCTCATCACATAGGCCTCATATACATCACATTGGGCCTTAAACACAGGCTGAATACACATCACAGCGGGCCACATATATATCCCATTGGGCCTTAAACACAGGCTGAATACACATCACAGTGGGCCTCAAATACGGGCCACATATACATCACATTGGACCTCGACAATCGGAGTCAGCAATCGGCCATAACAAATCAAAAATCGGTAATCAGCCTCGATCGATAATCGACAATCGCCCATCAGAATCGATAATCGACCTCGATCGATAATCGATAATTGGCCATGATAAATCAGAATCGGTAATCGGCCTCAATCAATAATCGGCAATCGACCACGACGAATTAGAATCGATAATCGGCCATCAGAATCAGTAATCGACCTCGATCGATAATCGGCAATCGGCCATGAGAATTGGTAATCGGTCTCGATTGATAATCGACAATCGGTCACGACAAATCAGAATCAGTAATCAGCCTGGATTGATAATCGGCAATCGGCCATGACGAATCAGAATCGATAATCGGCCATCAGAATCAGTAATCGACCTCGATCGATAATCGACAATCGGCCATCAGAATCGGTAATCAGCCTCGATCGATAATCGACAATCAGCCATGACAAATCAGAATCTGTAAATCAGTTATGACAATCGGAATCGGTAATCGGCCATGACAAATCAAAATCAGAATTTGCGTCGACGCAAGGCGGGATCCATGGGTAGACAACCTATAATGGACCAAGCAATATTAATGGGGCCCAATTGTTTGGGGTAACCCACTTAAGAATGATAAGAATGAGCCTATCTAAGAAGAAGGGAAGGTCACAATGAGGACTTTCAACCATCATTGCTCATCAATGTGGACATTTAACCATCATTGCTCCCAAGGAGTGGCCCACATATAGCCAAATGTACCGTAGGCCTATCGCCTCATATAAGGTCCTAATACACATCACTATGGGTCTCACTCATGAGCCAAATACTCATCACAGTGGGCCTTGGCACATGGGTCATGATTACATCATGTTAGGCCTTGCCCTTGGGCCTCGAATACATCACAATGGGCCACAACCCATGGGCTTCAAATACGCAATAGGTGAGCCCTATACATGTGCCTTATACACCACTAATGGGCCACACTAATGGGCCTCATACACATCAAGTGAAACATATCACATGGGCCGCACCAATGGGCCTCATATATAACAAGTGGACCGCATTCACGGGCCGAAAATATATCATAATGGGCCATGACATATGGGCTGGAAATACATCTCAATGGGCCTCACCATAGGGCCTTAACTACCTCAAGTGGGCCACATCAATGGGCCTCATTACATCACATTGGCCTTGCATAAGGGGCCTTATACAATTCAGATTGGGCCATTTGGATCACGTGGGTCCCACGTCCCACGTGGACGGATGGACGAAATGGATATAGAATAAATACATTACTGTGGGCCACGTTGGATGGCGTAGATAAGACACAAAATTAAGGTGGGGCCTCATCAGCACCGTCCAGATATGGTCGGTGGGGATACAAAATACATACGGTAAGGTGGGACCTACCATAACGTTTATTTTCCATTCAATCTGTCCATATGGTCACAAAGACATGGTTAAAGATGAAAAATAAATATCATTGATCCAAAACTTCTATACTTCCAAAGAGTTTCGATGGTGGATGATCAACCCCCATTGATTTCTGTAGTGTGGTCCACCTGATGGATGGCTGGATCTAACACACATTTCACAGTGGGTCCCATTCAGATGGACGGCCAAGATGAAGCAAACATCCCATGCGGGACCCACAGAACTTACTGACATAAGTACAGTAGCTACTTGCTGCGGTTACAGCCCACCGTCCATCAGATGGATGGTCTGGATGGAGAACAGATGGACGGTAGGAGTATAAAACATACTCTTTACAGCATGGCCCACTGTACTCGTGGTTGCACGTACGGTAGCAGTTAGAGTAACTGCTGGCCCACCGTCCATCAGACGGACGATTTGGATTCAAATAGATGGATGGTGGGGATTTGACCCACTTGCTGACGTAAACACCTCAGTTATATGCTGGTGTGGTGGTAGACCAGCCAATCCTCTCTCACGATGGGTTGGTCCCACGTGCTGGGCTCAGCACGGTGCACGTCCACCAGAGATTTGCATCTGCCTCGCATGGGCCAGGGGATTGGAAGGACGACGTTGATGAAGGATATACATCAGGGCCCCACGGTTTTGTCCAGATGGATGGACGGCTTGGATATACCATCATGGAGGGGCCCACACGAGTGGTCAGTGTGGATGCAGCACTCGTGCATTGAATGGGGTCCACGGACGTGGCTACAAATGTATGCCCACACGTGTGGCCTACACCAATGTGATAAAACATCTGCATCACGATGCGTCCCTCACATATGGATGGCGTCAACTAAAACCATATATCATGGTGCACGCCAAACCAGCTTCGTCCATCAATATGTATCGAGGTGGGTCCCATCCCACACGTGCAGTACGTGTGGGTGGGCCCCACATCCAAACATGAGGACGGTGTACTCCTCCTGGGATTTGAATCCGTCCCATTTGCAGGCCCTGGAATAATAAGGGAGGCTGGATGGACGACATACATACACCATGGTACGGCCTCACCAACGGATGAACGGCCTGCAGAAAATTAAGGTGGGCCCCACAGAACTTGGTGACGTCAACTGCTGATGGGACCCACGGAGCTTGCTACATCAAAGCTGCAGCTACACAGCTGGCACAAGATACACTAGCCAATCCGATTCATGGACAAACAGTGTGGATAAAATCCACACATCAGGTGGGTCTCACCGTCCAGATCTGCTGGATGGTGTGGAATTCTCATACACACCAAGGTGGGCTCCACATGATGGATGGAATACACGCATGAGGTAGGCCACACCTACCATCAATCACCATAAAAAAATAATTTAAAAAAAGGAGGAGAGAGAAAAGAAGAGAGAGATCGGTCGCGGGAGGGGCCCCGCCACTATGGGCCCCTCAATACTTATATCAAATGGTTCCCACCACATGTGAGCCCTTAAATCATCAAATCTAAACAAAAATCACCCACAAACAATGAAGATTCACCCACAAAATAAAGGAAAAAAGAAAAGAGAGAGAGAGAAAGAAGCACCCACCTCAAGATCTCTTCTTCCTCCTTCCGCCAATGCGATCTAGAGCTCAAATGGATGGACTTCAACAGTCGAGATCGGACTTAGACGGTGGAAATGGAAGGTAGGAAGGTGGGCCACATTAGTTTCTCTCCCATGAAAGCCATGGATGGTTGCTTGGAGAGAATGAGGGAGAGGGAGATGAGAGGTAGAGTGATGTATGGAGAGGGATGGGTGTGATGGGTGAGAGTGATGTATGTACTTGACTAGGTTTGGGTTGTGTTGACTTAGGTGAGAGAGGAGTATGGGTTGTGTTAACTTGGGTGAGAGAAGGGTATGGGTTGTGATGGGAGGTGTACTTGACATTGACTGATGGATGAGATTAATTGATGTGACATTTCGTAGAGATTCCCTCGATACACGCAACGCGCGATATTTTCTTCAAACTGAACGTGGGTCCACGTCTCCTGACCTGGGTACCACCTCGGTGCGCGAGACGTGGCATCGAAACCGCAGCAATACCGCGATCGCACTAGTACAAGTCTTAGGTCGAGCCGACTCTAATATATGAGACACGACTCATGATCGCGCGCAAATGCCGATAACTGGTCGTGGGTCACCAAAATTCAACCAGAAGGATCGCGGGAGTTGATGGAACAGTACGGACTAGGATATGGGTCTTACATTTTCAGCCCAACCAGCCCAACATAATGGTGGACATAGCCCATAAATCCACTGGGCCTAGCTAGGACATTCCAACCCATTTGGGCCTACAAGATGTCCTAAAATCTAGTTGCACATAAGTCCATACAACCTAACCAAAGTGGGCCTCCAAAATGCATTAATTAAGCCCAAATTCTAAGGGAATAAAAAGATGAAAAATATCTCCACAAACCCTTACAATATGGTGGCTACCACACCCTTAAACTCCAGCCATAAATAATGCATTTTAATAAGGTACCCAGCTGGATTTTTAGTCCACCAGCTACCTGGGCTTGTTGGAGCCCAGTAAAATGATTTTTTGATTGGAATACAAGTCCAAGGTGGTCCAACAATATGTATAGGGGGTACCCACCACATAGGGAGTGGCCAATCATCACACGAAATAAGTGGGCCATGCTGCTGGACTGAGAGTCTAGCAACAGCCCAAGAGTGGGCGTCCCACATGGGCCTGGATGGTCCAAAAGGCTGGACGGTCAGCCCACACCAAAGCTCAAAGTGGGCTACACCTCGAACGTCCCACTAAGGGGTGAGCCACATCCAAGTGGGCCACACATATGGGTGGAATCATAGATGAAACACCACATTAAGGTGGGCCACAACAAGGTGGGACAACTAGCCTTGCTCAACGTTAACCACCTTGGGACTTCTAGAAAGGTGGCTGGTCCACCACCTATCCCGAAAATTCGGCGACCCTGATGGCCTATGATTAAGTTAGGTAGGTCCCAGCAAGGGTGGGCCACCATAGAATTAAATTTTAAGATTTTAAACACAAGCTAAGTATTTTTACAAAAATGGGCAACAATACTTATCCAGAAATTTCTACTGCAGAAGATGTTACTGTCCCCATGTTTGTTACCTCATGGGGTGGGCCTAGGCTTGCCCAAATCATTAGAAAATTGGTGGGTTTGATGATCCCACATATGGACAGCAAGTGGGGTCCACTGGAGTGGCCCACATACTCCAAAAATAAAGATGAAAATGATCGTTTATAACATGTAATGTTGTTGGATTGTCCAGAAATTTCTGGCTAGTCAGCCTCCTTTGGCCCACCCATAGGTCTCAATCAAGGGGTAATGGATGTGGGCCCCCACACCACATCAAAGTGGGGTCCATGCCTTAGAAAACCCCTAAAGAAATCAGGGATAAAAAGCATCACAAACAGTCCCAAACAATGCCCAAAATCATACCACAAATGGGCCTGAAATTTGGACAGTAACACATGCAATCCAAATTTCAGTGCATAGAAAAATGTCCGAAGGGTTTTATACCCAATTACATTAAGTGGGGTCCACCTAGATGGGTCATAAAAATTTCAGATCCATTACTATACCAAAATTTCTAAGAAAATCCATGTTTAGAGGCCGTCCACCTGCCTAGACGTCCAGGAGGTGGGCCTAGACGTCCCACTTTTTTGGTGGATCTGATATTTTACTGACCATATCAGTGGGCCACAAGTCTCTAGCAATGAAAGTAAGAAAATAGTGAGAAAGGGAGAGAGAGGGAGAGAGATCACGGCCATGGCGGAAGGTCCCGTCACTATGAACTTTCCACCTTCACATCCACACCATCCACTATACTTAGAACTTACATACATGCTATTTACAAATCAAGGAAATTTCTGGGGGTAGGGACACCATCCCTACCATGCATGCAAAATCTAGATGACCTATGGAGTGCTAGATCCAAGAAAAAAAAGCATCATGGTGGGTCCATGGAGAATGGCCCACCATGGAAGAGATCATGCATGAAGTAGGCCCATGGCCTCTAATCTTGGAGCTACGTAGGACCTCCACCATTGATTGGTGGGTCCTACATGTGTCCAAACATGCTAGAAAAGGGAAAGCAAGAAAAAGGAAGGAAGAAGTGGCTTCAAGAAGCACCCACCTCCAAAATCAAGCTCCAAATTCAAGGTGCTAGCTTCAATGGTGCAAAGGAGATGATCTAGTGGTGGAGATGAAGATTTGAGGGTGGGATTGAGGGGGAGAAAGGAAGAAAGCTTGCTGGAATTTGGGGGTGGTGGGGACGTCCTCCAACATTAGAGAGGGAAATGAGAGAAATGAGAGAGGAGAGAGGGGGGAGTTTCTAGCTAAGCAATGAGTGTTTCATGGGAGAGGGTTGCTTGGGAATGGTGATTTCATCATAGCCCATAGGGAGGAGAAACCAAAGCTCATCATGAGCTTCTAGAGAAGAAACCTACTAGCTAGGCTATAGGGGTAGGTATGATGAAAAAGGTAGGGTAGGTGCATAGGTTAGAGTGTTAGGTGAGGCCCACTCTTGGGAAATGTGCAAGGGGCCTAGGTGGGTCCCACATGCAAGATGGATGGCAAAAAATGGTGGGATTCATATCTCAAGATGTACATGTCGGAATTATTCATGAGACGCGGCGTTGGAACCAGCCGATGCAATTGCAAAGGCATAGGTTTCGAGTCGATCCGGGTCTGGTCTATATGACAGAATTTAAGAATGATCGTAAACAAACTCTACAGGTTGCAGATCACCAGGATTCGACCGGTAAGACCGCGGGACCTAAAGGAACGAAATGAATACTTACGTAGGGTCTTACACATTCTACCCCTCTCCTTAGATTGAGTCGGCTTAGACATAGTGATTGATTTTGGGTATGTGTCTCATGATTATGCGTTTTCAATAAGTTTATCCTAGTCCTACACATCATCGACATTTTTATTCATAAATTCTCCATTGCACATCGTTTCAACCAATTAGCGTATGGAAGATGTCAATCCATTATAGAAAAAGTATATAATGCACCACGTTTTAAAATCGTGTTGTGGACATGAACTGACAAGATTCTTGAACCTTTCTAAACATTAGAAGAATGTTTCATCCTCCTTTTGGGCGAATTTCATGATTGATTTTCTAAGGGTATTTGTTTTATGATGTAGAAAAAAATTTCTTTATGAACTCCATTTGCATATCATTCCATGTGTCAATAGATCTAAGACGTAGTGAATGTAACCACATCTTAGCTTTTTCTTTTAAAGAAAAGGGAAATATTTTTAGCCTGACTGTATCCTCAGACATGTTTGGAAAATATAATGTAGCTATGATCTCATCAAACTCTTTCAGGTGTAGATATGGACTCTCTGACTCAAGCCCATGAAATTTAAGGAGTTAGACCACCCCTGGCTTGATATCCATGTGTCTCGTATTCACAGAAAAAACCATACATGAGGGCATACTTACCCCTAACGGTTGTAAATAATCTCATAAAGTACGAGACGGGGGTGCTTGATGCACCTCATTCTCATCCTGGATGTCCTCCACCCTAGGTTGTGGTAGAAGAAGTTGGTTTTCAGCTATCACTTCAATTAACTCAGGGAATCTCGAGCAGTGTCTAGTCCTGCGATGGATAGTCAACCCCTTAACTAATCCTCCTTTAGTTAAGAGACGTCGAGTGTTATCACAAACTCACTTGGGCTTGAAACACTCACAGTCCTCAATTCAGATTCTAAACCTAACCTAAAGAGAGAGAAAGGAAATTAAAATCTAAAAGAGAGGGTTGGAAAGAAGTTACCACATTGGAGTCCCTAAGTTAAAAACCTGCAAAACAAACCAAAACAAGTTAGTATCTAAAAGTAAAAGAAATCTAAGAATTTGAAAGTTTCTAAAAATAAAACCCTAGTTCTAAAAATGGAAAAAGTAAAGAAATTTGAAAGAGACTACCAAATTAGAAGTTTCTATCTCAGAATCCTACAAAACAAGAAAGTTAGGTTAGTTTCTAAAAATTAGAAAAACCTAAATCTAAAGTTAGAAAACCCTAATCTTAACCTAATTCTAAAACTAGTCAATTTCAGAAAAACATAACCGTCAATCCCCAGCAACGGTGCCAAAAACTTGTTCACATCTCAAGTATAGGGTTGCGATGCAATAATAATCTCAGTAAGACCGAGGTCGAATCCACGGGGATTGAACCTTGTTCGCAATCTAAAAGTAACTAGAACTTAGAATTAGAAGAAGATGAAATCTAATTCAGAAGAATATAAGGGAATAATAGTGAAATATTAATCTAAAACTTGTAAAATTCAAAGTAGGAAACTAGGGATTCAGAGGATCCACTTGTAGAGATCAGGGAGGTCTACGCTTAATTTATGAACTCAACTGGACATTGAGTCTCATCTTTATCTAGTTGGAAGATATATCACTAAAACTCAATCTGAACTTCCTTTGATCTAGTTTTCAAGAGATGAGAGGTATGAGAATTAGAGTTGATTTCATCACAAAACCATGCCTATGAGACAAAGTAAACAACAGAATTAAACTAATCGACAACCAATCTAAAAGATGTACAAATGTTAGGAAGGATTCCATCATCCAACCATGTCCAAGGGGTAATGGTGAATAACAGGGCTTTCTAACTTCACAATTAAAATAATGAAAAGAAAATACTCAAAGCCATTGCAGATTTATTGTAATTTTAGTCATAACAAACCATTAAAAACTGAAAGCATTCTTGTTAATCAAACTATAATCAAATTTGTTCATAACATGAATCAAACCCGTAAAGTCATTCCCATCACGCCACAAGCTTCACCTCTTAGCCCTAGCTAAGAGGTTTAGCAAATCATGACCATGATTAACTAATCTCTAAAAAACATAAAGCAAAAATAAAGGAGAAAAAAAAAAACTCAGTTGGAAAAAATGGCTCCACGTCCAACTCTCTCTCTCTGCTCCACGTCCAGGCTTGGATCCCCTTTACGCTCTCTCTCTCTCCCTCTTTTTATAGCAATTGTAGTCGGTCGACTGGGGTTCATAGAACCGACTCTTATTTACGCAGTTCAATACATAGAAGAACCGGACGCATGCCCTATTCTTACGTATTAAGAAAACGCTGAAATAGCTTGTGTTTGGCCTGAGTTTCGGAGGCTAACCGTCCATATTTCCCAAAACTGACTTCTTAGACAGAGTTAGGACCACCATCACAAGAGTTTGGATGGTCTGGATCATCCATTCGATCCCAATCTTGATCATGAAATGGCCCACAACGTCTGGATTTCACGGACACAAGGCATGCAAAAATTGGGTTGCGCTGATGCTTGGTGGGCCCCACTGCATCTGACATTTGAGAAATCCACGCCATCCACTAGATTCATTTCGAAAAACTAGTCGAGAATGGACTGTTTTGGCTTGGATTCAGTGTGGCCCACAGGATCTTCATACCACCGCCCATCCTCTGTTTGGACGGTTGAAATTCGATACACGCCATCTTCTAGAATTCCGTCACCTAGGCCTAGGTGAGACGGACCTTGGGGTTCAAATGGATGGTCTAGATTAATCATCTAGGCCAAGATGGTGGCCCACAGAGAGTCACAGCGTCCACACCTTGTGGATGTTATTCTCACGTGGACACTGGCTCGGGCAGGCTCGGTCAGTGGTCTGTTGATCGATAGCCTGGGTTCAGTGCACATAGCGCTCTCATGCATTGTGTACGCATGTAACCCTAGGTGGGACCCATCGTGATATTCTTACGAAATCCGCTTCGCCCATCCATTGTGTCTTTTAATTTAAGGGGTTACGACCAAAATTAAAGCCTATCCAGAGATCAGGTGGGCCCCAGATAAGGGATTTGGTGGCTAATTTATCCATTGGGCCACTTCCATAAGGATCCAAGGGCTAAAATTTGACGTGCACAGTTAATTTATGGCCCTCAGGCCATATCTATAGTTTCGAGCCGAACAGATGGTGAGAACCCCGTGATCTTACATTCTGGATGATTTTCAGGCCCGTTTAATGTGAGTGGTGTGATTTCCTCGGATCTCTGGCATGTAAATTTCTCGATCTCAGTCTCATGGCGACCATCCCTTACCTTGGTTATTTTAGAGCTTCAAATCCACTCTTTTAATACCCTTTTTCAGTCCAGGCTCCTAAATACACCTTGCAGCACAAACACGATTAAAATAGGGTATTAAATGGTACCACGTTCGTAAAATTAGGTAATAACTGGGGTCTAATATGTAATATTTGACCCTCAACATTTAACTCCCTCCAAATTGCAAACCCGTCTAGGTTGAACTCCATATGTTTGGAAATAAACATAAGCTTATTGATCCTTAACACACGACGCATATTTCATACCCTTGAATCAAAGTATCAATGGACTCTCATTAGTTACAATCACTTTGGTGGAATGTGCAGTCGATGATATTCACTACTTCTTAAAAAGTATGGCCCACGAAATTTATTATCCCCCTGGTTGATATTATTAATGCCCATTTGACAAAGAAGTGGATGAACTGGACATGCATATCAATTTTTGTAGTCTTATCTAGCCACTATATTAGGCTTACACCCTTTAATGTCTGGATGGGAATGATACCCATAATTCTATCCAAAGCTCTTAGCTATAGTAGAAATTAAGCATAAGTGACCCATGGTTTCAATTCAAAATTGTCCTCGTTTACATAAAGGAGACTAAACATGAGATGCAGCTATAAAGAGAGAAATGGATAAATAAGTAGTGCGAGAATGCATGAAGGCACATATACAATCGTGTTCATTAGAAGCTAACATGTATATTGACGATGTGGAATGTGAATCATGACAATGAAACTACTTAATGAGTCCAAGCATTCCATCAATAGTGCCTACATAGACAACTAAGTTTCTTAATCCTTATTGGCACCAACACATGGGTCTAAATATCTTTATAATTCAACTAGTTTCATTTTATTACACTTTCATACCCGTATGTAGCCATACATGGTTAAATTAACCTGTATCTAGGACATGTCCTTATTATCCATCATTAGCTCTCGCCATAAACTAAAAGCTAGGCCAGTTCAATTGGTTAACTTGGTCATATTACTATATTTTTCATGGAATATCTTATGCAAGAACAATTCGATTTGATTATTAATGTCCATAAATCTAGCCCATAAACTACATATATTTAAAACATATATTTATAAGAAGACTATTTACAATCCTCATTAATTATATTTGTCATGTTTGATGATTTATTTAAAATAAATGATATGGAGCAACTAGGATTGCAATTAGATCAACTGTTAAAAATGGTTGGATTGGTGAACATGAGTGTTAAGACTATGAAGCACAATCTTTTGGTTGGGCTTAGCAGAGCCACATGATGTGTGGGTATTGCAGGTGGGCTAGAACTCTGAACTTGGCCCCAACAGCCATTGAACAATGATAACCAATGATCATCACTGTTCATATGATAACTCTGATGGAGATGGTGGGCAAGACAATGAAACTAGTTTTCGCCCCCACAATCTAGTCAATAATCAATGACAGGCTTTGTAATCATATGCACCGGAATAGTGAAGCCCAGAGCATCTAATTATGACCCCATGTTTTTTTAGATCCATGTCTCCAAACCATCATGTGCAACATTGATCCCACCACAACCCAAACCACAAACGCCCAAGCATGCAACGTGAGATCTCGATCTTTTGCAACATCGCTTGTGTGCACACGTGTCCCAACTCGCATCGTTGATAAACCAGACACTACACCCTAGTGCACCTAGAAAACTCACTTAAGTGATTTATTCCAGATGATCTCGAGACCTCTATCATGTGGACCACGTCGTTGTTGTGATCACAATGGTGAAAACTGTGCATCAATTTGACACTTCGTTAGTAAGATATGACCCATCGAATGTAAGGCCCAAATTATGTATCCAGTAACACAAGTAACCTTTATTATGCTAGGCCCATTGGACTTAATCCCATGTGGGCCTAAAGCCCACTTTTAGAACATGAAAATTACCAACAAATAGGATAATTGCTACATGATAAAATAAGAAGCTAGCACATATAAGACAAGCACTATATGACAAAATTGAATTTTATCCCAAAACTCATCATTAGCCCTCTCCCCATGCCTTAGAAACTAATCATGACCCATGTCCACCTCATTATATACATATATCCAATGTATGTCTTGATTTGTGCCACATTACTTCAAACAACCAATTGCAACACTCCACTTCATCATCCACCATGCATCACCTACAACCCATAACCCTTATCCATCCATTAGTCAATGCATGTCTAAATTTTTTCCACCTTGGCCAATGCATGCTTAGCACTATCCACCTCATCCATCCACTACCCATAACATACATCCTTCCACCTTACTTTTAGTACCAATAAGATTCCAAAAACTTGTCACATCATCTTGCCACCCAAACCCCCAATTCCCTATACAAGAGTAGAAGCTCTCTTGCACTTATTCTTTTCTTATACTTAGAAAAATTCTAAGATTTTTAGAGAGAGTGAGAGATAGTGGGGCCAAGGTGTGGCCCGCTATTAATCAAAGAGGGAGTGGACCACACATCATCATCCAACCATCCATCCATTAAAGTGAGTCTACACCCCTTCCCCCATCCTCCTCATTCTCCTCTTTCTTCCTCGTTTTATTTTCTTGATATGTGTGGCCCTACTAGTGTAGAGTTCTTGTGTGCATGTATTTATGGCTATGGTGGTTAGAAAAGTGACCCATGTTAGTATGGTCCACCATGATGAACATCATATCCACACCCTTCTCATGTAATTCTTTTTTTTTTTGTATCTGGACAACAAGTTCTAAAAATCATATAAAATCGACTATTGTAAGATTAGAGTTGAAATAAGAATAATATGAACCAACTCTTGACCAAATTTCATAGCCATCTAACAGTCCAATCATCTGTAACATCAAGTTTACTTGGCTGATGTCTAGCAGCACATGCAGGATTCTGATTTTCCTAAAGCGGACCCATTTTTAATTTCTTTAATGAATGTATTAAAAATATATGTTCCACTAGATTCGTAGAAAATTGAACCACCTTTTCCAAAGGTAAATAATAAGCCTCAATCGGAGTTCGGACGATTGAGATCTTGGCCTTATACGAAAGATGTATTTGGGGACTTGTGTGGTCGATATCCGTGATTCCAATGGTCAGATGTATTTGATATTTATTCCTAATTTACTTGAGATAGTAAATAATCATATGTATGGTCCCTATGATCAGATTCTTTCATAATAAAATTTTAAAATTTTTGAAACAACAGATACTTCCGCAAGGATAAATCTTAAATTGTTTTATATGGTCCGGATGGATCCAAGGCTTTGTATGGTTGGAAACCTATATACAGCCTAAATGATGTATTACTAAACCATCCATTGGATGAGATTTTCTAACAGAGAATCTGATCAATATATTTTATGTGCTACTAGATGTGTATGTTGGATATATGTTGTACATAATATTCATCTTCTTATTGACCCACTTGGGTGTGGGATCACTTTTGATTTATGCATTTAATGAGTTCATTCAATTTGAAAACTCATGTATATTTTTGTGTGTCTCTTATTTATGGTTTGCTAGCATGTGGGCCCCACTTGCCATTGGATCTATTTCATTTCCTTTGCACTTTCTGTTTGCTGAAATTTTCTTTGTACTTGACTATATTACATGTAGGCCTCTTTGACACCTTGTAGTGGGCCCCACACTCTATAGTTAAGGGTCCCACTTTGGGGGATGTTTAATCCTTATATAAGTGAGCAGGGATGTCCCACCTTTTTGTCAAGAATGATCCCTAAGTGTTTGAAAATTGGGCCTTAAATTGTGACAGACCTCATTTCTGAAATTTGTCTGATTATTTGTGTTTTGTACCAACTTTGGGCCTCTATAGTGGACCACACGCTAGAAATATGAGTAGGCCACCACTTGGAACCTTTAACCTATACTAATGAATAGATAAATAATATTGTACTCGGGCTAAATCAGACCCCACATGATCAGGGAGTGGATCCCAAAATGTGGTCAGGCATGGTTGTGCAGAAAATTATGTGCAGAAAATCAAAGTACCTAAGTTTGGCCCTATACCAAATATTACATGTGCACAACAAGATTGGGCCAAAACTAATTCTGCACTATATTTCCTACACAGTTTCTCCAAGAACCCATGTTTAGGCCATCACTGTAAATTGTACTCACCCAACCAATGAGGCCTGCCTTATGATTTGTAAAGCCCATACATAGAGCTACCAGGTGGTTATTTTCTTTCACCATATGTAAGCCCCACATGATCATGAATCTGACTCTAAAATTACCCAGAACCAACCCTGCACCAAAAGTCTGTTTTACATAGAATTTATGTAGGGCCATGTCGGTGGGGTCCACCACCTTCCCAAAGCATTTAATGCAACACCTAAACACTAAAAAATAACTCTCAGATATTGTTACGCTTAAACCTTAAGTGGGTCATCTAGTATGGGCTATCTTATATGGGCTTTACCTTTCATATAATGAGGTTCACCTGGCATGTTTTGTAAATGGGTATTGTATAACTTGTAAAATATTTAGTGGACAGATCTTGTTGTCCAAATGTTCTCTTAAGACATAGGTGGCCTTAGGCCCATCTAAATGATGCAACCCTAAGGCCCAAGCGGGCCCAACATTAAGAGAAATCATTGGAGAATAAGAAACCCACAATGGTAACCTTCCTTGAGCCTGTTGGGCAGGCCCATTGCCTACTGAGGCAGCGTTCCTTTCATACTACCTCTAGTCAAGTGGACCACGCGTAGAGAGACCTATTTTACAATGCATAAACTGAATAATCGAACTTTTCTTGGTTTGTTGTGTACATGGCTAGTGGGCCCGATGTGATATATGACATGAAAGATGTTAGCATGTTATCATTTATGTTTGAGATTGTACATTGTTTCTAGTTGGTAGAATGTGTGGCGCCCACTTAGTTGTGAAACTAGATCCCCACCATTGAAAGCGTTGTGATTGGACATTTATGTCCTTGGGTTGGTCTATTGGTTCAGCGAGTGGGACTCACACTTAACCTATACGACCTCATTCCTTGCATGTAGTTCAAGTCCAGTGTGCAAGTCATACTAGGTAGGACGCACCTAGTGATGGGTGAGATGATGAGACATGTATCGTAATGTGATAATGATAATTATGAGTTGTTGGTTGAAATGATAGATATAATTTAATGGATGGTGAATTATAACATATACATTGATGATGGATGAGTAATTATTTATAGTTTTTATGACATTGTTTATGTTAATCATGAAGTGAAAATGATCCTCATGATAATGATGATGATATTTTATATACACACACACAGACATACATATATACATGATAACAAAACATACTAGTTGACTACCATGCTTGGTATCCAAGTGATAATAATGTATGTATTGATTGTCGTAATGATAATGTGCATAAGAAAACCATATTTTACTTTATGCATGGATAATGATAAATAAATGATGTTGGTGGATATAAGGATAACTTTATACATGATAGACAACTAATGCCTAGGGCATGTATAATGGTAGTATTGGACAATGACCATGATATTTACGATGTATGTGAATCCCTATATATTATGTACTCTATGCACATGATTGCATGATACATGTTATGAGGATAAATTTAATGTTGAATGATGTCTATGATAATGATGATACATATTAAAACTTGTGTACCACCATAACCTATGCACTTTATGTATGTGTGTGTTATAGGAGCCCTGGTGGCCATTTGTCAAGGACTTACAAGAGGTATAGGGCCTCAGTGTGCTATGAAGACACTTAAATATATAGACCCTCACATCACATTGGCTATTTTTGTGTTTAGGCCGATTATTGTTTATATCTGATAATCATGCTAGTGTACTTAGTCTAGTAGGATACACTAAGAATATGCTTAGTATAACATCATGATACATTCTCATACACATCATTTACATGCTTGTTATGAGTGATTGATCATAACATATGCCATTGGGTGGATTGTTTATGGGACTGCCTGATAGACCGAATTGCCCCATGTGAGCGCGCAGTACGTGCATGATTGATTTATGATTGGATAGTATGATTCATGCACCTTGCATTATATGATTTGATTGTTGTACGCCCTAGCGACATTAGGGTCGTAGCCTCTGCAGGGATAGCGTGGATGACATAATTGGATACTGAAAATACTTGGTTCTAAACATTAGGGTGCAATGATGTCCTTGGGTGAAAGTCCCGATACCTTTATTGTACCAGGAGGATGCTCCAACATTGAGACCAAGTGGATACATGAGTGCATGAGGGTCGGATACCAGTAGGCCATGTCTCCCACTATGTCGTGGTCGATTGAAAGGGGGTATGGCCTTACCTGCCCGAGTGAGGGGGCAATGATTAGGTTGAGTCTGACCCAGCTTAAGGAACGGGTCTGCTATCGACGAGCCAGGCCAGATATTGGCAGGCGAATAGTGAGGTCTCTTCCACTTACCCAGTTGTCCGCTTAGATGGGGCGGCAAGCTAGTGTTGAGTGTACTATACCCCGGTGACTATCTAGAGAGGAGCTATACTAATATGTGGATTCAGATGAGGACTTGCATGCTTGAGCTGCATCTTCATATAATATTTGGCCAGGTAGGCCTTGCATCGCATAGCCTTAGCACAACTGATAGTATTCATATACGATATTGATATTGTGACGCCCCATCACTATTGCACATGTGGGCGAGGCCTAAGGGCCTGGACGAACTACTAGTGGTTGGTAGACTACTGTACATAGAGTAGGGTGAAACCTTGTCCCACATCGGAAGCATTATGATGGTTATATGTGGATTTACCGAGTAGGAGTTGCGTACTCAGCATTTGACTCATTCATTCATTCACTATTCACTTGGGCTGGTGGTGTGCAACTAAATCATTATGTGAACCTTCGATATGGTCATGATTTCGGTTGGGTATGCAATCAACCTGAGACCAGGAGTTTACTACATTAAGTTTAGCTATTCAAATTTAGGTATGAGTTTGGTTTGGACAGAAGTCTCTTGTGATGACACCACAACTTGCGATACCACGTACTATTATCCCGACTACATACACTAGCTCTGTCATTGCCCTTCCATCGTATGCCATATAGTAGAAAATGGAATTTGATTATCTTGTTCATAATGATCGACTATTTTAATGATTCATGGTCGCTTGTTTAGTGACATGCCTATTATTGATGTCATGTTCATGATAACCTGTGTAGTTGTACGACATGATTGAATGATAACCTACTCACTTATGATAACATGACTGGTTGATAACATGCTTATAGTTGTTTCATCTCCTTCTGAATCACATGTATACAAGTGGCTTTGGCCTTGTAAAACCAAGGCCTAATGCAATTACGAGCCCAATTCACAGGGTTCAGTCACAAGGTATCTTCTCCCCTCCATCATCACCACATTCTTAGAGATTTTTTTATCTCCTTCTGAATCACATGTATACACATACCAAGTAGACCAGAGTTAGGGCCTTAGTGTGTCAGATTCCGACATCTCTATTGTTTTGTAATGGCCATCCCTAGAACCTTATTTGGAGGATTTAACATTACCGCAACCCTGAGTGAGCTTAAGAGCCATGACCGTCAGTGATATGTAAGGTTGACTCTAAGTAAGATGATGTTAACAGATGCATGATTGTATGGACAACTCTGATACCAAATGTAAGAAGATTTCTAGATAGAATCATCATACCTTGTGTAATGGGAAAGCTATATGAGTCATATGCACATACTTGAGTCGGTCATTAATGTCGACTATTAATGTTGCCAGAGAGAATATTAGAAATGACATTCTGTTCCTTTTCATCGCTGGTTGATGGGGCTTTCATTATTGCCATAATATATGATGAGAGAGGGGACTAGTGCTGGTTTTATGATAATGAATAGAAAGTGGATGAATTCAATCAATCGTAGTCTCTTCACTGCTATCTTTTCATCTATGACTCTCTTGGGAAAGAAACTATTGCTAATTAGACTCTTAAAGAAAAAGATCGTATGATACTCTAATAGTCCACGAGGGTCTACACACGACCTTTTTTTATGGGTCTCTCCTAATGAGTGTCTTGATGATACAAGCCATTCACAATGTTGCTTATATTGTTAATGCCATGCATGACTCACTATTATCTTAAATTAACAATATAATGTTTTTCTACATCTTAAAGAAATTGTGGTTTATGAGTGTTGAATAAACTTCATACTTAGATATAAAGTAATTGACATTTAAAACTCTTCACTGGTGTAAATAAAAATGTTTATCTTTCTCCTGTGGGTGCTGATTATTAAGAGATAATGGAAGCTCATGGAGATGAATCAAGAAAAGTATTCCAATCGTACAATTAAGTCCAATAAAAAATACATTGAATTTTATGTCGAAAAATTCTTACGGGAAAAAAATCACAGCACAAAGCGATAGATATTCACTATGAAAGCAAAAATTACAAAAGATAGATATTACTCAAATTCAAACAAGCCTCGTATCACCCAAGCTATACCCTTGAAACCCTAAGAGCGAATTAAAAAGCTCTGAGAAACACCCTAATCTCGATTACACCCATATTTATAAACTATAGGTGAATCATAATTGAAATAGGAAATAAATCCTATAATTATGCAACTCTGTGCGATCATTCGATGACACCTTCGATGGGACTTTGATGGCATTGATAGACTGTTGATGTCATTGAACCCCTTCAATGTCATCGAACTAAACATCAAAACGTTCCAGTGACTAAACATATATTTTTCAATTTTTTTTCGATGACACTTTGATGGGACTCCGATGTCATCGAATGGCCTTCAATGGCATCGAACCCCACTCGATGACATCGAGTAGGATACCTAAAGTGTCTAGCAATTAACATGGAAAATTCTGAATTTTTACGATGGCATCAAGCAAGACTTCGATAGCGTCAAACTGTCATCATCAGACTTATTGATTTATATATTTAAGACATCAATCAACAATGATTGTAGTACACACGTGTGTTAGATGCCAAACTTTCACACCCGACAAGTGAATAATGCAATTTCGAGTCAAATGAACAAGTAATCATCATAGTTTGTAAGATAAATTCTTTTTTAATCATAAAATTTTGCTTATAAGCTAGTCAGAACCAATGCAAGGATGTACATTCCATCTACTGCACCAACATATAATTATAAAAGTTTCTAATAATTTAATCATAAATAATAATTAGGTTTGTTTCTTAATACATAATAATTTCGTATATTGTATACCGCATAATGACTGACTTGACATATATTTGGGTGTCCCACTTATATGGTTAAGCAATTTTACTAAAGTGGTTGATGATGTACACTTTAAGAAGACCCGTACAAATCACTTTTAAAATAAAGCTTATTCTACAAGGACTTGAAGAGAAAATGCCTTATACTCGGATGGGTAATTGGAAATTATCTTCTAACAAGTTTGCTATTTCGAAGGTGAGTCTTGGGATCAAATGCTTGTTGAGTCATATCAGTCATTGCTCGTTCTACCTCTGGCTCAATTCCGTACACTTCCTCATTGTCGTTTTGTCATGGGTTTGTAAGAATTCTATAAGGTGGGCATTATTGATCAACGGTTTGAATTATTGTAAGTGTTGGATAATATAATCGAGTGCACCAGTGGACCCCACTAAGTTGCGATGCATCCAAAAAATTATATAAGGGGTGGGATGCTAGAATTGTAATACACAAACAGTATTCAAGTGGAACTGAAATTACCAAATTTGTGTAGAGCCTTTAGGGAGATGAGTTTTGATGGATTTCAAACTCCTTTGCCCCTTATAACTATAAAACATGGTTGGGTCCCTAATCCAACACATCAATGGAAGCTAGAATTTTCATGAGGGCTTCTCTAAGCGTATAAGGAAAGGAAGACTGCGGTATCAAATCTACAATAATGTCATCCTAACAAGGTATGCTCTATTATTCATCCGATCTTCATACTCAATGCATAGTAAGGTCCTTTTGCAATTCCGCGTAATTATAGGATTCACTTCAAAACCCTACCACCCAACAATATCAATGATCATCTCCATTAATACATTGATAAGTGCAATGCTAGGTTCAAAGAATTCAAATGTTGATTTAACTAGTGTTTAGGAGAATTATTTTGGGTATCCACTTGATTGAGTCATTAAAAAGGACCGTGATCCAATGGTTCAAGTCCAAAGGTATTCTATTATAATGCATTGAGATTTGTTTTAGAAAACCTTTTCTGTTAGCGCACTCAAAAGTCCAGGTTTGTGCATGACTATAGCTTGTCAAAGACCGACTGATAGAGTAAAATCCAAGCCAGAGCCAAGCCCAGCCCATGATAATTATTCATGTTTCGGCCTAGCTAATTTAAACTTGAAAAAGATATAGATTGTATGCTAGGTGTGCCCATAATAATTATTCATGTTCCGGGCTAATTTAAACTTGAGAAAGATAAAGATTGTGTGCTATGTGTGCCCAATCATGCTGAAGCTAGCCTCATTGATAGCCTCGTCCCAGTAAGAGTCGGGTTTAATTGAAATAAATGAGCCAAAACATCAAATAGCTCTTACTTTTGTTAATTGACCAAGCAAGGGTGCCATGGGGCTAACCACTATCTACCCTACTTTGCCACGATCCAGTGGGCCTATATCATGGCCATGCGAAAATGTCTTACCCCTATCAGATTATTCAAGCCATTTAATTAAATAGGAAATACAAATAATGGTCCACATTTAACAGTGCTCATGATAATCTAATGAGAGATCTTATGATAACCTCTCATCTATAGTACGACCCAAAAAATGCACCAGAACTAAGTCACACCATGTAAAGTTTCCTCGGTATAAAGAAAACTAGATCAAGCATAGCATGTTTGGAAATGGTGCGTGGTGTGCCACACACCACTGAGATCGTGTTATATCTGTTGATGTCAAAATCTGGTTGACCCTCCCTCTACGTCGTCTTCACCTCAAGATCGTTCCTTGAACCTGCGCTAAGGAAACAGGCAAAGGTGACCCTGGCTAAACCGGGAGACCCTCCGATACATAAGTCAGGACAAGGGAATTGGGGTCTAAGTAGAGAGTAGGGGAGAGAGCACCTGCTATTGCATACCTGTAGATATGGCGTCGTGTGCTATTTATACTTACCTGTGGAATGGTCTGAGTCCGACAATTTTGGCACGATCAAGAAGATTCCCGAATCATGGAGATATTGCCCGTAATTTACTGATCACGCAACGTATCCGGCAAGTAGCGCGTATCTGCGAGCGAGGTTATCGGCCACGATTAGTAATGGCAATTTCCGCATTTGGCGTATACCACTACACGTCTACTCGGCTCGGCCCATCTGACCATGGAGTAAGGGATGCGGCAAGTCAAGCGGTATTCGACCCGACCCTCTAGGTCGGACCCATCGTGGTTGGTAGGGCTGGCTGTGTCGAGCAGACCGCGGTTATCGGATAATAGGTCATCTGATCGGAGCATGAAGACTGTCCCGAGCCGCACCTCAGCCAAGTCAGTTGCTTGGACGGGTCGTACCTTCCCGCTCGTTATTGTCAAATGATGCTCAAAACAGGTCGGACGAGTCGTGCCTCGGATCAGACTGGTGCTCGGACCGGCATTGTATCATGGGCTTGGATCTTCCCATAACAATATCAACACCGTTCATTCATTTTTTTGAGATTATTTTAAGATACAAACTCAAGAATGAAGAAGATCCAAAGCTCAAGTGAATCACACCACAAAAAAATTAAGACTCATCAAGATGTTTATTTGCCATCTAACATGTTCATAAGGTTATACCAACCAGTATGAAGGGTAAAAAAACAAACGTTAAATTGATCCAAAACTTATGTGACCCCATAAAATTTTCAATGGTAGTCACTCAATCATTCCTGCATTTTGTGGCATGGTCCAACTGAGCTTTAAATCTGGCTCATGTTATTTGCTCAAGGTCTAAAACGATCTCCCCAAATGAACAGACCGTTTGGATGTAACACATACATCATGGTGGGCCCACAGAAGTTGATGATGTCAACACACCATCGTGGTCACTCCACTTCCGGCATATTTCCTCCAATTAGGTCTGGAGGCATGGATTGACATCAAAGTCGTATGCAACTTCCCTGAGTTGACTCGGACTCGGTCGAGTCAGCGTTTAAAATAAGCCTAATTCGACTCAACTCGGACGAGTCACCCCTGACTCGACCCGGGACCGTACGAGTCAGTGCCCGATCCTTCAATCCACTAGCAGGCAGGGTCAAGGACAGGCCCGTGATATTTTAGGGCGGGGTCGATTTAGGCTTCTGCCAGCCCAGCCCACTATCACAGGTACTCCCATTCAACTACCAAACCGTATCCTTGGCGCCAAAAATCTGAGAGCTTCCCGCCATCTACATTTCTTTGAGAAAAACTTTGATACACTGGATGAGCATGATGGATAATACACATGCGCTTATATACTGAATACTTTAATATAATTAATAAAAATTTAACTGTCGAAATTATATATAAGCTTAATATGTTTTATAAAACAAAACCCATTAGTGGATATTTATTAGACGATTAAGATAAAAAATCCAACAATCCCGTTTCAACAAAGAAGTTTCCACTAATCAGAGATTAAATTTATTTCAAGAATCTGAATTTTGATTTATCACTTATAAAACTGTGAATCCCACAATCTAGTCGGTATATATTTATTTAATATATTCCTCGGATATAATTTATGAGTGCCGGCGTATCAAGTGTCATTCACAGCTAGAGTCTCTTTTTTCCTCCTCCCGAGAAAAAAATTGATACTCTGACAGAATTTGATGGATAATACACATGCATTTAGAAATAGCATAGCTAGAATAAAATTAGTTGAATCGAACCGTCCAAATTATGGTACCTAGCGTAATTGTACACGGCACAAAAATAAATATTATTTGATTGTGTGTGTATAAGATTGATCAACATTTATTGAACGGTTATAGATGAAAAATACTCAACTGACCTATTTCCACAAACATGTCCACGAATCAGCGGATAGGATTATTCAATCAATCTGATATTAGGACCGTGACTTCAAGACAGTGGGCTGAACAATCCATTCGGTTTTATTGACTTAAAATATGCCACGTGTGCATTGTCTGTGTGCCTGCGTATAAGCTTCATACGCATCCAGAGTGTCATATAAACTCCTGTTCCTTCCATCCCCCAACAACGCCAGAGAGAGAGATGGAGGATTCGCCGCAGCCCATCGTCGCCGGTCGCCGGAGAAGCAAAGGTGCCGATGCAGCAGCTAGGGCAGACGCCCTGGAGCGCCTCAGAGCCCTCCGATCTGGAGGCCGCCGATCCGAAAGTAGCTTCCAGATCAAGATGGAAGAACCTGTCTACGACACTGTCGCCGAGAACGAGTACGCAGCCCTCGTCGCCAAGCGCCGTGAGGCGGCCCGTGACTTCATCGTCGACGACGACGGCCTCGGGTATGGTGATGAAGGTGAAGAAGAGGACTGGTCCCAGGCGGGGCTCCCATCTTCTGACGAATCGGACGGCGAATTGGGAAAACCCAAGAAAAAGAAGGTGGTCGTGAAGAAAGATCCGCAACCCAAGAAGCCGTCTTCTTCGCTTTCAGCTGCTGCCGCTCTGATGGGGAAGCAACGGTTGTCATCAATGTTCACGTCTTCAGTTTTCAAGAAGAGTAGGGATGATAAGGGAAAAGGGTCGTCGGCAGTGGAGAGCATTGTCGATGATGTAATTGCCGAGTTCGCACCTGATGAAGCTGATAGAGAGAGACGGAGGCGGGCCCCGCCATCCGGCGTGAAGAGCTTCACCCCGAGCATTCCTATTAAGAATGAAAATCAACCTGCCTTTGTGAATTCCGTAGTTGAACCAGAACAAAATGTTGTCTTATGCGATCACGTGAATGCGGGAATTCAAGGAAATAGCGATTTGGGATGTCAAAATAATCTGCCAGTGGAAGCGAAAGAGGATACGGTTTTGAATTTTGAAGTGGGTTCCGATCGGATTTCCCAGCCAAATGGTTCATCGGAAGATGTAAAGGTGGACACGGAGATGGCATTGGATAACAAGGAAGCGAAAGCAGAAGCAGTGCAGAGTGAGGTGTTTTCCCTCAATGCCAAGGTTAAGGTGGAAAGCAATCCTGCTTTGAGTGCTGCGGCTGGATGGAAGGAATTTTGTCAAGTAGAGAATGGGAATGGTGGTTTTGATGGTGTGGCTGCCATGTCTTGTGAGGAGAAGTCCGACCTTGCACTGGATTCAGATGGGTGGCTGCCATTTTACATGATCGACGCTTATGAGGAACTCTATGGTGCTAACCTTGGCAATCTATATCTTTTTGGGAAGGTACACAACTTCTGTTGGTTTTATCTTCTTTTAATTTTAGTTCTTTATGTGTTCCGAAATTTCGTGATATGTATAACAGAATGATGTAGGAATGTGAATGGGCTGATCTTGGGTATTTACCATGTCCTTGTGCATAAATTTTAGGGTCTGTTTGGGTAAAGGATACCCTAACATTGGGAATTGGAATTAAGCCTTTATCCCGATTTTGGCAGGCTCCATGCTTTCCATGTCAGATTTGCATGCATGAAGTTGTGCTTTGCCCTACTTAATCACAAGCTTTTATCTTTTTACTTCTTTATTTTTTTTCTTAAGAACTAAAGAGAGGGCTTCTGATGTGGATGTTGTGGGGTGAGAGAAAATCAGGATTTAGGTATAATCCCGATTTTGCGGGATCTCCTACCCAAATGGGCCAGAGATGCTCCATGTTATTGTTAAGATTTTGAATGGGCATCTTGTGTATGTATTAATTGAACTTGTGTAAGAGCGGCTCTGAATTTCAAATCTTGATTTAAGTTGGGTGATCTTGACTGTTCTGCTTCTTAGAAGAATCTGAAATACATTAAATAATTTACTTAAAAGTATCAAAAGATGGATAGGAAATGATTGACAATGCTGTGATGATGATGATGAGACTTGCATGCATGTATGCATAATTACGTGTCTCTGTAGAAGGATATATTCAAAGGGTTTTGCATCAAAGTTTTATGTTCGTTCTTACATTACCATCATTGTATCCTTGTCCTGACTAGTCAGTGTTGGCTTAATGAATTTTGTTTGGCCAACCATTCATTTTGATGGCCTCATCTTCAATAAGTGACCAAGCTTTCCATATAAGTTCTCACCGCCTCGATCCAAGTCCTACATCTTCCCCACTCCTTCCTTCCCAGCCCTTCAACCTCAATCAAAGTTTCCCTCGTTGCAATGTCTTAGTTGTCGTAGTGCATGGACAAACCATCTCATTCGGCAGCCCACTTTATTTCCTGTTGGTCACATCAATTAAAAATAAAAAATAAAAAATAAAAAATCCCTAAGGAGTTGCAGCTGATTGAAGCTAATGGAATTCAAATCTTGAGGCCATAGGGAATGTAGAGCTACTTTGCGAGCTTTCTTGTTGGTACTTTCCAGTGTTTTCAGTAGCACTTGTAGCGTAGCTCCCCGGTAGCACAGGCTACAGAGCATGGGTGTGTGGGGGTGTGAGTATGTGGGTGTGTGTTGGGTGTGAGTGCATTGGTTAAAAAAAAGCTATAGGGCATGTAGTGTGTAGTGCAGGTAGCGCATGCTACTTGAAATCTCTATCTCTGTCTCTCTCTCTCTCTCTTTTTAAAAAGTTTTTATTCTATGCTAGTTCAATACCTGTTTTAAAATGGTGGTGACTCATCCCCATCACACATGTTACTACAGTAGATCAATCTGGACCATCCAAATTGTGGTCCATATCGATCAATCTGGACCATCCAAATTATGGTCCGTATTGTGAATTTATGACGTTTCAATAAATAAAAAAAGAGGTCGCACTTAAAGATGTCTGAAGGCAAAGAGACAGAGAGATTTTGCATGGAATCTGGTTGATGATCCAGATTCACAGTAAAAAAACTCTAGGAATTATGCATTTTGTAATTTTTATCACATTTTCTATTATTTTAATAAAAAATTATTAAGTATCGTGTGGCTTACGCTATACGCTATGTAGCTTACGCTACACGCTATAAAGGGCCAAATGCTATGCTATACGCTATGCGCTATTTAAAACAATGGTACTTTTTGATTGATGCTTACTAGGTACACATGTAGAAGTTGAAGAAATATAGGAGCAGATGGTCATTGGTGCAAGAACACTCAGAAGTTAACTTCTCATGATCTAGTGCCAACTATTGTGAAATGGTTTAGTAGATCAAAGGCATTAGTAGCTTTGGTACCATGTAGAAGAAGATTACTGCAAATGCTTTGGCTCTTAAAGTAGCTTAATTCCTACCTTCTGTTGTCTCTCTCCCATGCACTTAATTGCTTCCACTCCTCTTCCTTCCTCTTTTATATGAGCTTCGAATATAGAAGTAGAACATCACCCACTGGGCCTTGTGATTAGTCCATTAACATTAGCCCAGAAGTTTTTACCCTTCAAACGGCTCTGGACTGAATGAGTCCAGATGTGGTTTTATTTCAATTTCTGAGACAATGCTAGCTCTTGGATTGTCAATAGTCATTGGAAGTTGTATTGGAAAATTTCCTATTTGTATTAAATTACTGCCCATAAGTTGATTAGATATTACCATTCCCAGTTCCAGAGTTGGTGATTTGTTAGTCTTGGTGCAGTCTGTTTGATCAAGGGAGACAATGGAGAAATAAAGAAAAATGAAAATAACTGAAGAATCTACCAGATGAAGCTCAGTAGTTATGGAAAAAAATTGTAGTTTCTATTTCGAAGAGATTCTATTTAGTGAATTTCTTATCCTATAGAAGTTTCCTTTAGTAAAACAAAGATCAGATTGAATTCTAATGGTCAAGGAGCTAGCAGAATGGCAAGTCAAGAACATGGCAAAGCGCCCCCATGCAATCTTGTGAAAGATATTTTTCTAACACCTCTTACTGTTGGTGAAGAATCCCTTTCTCTTCTATACCTTGCAGGCCTGGGGTTTATATGCTTGAGATCTAAGGTTTACTTTTTGTACCAGGGGTGGGATTGCAGAAGCAAGAAACAAAGATAATAGCTCAACAAGGAAGTTCACACTCATATGCAATATGAGTTTTTCCATTGCATGATCTAATGTAGTGATCAATCTGTATCAAATCTTAGACTCCCGGTTAAGTCTGAGACTCGATTCAGTTTGTATTAGAATAATTTGCATTGTGATAAAATATATACAGAAACATGCATATGTTCATACCTCATCATCATTCTCATGGTAGCTTGTCACAATGGTACCTATAACATGAAACCCCCACATTTTCCGCTTTGGATCGAATGATCCGGATTATGAGTCATTAATGATCCGTTCACTATTTCTAGTGACCCGAAATTAGGGTTCTATATTGATCAAGCTAATGAAATTTTATATTAGAGATTTACACTTCTATTTATTCAGTTATAGTATGTATAACCTAAGCATGCAGGGTCTATAATTAATAGCATTCATCATTTAATATATAAATTTCAACGAGTTCATATATGGAACTATATTGCACACACTATGTATGTGTTAGAGAGACACATGGCCCTACCCCCAGTGTAGGAAGTAATGTACTGCATACCATGATTCAGGTAAACTTGGCTTGTCGAAATTTTGGCCACCAGCTGACTAACTAATATGAACCCTCCATTAGATGGAACCGCATAGGTTCATACATCCATACGTAGATACAAACACACTTCTTATATAACAGAATTTGATATAAACCTCCCTTACTGAACTAAATAGTATCCTTTGCCAAAAGCACAAATAAAAATCGAAGCACAACAAAAATCTACAAATCACAATTACAACAGATCAAACTACATACATTAGCAATGACTTTATTCTACAAAGGAAACTCGTAAGTCGTGTTTTAGAGATGCTTCATGCATTCTGGATGTATTGCTCTATATTCTGCTTGCACTGTTTCTTTTCTTTCTTTTTGTGTAGACTGAATATTGCATCTTACTGGATAGTAAAGCAAGTTTGTTTGTTCACATATTTGGAATTTTTTCTTGGTTTTATAAAACGGCATGTTCTCCAATACTACATGCATACAGGCAGATGCTTGATTTATTTGGCTCATACAGAAACATATTTTGCAATTTTGGAAGGCTGATGTGATGGAATCTGTGAATGTGTTAAGGTTAAAGCAGGAAGTGCCTACCACAGCTGTTGTGTGGTAGTAAAGAACATGCAGAGATGCGTTTATGCTATCCCCAATAGTTCGGTGTTTCCAAATGATGCTATCACGGAGCTTGAAACTAACAGGATGGATTCTCGAATTTCACCTGCAGATTTCCAGAAAAAGCTACAAGTAATTTTAGATACTTATAAAATTTTATAGCATTACCCATCATACAGACATTATTATGTTTCACATTATCTCTACTCTTGGTATTCAGGGATGATATCTTTCGGTCATTAATATTAACATATTTTGTGGAACTTCTTTGTTATTCTTTGGTAGGAGATGGCGTCAGGATTAAAGAATGAAATTGCAGAAAGGTTGTTGGATCTCAATGTGTCAACTTTTAGTATGACGCCAGTTAAGGTTTGTAAGTTGCTTTATTCATAATAGGTTGCTGTTAACGCTTGGTATATCTTACATCTTGTGTATTATTATGGATCTCATTTCTTTATTTTTTTTCCTTCTTAATTATTCCCTACATTACATGGATTGTATTGCAGAGGGCTTATGCGTTCGAGCGAACTGACATGCCTATTGGGCAGCGTTATGTTCTCAAAGTCAACTACCCATTTAAGGTATGTCTGTCTGAATATGAGTTTGCTTTCTTGAGAATTTTAGTATAACACTGTTCTCTTGCATGTCTTCTAGTATATTCTTGGCAATTTGCAAAAGGAATCTTGCTATTGGTTCATGCAAATATGATTTCTGTGCAATGATTAATAAACAAGATTACATTTATCATTCAATGTTTTTTTTCTTCTGGTCCAGTGAACTCATTCTTATTTAGCATAGGGAAAATATCATGTGTGCACAGGGTACACTAAGAGTTGTTGCACACCTCCTATGCAATAATGGTAGGCAGTCACCTGCGTTTCAAAATGGTCAATTCACATTTTGAAATGCCACCATTTTGAAATGCTTGGAGATGTCAGCCTACCACTTTTAATGGCATGAAACATTGTGCACGGTGACAATTGGCTAATACATATTCGCTGGTCCTATAGCTTTTAATCATGTCAACCAATCAAGGTGTCCCGTATTGATATTGGTTGGCGTAACGGTGCCCTCTGAAACCGATACGGATACGGGGGCGTAATGGCGATACGGGGGCGTAACGGCCCATAACGGCGCAATTTTTTTTTTTGCCAAAAAAATATATAAAAAAATGGATTAAATCCGAAATATTCTAAGCATTCCAAATACGCATTCATTTATAAATTGGAACATGTTTATGGTGGTGTAACGGTCCACTCTTTGGTGAGAAGTCGTATCGGACTGTCTGATGAATTTATGAACCAGATAACCTGAATTTGTCAACAAAATTCATATATTTAATTTTCTAACTATCTACTATCAATGATAGATATATTAGAATGAATGTAATATGAAAATATCTTACATTTAGGTGTTTGTAATTATTTTTTAGGGCCAAATTTCATGCGTAAATAGAAAAAAAATATAAAATGGCACCCCAAATATGTAAAATGTATATTAATATGTTTTACTATGATTAACACATCACATGACATCATTAAAACAACAAAAGAATCATTAAAAAATGATTTTTTGAATTTTCAAAAAAAGGGCCAAAATAAATGTGTAAATAGAAAAAAATAAAAAAAATATAAAATAGCACCCCAAATCTGTAGAATGCACATTAACATGTTCTACTATGATTAACACATCATATGGCATCATAAAACAACCAAAGAATCATTAAAAAATGATTTTTCGAATTTTCAAAAAAAGGGCCAAAATAAATGCGTAAATAGAAAAAAATATAAAAAAAATATAAAATGGCACCCCAAATTTGTAAAATGCACATTAACATGTTCTACTATGATTAACACATCATATGAAATGATTAAAACAACAAAACAACTATTAAAAATTGATTTTTCGAATTTAAAAAAAAGGGCCAAAATTCATGCTTAAATAGAAAAAAATATAAAAAAATAAAAAAAGGGCCAAAATAAATGCGTAAATAGAAAAAAATATAAAAAAAGTATAAAATGGCACCCCAAATCTGTAAAATGCACATTAACATATTCTACTATGATTAATACATCAAATGGCATGATTAAAACAACAAAACAACCATTAAAACTTAATTTTTTGAATTTTAAAAAAAGGGGCCAAAATTCATGCGTAAATAGAAAAAAATATATAAAAAAATATTAAATGGCATCCCAAATTTGTAAAATGCACATTAACATGTTCTACTATGATTAACGCATCATATGGTATGATTAAAACAGCAAAACATATTAAAAAAAGTATAAATATATATTTTTGACGAATTTTTGAAAAATGGCCTACCGAGCTTTGATTCAAGAAAATCCGTAATATAATGATACCCAGCCAAGGTTGGTCGAAATTAGTAGTAGGAGTGAGAAACAGTTTGGAAACAAGAGGTTTCAAAAAAACAGCAAAAACAGATCTTAAAAATGAAAAAAAAAAGTTACTGTTATTCGGTCGATACGGGCCTGTAATACGGGCCTGTAACGGCCGTAACGGCCCGTAATGGCCGATACGGGTACAAAATCAGGTAACGACCGATATGACCCCGAAACGCGTAACGGTTCCCACCGTTACCGTTACGGCCGATACGTAACCGTTTTGGCACACCATGCAACCGATTGGTCTTACTACTTTGACAAGAGTGAGTTAGATGCTATCCATCTACTCAGTTTCTGCTTGGCTAGCAGTTGCCATGTTTTCTATGTATTCTTCAAAAGAAAATATAACATTACTTCTTTTGAATCACTTTAGCAAACAACTTTCAAGGTGCATAGCAAATGATGTCCTGTTATCTAACATGCATAAATTGCATCTAAGATGATCTAGGCCATATTGGTCTTGTGTTTAAGATGTACGTTGCCCATTCCAGTCATTTGATTACTTTCTATTTCTTCATTTACTTCTTTATGAAATTTTTCTCCACTAGCATCTATTAAAGGCAACTCTCTCCGCCATGCCTTTCCCATGTCTCTTTCAAAATAAAGCAGACATTGTAACTGTGATCTTGCTTTAACCATCCATTTAGAATGACTTGGCATCATTGTCTTAGCTTAGCCAGGCATAATGGGCGTGGTGCCACATAGCAAATATATATATTTTTTTTCATTTAACATCATTTGACCGAGTTTTCTTTCGTACCATGTTCTATCTTTTGTGCTCGAATCAATTTGGTTTCTTTTGCCACTAGTCATGAACGTTTGAGGTGGTTTCTTTCTCTTTCTTTTCTTCTATGATGAAGATATTGTTTGATTCTTTGCCCTACCATCCTGCCAGATTTTTATCTTTGGTGTAACTAAATTGTCACATATAATTTTTTATTTTTTGATAGATAACAGATTTATTAAGAGGCTCCACTGAAAAAGGCAGGAAAGAATACAAGGAAAAAAAAATGAAAGGAAAAAATTACAACCCCATAAGGGCAATAAGGACACAAGCACTAATTCCTTAAACCTAGAAGCCCACTCGACCACCCAAGCACCACCTTGCAAATTGCCATAGATCCGACCTTTTGGTTCTGATATATTCACAATGGCTATTTCTTTCTTCCCATATGGCCCAAAGAATAGCCATTGCTGCCAACTGCCACACCACCTTTCCATCTTTCCCGACTTCGCCTTCGTGTCACGAAGTCAAAATGGAGGAAATGGAATTTGGCATCAACTAACTGACGTTTATAGTTGAAAGAAAGCCTTCCCATAACTTCCTCGCAAAAGGGCAATGCAAAAATAAATGGTCCATCTGCTCAACATCGGCCATACACATGATGTAGATATTCGGAAGTACCATACCTCTCTTGCATAAATTGTCCATGGTTAGCATCCTGTTCCTTCCAACCGACCAAAAGTCTTGCACATATCCTGCCACATCGAAAGGTGGAATTTTTTCCGTGCCTCTTTCCCGATCCAAAGGAAATCACACTTGAGCTTTTTGAGCTTGTCCAACATTGATCTTGGGCATTTAAACAATGACAGGAAATACAGGGGCATGTTGGAGAAAGCTGCTTTGATCAATGTTAAATAGCCTCCCAAAAAAAGATGCCGACTTTTCCAATAAAAGAGCTCCTCTCAATTCTTTCAACAACTGGATCTCAAAGATGCTCCGCTGGCTTTCCTATGCATAGAGGCAATCCGAGACAAGAAGGAAAGGATCCCATGCCACAATCAGGAAATTCCGCCACAAGCCTATGTATCTCCTCCAATATGTAAGTTCCTAACATCTTGCATTTCAAGGAATGCGCCTTCAAGCTTAAAACAACTTCAAAGCATGTGACAACTTTTTGCAAGTTGTCCACCATCTCTGCCTTCGCTTCGCAAAAAAGGATGGTGTCATTCGTGATATGAAAATAAGTTATCAAGGGTCTCAACTTTGTTACTTTGAACCCCCGGATTAAATCCAATTCTCGAACTTTTAGAAGCATCTTACGAAGAGCCTCGGTTACCACGACTAAAAAAGGCGGATAAGGGGTCACCTTGATATAACCCACTGGATGCCTTAAGATAACCCTTGGGGTAGCCATTCAGAAGGACTAGTGTTTGAAGTGTCAATATCGCTATAAGTTTCGCTGCCAAGGATATGGAAACACTGTTGATATTGCCGATAATATCATTGATAATTGAAAATGTGGGGAAACATGAGAAAAATGGTGGAATTTTGCAGTGAAACATGAGGAGATGCTAAAAATACACAATTGAATATTTATGAATAAAAATTCATGAAAAGAATGCATGAATAGTCTACCCTGACCATTCCTCAATTTCAATTGCTGTATGGAAGGTAGCAATGGATTTTAGGTTAACAATTGCCCGGTGATGGAACATGCTCTGTTTTGTAGTCAGCAAGCATAGTAAAATAATAATACTGGTTATTTGGCAAATGGCATTTACTCTTATAAAACTAAGGGTTCTTTTGGCATTTGTACTCTAATTGAATAAGAGCTTTTTCAATAAGAGGTACTCTACTAAGCTCTTTTTGTTCTAGCTCTTGCTTTAAATAGGCTTGTTCGGTAAAATCACTATTTCAAAATTGAAAAAGCTATTTTTTGAAATGAGCACGTTTGGAAAAACATTTAAATAAGAGCTTTTTTTAGGGGTAGTGTTATCATTTTTAAAGATTACGAAAGCTCCATTATAAGAGCAATTCAGATGGTTGTTTTGGTGGATCTCACAGTTCTCACCATAGATGGACTGTGCCTCAAATGACAAAAGACTGGATGGCTACATACAATCTTCATGTTTTAAGACATTTGGGCTATCCATTATGTTGGATATTGGATGTGGATCATCCATCATGTGGCACCCGTCTTCGATGTGGACCGTCTATTGTGTGAGCCAAACTTCTAAGTGGGCCATCCATCATGCAAGGTTCGTCTTGGATGTGGACCATTCATCAGTAGGGGTCCACCTTGATATATGCCATCCATCAAGTGGGTCCCACCATCAATACTAATTGTCCTTTATGTGGGGCCCCTCAATGTCCACTACCCATCACCCATCACGTGGAGTCCACATTTGATGTGTCCACATTGTGGGCCCTATCTTTGAAGTGGATTGTCCATCATGTGGGGCCCACTTTTGATATCCACCAATCATTGTGTGGGGAACACCTATGTAGATCATCCATCATGTGGCCCACTTTGGATATGGGTTGTCCGTCATGCGAGACCTTGGATGTGGACTGTCCATTAGGTGGGGCCACTTGATGTGGACTGTCCATTACGAGGGGCCACACTTTGATGTGGGCCATCCATCATGTGAAGCCCACTTCGTCCATTATGTGGGCCCACCTTGCCGTGGACCATTCATTGTGCGGGGCCCTACCTTCAGTATGGGTCGTTCATCAAGTGGGCCCACCTTCAATGACCATCATCCATAATGTGGGTCCCGCCTTTGATGTGGACCGCCCATCAAATAGGGCCCACTTGATGTGGATGTTCTGTCATGTTGGGCCACACTTTG
Organism: Magnolia kwangsiensis; assembly: GCA_037074715.1. Classification (NCBI taxonomy): domain Eukaryota; kingdom Viridiplantae; phylum Streptophyta; class Magnoliopsida; order Magnoliales; family Magnoliaceae; genus Magnolia; species Magnolia kwangsiensis. The sequence goes on along the minus strand of CM073578.1, from coordinate 102,889,679 downwards.
ATGCGGGTCATCCATCATGTGGGGCCCACCTTTGGTGTGAATCGTTCATTATGTGGGCCCACCTTGATGTGGACCATATGTCATGTGGGGCCCCACATTCAATATGTGTTGTTCATCACAAGGGGCCCACCTTTGATGCCCACCATCCATTATGTGGGTGCCACCTTTATAGTGGATCATCTATCATGTGGGGCCTACTTGATGTGGATAGTCCATGCAGGGTTGCATTTTGATCCAAGCCATCCATCACGTGGGACCCATCTTTGATGTCCACCGTCCATCATGTAGGTTCCACCTTTGCTGTGGACAATCCATCATGTGGGGCCCAACCTTTAATATGGGTCATTCATCATGCGGGCCCACCTTTAATGTCAACCTCCCATCATGTGGTCCCACAGTCAATGTCCACCATCCATCATGTGGGTCCCACCTTTGATGCAGTCCGTCCATCATGTAGGGCCTACTTGATGTGGATCATCCATCATGTGGGGCACACTATGATGCGGGCCATGGGGCTCACCTTTGATGTGACCGTGCATTATGTGGGCCCACATTTGCTGTGGACCATTCATCATGTGGGGCCCTACCTTCAAATGGGTCGTTCATCATGTGAGCCTACCTTGGAGATATTGTAAAGAGGAGGAGGGAACAATGGGAATTACTTCAAACTTGTCCAAAAATTATCCAAAAATGTCTACCCGCGTAAGCCAAATAAGCTCTTTTTCAAAAAGTAACCCCTCAACTTATAAAATCGAACTTTATTTGCTACTTTCTAAACAAATAAGCCCCCTAATTAGGCTTTTACCAAATAGTCTAAAAGCTTATTTTTTAGAAATAAGCCAATAAGTTCTTATTTGTGGAGATGCCAAATGCCCCCTAAGACCTTGTAAGAAATCTGTGTTTTTTTGGAAGATTCACGAGGATTTTATTAAAATGAAAAGGATAAAATCAGGGAAACAGAAACAAGAAACAAAGGAAAAGGAAAAAACAACAAAACAAAACAAACACAATAGAAGGGCCGCTGAGGAGGCAGACCGACTATGCTCCAAGAAAAAGAAGATTACACCCCTTAAGCTTGTCAGCGTTGACAGTCCATTCTACGATAAGCTGCTTGTAAGAAATCTGTGTTAAGGCATCAATGTAGAATCTCAAATCCTAGTACCAAATATGTACAACTACTGAAAAAATAAATATTTTATAGTTTCTATCAACACTCCCTATCATGTTGGTTGGAGTTTCCTTCTATATGAAGCCTACTTATTAGGTATTGAAGGATTACAAACTATGAAACAAGGTGATGACATTTTGGTAATGTGTCATGTTGACATGTGTCTATGTCAGAGTGCCAGGCGCTCATTGACACACCGCACATAAAGACTACTATTACCATTATCATTTATTGATACTTTTACATATAAATAATTGAGTTTTAGGTTTACTGTGATATTTGGATTATTTTACATAAAATAATTTGACGTAAGATGAATTAAACTCTGCCAAGAACCAATGTGCCAGCTGGTTCCAAGTCCTGATAGAGTTTATGTCAAACGGGCAGCTGGTCACAGAATATTTGCCAAGCAATCACGGAAATGCTTGCTTCAACTATGGTTGTCAAGAGAGGATTCATCAAGCTGACCCCAAATGGTTAGAACAAGGCCATGACAACAATGATGATGCTGATGACACACACACATGCATGCGGATGGGCCACCTACACATATTGGGATGTTGGGTTTTCTAGGATCCCCATGCCTAGCACCTCACATATCTCTAATGCAATATCTAATGTTCCCACCTACCATTGTCGCTAAAAATTCAGAACATAGTAGAATCAACATTAAGAAATCATACTTTAATAAATTGCTTTGTGCAACACAAATAAATGCAATATAGATGTAAACTTAACATTGCCTTTGGAGAAGCATGACTTATGCATGATCGTTCTGGCAAATTTGGGTCTATTGCTCAAGAAAGAAAAGTAACCAACTAATCTTCACAACTATTGTTGTGAAGATAACATCATCATCATCTAAACCTTATCCCAACTAATTGAGGTGGACTACACGAATCCTTTTCCGCCATTCCACTCTATCAAGGACCCTCAGTTAAACCATGGATCATCAATTCTTTTCTTACGGCCTTCACCCATTTCCTATTGGGCCTTTGGCTTGACCTTTTTAGGGCCCTAAACTTGAACTAGTCAATTGTGAAAATATCAAAATATATTTCAACAAAATTATTGTTTATTGTATGTGACACAGCAAATTTGCACTTATGTTGTCCATTTTTATAAGCAGTTTGTTGACAGATGAAGGCTGGGAGTGGCCTTTATTGGATAACCTAGAATTCCCTTCATTATTTGAGGCTTAAGCTAAGGTCCTTGAAATCCTAGTGTTGGAGGCAAAAGTGAACTTGAAATCTCGGTGTTATAGGCGGAAGTGAAAGTGGCAAATGATTCTCTAGGTAGAGACAAGGCCCCAAGGTTGGACGATTTTCCAATGGCATTCTTTCAGACTTTTTGGAGTGAGATCAAGAACGATGTGGTTGCCTTTGCAAAGGAATTTTTTGAAAGGGGCTGGTTTTCTAAGGAGTTGGGGGCCTCCTTTATTGCAAGCATCCCTAAAATTGAAGGTTCTAAAAGTTTGAAAGATTTTAGGCCAATAAGCCTCCTGGGGAGTCTGTATAAGATCCTTGCCTTTTGATTCTAAGTTGTTCTCGCATCTATTATCTCAGATTTTGGATTGTGTTGCTTCCTCATGAATGTATTGACTCGGAATTTAAAGAAGGAAAAGTGGGGGGTGGTTTGCAAGCTAGATATTGAGAAAGACTATGATCACGTTTATTGGGGCTTCCTTTCCTCGATTATATGTTGAAACATCACAAATTCATGATATAGATCAACCACAATTTGGATGCTCCGGATTGATATAAGTGCTCTACCTATGATATGGACCACAATTTGGATGGTCCAGATTAGGTTCATGTAGTGTCATGTGTCATAGGTACAAGTCATCACCATTTTAAAATAGTTGTTAAACAAACATAGAAAAAACACTTAAAAAATGAGATTTCAGATAGCTTACACTATCAATGCTACGCTATGTTACATGTAGCGTACACTACATGCACTGTAGCTTACACTACATACCTTGTAGCTTACGCTACTAGGGAATTATGCTACTTGCGTATGCTACACTACGTAGCATATGCTACACACTATGCTACAGCGTTACTGAAAACACTGCATTAAATGCACTGAGAAGCCAGATTTGTTTTCCATTGGTTCAATTACCTTATAGGAGTCGCTGCTATAATCTAAAAAGTTTATAATGCTATCTGGATGTAATGATCTTGGGATATGTACTACCATACAAACTTTATTTCAAAATACATAAGATAGCTAGAAATAAATTAAAACTATATGAGTATTACACAGTACTGCTGAAGTACAACATAAAATAGATTTCATTTTGATCCTCATAGGTTTATCAATGTGTGTCTGACATGTTAGTGACATCAGACATGGGTGTTGGACGTTGCAGTTTTGATAAATGAACTGCCCTTGCTATGAAGGTTGCTCCCACCATCCTTGTGGAATTTACGTGCAGAAATAGTATATAACTTTCTCTAAACTTTATATGGCATGATCGTTATGAGTTATGGAACACTGATGTTGAATTCAACAAATGCAGGATCCACCACTTTCATTGGATCTGAAAGGAGAGCATTTCTTTGCTCTACTTGGTAGTCATAGCAGGTATATTCAATCACAATGGGATCTTACAATGTTTTGTTATTTGCCTATCTTCCCTACACATGCACACACATGAGAATTGCTCACACACAACACAGCTAGTTGTACACCCATCTAGTTGGTGTTTGGGTCCCACCATAGTGTTTGTATGATATGACATCTTACTTGTCCAACTAGGTTGTCCCACCATGAAAATGGGACACCCCAAGAGTCAGGTGGATCCAACTATTAGATGGGGCACACTATAGAAAACAATGAACAACCACCCAAAAAAACTCCACATTCACATAGGGCGCATCTAATGGTTGGATTGACCTGATTTTTGGGGCATTCCATTTTCATGGTGGGGCAACCTTGCAAGAGGTCGAGATGTCATTCAAACACCATGGCGGGCCCCACATGCCAACTACCTGTGGGAGCCTCTCTCTCTAATATATATATATATATATATATATATATATATATATATATATATATATTATGTTACAATTTTTATTTCTTATATATTAGAGAGAGCTTTGTGTTACAATTTTTATTTGCAGTTCACATGATTCGTTATGTTACAATTTTTATTTCTTACAATCAAGCTTCCTTAAGCATACACTCTATTGAAGATAACTCCTGTTCTATTATCTTTTGAGTCAAATAAAACTAACAATGTGCACTAAAAAAAATAGAGATTTGCTAATTGGAGAGAAAAGAAAAAAATAACTTTGTGAAGATACTTCCTTTTAAGTAGGAAGCCTTGTAATTGTAGGCCAAGGTCTCCAAACTTGGAGGTTGTTGAAGTTGAGAATCTTATAGTTATTTCTTACATGAAGATGCTTAGTATTTTATTGATCTTATATTTTTCTTCGCAAACGTTTATTTAACAAGACTGAAATCCTATAGCCTTCATCACTAGAAGGAGCAAGTTCATTCTTGTACATTTGGGACCAAAATAGTATCTCAAATGGCAATTATATATGAGTGAATTCCAAAATAGCATAAACACAAGCATTGCCAAAGCTCTGCGTACATTGTTTATGTACCTGAATTATGCTGGGGATTACAGATTTTTCTTCTCTTCTTATCCCACTTGTACGCGCAAATGCTGCCCTTGTTTCACGTTAACTATTCCAAGCACCTGATTAAAGAATCCTATAAATTTCACAGATAACAAATGACAAATGTGTTTTTCTTTCATGTCCTTCATTTACAAGGTATTAAAAAATGTCATGTAATGGCTGTAACGACCATTATTTAACAAAATGGTGGGACCTATTTCGCGATACGGGCCTGTAACGCCTGTTCCAGGAAAAAACTGGCCAGTGATATCTTGGAGTTATATTTGTTATCCTAGATTGGCATGTTGCAGCTAATTAAGGTGTTGATATAGCAATATTTGTGGGCCATAAAATTCCTCAACAACTCAAGATAGCATTGAGTCATGTTCCATTGTGAGCCAAATGTTGCTCAATATGAGTGATGCTTGGTTTGATTGAAAGTTATGGTAAGCACGTCCCACAAGGTGCTTTTAGTGATATCATTGACAGCTTGCAAATGCTGCCAAATTGCCATTAGCATTACGTACATACTGGGCCTAAAGTAGGCAGCATTTGGAAGTATACAAAATAGGCATCTGGTCGAATGTTCAATGGGGTGACTTTTTTAGTCCAACAAGCGTCTAATGTTGTGTGGAAATTGAAACCCGAACGGGTCGGTGATCATTTGTCTGGTTTTCCACCTATAGTAACAAATTTATTTTTATTTTTATTTTTTATTTTGAAGCAATCCTTGAAATATTAATTTAATGAGAAGCAGTCCATCCTCGATCCCTTCTCTTGTGGCCTGTTTGGATTGGTAGAGAGGAAAAGAAAGAAAGAAAGGTCATTTCTCATGCAATTACTTTTCTGTCTGTTAAACTTTCTTTCTTTTTTTTCTTTTTTTTTTTTAAGGCATTTTCCCATGGTGGAAATTTTCTTGGGAAATGGCTCATTTATTTTCTCACCTCTGCCCATAAGAAATGGAGTTTTGCATGCTCATAGGAAAGGATTTCCAATGTGTCAATATGCTACATGTCAGACGTGACACCATCCATCTCCAAATGCCCCACATATGTTTTGTTTTTTGAAATGATGATTATATTATAGCTAAAGGCCGAAGCCAGAATTTACAAATTTACAAACACCCCACATGTTACATGTGCTAATGTGCCACGTACCACATGCCAATGTGCCACTATTCATCTTCATGTGCCACATGCAACTCTATCTAGCTTCTAGCCCCCTAATCCCCATATTTGCCACATGTTCCAATGAGTTGGTGTGTTGTAAGCACCTCATATAGGCCACATGTACCACCATCCATATTATCTTGTCGCACATGTGCCACATGCACTGCCATCCATTTTCAAGCACCCCACATATGTCATGTGCCAATGTTCTGTGTGTGCCACTATCCATCAAGTACTACATAAATGTTGCTACCAATAGCACCCCATATGCCATGCGCTAATGTTTCACTTGTGCCCCATGTGCGTCCGCCTATCTTCAAGTTTCCCATGTGCAATATGTGCCAATGTTGCACGTGCCTCTGACTACAAAGTTTGCCAAATGATAGATTTGAAGATGGGCACCAAATTTGAAGGAAATTTTATTGAAAAACAAACAATGGAAACTTCTTTTCCTTTTTCTTTCTCTTGGAAACAACATTTCTCTTCCTTGTATGGCCCACCTTTCAAGAAAAGATTCAATGTATGTTGAAAGCTCTATCTAAAGACAAGCTACAATTGAAGATCTAGAACCCCACCGCTTGTTGAGTTTGAGGGCAGTGTTGAGAGTATAAACTCAACATTCTATTTTTTTGTATGTTATGTTTATTGCCTTGTGTTCACAACCCCAAGTGTAGGGAGGCGATGTAGTAATAACTCGGTGGGACCGAGGTCAAATCCATAGGGACTAAACTTGTACGTATTATGAAAACAACTAGAACTAGAACACTAGAATAAGATCTAAACCTAAATTTGGAATAAAAGAGGGTAATTGTGAATGAAATTTCAATAATCAAAAGGAAACTAGAGCGCCAAGGATCCACTTATAGCTATCAGGATCAAGGTGTCCCGTATCGGTATCGGTGGGCATAACGGTGACCTCCAAAACTGATACGGATACTTGAGCGTAACGGCGATACGGGGGTGTAATGGCCCGTAACGGCGCAAAAATTCTTTTTGCCAAAAAATATGGATTTAATCTGGAATATTGTAAGCATTCCAAATATGCATTCATTTATAAATTGGAACATGTTTATGGTGGTGTAACGGTCCACTCTTTGATGAGAAGTTGTATCGGACTGTCTGATGAATTTATGAACCAGGTAACTTGAATTTGACTATAAAATTCATATATTTAATTTTCTAACTATCTGCTATCAATGATAGATATATTAGAATGAATGTAATATGAAGATATCTTACATTAGGTGTTTGCAATTATTTTTGAGGAATTTCTCGAACATACCTGTGCATGTGACTGTGATTCCTGTCTATGACCTGTCATCTTCAAGTTAAGAATATTAAAAAAAAAATAGTAGTGTCTGATATACTCCCCTGTAACTTGATTAAGGATTACTTGATTGGTTGTCAGGGGAGCTATTTTAAATACAAGTTCGGCAGTGTCAAGTGTGTGTATGATTGCATGGCTTCTTGCAATAATACTGCTGTGAGCTGTCTGCTGCAAATACTTACCTTAACATAAATATATACTCATAATCACAAGTCACCACCAAAATGAAAATCTGCTTTTTTGTGGTTGTTCGACCTCCACATCATCGTCATTGTCACCATCAGGCTGAGGCTGTCCAATAGGCGTAGGTGCTGCATATCCATAATATCCAGTGCCAGAAGGAAATACTAGATCAACGAAACCAGAGGATTATTGATCCTGATTAGACAACGACTTTGATCCCGAGTAAGGATATTCACCAGTGCACGTTAAATAGCCATACTGGTGCCCATACTCAGGCTGTTAGGAATCTTGAGATTGAGAGCGCGTCTGCTGTGATGAGTAACTTGGATATTTATAATCATATGAATATTGATCGGGAGGGCTACTCTAACATGAATGTGATGGAACAGGCTCGGTATAACCATCATAATCATAATCCAATTGACCATAAGAATATCCATCATAATAACAAAGACCATGAGCCTGCTGATGTTCTGGACCTCTCGGACGCGGTGCACCACTAGATGTACCCTCCTCTTGTTGGCTGTATCGTGACTCGGTACACTTATAGGTTCGACCTCGTGTACCACCTTGTCGATGTTTATCGGCATCGTGATCTGTATACGGCTGTATAGGGCGCTAAGCAACACCAGGGGTAGGGGGTCATCGTCACCATCATCCGACACGGTTACGCTACCACTGCTCGTACTCTTTTGTTGATCTTGAGCCGTACTCGTACTTAGCATAAACGCTGCCCCTCTTACTGGGTCCAACACATCTGCACGACTCTCTTGTTGCGTTATACGTATTTCTGGGTCATCAATTTTCAATTCTTCACTATCCTCTTTAGTTTGCTTTTCCCTTGTTTCCAACCAAGGTAGAAGCAGGTCATCCTCATCATAAATATTGTCCAAGTTTATTGGACAGTAGTCTCCGTCATCGACAGCTGTAATGCTCCTATGATGTCGTCGCATTCTTAGTTTTATATTGTAGTGCATGAAAACAAGTCTATCTAATGTTCTAGTCTGCAATCTATTCCTATTCTTTGAATGAATAAGCGCAAAACAATTCCAATTCCTTTCGCAGCTAGATGAAGATGTTGTCTGGCTTAAAACTTTTACTGCAATTTTTTGGAGAGCCTTCGTACTCCCTCCGAAATTAATCCACCATTCGGCTGGTTGCAACCTAGATACTGCATGCTGTAAAAGAGCATCTCCAAAGCTACCAATGTGATTTTCAAATGTATCTAATTCATTCAACGCCTTTATTTGCATATCTAAGTTAGGCTCTAATCTCTTTATCACATTTTTTAGCCCGATATGAACTTCATCATCCTCAACAAATGATTGAGCATATCTATACTTAGGATTTAGATATTGACCTGTTGCATGAAGATCATGATGGAGCTGTCTTGTCCGTCTCCTGTCGATCATCCTCCAATAAGATTCTCAGCTTCTACAATTGCGTTGAATTGCCAACTTTGTCTTATTCATGACATTGTATAAGAAGCCCATGGTAGGTGCTTCGTCGGTTTCAACAAGACAGAGTACCCTCATTAGTGGCTCCATCATCTTTAGGATCGACTTGACTTTCTTCAAATATTTGTTATCCCGTATGGTGTTCGCAACTTCAACTGGTGTCCCTGATGTCTTTTTCCCATGTTTTGTGTTGAGCCATTCTCGGGAAGCGAACATCTCACTCAACTCTCCCCTATGCTGGAATAAACTCTTTAATGTTATAAAGTTTGTTGCGAATCTAGTCGCCGTAGGCCTCAACAACTCTTGTCCTTTCGTGAACTTTCTCATTATTGCGATTACTTGATTATGACTGTAAATAAACTTCGTCACTTCTTTTACCCTTTCGACCATTTCCTTAACATTCTTCTCCTTTTCAATATCTTCCAATATAAGATCAATACAATGGGCAGCACATGGTGACCAAAAAAGATGTTTTCTCTTTTCCATCAACATATGTCCTACAAGCTTATATGTTGCTTCATTATTTGTCACAATCTGTACTATATTCTCCTCTCTAATCTCATTTACAACTTTATCCATTAGTCCATTAATGTAAGTAGTATTTTTTGTTGCCTCTGAGGCATCAATTGACTTATGGTACATAGTTCCTAAGTGGCAGTATACCATGAAGTTGATCATCCTGTGTCTGGTTGGGCCAGTCCAACCATCACACATGATCGTGCATCATCTGGCTTGCCATACAGGTTTAAAGGTAGCCACGTATGCTTTCACATCCGTATACTCTGCATCTGTCCATTTTTCCCTAATCTCCTTAGCCGTAGGAGCTTTTATTCCTTCACCTACTTCTACTGTTGCAACAATTACCACCTGCCAATATAGAGAATTGGTTGCGTTAGAAGGTATGTTGGCATGTATAAATAACTTTGCTGCTGCTCTACCTAATTTCTCAACAGAAGTTCTACTCTACATTAGTTTTATTTTCTTTTGTTTAGTTGATTCTTTCCTAAATAGGATTGTATCAATAGAGGGTCTCATAGACTCATTTACTTCTTCATCTAAACATATAAGGGCATCACGTGAAGATGTCTGTCGTCTGCTCCCAAACACACGTCGTAACCCACCAAACCTACCCCCTTGCAGAAGCAGTTGTACTTCTAGTTGCACTCCCATTCCCACTGCCCCCCTCCCCCTGTATCATGCATTGACCCATGCGTGCCAAACATGCGGCGACGTTCTTCTTCTTCACGAGCTAGACGCAAGCTCTTTCTCCTAGTTATAGTTAATTTTCGATCTGAATCTTTGTCAGAATCAATAATATCTTCATCACGAACGCTTATATATTTAAGACCAAACACCTCCTGTCGAGCTGCATCCAAAATATCATCTTTCTTCTTTTGTACAACAGCACATTTTCCCTTCGACTCACCTAGACTAGCTTGCATTAAAAGCATTATCTCATTCGGTACTCTACTACATAGCACAACTTAACCCTTTCGATGTGCCAAATGTTGTTTGAGACGGGTAATTCCACTAGTAACTAGTCTATCACAATACTTGCACTTCATTTGGTGCCTAGTACCACCAACTCTTTCACAATGTTGTCATCTAATATCCTTACTTGTTGTTGGCCGGACTCAGACATTTCTTTAGGTTTAGGTAGATACTAGATAATTAGATATGATTATGAGTGTATGTCTGTATGACCTACGCTAATAAAGATGATTTTATATTCTAACTAAACCCTAAGAAGCTCCAAGGCAAAACCTGTCCAATATAAGCAAATAAAAACATAAAGTCACTAATTCGAAAATAGAAGAAAATTATAAAATAACACCACAAATTTGTAAAATGCACATTAACATGTTCTACTATAATTAACACATCAAATTCTATGATTAAATCAACAAACTATTCATTAAAAATTGATTTTTTGAATTTTAAAAAAATGGTCAAAATTCATGCGTAAATAGAAAAAAATATAAAAAAAATATTAAATGGCACTCCAAATCTGTAAAATGAACATTAACATTTAGTATGTTTAACACATCATATGACATGATTAAAACATCAAAACAACCATAAAAAATTGATTTTTCGAATTTAAAAAAGGGCCAAAATTCATGCGTAAATAGAAAAAAATATTTTAAAAAATATTAAATGACACCCCAAATCTGTAAAATGCACATTAACATGTTCTACTATGATTAACACATCACATGACATGCTTAAAACAACAAAACATGCTTAAAAAAAGTATAAATACCTATTTTTGATGAATTCAGAATTTTTAAAAAATGGTCCACCGAGCTTTGATTCAACCAATTCCGTTTATTAATGTGTTTTTATCTCAAATACCTAGCCAAGGTTGGTCGAAATTAGTAGTAGGAGTGAGAAATAGTTTGGAAGCAAGAAGTTTTTTTTTAAAAGAACAGCAAAAATAGAGCTTAAAATGTAAAAAAAAGTTATTGTTATCTGACCGTTACGGGTCAGTAATGGCTGTTACGCCCATAACGGGCCCGTTTCGGCCGATACGGGCACAAAAAAGAGAAATGGCTGATACGACCCCGAAACGCGGAACGGTTCCCACCGTTACCATTACGGCCGATATGAAACCGTTTTGGCACACCTTGATCAGGATGCTACCTCACTTGATTCAAGAAACATAATTAGAATTGGAGTCCTATCTTATCCAATTGAAACATGAATCAATTTAACCAAATCTGAGCTTTTCATTGACCTAGTCACATATGGAGTATTGTGATGATTGGAAGGGATTCCATCATCCTACCATGCCCAGGAGATGATGGTGAACAACATGATTTATCGATCTCACAACCTAAGAATGGAAAAGAAGATATTCAAAGTTATCACAATATCTATTGTAATTTGAGTCACAATAAATCATAAAAAACTGAAACTATTCTTTAAATTCAAACTAGAAATCAATGAGGTTTAAGAAAAACAAGAATCAAAGCAAGAAAATCATCCTAACACGCTACAAGCTTCACCTCTTAGCCTTAACTAAGAGGTTTAGCCAACTATAGACATGATTGGAACTAAAACCTTTAAAGAAAACATGAAAAATAAATAAGGAAAGAAGAAAAACTCTTGGGAGGCTGCTCCAGCCTTTTGCTCTGCTTCTTGAAACTTAATTTATCTTTAAAACTTCTCAAAGAACCCATATTTGTAGCCTTTATCCAACCGTCTTTGAAAACTGCTTCAAATTTACGCACTCTGCGTAACGCGTTCGATGTCATCAAACAACCTTAGATGTCATCCAACAACCTTAGATGTCATCGAACGTAAATTGAATTTGGAAATCGCGCATTTTCGCACTGCGTAACTTTTTACGTCATCGAACATTCCTTCTATGTCATCGAATAGACCTTCGATGTCATCGAAGGTGTTCAATCAATCGAGAATGTGCCCAAAGTGTTCCAGCGAGTTGCTCCAGAAATCTTCAAAAATCTTGATGTTATCGAACGGCCTTCGATGTCATCGAACTGGTCTTCGAGCAATCGAGCATAGCTTCGATGTCATCGAGAAATGTATCCAATTTGTTCAACAACCAAACTTGATTTCATGTAATTCTTCTATGTCATCGACACGTGTTCGATGTCATTAGACAGTGAAGTTCCGATTTTGTGAATTTTTGCAATTTGCACTTTCGACTTCCTTCAACTTCCTTCTTTCTCCACTTGGTTTTCTTGAATCTTGGGGTCTTGAAATCTTCTATCTTGGTCTTCTAAGATCCATCTCTTGCCTTGGTGATTCTTGAGCATCAAATCCATGCTTTTAACATTTTTTTTCAATCCAAGCTCTCAGATTCACCTTGCAATACAAACATGTATAAAATATGCCCATTAAGCATTATCATGTTCATAAAACCAAGATATAAACTGGGGGAAATATACAATATTTGCTACTTAACACCCTGTGACTATGAGTGTAGTCCCTATGTGTGGGTTGTAACTCCTATCTATTTAAAGGGGTTCAAGTCATCTAATCTTGTGTGGATTATGTAACTACAATCCATTTTGCTTGCACACTTCACACAAGAATAAGTATTTTGAGCCCCTTTATATGGATTGAAGTAGAACTCACTTGCCCAAAAGTATCCACCTTGGACTGAAAGCACAAGATGATTACTAAGACACAACAGAATAGAAGGTTTGAGTTTGTATTCTCAACACTCCCTCTCAAACACAACATGGTTGGGTTCAAGATCCTTAATTGCAATCTTTTTATATTGAGCTTCGATGTACATTGAATCATCTTCTAAGATAGAGGTGATAACCAAACTTGACAACCATCAAGCCAGAAACTGTCATTCACATGCAAAATCTTCAAAGACATTGGGTTGAATATTGCACAACAGGTGAATGAATTATATCCACAACAGATAATAAAAATTGCTTAATAAAGGAAGCAATGATCAATGTAAAGGGGAAAGTTCCAAAGCTGGTTGAAAACCTCCATGTTAAGTTGTGTTCAACATTCTGTCTAGTAGTTTGTGCGTCGAGTATAAGCAAGATTTTTTTTCTTTTTTTTACACACGCACACACACCCCCACACACTCACGCTAGTCGAGTAGAAGCAAGATTGAAACGCCTATTTTAGAAAGATCCATTGCATTGATTAGAAGGGATCCCATCATCTTACCATGCCCAGGAGATAATGGTGAACAACAGGATTTACCAATCTCCACAACTCAAAATAGATTAAGAAGATTTCAAAAGCCTCCACAGAATCTATTGTAATTAAAGATGCAATAAATCATAGAAAACTAAATATATTCCTCAAATCAAACTATAAATCAATGAAGTTCAACATAAACTTGAATCAAAGTAAGATAAACATTAAAATAAACTATAGGTTTCATCCCTTAGCCTTACCTAAGACATTAGCCTAACAAGACTAACATCATAGAAGAAAAATAAAATGATCAACTAGAACTATGAAGAAATTGAAGTAGACGAATGTTGTCGGCGCTCCACTCAGGCCTTCTCTCCCTTTCCAAACCCTAAAAGAGTAGCACCCGAACCACATCTATATTGTTTGAAATCAGTACATATCGACTGATATGTGCTGGCATCGTTCATGAACAATATGGCTATCTCTTTCGGTATTAGCTTGAAGCAGTCTGATATAGGGCAATATGGGGCCGTATTGATGATGAATTATAAGGTACCCGATACACTGAATTGAGACCTTGATATCGACCCTAACAATTCCCAAAGTATCTCATAAAGATCCACTATGGTGATCACACTGTTGGTTAATGGTGACATTGAAACAAAAAAGGTGAAAATGGTGGTGGATAACGACTCTTCATTGGATAGTGATCCATCATGAAGATACGCTTCTCCAATAGTGGTGATGATAATGTTTACAAGGATGATGGGCTTCTTGCCAGCACTGGACCTTTACAAAAAAAGATAAAAAAGAAAAAAAAGAAAAAGAAACTTGTTGGCAGTAGTGAAATGAGTGCTGATTAGGATAAGAATGGAGAAAGATTAGAATGGAGGGTGTGGCAAAGGCAAAATTGAGGATGTTGAAGTGGTTGATCGTGGGGATTTTTCCAGTAGCATGCATATTGGTCACTTGGGTAAAAACAACGAAGAATAGACTAAATAAACAAAGTTAATGGGATCGAATCTGCTTTGATACAATATTAAACAACTAAAAAAAAACGTAAGATATTTATATTAAGAGACAGTTTGAGGCACTCTTACTAGATTAGAGCTCTAAGGTGTGCAAAGTACTATATTTCTTACATGCTCCACCTAAGATCAAATGACTTCAGCACTTATATATTGATAGGAGTTATTACCAACTTTCCCACTAAACACATAAGACAATAATCACAACACAACACAATAAAAGGTTGAGTTTGTATTCTCATCATCTTTATGTACATCCGAGCATACCCTAAATCTTTTATGGTTTCCTATCTGTCTGGACACTCAAAGATTAAGAGATCACCTTCGAACTGTTAAACATAGTAGTAGCCAATCCCTACTGGCCCTCAAGTTTGATACAAAAAGTGGGGCCTAAATGCAAACATGAAGCCACTATCAAACACTAGGTATTTTAAGAAAATACATCACAATTCAAGATGTGGTTACAACCATGGAGGTAAGCTGGCCAATTCAAGATATGTACTTACTTGGCTTTCCCTGTTTCATTGGTAAGCCAGCCAAGCACCTTTGGAGAGAGATATGGATGGGATGCATTTGGCTCTCCTTGGAAAATGGCTATGGAGGTTTTGCATTGAAGAAGGGAGATTGGAGAGATGATTGCGAGCAAGTACACGGTACAAGAAAGGGGATGGTGGGTTAGGGATTCTTTGTTCTACGGGATGTATGGTTCCATGGTGTTGCCTAAGCTTAAAGAGGGGGTGTTCTTTTTGTTAGGTAGTCACTTTTTTTTTTTGTTGGAGGACACATTGAGTAGTGGTAGGTTGGTTCAATTCTTGTTACTGAGATTAGCCTGTCGATCTCCGACTAGGAATAGTACAGTAGCTTATCTTGTTGCAGAATCAATTGTGATACATCTTTAGTCTTTTGTCTTTCCCCAATGAAGATCATATACCAATTGGGGATGATGCGTTGAATGCCACTAAACGAGCTTCATATGTTGCATCTAAAATTGTAATTGTAAATTTACTTAATGTCAAAACATCAGTTTAACGATGAACTGATCTTTTCTCTTTTCTTTTTCTATTCTTTTTTTTGGAGCTCTTTAAGAGTGCTTTTGAATTGTTTGAGTTTAATATCTAAGGAATGAGACAAATATGTTAGAAAATAAGTTTGGCTTCATGTCAAGAGGTCTACCACTGAAGTTATTTTCATTCTTATACAATTGATGGAGAAATGTAGGGAGAGGAGGAAGATCTCTACAGTCTACATGGTCTTTATTAACTTAGAGAGCACATGATAGGGTCTCTAAAGAGTTTGGAAAGGAATTTCAAGAGGATATATTGACATGATTAAGGATATATATGAGGGAGTGGTAACAAATGCGAGGACCACTAGTGGGGAGAAAAGTGAGTTCTCAATTGTTGTCGGCTCGCACCAATAGTTGGTATTAACCATGCACCTCTTCCATTGGGTATGGACAAGTTAACGAGGCATTTATAGGAACAGATCCCATGGTCTATGTTGTTTGCAAATGACATAGTTTTGATTGACAAGACAAGGGAGAGCATAAACACATGGCTAGATTTTTGGGGAGGTGCTTTAGAATATAAAGGATTTAAAACATGTCTCAATTTTAGTAACGATATGATTAAAAATGAGGAATTAATTAAGATCGTTGACCAAGAAGTTTCCTAAAGTGACCCCTTTTGATATCTCGGGTCGATAATTCATTAGAGTGGAGAGATTAAGATGGATGTTGCCCATAGAATGTGCTAGGTGGAAGAAATTGAGACATGCCTCTAGAGTTTTTTGTGATTGTCTTGTACCACTCAAACTAAAGGGAAAATTTTATAGGATAGCTATATGACCAGCCATGCTTTGTGGGAAAGATGTTGGGCAATTAATGAACAACATGTTCATGGGATGTATAGCTGAATTAAAGATGTTGAAATGGATGAGTGGCAAGATGAGGAAAGATAGAATTAGAAATGAATGCATTTGAGGGAACTTAAAGAGTAGCACCAATAGGTAACAAGATGCGGGAAAGTAGACTTAGATTGTTTGGTCATGTGCAATTGAGACCCAGAACTGTGCCAATTAGGATTAGTGAAAGTTGAAGGCTCTAAAAGGGCGAGGGGAAGGCCTAAAAGGACATGGGGTGAGGTAGAAAGAAAAGAATTCATAACCTATGGTCTAAATGAAATTATGGCTCTCGATAGAGTGGAATGGCAGAATAGGAATCATGTAGCCAACCCCATTTAATTGGGGTAAGGGTTAGATGATGATGAAGAAGAACAATATGGTTGCATCTCAATTTCATAATTTTGTACTTGGTATTTCATTTCCTGCTACTGAATTGTTACATAACATTCTTTAGAACTGTGCTTTGTACTTGATATTTCATTTCATTTTATCTTTCCTGCCACTGAATTGTTACATAACATTCTTTAGAACTGTCCTAGGATGTGGTTTTGTGCACTTGTGTGTTTTCTGCTTTTGAACTGTAGCTCTCTAACTATTTGCACATGCATTTTTATTAACCTTTAGAAATAGCATTATATCTGAATGGTGAGTTTTATTTTTTAATTGATCCACTGCTTGATTCACTACTCATTACATGCATATTTTAAGGGGAAAAATGATTCATATCATGCTATGCAGTGCTCTGGAGCTGTTTTTGGTCAAAAGGAAAATAAAGGGGCCTTCTTGGTTATCAGTTACAAACTTTGTTAGCTGTTCTTCCCCTCAACGGGTGAGGTTTTCAACTCTCAGACTTGTGTACTGTTTACGGTAAATGGTTGGCATGGAATGTGGGATTCTTAATATTCACATGATCAGTTTAATATAACAAATTCAGTTACTTGTGCAACAGGTAAGCTGGTGCAAATTTGAAATTACCGTTGATCGTCCTAAGGATGTTCTGACATTAACTTCTTCAAAGATGGTGCTGGAGATCCCTCCAGTAATTGTTGCAGCAATAAATCTAAAAACAATTATCCACGAAAAGCATAATGGGAATGAAATAGTCTCTGCATCAGTAATCTGCTGCCAGAAGGCAAAGGTACATTAAATGCTTAATCGTATTTCTACTGATTAACGTTTTTCATTTTCTCCCCCTTTATTTTTATTTTTATTTTTATTTTTTTATTTTGCCAATTATATAGAAGTTACACTCCTAATACCCATTTTCAGATTGATGGTCCGATGTTGCCATCGGAGTGGAAGAGACCAGGAGTACTGAGCCATTTTACTGTTGTGCGAAAGCCGGAAGGAGGCATATTTCCCATGGGTTTCACAAAAGAGGTTGCTGATAGAAATTCAAAGGCTTCATTCAATGTTCTTGGAGTTGAGAGCAGGCATGTTCCTGCCATATATTATGTTTACTGCCATTTTTTGGTTCATTCATTTCTAGCCTTACTCATGAACTGTAAGCTTTCCTGTGCTACAATCTCTTCCTTGTTGCATCCATTGAAGACTAATTTCTATTTTTCATCTTTTCTTTTCACAGTGAAAGGGCTTTGATAAATCGTTTGATGCTCGAACTGCACAAACTGGACAGTGATGTTCTTGTGGGACACAACATTTCTGGCTTTGACCTGGACATCCTTCTCCAAAGAGCTCAGGTTTGGGTTTTTTGTTTAAACTATTTTTTCTCCAGTAAATTGAGGCTTAACCAGACCCACATTGCTCATCAACACACACACACACACACACACACACGGAGGTTTTATGAATTAACGAAGGAAAGGAAAAAAATTCCAATCAGCTAGTATGTTGAATCCCATATGCAAGTTTTGCTCTAGTTAGCATGGGCCAAGATCGTCTAGATCTCTTCTATTGATAACATGACACCTAAGCTATTCCGAAGACTATTTTAAATCAATACCCTTACAGAAGGAATCCTATCTGTGAAGAAATTAATTTATATTTCTTTTTGTTTTCATCCTAACATGCTTAACACGAGTGGGTTCCACTCAGTAACCAATAATAAAACCCAAAAGACTTTCCAACACATACAGAAGCCCTATAAAAACAGCTGTCTCCACCTATTCATGTACCAAACCTCCTTAAAAATTGGGTGTTAGCCTAATAAGACTAAATATCCAATCAAATAGTTGTAGGGTCCATAAAGCATGGGAATGCTTGAAAACCCTAAAAATAGTAACCAAATAGAGGATTGAGCTCCTGGGGCTTATTGCATGTGTATATATAGATTGGGCCCATCAAGACACCCTAAATGTATTAAACTTTACATGTGTGTACTGGGGTTCAACCAAGAGTCCTAGACTACATCAGTTAGTCCATCATGTACATGGGAAAGACCAACCCATGTGCCCACCAATTGGTCCACCTATGCAATGGGTTTCTGGGGGTATTTTGGTCAATACAAAAGGAACCCTTGTTAGATGGAGCAATCCGTTTTTCACACGAGCGCAGTTAGGTAGTATGGCTCCTTCAAAATACCAGTGGCATCTCAGTCCTGTTGAACACACGCAAAAAATGAACTAGCTTTCTATCTAAGTTTTGCAAGCTTTTTATGCAGTCATGTGAATCCACTTGATAACAGGTGGGTTTCAAATTTTCTGGTAGGATGGCTTTTTATTGCTTGATCCTGCAGGCTTGCAAGGTGCCAAGCAGCATGTGGTCCAAAATTGGTCGTCTCAAGCGATCTATGATGCCTAAGCTTACGAGAGGAAATGCCATTTTTGGGTCTGGGGCAAGTCCAGGAATCATGTCTTGTATTGCAGGTCGGCTATTATGTGATACATTTTTGTGTTCGCGGGATCTCTTGAAGGAGGTACACCTGATCAACATTTACTATTTATTTGTTAATCTGACCCTTAAGCATCTGTGATGTGGACAAAGGCATGATATGTTTTATGTTTTGTGATGTGGATCCATTTTCTAGGTCAGTTACTCTTTGACACAACTTGCAAAGACACAACTGAATAAAGACAGGAAGGAGATAGCTCCAAATGATATCCCTGCCATGTTCCAAACATCAGGATCGCTTCTGAAACTTGTAGGTTCTTGCATTGAGCTTTACTCTCGTGTCTTTCTGCTGTAGTTCTGAACGCATCAAGTTGTCTCAAAGCTTGGCTGAGTCAACTCGAATCAGTTGAAAATTGAGTTGAGTCACCTTTTTGACTTGAGTAATTTCACAGACTAAAAGAGTGGTTTCAGTGCCTGACTTGGTTTATGGTCTGAGTTGTATCACTGATATAGATCCTACTCTGATGAGTCATACCTAGTTGGTCTGAAACTCTAACATGCATGATTCCAGCATGATCTGAGCAAGTCATACAATGAATATCACCTATACGGGTGGGTTGTGCTATGTATATTGCTATATAGATGAGTGTGAGTGGACAAATCAGCAAATTTTTCTGCTTCATTCATCTGTTAATTACTGAGTCACATGTCGTTGTTGTTGTCATCATCATCATCTTAGCCTTTCCTAATTATTTTGGGGTCGACTTTTAAATGTTAGATTGGAAAAGTTTATGATCGGCTGCCCATCAGACACCAGTCTGCCTCTTTTACCCAGCCTCTTCAACTGGGCGTGGAAGAATCTCTGATTCACACCTTAATTACATGCATTTAGTGTTGTGTGTTGCTAGACTGGCCATCACCTGAAAGCATTGTGTGTGTGTGTTGCTAGACTAGTCGTCACCTGAAAACATTTGTTTGTGTACTGAATGATGATCATAATGGTGGAATCAGGTTGAGTATGGGGAGACTGATGCTTGGCTATCTCTGGAACTAATGTTTCATTTGAGTGTTCTTCCCCTGACACGACAGCTGACTAATATAAGTGGCAATCTCTGGGGTAAAACTCTCCAGGTGAGTTACTCTTATTACTTTTGTTTGAACACTATATCCAAGGTCTTCAACCAAGAGATGGCTTTTCACATCCAAAGCTTCATTCTTCAGGGTGCTCGGGCTCAGAGAGTGGAATATCTTTTGTTGCATGAATTTCATGCAAAGAAATATATTGTCCCAGATAAAATCTCTGCACGTGGGAAGGAATCAAACTCAGCAAAAAGGAGAGGAACCAATAGCACAGAGGGTGAAGACATGCCTTTTGAGGATGATGCGGATAAGGTGAAAGGCAAAAAAGGTCCTTCCTATGCTGGTGGGTTGGTTTTGGAACCAAAGAAAGGTTTATATGACAAGTTTGTATTGCTTCTGGACTTCAATAGTCTCTACCCTTCAATCATTCAGGTTATTCACATTTAATTCACTATCAGCTTTCTATAGAAGTTCTCTTGAGCTAATCTTTGTTTCTCTTGGCAAGAACAGGATATTTCCTTTGAATGTAATATTGTTGAATTTTAGATGGCGGCTGTGATTACTTTTCCATCTTCCGACTAATTTGCACCAAATGTTCTGCAGGAGTACAATATCTGTTTCACAACCGTTGAAAGATCTCGTGATGGGTCAATTCCCAGTTTACCATCTTCTAAAACAGATGGTGTTTTGCCAAAGGTATACAATTAAAGTTTGGGTGACATTAATCATAATTCTAATTCCGCATGCATGTATATCCTATTCCTAGCTCATCTACAACTACATGCTAGCAAGTAGTGCCATTGTGGCACATGTATGAGATCCAAGACGTCCATTAGGTGGGTCCCATCGAGTAATGACCAGTTCAAAATCAGGGTGGTACAAATGTAAGGAAACACACACATGTATGCACTTGGCCAAGTTTTTTATAGCATCCATTGGGGTTGTACTGGTCTGCCTGATGACTGGCCCACCTTGATTTTTCAGCCAAGGCATCTACTTGGTGGGGCCTACTGATGGGCAGATTGGAAGTTCACTGCATGCGGCGGTGTGCGGAGGGGCTGCATTATGCACACACTGATCCAACCTCTACTTATGCTATGCATACTATGAAATTCTATTGAAGTTTCCAATTGAGAGTATGAGTGCATTTTGCTCCACTCTCTTTCTTGTTAATTATATTTTCTGCACTTTGGTCTTTCAGTTATTGAAAAACTTAGTTGAGAGGAGGAGAAATGTTAAGAATTGGCTCAAGACCGCCTCTGGTATCAGGCTTCAGCAGCTTGATATTCAGCAGCAAGCATTGAAGCTTACTGCAAACAGGTCTGCACTCATTATTCCTCACTGGGACATTTTCCTTCTCACTTTACTTCATTCAATTTTCCTGACACTTTTCATCTAAATGACTTGCAACTCAGTATATATGGATGCTTAGGGTTTTCCAATTCAAGATTTTATGCAAAGCCACTCGCAGAGCTCATAACACTCCAAGTAAGAAGTATCTAATATGTTGTCTAAAATGAAACTGTATCAAGATTTACTCATTTGCGCACATAACTTGTTGACTGGAAGGGTGAGAGTGATGGTTACGATTATCTAAGAACATGTTTTGTTTTGTTTTTTTGCAGGGAAGGGAGATCCTACAAAGTACAGTTGATCTTGTTCAGAATAACTTGAATTTAGAGGTCCTGTATCTCACTACAATTCATTTGAAGTGCTTTCTATGTTCATGTTGCAAGTTGATGACCATCTCCATTAGTTGTGCCTCGCACCATATGTTTAATTGTGCAATGGCTGATGCTGCCTTGTGATCAGAGGTGTACACAAGTCGAACCGAGTCGAGCTTGTCACAGCTCGACTCGGCTCGGCCACTAGCTGACCGCAGCTCGAACTCGGCTCGGCTCAGTCCTCGAGCCTGACTGGCCAGCTCGACTTGGTTCGGTCAGCAGCTTGGGCCAGTTCGAGTCGAGTTCGAGCCAAGATCGAGCCTGTGCGGCATGTTCACAAACACATGGAGTGCACTTTCAATTTCTTACTGTATGTAAAAAAACAACAGCTATTTATAGGTATTTCATCAAACACCTTATAGGCAACATTAAAATCAAGAAAAAATGGTATTTGTTTCGTATACATACCTTCCTTGTCACCAGCCGACACTTCTCTGTGTCATTTCATCAAACACTTGGTGAGCAACATTAATATTAGAGTAACCGAGTCACCGAACTGGCTTGATCCGAGTTTGATTCAAGTTGGGGTTCGATCCGAGTCGAGTCGAGCTTGGGCAAGCTCGAACTCCGCTTGAAATTTTTTCGAGCTAAAAAAAATCAGCTTGAACTCAGTTTCGAACCAAGTCGAATCGAGCTTTTTTGAGTCGAGTTGAGTGAGCTAATCGAGCTAACTCGATTCGTGTACAACCCTGCTCGTGATGCTTGTTTGCTTCTAGGAGCATTGGTGAGGGAAGGCACTTAAACTGATGTTGATCTTGATTTAAGCTATATGCCCAAATATGGACGGTGATATGCAATGTATTCCGTATTGTTATTGCGTAATGCATCCCATCCTTGGGATATGGATACATATCGGTTATCGAATAGGATTATATTAGTTGCATTGCGTAATTTATTGTTGTTGTTGGGGAACATGAGGAAACATTGAGAAATTGGTCGAATTTTTCAATGAAACTTGAGGGATTGTTAAAAAAGACATGAATAAACACTTCAAAAAAAAAGTGCACATAATAGGTTTCCTTTGTATAAGGTCCTAATCTATGCACTGTCTAACTGAACTGATGCAACCATATTCAAAGTCAATTCATAAAATTTATAGATGTAAGAAGACATGTAAGGAAACACAAGCATTACATTCAAAAGCAAAAGAAGTAGAAAATTAGAAATATACTTGTGGAATTCGAAAAAAAATATTTTTAATTATCTTTTATAAAAATTATTATTATTATTATTTTTTTTGAAAAATCCCTAAATTTCCAAAAAAAAAGGAGTGTAGATCAGGTTACATACATGTTTGATTCCATGTTTGGACACTAAGATTGCAACAAATTTGGAAAATGAAAATGGGGAAGCTTTAATTTTTTTCCCATCTTTCCGCAACTCTGCTCATCTCCCCCCAATCTTGAAATTGAAGCTCCAATTTCATAAATTTTAATGCAAAAAATAAAGAATCATGAATTTCCTACTATTTGACTATATTTACAATGTATAAAAGAAAAAAAAAAACGAATTAAAACTAAAAAATATGCACCTTTTAGAATCTGGCCCCAAGAAGCTTTTGATCGCGATTTAGGAGAAATTTTGAAGATTTTCTTCCAACAAACTAGAATGGACTAGTCGAAATCACTTTACGATGTGTACTAGGAAGTTTCTTTTTCATTTTTTGCAAAAAAAGAAATCTTTTTTTTTTTTTGGAATTTTTGAAGATTTTCCAGATAAAACAACGCTGGTTTTCTTTTATCCCTTTCAATATCGCACTCAGTATCCATATATCGCACAATACTTAAGAATTTATAAAGGAGTGTGGATATATTGGAAGATATCGTGATATTCATGAGATAAAAACAATATCACCATGAAAAATGGATATTAAACCCGGGTTTCCTATCACGCAGCTGTAGTAACTGATATATCATGGGATATATCGGTGATATCGCACGATACGGAAAAACTGGTGATGCATTCATGGATCGAAGAGCAAGGATACTGCTCTTCATTTCTCAAAAATCCATGACACATATGGATATGGATTATCCTTGTTTAGTTTGTGATTTTCACTTGATCTATGTTACCTATTCTATTAGTTTTTTGTTTTATTAAACAAGGTATTCTTTATACATGTGAATTCTAACGAAACTGTTAATGTTTACAATTTTTAAGCATCCTCAAATTGTATTCATTAACTGAGAAAAAGCTCTCCGACTCGGGGAGGCGTTATCATACACATTATTTATAAAAGCAAGCTTACAACTACAAGGTTATATTCAATAGCAGAACTATGGAAAATGTGCAAAATAAGCTCAACAGTGGTAGACAGCTGATCAAGAGTACTGATCCATAAAAATAACCATTCACAATATATGCATGCATTATGGTTAGTGTAAGACACTTGTTCAACATAATATATTAAAAAAATGTCTGGGTATCATAGGCTTTACAGTTGTCCTATTGTTTTAGTGGAGAAAAGGTGCTTACTAGGATCTTTAAAAAAACAAAAAAGTGCTTACTTGGACGCCCAAAATCTAGGATTTTTGGATGACTGCAGGTAATAGTTAAAATTGCAATGTAGAAGCAGGATAATTTGCCATTCAAGATTAATTATCCTCACATGCAATTCACTCTTATGCTACTCACAACATAGCCTTTTCCATCCTATTTTCTCTTCTCTTAGTGGTTTCGTTTTTATAAATCATAAATATAAAGGAAATGAGCAACTGTCATGTTGCTGCGGAGGCTATTTTGAGATGCCTTGAGGGTCAGCTAATTGTTGTTTTCTGTCTCTTTCCCTTGATAGACCTCATAAAAGATGGTGACAAGATGAGTTATGTAATATTCTAGAAACTCATTAAACATATTATGTATTTGGTTAAAGATACATATGTTATTGCATATGGCAGGTGATCTATGGTGATACAGACTCAATTATGATTTATAGTGGACTTGATGATATCACCAAAGCCAAAGCAATTGCCGGAAAGGTCATTCAAGAGGTAAGGCTCATGTTTCAACTAAAAGTTAGTTTTGAGTAAAATGTATGTTGCTAATCAGCAGCTAAGAAGACAATGGTTGAAAGTTTTGTAGCACCGTGGTTACAGTATTCTTATTGGAGAAGACATTTACACCTGATATTGATCCTGCACCATGCAGACATGCTGTAATTATCAAAAGTGAAGGGTTGTATTATAAAAAATGCAGTGTAAAGTCTCTTTATTTGTATGTGCATTCAATATTTTTGGGGTAGCCAACCCCAACTATCTGGGACAAGGCTACGGTGATTATGATGATTCAATATTTTTGAGGTCCTATTTTACCGCATTGTAAACTTCCACTTTTCGTATTTAGGTCAACAAGAAGTATCGATGTTTAGAGATTGATCTTGATGGATTATACAAGAGAATGCTACTTCTCAAGAAAAAGAAATATGCAGCTGTCAAAGTGCAGTTTAAAGATGGGGAACCATATGAGGTCTGAGTCAAATACTTTTACCTCTTGTTATTCTGGAAGTGGATCTTGTTTGCTGTCCTAAGGTATGACTTGTGGCCTTTACATGCATGCAGGTCATTGAACGTAAGGGTCTTGACATGGTTCGTCGTGATTGGAGTTTGCTATCTAAAGAACTTGGTGATTTTTGCCTCAGTCAAATACTATCTGGAGGGTATGCATTTAAATATTTCTAGGCACTACAGATTCATTGTTTCATGAATTTACTTACATCTATTTATGATTTATGTGGTTACAGATCATGTGAAGATGTTGTGGAGTTGATACATAGCTCTCTTATGAAGGTAGACTATCATATCATACATGCATTACAGACATTGTCTGAAGTCTGCTCAATAGATTTTAACTATCACTGGAGATGTGATGGATGCTCCCAAAGAGTAGGATTCCATATCCTATTCTCCACACATGCCAATGTGGCATGTGTGCAATATCATGTCATTCATATGGTGTGTGTCCTGCCCTGTATGTGTGGTTCCAGAAAATGAGGGTCCTTTATCTGATGAAGTACATGTTTACGAAGAAATGGATGGTTGAAATATTGAACAGCTGTCCACATCTGAAGTACATGTTCATGAAAGCCCATCTGATTACCAGATTGGCCTGATTTCCCAGCCAATATACAGTGGGGCTCAGCTGATGACCAGCCTGTACTTTGTGCATGGCACTGTGGAAGGTTGAACAACAGGGTGCTTAGAGCTGTCTCTACAGTAGCATAGTTTGGTACAATGGATTAAAGAGTATTGCAATCATGCCTAATGACCACCTCATCTGCTGTATTGAGAAAGTAAGCAGAGGTAGAGTGAATTTTACAAAAGCTGTTTTTATGGTTTATACTTTGCATCAAACAGGTTCAGGAGGAGATGAGGAATGGTGACATAGCACTCGAGAAATATGTTATTACAAAGACCTTGACCAAACCACCAGAAGACTATCCGGATGCTAAAAATCAGCCTCACGTGCAGGTGGGGCTATCTTTGTTGCCATGTCTTTGGTTGGTTGACTGTTTGTCTCGTTCTTTATTTCACATACATATTTAATTTGTTCTTGTAACCTTTCTCTAGGTGGCTCTAAGATTGAAGCAAAGTGGTTATTCGACTGGCTGCTCCGCTGGTGATACGGTCCCTTATATCATATGCTGTCAGCAGGTATTATCTGTCATTTGATGTTTACCTTAGTTACTAACTTATGCTACAAAAGTTGTTCTAGTAGTATCTATTTCAATAATGTGCATTGCCCAATGGTTACAACTTAGCATGTTCATGTTGGAGTCATCAGTAAATTGGTTGGCAGAAGCATGGGTACTTAGTATCAGTTAGCACGTTCATGTTGGAATCATTAGTAAATTGGTAGGCAGAAGCATGGGTACTGATTATCAGTCTTTCTTGAGCTTGGCTGAGCCCCCACATGCACACATACTTTGCATGTGTAACCCCTACACATGGCCATGTTATCAACCTGACACACATGTCGAACATCTATACTTTTCATCAGGTGGGTCAACTGGCATGAAATGCAGGTTGCTTGATTCATTAGGTGGGCCACACGTGCGTGTGGTACTCTTGATGAGTGTAGTGGTCTGATTTGTTAGGCAAGCTAATCTTCAAATCTCTGCGTGCGTGATGCATGGTTTGGATGCCCACACAATGGCTGCTTGCAGGTTTTGCAGAATGTCTTCTTGGTATCCAGTGAAGAAAAAATGATTAGTTATGGTTTTGAACATGACAACTACATGCTTTATTTGGAACAACTGCTAGCTGTATTTTATTTGAATAAAAAATAAAAAATAGCCAATGACTACTGAAAAAATCAAAATGCCCATCCATGATGGCGTAGTAATAGTGTTATCAACAATACCTTATTTTAACCTGAAGCTCGCAATGGCAGGGCACAGGTTCTTGTTCTACACCAGGAATAGCTCAAAGGGCTAGGCATCCTGATGAGCTGAAAAAAGACAATGGAAATTGGATGATTGACATTGATTATTACTTGTCACAACAGGTTTGCCTGCTTTAATGGATTGAATCAATTCCCCAATCTTCTGACAGTGGCATGTTCTAACTACCACCATGTTTGCAGATTCATCCTGTGGTATCACGCCTTTGTGCTTCAATTCAGGGTACTAGTCCAGCACGTTTGGCTGATTGTCTGGGACTTGATTCATCTAAGGTGAGTCTCTATCTAAGCCAACCAGATATGGTCCGTGGTGGGGCTGTCAGTGGAGTGGCTTGGAAAACTGGCCAAGCCCAGTGGACGGGCCCATTTATTATTTGGACCTTAAATTCAGGCCTAAACCTTGCCCATTTCAGCTATTAATAGGCCTGGATCCAGGACTAGCCTGTTTATTTATTATCTCCAAAAATCAGGCCTGGGGTCCAGTGCCTAAGAATGGGACCCAATTTCCCAGTATGGCTGGCAGAAGCCTGCTGGCCAGCCTGACCCTATTGGCTCATCGAAGCATGACAGGCCAGCTGGCTCATCATGACCCTACTAATGTAGGAGCATTTTCGCACCAGGCTTGAGTAGGCTGGCCTGTGGGATGCAGGGGCACACTCAGGGTGGGCGGCCTGTGTGAGGCGGGCGCCACCCGTGTGAGGTGGGTGACTCATGTGAGGCAGAACCCATGTGATGTGGGCCCTATGATGGGGGTTCGGCCGAGGACCTAACCTATGGGATGTGGGGCCTGGGCTATGGGATAAAGGGATTGATTTGCCATGCTCTATCAGTTTGAGCTTTTAGAGCAAGTGGTTGTCCTGCATCACATCCCAGCAGCAGGAGTTGAATGAATGTATTATTGACACAACAAATCGTGATTTTTCTTAGTTCCAACATAAAACAATGGAAGATGCAAGCAAAGATCTGTCCAGCACTCTTTTGGGCATCGCAGATGATGATGAGAGGTAATTGATTGTCTGATATAAAATGCTGGAAGTTTTCATGTAAGAGTTTAAAGGATTAATAGATGCATGTTACAATGAATCAAAACTTGCAGATATCAAGGCTGTGAGCCTCTGTGGTTATCATGTCCCAGTTGCTCTGGCACATTTGAATGTTCTGCGGTGTCCAGTTTGGTACTTAATTCAAGCAATGAAAACCCCACAGATTCACAGGCAGAGAAGGAACCCAGCAGTAGTTTCTGGTGTAGAATGCGCTGTCCAAGATGCCCAGATGAGGGAGATGGAAATAGAATATCTCCAGTCATGATAGCTAACCAGGTAATCAATGGATGCATTATGCTCTAAAATTTTGACCAACCTATCTGCCAAGCAGTGCTCCTTAATTTGTTTCATTTGCCTGGTTTGCAGGTGAAAAGGCAGGCAGAGAAGTTTATCTCCACATACTACTTGGCCTTAATGATAGTATGTACTGAGTTGTGCACTTTTTTTTTTTCACTGAAATGCAATGGCTACTTGCTTTTGAATCCTTCCCACCCCATGCTACAAGTGCGTTATCTGGTGGACCCACTGTGCATTGCATAGTCCGAAATTCAGGCTGGTTAGGTTACCTAGTGGGCTGTGTATGAAAAGAATGGCCAGTTAATAAAATGACTGATGGTATATATGCAATGTATGTGTGGCCTGCATGATGAGCCATCTGGTCTGGTTATCAGGCTATGGCATAGCAATCTGTTGAATGGCCCAGATCTAGCAGACATGCCATTGGCATCTATGAGTTAAGGGTGATTTGTATGGTTGCTCTTGCAAGTTTCCATGCTGGAGCTCCTTCCATAGAAAATTGTGTTGGTGGTGAACCTGTAATGTTTCACGAATTAGTGTCTCAGATTCTTGACTCTGTGATTACCAGTGTGATGATGAAATGTGCAAGTACACTACTCGCAGCCTGAATTTGAGGGTGATTGATGATTCAGAAAGAGGAACAATCTGTCCCAACTACCCCCGCTGTAACGGGCATCTCATACGACAGGTCAGGATCATGTGATTGCATCCTTCACTATTCAAATCTTATTTACATGATTAATAATGCTCGTCTTGTTGAAGGAAATATAAAATGTCTAATCCAGCATTTTCTTCAAGGGAATATATATGGGGTCCCATCTATTCATGTTCCAAATCATTCATGTGGTGGGTCACAGGATACCCAAAAGACCATCTTTTGTAGTTATCCATTTTCATCAGATTTTTAGGATCATCTGATGGAGGAGATATGGGAATGGCCCACCCCACTAACATTTTCTGTGTAGAAACTGCCTTTATGGACACCAGCATACAATACCTCTTATTGTTGTTCTATTCTCTGAAATGACGAATGGGTCTGTACTGTTTCCCAGTATACGGAGGCAGATCTATACAAGCAGCTCTCGTATTTTTGCCACGTGTTGGATACCACCGATCGATGCATCGAAAAGGTAGTTTTACTATTTAACGTCCTGGTGTTTATTTCACCACTACCTTGTCCAAGCACAAAGGAGTTCCGGTAGTTTCTTATCTTGTTATTGATGGTTGCAGTTGGAGTACAGCTCTAGAGTGCCCTTAGAGAAAGAACTCACAAGAATCAGGCCAGTGACTGAATTGGCATCTTCCACCATGCACAAGATCAGAGACCGATGTGCTTATGGGTGGGTTCAGCTCAACGATCTCTCTGTGACCGTTTGATTAGATAGATGAATCTCAACACTTTCCAGTTGGGTGCTGCAAAAATCTCAGCATATGTTCAAGTTCCTTGCTTGCCATGCATATGATCCTTTGAAATTGTAAATGTTGTATGTCCAGTTATTGCTGCTATAAATATGGGCAGCATTTTGGTAGTTTATCATGTGGAAATGTTTGGTGAGCCCTTTATTCTTTTGACGTTGCAACTGTCATCGGGCTTTTGTCATTAAGATTTAGAAGGCATTTTCCCAAACGACCATCTTGTATTTGAACTAGTCCAGTGTTCCTGTAAAATAGCGTAGTAGTACGAATATGATGCAGCATTCATTGTGGACAAAATCATCTCGACCATTGATCTTCGAGTAACCCATGATCATGGTGTTCATAGGCCAAGATTTCCAGGCCATTACGCATGGATCATCATCTTTGATCATGGAGGATCATGATTGCATAAGAGTGGGCCGCTATTTGCAGTCCAACATGATCAAGTATATAAGGAAGTGACTTTCAACACAACGTGGTCTCTGTAGAGATTTTTTTTTACTACTAGTAATTTAGATAAGAGTTAAAGGGCCTGCTTGGATACCACTTCACAAGTAAATTTTTATTTATTTATTTCTCTTACGGTGGAAAAGAAGTTGCTTTTTTAAATTAACTTTAGTTTGCAAGCACCCTTTAAAAGTAACTTATAGGCATCAATAAAAATTCTTGATTTTCAACTTTTATTTTTTCTACTCTCATCTCTCTACCAATGGACAGTTCATATTGAAAGTGGCTCTGTATTATGGATGGTCTACATCAAAGGTGGGCTCCACAAGATGGGCAGTGGATATCGAAGGTCGGCCTCACATGGTGGACTATAACATTGATGGTGGGCCCACATGTGGATGATCCATATCAATGTGGCCTCACATGAGGACTGCACATCAAGGTCTGTCAATAACCAATAGTCCACATCTAAGGTGGGCCCTGCATAACGGACGACCCACTTCAAAGTTGGGCCAAATGATGGATGGCTACATTCAATGTCTGAGATAATGGATGGCCCACATCTAAGGTGGGCTTTGCATGATGGATAGTCCACATAGGTGGGGCTCGTAAGGTGGATGGTCTACATTGAAGGTTGGCCCCACACGATGGATGGTCACACTTAAGATTGGGCCAAGGTGTGCCCAATAAAATGAATGGTCCACATCAAAGGTTAGCCGCATATCGATGGTAGATATTAAGGGTGGACCAAACAAAACCAAGGGGGTGTTTGGCATCTTTACAAATAAGAGCTTGGCTTATTTCTAAAAAGCTAAGCTCTTAGAATATTTAGTAAAAGTCTAATAAAAGTGTTTATTTGTTTAGAAAGTAGGCAATAAACTTCAATTTTATAAGTTGGAGGGGTCATTTTTTGAAATGGAGCTTATTTGGCTTAAGCGGGTAGATATTTTGTACTAATTTTTAGACAAATTTATCCCTAAAGTTTCCAAGCAATTTCCATCTTACTCTCCTATTCTCTTTACAATTTCTTTAAGGTAGGCCCATATGATAAACGACCCATATTAAAGGTGGGCCCTACATGATAGGTGGTCCACATCAAAGGTAGGCCCACATAATGGACGGTCACATCAAAGATAATTATTTATATAAAATGGTTAGAAAGGACTGAGTCCTTACTTTTGGCCGGATGGTATACTCACAAGAATTTTAACACTAGATCATATATATATATATATATATGTGTGTGTGTGTGTGTGTGTGTGGTCGAGCTCATGGGAACTCCCCATGAGGTCTAGCTGTGTGGGCCCCACCATGATGTGTGTCGAACATCTACCCCATCAGTCAGATGCACCATTCCATGGTAGGCCCAGGGCTTAAAATCAAGTCAATCCGTGACTTGTGTGGGCCACACCACATACAAAAGTCAAGAGGGGTTACCCTCCATTAAAACATTCATAATCATTTTTTGGGCCCACTGAGATGTGGTTTACAAATCTAGCCCATCCATTATGTGTGTCCCACTTGGATGAGGGGTCAAACCAAGTTTCAGATGCATCCAAATTTCAGGTGGGCCCGACTAAGTACTTTTATATGTTTTAGGCATGTCTTCACATGATTTTATATGGTATGGCCCATCGGAGTTTCATATGCTGCTGATTTTTGGGATATCCCATAATTTAAAGGGGATCCATCAAATGCACGGTGTTGATGTTCGATATACATCATGGTGGGGCCCACACAGCTCAACCTCATAGGGAGTTCCCATGGGCTAGACTGTATAGAACCTTTTCCGTGTGTGTGTATAGATGGGGAAAAGGTACTATGCGCTCGACCTCACGAGTCCATCCCATGAGGTCGAGCTGTGTGGGCCCCACCGTGATGCATTTCGAACATCTACCCCATCAATCAGATGCACCATTCCATCGTGGGCCTAGGTCTCAAAAATCAAGTCAATCGGTGACTTTTGTGGGCCACACCACATACAAAAGTTGAGAGGGGTCGTGCACCATTAAAACATTCATAATCATTTTTTGGGCCAACCGAGATGTGGTTTGCAAATCCATCCCATCCATTATGTGTGTCCCACTAGGATGAGGGGTCATACCAAGTTTTAGCAGCATTCAAAACTCAGGTGGGCCCCACCAAGTGCTTTTATATGTTTTAACGGTGTCTTCACATGATTTTAGATGGTATGGCCCACCTAAGTTCTGTTTATGGCTGACTTTTGGGATATCCCATAATTTAAAGGGGACCCATCAAATGCACGGTGTTGATGGTCGACACGCATCACGGTGGGGCCCACACAGCTCGACCTCACGGGAGCTTATCGTGAGGTCGAGCGCATAGTACCTTTTCCCATTATATATATATATATATATATATATATATATATATATATATATATATATATATATATATATATATATAGCGGAATGCTCAGCTGCG
This sequence comes from Magnolia kwangsiensis, assembly GCA_037074715.1. Taxonomy (NCBI): domain Eukaryota; kingdom Viridiplantae; phylum Streptophyta; class Magnoliopsida; order Magnoliales; family Magnoliaceae; genus Magnolia; species Magnolia kwangsiensis. Next base: position 102,856,539 of record CM073578.1, on the reverse strand, counting down.
AACCAGTTCGCACAAACGTCCTACGAACTTTTATGAGTCTCTAAACTCTGAACGGTCCACCAAGTGCTTTCATTTTAAATACATGTGCCACGACACGTATCAACATCTGACAAATTTTCAGCTGGGAAAAAAAAATCATTAGATTTTTGAATTTTGAAAATATGCTCAGATGTTACCAAATCTCATATATATATATATATATATATATATATATATATATATATATATATATATATATATAGGGAAAAGGTACCATGCGCTCGAGCTCACAATAAGCTTATCGTGAGGTTGAGCTGTGTGGGCCCCATCGTGATGCATGTCGACCATCAACACTGTGCATTTGATGGTTCCCCTTTAAATAATGGGATATCCCAAAAATCAGCCGTATACGGAACTCAAGTGGACCATACCATCTAAAACCATGTGAAGACATCGTTAAAACATATAAAAGCACTTGGTGGGGCCCACCTGAGTTTTGAATGCTGCTGAAACTTGGTATGACCCCTAATCTTAGTGGGACACACATAATGGATGGGCTGGATTTGCAAAACACATCTCGGTGGGACCCAAAAAAATGATTATGAATGTTTTAATGGTGCACGACCCCTCTCCACTTCTGCATGTGGTGTGGCTCACACAAGTCACGGATTGACTTGATTTTTGAGACCTAGGCCCACGATGGAATGGTGCATCTGACTGATGGGGTAGATGTTCGAAACGCATCACGGTGGGGCCCACATAGCTCAACCGCATGGGACGAAGCCGTGAGCTCGAGCGCATAGTACCTTTTCCCATATATATATATATATATATATATATATATATAGAGAGAGAGAGAGAGAGAGAGAGAGAGAGAGAGAGAGAGAGAGAGAGAAATGCTCGCCTGCACACCAATTCTCTTCAGAACTTGTAAGAATTTTTTCAGAACTCCTCACATGTGATGTGGGCCCAAAATTCAAGCCGTCTATGTGATACGACACCCCATAAAACTCCTAGGACCCGACTTTCACTATGATCCAAAACTTTGGTGGGCCATGGAAAAAAGAAACAATTTTCTCTCTTGATTTATCTCTCTTTTGCCATGGCCCACCAAAATTTTGGATAAAGGTAAAAGTCAAGTCATAAGGGCTTTTTTTTTTTTTTTTAGTTAGCTTGTTAGTACACCCACTGTAAGATCACACTTCACAATTAGCCACCCCCACTAGGGAATCGATGCCAAGACCTCGGTGTTGAAACGAGGTATCTTTCACTCAGACTACCACCTGAGCTATGCATCTGGGTGTAGGTCATAAGGGTTTCATAGGGTGCTGCATCACATGGACAGTTCAAATTTTGGGCCCACATCACATGTGATGAGTTGTGAAAAAGTTCTCACGAGTTCTCACGAGAACTGGTGCGTAGGTGAGCATTCTTCTCTCTCTCTCTCTCTCTCAATCTCTCTCTCTGCCCGTGTATATATAGCCCAATCCTCAGTTGCGCACTAGTTCTCATGAGTTCTCGTGATAACTTTTTGAGAACTCATTACACATGATGTGATCTCAAAATCTGAATGGTACACTTGATTTCACACTCCATGAAACCCATAGGGTGCCCAACTTTCACCTTGACCTAAAACTTTGGTGAGCCATGCCCAAATAAAACAGTTTCCTCCCTTGATTTGCAGCTCTCTTTGCTATGGCCTACCAAAGTTTTGGATTAAGGTGAAAATTGGTCCCTGAGGGTTTCATGGGGTGCCACATCATTGGATTGTTTGGATTTTAGGCCCATGACATGTGTGCAAAGGTGCACATGTGCGTAGGTGAGCATGCCTCTCTCTCTCTCTCTTATATATATATATATATATATATATATATATATATAGGGAAAAGGTACTATGCGCTCGACCTCACGAGTCCGTCCCATGAGGTCTAGCTGTGTGGGCCCCACCGTGATGCGTTTCGAACATCTACCCCATCAGTCAGATGCACCATTCCATCGTGGGCCTAGGTCTCAAAAATCAAGTCAATTGGTGACTTGTGTGGGCCACACCACATACAGAAGTGGAGAGGGGCCATGCACCATTAAAACATTCGTAATCATTTTAATGGCCCACCGAGATGTGGTTTGCAAATCCAGCCCATCCATTATGTGTGTCCCACCAGGATGAGGGGACATACCAAGTTTCAGCAACATTCAAAACTCAGGTGGGCCCCACCAAGTGCTTTTATATGTTTTAACGGTGCATTCAGATGATTTTAGATGGTATGGCCCACCTGAGTTCCGTATACGGTTGATTTTTGGGATATCCCATAATTTAAAGGGTACCCATCAAATGCACGGTGTTGATGGTCGACACACATCATAGTGGGCCCACACAGCTCGACCTCACGGGAGCTTATCGTGAGTTCGAGCGCATAGTACCTTTTCCCTATATATATATATATATATATATATATATATATATATATATATATATATATATATATATAGCGGAATGCTCAGCTGCGAACCAGTTCGCACAAACGTCCTACGAACTTTTTTGAGAACTCATCATACGTGATGAGTCTCTAAACTCTGAACGGTCCGCATGAAGCAGAACCTAATGAAACTCCCCCAGTACCAATTTTTACTTTGAACCAAAACTTTGGTGGGCCATGAAAAATGAAAACAGTTTCTTCCCTTGATTTGCATTTCTCTTTGCTATGACCCACCAGAATTTTAGATTAGGGTGAAAATTCGTCCCATGAGGTTTCATGGGATTCTGCATCTTATGGACTATTCGGATTAGACGCCCATGACACATGTGTAAAGACACACACGTGCGTAGGTGAGTATGCCTATATATATATATATATATATATATATATATATATATATATATATATATATATATATATATATATATATATATATATATATAAGGGTGTACATCGAGTCGAGCTGAGGCTTGGCTCCGCCACTGGCTGACCTCAGCTCGAACTCTGCTCGGCTCGATCTTGGAGCCTGACCGGCCAGCTCAGCTTGGTTTGGTCAGCAATCAGGCCAGCTCGGGCCGAGTTCGAGCCAAGTTCCCCATTGAGGCACTTGAACTGCAACTTCAAAATTCCATTGTTTTACAAACTGAGGCAATGGTTTTACAGGTATTTTATCAAACACTTTCTAAGCAACATAAAAACCAAGAAAAACAAAGAGAAAAAGGGTATTTGTTTCATGTACATACCTTCCTTGCCACCAGCCACATTTCGCTGAGTCATTTTATCAAACAGTTGGTGAGCAACATCAATGGCAAAGTAACTGAGTCACCTAACTGGTTTGATCTGATTTCGATTCGGGCTGGATTCGAGCTAGATTCGATCGGATTCGAGTCGAGTTGGGGCTTGCTCGAACTCGGCTCGAACTCATTTTCGAGCTCAAAAAATCAGCTTGACTTGGCTCGAACTCAGCTTCGAACCGTGTTAAATCGAGCTTTTTGGAGTTGAGACGAGAGAGCTAACCAAGCTAGCTCGGTTCGTGTACACACACGCGCGCGCTCGAGCAAGCACACACACACACAGATATATATATATATATATATATATATATATATATATATATATATATATATATATATATATATATAGCTTTTTTTAGTTGCTGTAGAATTCCTAGAGTTGAGAAGTTTCTTGTGATGCCTTGATCTTTATAGAATTTCATGAATTTCTCCTCTTTGTACTTCGTACCATTGTCTAACTTGAGACACTTGACTTGTCTTTTGGTTCGCTTCTCTATTTTTGCCTTCTATTACTTAAACCCGTTAAAAACCTCAGGCTTATACTTCATGAAGTAGACCCAGACCTTCCTTGAGTAGTCATTTATGAAGGTCACAAAGTATCATGCCCCTCCCTTAGATAGTACTTTCATCTTGTTAGAAATGAGAGTTGCAATGATTTCTTCAAGCTTCACTATATTCTTCTCATATAACAGAGTAGTGATGAGATTGCCGTATGATGCGGGAAGTGATGCTAGAAGTAACACCACTTTGTATTCTTCTTGGACCATATTTTCGAGCCTTTCCAACTCACTACATGATTTTGTAAATAAGTTCATGTGATCTAAGAAATTCGATCCTTCATTCAAATTTAGCTTAAAAAGTTGTATATTCACAAACAACTTATTTGTTAGGGACTTTGACATATATAAGTCTTTTAGCTTCTTATATATCTTCAAGAGAGATTCCTCATCTAGGATGTTGTACATAACATCAGCCGATAGACATAATGGATGGTGCTAATAGCTTTCTCTCCAAGATCGCTCCAGTAATCATCTGACATCTTCTGAGGTTTTGTTTCCAACAATGCCTTACTCAACCCTTGTGAAGCTAGAATATTCTTAACCTTTCGCTAACATAAAATAAAATTGTTCTTCTCATCAAATTTTTGTGTATAGAATTTCGATCATGATATCTTCGTTGAATCTCGAACGTCCAACTTGACGCTTTAATACCACTTTGTTTGAGTAAACCGACTCCTTATCACACCACAATAATATAAACTCGAATCACAACAAATCTAAATCAAATCCTTAGTATTAGAAATTTGAATCTAACACTATTGCTAATTCGTTCACTTTGAGGAAACACGATAAAGAAAGATAGAACAATATAATAAAATAGATAACTAAAAAAAAAAAAAACCACATAACACATGATATTTTATGTGTAAAAACTCTTGCGAAAAAAAATTACGGCGTAAATTGAAAAAAAATCTCAGTTATAATCAAAACCTTAAACTACACTCCTCACCTTCTTCGATTACATGTTGCCCGATCTCCCCTTGCAATGCGCACCTCTAGAAAAATCTTAGTCCCTCAAGAAAAACTCTTACAAGTGTTGGAAACCCTCTCATATCGCAAGAGCCCTCACCCTTTAAAGAGAACACTCGTATTTTTCTTATTATATAAGTCCTAATTCGAAACTAGGCTTAAATACCCCTTATGCAAAAATGCGCAAATTGTTGGTCACACCTTCGGTTGACTGGGAACATCACAACAAGGTTTAGTTGACTCAAGGATTTTTCAATCGACTGAACTACAAAGGCATAATGCAAGGCATCCTACACAACACAATATTACTAACACTCAATGTCTCCTAAAGTCATCTTTTAAGCATTAAGAAAAATGTAAAAGAAATTATTTTAGTGAAATTGAGGTTTTCTTCACAGCACAAATGCACTACCATTGCACGCTCTTGAAAGATCTAAGCCATTTATCAAGTGAGGTCCACCTTGACCATGACCTAACAAAGCTTGTCTATTTATTAAATGGACCTCAACATTTTTTTTTTCCCCACCTTTCTCATCCACATGAACATATGATTAGAGCCACCTGATTTTTAAGATAACATGTTCCATTCTACCTAATGAATGACACAAAATATGCAAGAGATAAGCATCAATGCATTTTCAATTTATCCAAACCATTGATATAATCGACCATTTGGTGGACCATGCTTTTAAAAAAACCTCCAAATTGAATTATCTGGAACATCTAAGTGGGTCAATAGATTTTCAATTTATTGAAGCACCATCTAGAGTTTGTATAATTAGGTTCATAATTACTATTGTTGTATTGGAGAGCAATTAAAGAGGTGACTCTTAGCATAATGCACAATTGTATGATTTGGGACAATGCATTGGGTGAAAGTCCACTGTAAAAAGAAGATTTTCATATAATGGGTTAAAAGTTCTCTTCCTTAACCAATAAGACACACAAAAACCTTGCCAAAACATATTTATTTTGAACTGTTGTACAAATAATACCATTGACAGTCTATAGTGGATCCTAGCATTTAAGCCATTGCCACATGCATCAAGATAATTTGATCAACGTATATCCTAAATATGTAGTTGGGTATGCATGTAATTAGACTAATAATCATATTTACTAGAATTTTAGATAAATATTTTGAACTATGTCCTTTAATGAGTGACTTTAATCTTAAATACATGTGCCACATATCAACATGTGAAATACACAAATTCCTAAGGCACTTAATCCATAACAACAAATATCATCCTAAAACAATTTTGAGATTTTGCAAAGGTAATTTTTAGATTTTAAGATTTTGTTTAGATGTTAACAAATCTCATTGAAAAATAAAAAAATGAACTAAAAATTTAGGAACTTTTATTCTACCCTCATAAAATTCTAAAATTCTAAAATTTCTTCCAAATTTCTTATAGAATAAATTTAATAACACCTCCTAAATGCAATATTACTAATACTCTCTATCTCCTAAAGCCATCTTTTAGCATAAAGGAAATTATAAAGGGAATTACTTGAAATTGAGGTTTTCTTCATCGCACAAATGCACTAGCATAACATGCTTTTGAAAGATCCAAGTCATTTATCACGTGAAGTCCACCTTGACCATGACCTAACAAAACAGGTCTATTTATTAAGTGGACCTCAAGTTTCTTTTTTCCACCTTTACCATCTACATGAACATATGATTGGAGTCGCCTGATTTTTAATCTAGCATGTTCACGGTAGTTCCACTTAATGAATGGCTTAACATATGTAAGAGGTAGGCATCAATGCATTTTCAATTTGTCTAAACTGTTGATATGATCAACCCTTTGTTAGATGGACTATGTCAAAAAGTATGACAAATTGAACATCTAAGCCATCTTGATAACACATGATGATTTGAAGAATTTTCCTATATTGTCATATATATTGCTTTAATTCTAGTAGGATTTTTATAAAGGTGAATCATTTCAAACATGAAAAAAAATTACACTATATATGAAAACTCATTACTATTACATATATGGAAACAAAGTATTGAAACTATCTTAATGACTATTTATGAAAGGGAATGATAATCAAAGGATTTTGTATCATAATTATCAATCCCTTTTCCCTTAAACTGATGTAGGTGATCAACTATTTGCGAATTAAGTAAGAATGTTGGATAACCAAAGTTTTCATGATAATATCTACAATCTGATCCTGAGACGCCACGTGCGAAAGAGAAATAATCATGATTGAAACTTCTTATGAATAAAATGGCAATCAACTTCAATATATTTTGTTCTTTCGTAAAAGACATGATTAGAGACAATTTAAACAACACTGGTGTTATCCACATTTATAGGCCTCTGGGTATTAATATGAATCCCAAAATTGAAAAGTATTATTTAAAGCCAAATAATCTCACTGCAGGCGGAAGACATAGATCTATGCTCAGCCTATGTGCTATACTTGGAGACTGTTGTTTGTTTCTTACATTTTCACAATATGAGAGAAGTGTCAAGAAACATATAATACCCAGTGGTAGTTCGATGGGTTCTAGCACAACTATATAAGTTAAGACAATTCATTATGTGAAGTTCATTGTCAACATGCCCAACTAAAAAAATGAAGTAGGTCCACTCGTCTAGCCACGTAGATGAGAAAGATGCACAAGAAGGATTATGAACAATTTATATTTATTGTAAATCTAAGGCGCACTTAATGAAATTAATTGGGCTACTCTCTCTCTCTCTCTCTCTCTCTCTCTCTCTCTCTCTTTTCTAGGGCATGTGCAACTAGGTTTGTTGTGGGGTCAGCTTAGGCCTCGTAAATGCAAAAGTTTGAATATGCCCAACTTAAACAGTTTAAAATCCAAGCCTCAATAACCATATGCCTAGCATGTTGACAACCCTTTGTTGAAGTTGAAACCCATGTGAAAAATAGATTAGATCTATAATAGGTGTACCTAATGATGATTGTAGCATGAAGAAAATATTTAATTCCGCACAAGTAATCTCCTTCTCATCTTTCTAGCTTACGAATGGCAATGTGTCACGCTAGATTAGGCTTGGGTTGAGCCTGACACTTAAATCTTAAGGTCAAAGCTTGACATGAGCATATAACAACAGGCCCAAGCCTGAGCTTGGAAAAAATTGGTTAGGTCTGGGTTTGGCCTAAATTTTGATAAAATCGATAATTATTCTTAAAATTTTAATCTATACATTGACTGATTGAGCCAAATAGAAATAATCATTTTAAAGAAATGAAATCAATGGAACACTTAGGATAAAATGAGTTACATAATTGAAGATTTGAGTAGTGTATTTGTAGTATATAGCTATAGAACAGACTAATTGAATGCATTGAAAGGGAGAATATCTTGTACGAGGATAAAATGATTTACAGATTCATCACTAACTAAAATCTCAAAATCCATTGTGGGATATATGCCATGGAACCACGATGACCCATGGGGTAAGATGAATGGTTTGAATTTGAATGACTCCGCGTGGTCGAAGTCTATAAATTTTGAATAAGGGCCTCAGTTACGAGGAATGAATGTGAGGAATCCTTCCTCACCTATATAAATGTATAGTCTTTAATTTAATGGATATGAAACTATTTGGGATTGAAGCTCTAGATTATTTTTTGAAAATAAGTAAATAAATAAAGTAAAAATTAAATCAAATCTACAACAGAGAGTGTATAAGAAGGAAAATATAACAACAATATAAATGAAGGGCAATGCAAATGAAGGCTATAAATGATCTGGCTATACTAATCGAAGGCCTAAAGATGTGGTGGAGAGAAAAGAATTTCAGGTTTAGACTCAACTCTATAAAATCTTTAATCGTAAGATAACATACATTGATCGAAGATGTGAGAGGGGAAGGAAGACAATAGTATTCCTCAGAGAAGATGATTGAAGCTCTTCGATCCACACTTTATTCTTATGATCTTCTCACATGAGACCTTAAAGAAAGGGAATCACTTCTCTATGATGTCCTCCCTTATTCTTTATAGCTTCTTAGGTAGAACTTGTGGGATGACAATCTTAGTAAAGAGAGTAGAGCACTTCACCATTTTTCTTTAGGATGTTCTTCCTAGTATTCAAGGCTTTGAGTTGTTGTTTTATTGAAAACGAGAGAAATGAATGGTATTTATAAGTGTAGATAACGGCATTTTAGTTATTAGTTGGTAGATGAAGGGTAAAATAGTATGTGACATATTGTGATTGGCTCTTAGAAGCTCTTAAATACATGACATCTTCTCATTGGGTAGTTGGGGTGGCTGGCTTAATAATTTATGTGATATTTACGAGTAAAAGGATAAATGATAAAATGTTTTTCTTGAGAATTTTTGTCAATAGGCTTCAAAAATAACTTTTGATAAAAGGGGAATGATATAAAATTTTTAAAAAATTAAAGAGATGATGTCATAATAGTTTGTCATAAAAAATGGAAATTAAATTTTCTTTTATCATCTTTGATTGAATCATTTATTTAACTGATTGTTCGTTGATTGTGGACAAACTTGACACCTTCCGAAGGGAGAAAAATGTGATAGCAGAAATTGAATTTCTGCTCCCAACATTTTTTAATACCTTTTTATTTTTAAGAAGCTTTTTTTTTCTGAGTAGATTTTGGATTTTTGCTACAACTAAATGGCCAATTTGATCTTATTTTGGTGTTTGGATGGCTTAGATTAGGATCGGAGTCTATTTGGATCAAATTGGGGGTGATTTTGATAGAACTTATACAAACTTAGATAGAGGTATGAGGTTCAAGTTTCCAGAGCGATCACCTATTCCGTTACCAAGTGGAGTGTTTAAAATAATACATGTAAATATAAAGTCGCGTCAAGCTGGGCGACGCCAAGTCAAGTCAAGTTAAAATAAACTTTTTTTATGTATGAGCTCACACCACCATAGGATTTCACTACAATGGGTACTCGAACCTATGACTTGACCTCATGTTGAAACTCTTGTGAATCTACTACTGAGGCATGAGTAAGGACCCCAGACTAAAATAAACTTGAGTCCAAACTTGATTTGAAAATTGACCCGTCATGCATGAAAGGCCCAAGCCTAGCCTACAGTCCAAGCTAGTAGGCCCAAGCCTAGCACAAAGCAAGGCAGGCTCATCGTGTCGAACAGGCTTCCCAACCCATTGGCACCCTTGTTGTCATGACTTAAAAGATGACTTAAATAATTTAGGGAGGTCTTAATAACATGGAATTTAAAAGAATATATTGTTAATTTTCTTGAAGTTATTTTTTGTTATATATATATATATATATATATATATATATATATATATATATAAGGAGAGAGAGAGAGAGAGAGAGAGAGAGAGAGAGAGAGAGAGTCATGATCACCTGCGCATCTTTGCACATGTGTCATGGGCATCTAATCCGAACAGTCCATGTGATGCAGAATCCCATGAAACCCCAGGGGGTAATTTTCACCATAATCTAAAATTCTAGTGGGCCATAGCAAAGAGAAATGTAAATCAAGGGAGTAAACTATTTTCATTTTTCATGGCCCACCAAAGTTTTGGATCAAAGTAAAAATTGGCCGCGGGGGTTTCATGAGGTGCTTCTTCACCTGGCCTATTCTGATTTTGGAGTCACATCATGTGTGTGTATAGGAATGCTCACCTAAGCACGTTTGCATACGTGTCTTAGGCACATAATCTGAATGGTGCACGTGATGTGGCACCCCTTGAAACTCCATGGGCCCAATTTTCAGCCAAATCCAAAACTCTAGTGTGCTATAACAAAGAGAAATGCAAATCAAGGATGGAAATTGTTTCCTTTTTCCATGGCCCACTGAGGTTTTGTTCAGGCTAACAGTTGGGCTGGTGAGGTTTCATAGGGTGCCGCATCACGTGGACCATTCATATTTTGTGCCTAACACACATGTGCAAAGGTGTGCATGGGTGCTCACGTGAGAAGGTGCATGCAGGTGAGCATTCCTCTCTCTCTATATATATATAGAGAGAGAGAGAGAGGAATATATATATATAGAGAGAGAGAACGTTATGAGAATGTCTCAAGTCCAATCAGGTCCACCCAACAAATAGCTTCCCTTCAATTATGTATGCGTGACATCCAAACCTTCCGCAGGTTAGGCCAACCATGAAGATTATTTTGTGCAAAAAAAAAAAGAGAAAAAAAAAGAAAAACAACCCTACCCATTCACTTGGTGGATCATGTTGTTGGAAACAATTTCTAATTATTAGTAAATAAAAAATACAAGTGTGGTCCACACAACGAGTGGATGTGGCTTAGTAGGGTTAGATATCGCATGCACATTATAAAATCGAATTAATTTACTGAGTGGACTCTAAATTATGGTCCAACTAGTTAAACTCGAGACTTACCAGGGGTGTCAATGGGCCGAGCTGAGTTTTGAATAGGTCCACCTAACAGCGGGCCTGAAATAGTTCATCCAGGCCGAAATCTGCCCCAAGCCCAGCCCATTGACTATCCTAAGATCTCTCTCTCTCTCTCTCTCTCTGTATGTGTGTGTGTGTGTGTGTGTGTGTGTATATATATATATATATATATATATATATATATATATATATAGGTGCATGTGACATCCAACTAGCTCTTGCAATTGGTAGGTCCCACTATCAGGATCATCTAATGCAAAAGTCATCTATATCTACTTATCGGGTGGGCCACATCAGATAAAGCAATTTCCAATCATTAACAAATAGCAAAACAAAAGTGTGGTTAACTCATTGTATAGATATTGTTTATGTCCCTCGTGGTAAGGCCATACACGCTTGAAAAGTTGGAAGTTATTGGTTAGGACTTAGGTGGATCATAACTTAAAGTCTAGCCCGTTGAACCTGAGAGAGAGAGAGAGATAATGCTCACGCACAACTAGTTGGACGGTTCAACTAGTTCTCATAATTACTGATTAATTAATGTAAATAAATGCTCCGTCAAAGATTTATTTTATGTTTGGAAAAGGGACATAGCTTGGGTGGGCCCGCCATGGTGTTAATGTGAAATCCACTTCGACTATCAGGTGTGGCACCTCATGTTAGCCCCCAAGCTAAAAATTATCCCCATCAATGGTTTAGGTGAACCATATGATTGCATACAGTGCACAAGAAAAGGTTTACCCTCTAAACTGTTTCCCTTGGCGTGGCCCACCTGAAACACATGTGGGCCTGATTTTTGGCACCCAGGTTTACGTGTTGTTGTAGACTCTAATGTCTGGACTAGATTTCATGTTTATTACAGTGCACTCTGTAAAATCATGGGTGCATGTCTGTCTCAAATGTTTCCATGGGTGTGGCCCATCGGAATCATGGGTTAGCCTGATTTTTCGGCTCTAGGCCAAACATGAGATAACACATCTAATGGTCGTATATGACACACATACATTTTGGTGGGCCTCTTAAAAACTTAGGGGTGAGTGTCACTCTCCCGCCTCTTGGAGAAAACAACTAGGGCATGATTCAAGAAAGTAATTTAGGGTAATAAACATTGGCAGAGAAGATTTTAGAAGAAGTTTCAAAGGGGTTCAGGGCTAGGGTCGGCCCACCATAATGTTGATGTTAAATCCACCCCAACCATTGGGTAAGTCACCTGACATTACACCCAGGGTTCAAAAATCAGCTCCATCCATGGTTTAGGGGGACCGTATGATTGGAAATAGTGTAAGGTTCACCCTCCAAACTGTTTCCTTGGTGTGACCCATTTGAATCACGAATGGACATAAATTTTAGGCCCTACACCTACGATTGGATTTTATATAATCATCACTGTAGGTCTAGCAAAAATCTTTTCCAACTATTTCCCTTGATGTGGCCCTCTTAAATCACAAGTCAGCTTGAATTTTTGGCTATAGGAACGACAAGATTACACCTCTAACGGTCAGAGTGGTTCGCATATATATTCTTCACGGTGGGCCCACATAAAATTAAGGGCGAGCCTACCGTAAACTACTTTTTCTAATGAAAAGGTCTAAGGTACAACAGCCGACACATCAGTTAATGTCCTATCTTTTACGTGTGTATGACATCTAACCCGTCTACTGGGTTGACCCATCATAAATATTTCCCTTTGAAAAACTTATAACAGCGATCAAGAGCATACATGTCAGTGGGCCACACACAATTTAGATGATTTTAACGGAGGGAATTTCTATCTTAACTATTTCTCATTGTGTAGCCCACCCGGGTGTTGAATCAGGCTGCATTTGAGCGCCACTCCAAACACATGGTGGCACACATCATGGACGAGGGATCTCTTTCACACGAAGTCTTGCCTTCCAAGTTGAGAAATATAGAAAAAGCCATGTAAACACTATCTTGATATATATGGGAAGAGAAGACATGTATATTGAGAGAGTAAATGTAAGATCGTCTACGCACTTGTCATGGATTTAGAATATACAACTCGTGTATATGAGATCAGATCCGTCCATTAAATAAAGTACATTGTAGACATGCCACGGACAAAATAAAAATATGGCTGTTGTGGTTCGATTTACAAATTTAGTCATGTGATAAATGCAAGCATGTTATAATTGAATGTGCAACTCAATTCAAATCGAACAAGTATGACCCCAAACATCAAGATAGGTAGATACATAGCATGTGACCAAGATCGAATAAGATTGGTCACTTATTCATGCACAATGTTTTAAAACGATCAGTCGATAATTAGAGGGCAGAGTTCATCTTCTAAAAATGGGTTACACCTTTGCCCTCCATACCAAAGGACTTTTCAATGCAGAAAAAGAACAACAAAAAGAAAATTCTTACTGTTCGTTCCATGGAGAATAACTGCAAAACACCTTTCTAGATAGAGAACTCTGTTTGATACTTGTAATGAATGTAGCTAGTGCATGAGCGTAGACTCGAATTATATCAAAAGTTTAATAACTACTTAATTGTTGCTACGAATTCCACTAAGGAATATAAATAATAGGTAAAAGTAAAGGATTATACTACGGAATATAATTAACTGGTAAAAGTAAAAGATTACACTAAGGAATGTAAATGACAGATAATTGAAAGATAAATTTGATTTGGTATGGGATAATTTGCTTTGGTGAATTCCTTTAATATTTATAACCTTAACCCAACCATTTGTATACTTCACACATTTTGATGGTGGCTATAACCGTTTCAGCACTACTTAACCTTCTTTGCTTTAAAACCTGCCAACTGTCCTATAACCACTTCGGTACGATCACTCTTCACTTGACTGCTTAGTGGATGACATGACATTGCCCAATAAACACCAGCTGTATTACCATGGAATCATCTCCGTATATTCTGAAAATCTTCAAATACACCATGCAAATCCCTCCTGTAATCCGTTGGAATTGATGACAATATAGATGAACATTGCCCCCATGTCGCTTCACCTTTAGGAAGGTGAAAGCAAGGTGAAAGCGACGTGTGACCCCTTAATGCAACCATCCTTCATTACACGTGATGACTTTACGGCTATGTTTCTGACCGAGGTGATCTTGCACATTAGTTCCACTACCCTTTTTCGAATAAAGAGATAACCTTATGGCGATGGGTGTACATGTATTGTGCCAAACGAGAAATCAATGATGCCCTAATTAACGCGCTATATTCTCGGACGATATATGTGTCATCTCGAACATTCTTCCTCATTCCATACTTTCTTCTCCATATCACTAATCTTTCTAACCCTTAGCTCTGATCTTAACAATGACTGCTTCTTTGTCTTCTGCTCCATCCTTTCATTAAGACGATCTTATCAATGCCTTGGACGCACTCTCCGAAAAGCTTTTTGATGAAATAATCTTCAAATCACGATTGGAGATTATAACTGTATGGGATTAACATTCCTTCCTGAAATCGAACTTGAAGAAATTAGAACTGGATCCCTTAATCCCCAAATGTCCAGATGAAATGATACTGATTCGATATGAATTTGTCCCAGAGAAATCTAATGCTCAGAAGAATCCACAATCCTGGCCAAAACTTCTACCATAATGGGATAATTGGTTCGATCATGTTGCTCCTCAATATGAATCATTATGGAGAGATTTTGACATTTATGAATGCATCGAACTCTCCATCTACGAATATCCATCGGATCCTACTCTTCTTGCAACAACGTCAACATTATAGAGCCCATCCACCAACAGATTCTTATTTAGATGCAGCCCGATGAGTCTAACAATCTTAGACATTGTTGCTGTCACCCAACTTCCCTTCTGCGAGGCAATCTTCCTTGACTTCACTTAAAAGGAATAATGACATTTCACCAATAAGGTTGGCAAGGCGTATTTACATTTCATGCAAGTGTACCAAAAATATAACGGCTGAGTCGAATATGAAGAACATACAACCTTCTTACTGCTCTGGATTTGCCGACGTTTACTTTGTGTGAATGCTCTCCATATCACCAACAAGTATGTCTAACTGGCCGAGGCGTTCGCATAGGGTCAAAAACTTGCTCTTGCACATTTTGTACTCGACCACTTGTATAAAGATATCGATGAGATCACCACCAAGGGTCTATATCTCGGATGATGACCATTATGGCTTCTCTGGATGTTGATATATGAATACTTCCCTTCCTCCCTTGTACATGCTCCAATTCATCCTGATGTTGTTTATACTTCTTATGGTCACCGCGTTATTCATTCTTCTCAGGGATCCATAATTTTTCTGATTACATGGACTCCTTATTTTTTCCCCATAATAAAAGTAAAGGTATCCAAACCTTCACCATTTTCCATCTTAAAGAATTCAGCCCCGCTTGGTTCACCAACTGATATAAAAATAATGATAATCAGTTGGTAACTCAAATGCATATCACTTGGGAGAGTTATCTCATTTACAGGAATCCCCCCTACGACGACACAGTAGATACATGAAAGAATGCCAAGGCTAGAATCAAGCAGAATTGCCCGAATTTACTTGCTTGTCAATTCGGTTTCGTTCAATGCATTCCTTGTCGCTTCACCCAAAGAACCTATAAGCAACCCCCTTTCTCTCAGCCGATTGCCAATTAGGTCGATTTTTACTACTCCAGTCATTCTAATTTCCAGTCGAATAGTAAGACTTTTGAGCTTCCCACCTTTCTGAATCAACTTCAGATGATGGATACTTTTCTAATTGGTAGGAGAGTCATTACATGCAACTGGTTAATAAATCTCCTCAGTTCATTATTGCTCAGCTCTTTTTCTTCATGGAACTGTGAGGAAAGAAAAGAGTAGGACCCTACTTGGCCACAACTTCTGGCCAAAAAATAAATACGTTGAAGACTACATCGGTCATTGACAGCTCTAATAACCAAGACAACTCTATAACTGAAAAGCCAAAAAGTTATGGTACAAGGACCCATTCTCCAGAAATCTCCACCACCTCAACTATCTCCATCAGATCCCAGGAGGATCCTTGATTTGGGAACTCCTCTCGGCCTAACTCCGCAACCCCCTACTCTAGTTTTCACCCGCGTCGATCGACTCCACAACCAACATCAGTGAGTCGGCCACTTCCAATCTCAGCTAGAGGATGACAAAAATCATGTACTTCCTCTGCCGACGTTGTATCTTCATTCTAAAAATACTTCAAAACCACATATTGGCTAGAGCTCTCCATTGAAAAATACTCTAAGGAAATTGAAGAAGGCCTTAAACATCACCAAGACGCTCATTATAATAAATGGTGACATGATAGGGAAAGATTTAATAATAATAACAATCCTTTTGATCAAAAGCACCTCACTCCATATCACCCCAATCCACCACCATTCCTAACTTCTACTTAAGTGATTGTGGCAATCATAAGAATTCTCATTTTGTGGATAGTCGATTTGTCATTGTCGTTGTCCGTTCTGATTTAGATGGAAGCTACTTTCATTTTCATACCCATTCAATCCTTTCATATAATCCTTTTGCTAATTCTATTCTTTTTTTAGTTACTTGGGAAGTTCCGGTTGAAGTAAAGCAATTTGTTGAGGAGTAACTGCTTCAACAAGTCCAACCTACTACCGACATCACCAAAGAATAAAAATTCAGGATGCCAATTCCGAAGGGATAATAAGCAATGAAGCCCTTCATCCTCATCCTTCTCCGGAGACTATGATTGTCAACATGGAGTCTGCATACATGGTTGAATGTCCCTAGACACCAACCATCATTTTTAATCAAGAGATGATGAACAAGAAAGAGACGAGCACCCCCTGACCACGACTCCCCAAAGCTCTAGAAGAGGATCATCTTCTCGATCCACTCCTTTGTCTGTTCAGCATCTTCTTTCAACTGCAAAGCCTCTTCTTGAAGATGAAGAACCACTCTTACTGAGCACAAAATGCGAGGTCATCACTCCTGATCAAGCAACAGTGGAGGTCCTAGTGACCGAAAATTTCCTTCCTCCTTTAGCATCAATTCCATCATCAATGTTGATACCAATGGACAATGCCTCGACATCTTCCATGAAGACCGAATATGTGCTCCCAGTTGAAGACATTCTCTCCTCTCTTCGATAGGATCTTAGTAGCGATATCATTGTGGCTGAGTCTCTTATACCCCCCACTGAGTTATAATATCTCAAAGAAGAAATTCAAACCTTTATACACTCGGGAGCATCGGAGATTGCATCAATCGAAATGATTGAGAAGCTTTCCGAATTGATCGATCAGTATCAAGTCTTCCCTCGTTTAGAGAAGAGCATTTTGATAAAACTACCAACACTTAGGGATTTTGTAGATCTGCTTAGAGAGAATTACGATCTCCATGCCATGATTGAATGCCTTGAATCTGAGCACGTAACATCAGTTTCCCAAGTAGCTACAACCAGTGACATTGTTGAGAAACTGTCAGCTAGTATAAAGAACTGAATAAATTCAAGGCTAGACTGGAAGATATAAGCATACAATCGTTTCTATAAAAGCGCAATTGATGACGTTGAAGAGGAACTTCGAGGATGAGAGTATTAAGCATGACTGAAAGAGAAAAATGGTCAAGGACTTGGCTGTATCTGCTAAAGCTCGAATAGAGGCAATTGGCCGGGTTTGACATTCAGTCATAAAACATCAGGCCATCTTGTCGAAGAAGAAGTAAACATGAGAAGAAGTGAAAGCTGCGATCCATCAATTTTGCACTTTTAAGTTTTAACTTTCTTTCTATTTTTTGTAACCTTCTGTTGATTAATGGAATCCACCGTTGAGCCACTTTTTATCATCGGTCGTCTTTACTTAGCATTTTTCTCTTTTTTTTCTTCTTTAGCAATCTAAATAATCGACTGATGATATGACATGCGGAGAACGATGATTTGTACATTCCTTTAGCTGAAATAATTGTTATGTCGGCTGCACATTCCTATCTTCTGGAGACACAAAACATCTTTATATGCCATAACTACCTATGATGCATCGAACGTGGGGTTCATAATTGTCTATACAAACCACATAAAACCCTGCTATGAACTTACACTAACACCCAACATTTCTTGAAACTCCTTTACTCAGCATACATGGCTTCTAATCAAAACTCTTCCTCTTTCCTTAATCATGTGAAGATCTACCTGAAAGAGATTTTCGACTATGGCCTGGTCAATTTTGGCCAATGTTCCCTACTGTTCGATACCAATCTCTTCATCGGAGAAGCTTCTAGAGCTGATGAATCGGATGCTCTACCCAAGGAAATCCTAGAAATACTGAGAGATTTCATTACCTTGGCAATCGATACTTTCAACTTGTATTCAAGTCTGAGAGGATCGCTGAGTATCTAAGACAACAAACTATTACTCAAGAAGAATCTCTACCCATGGGTGATGCTTATGAACGAGCATGGAACAATCGCCTTCGGTGAAATCAGATTCATCAATTCAACCATACTTTGCTCCGAATTCTTCAAGTACAGTGCACTGAGAACCTTAAAGACATCAAGAAAAAAGAACTTTTTTATGCTGCCAAGGATCCTTCCATTCTAAAGGATCTTCTCACCTTTATCGATTCCCAGATCGCCAACTACCATGCTCAGTCGCGTGTGAGCCTTTCTAGCTAGAGGGATGCTAATGCTAAAAACAAAGTTTTCTCAATTGGCAATCATGTCGACTAACTCCTGTACTTCTTACCTATCTTCATGGAGGAGGGGTTTAACTAGAAGACATGGAAGGAAGATGTAGAGGCTGAAAAACTGCAACTCCTCGAGGAGTTTGAAGAAATCATGGTACAACATGCCTAAGCACTTTTACTCGATAGTTGGACATTCTTGTTTTATTTCCCTTTCAGTAGCGCGGCCGTTGGCCTTCTTTTTCTTTAAATAAACTTTTGTTTCATTTCATTTTCATGTCACCATCATCTATTTTGTACAATACATAACAACATTATTCACAACAGAATTTGGTGTCGAATTGGTATTCCAGGATGTTGAATAATGGCATTGCTACTGCAATTAGACGCATTCAGGATACTGGGCTGACAAGCTACATGTACCATGAACTAAAAAAATTAAATTTAAAAGGGATTGAATTACTTGAATGGTTACCTCGCCAGCTGGCTATATGCAAAGAAATATCGTTGATTGGATTGCTGTCGATTCTCACTCAATCACGTCGACCGATCCTTTCTTTAAAGCTCAGTTGCCCAATACTTAGTTTTTTTTTTTTTTCCATTTATAAATACTTATTGACTAAATAGAGAGATGGGGAGTCGTGCGCGCCACTTTTCAAGGAATTAACATTTATTGTAGCCATGCACCCCAACTTCTTAGGAACTGAACTGATGTCGCACTACTAGATTCAGTCATTCCAACTGTCGCACCTTATCCAACGCATGCATTAATTACTCTTGATGATGCTTATAAAAATGCCACTTCCTTCTGGATTTGCATCGCACTTCTGCTCTTCCTCGACTTATAGACTCTGAATCTCCATGGCTTTAACAATATTCTACTCGTAATCGTTGACTCTCTTAAAGGAGGTCTTTACTGAGGGAATCAAATTCCTCTTATAGTCCCCACTCCTTCACAACATTTACCCCTTTGTCAGGGATGCCAATGGGGTATCTTGGATTGACAAACCTCTATGAAAACTCTTAGAGGTTCTAACAAAATTACAACATCTTAGAGATACTTATTCCAAGACTGACTTAGAACTGCGACGATATATTGGCCTACTGAGGGAATGATCGACCATTTATGTTGAATACAACACTCTCTCAACCCACTATGATGTTTCCTGGAAAGGACGTTTGCATCGTGTTCCCCAGTATCATTTCAATAAGGCGATGTTGTAATCGCTTGAAGCCCAGTGCAACGATCTGGTTGTCAATCTCTTGAAGGCCACATGCCTATATCCTAGATGAGATCAACCTAACTTTCAAGAGCTCATGGATTTCATCTAGTCTTAGATTGAACTATACCAGACTCGTTCACAAGAAAGGAATGCTCAATATAAGAAGCTTAATAGAAGAAAACTAAAAATGAGGTTGAAGCTATCGGCTACCGTCTTGACGAAGTGATAGGCTTCCTCCACCACCGCGACCGAGTATCCGTTGTGGAGCAGTAAGAAGGCTAAGGAATCTGCTCTTTGGGACTTCAAGGAGGTCGATGTGACTTATAGCCGAATTGCTTAATTGGTCGATTTTGCTTCTTAATTATATACATATTTTTTATGCATGTACTTCCCTCTTCTTGTTATAGTAAAATAGTTCTTTTTTTCTTAGGTTAGTGTTAGGGCACTTATTGATCTCTTAATGTTACTCAGCTTGTTCCTACACTCTCTCATAAGGAAGGATAGTTGGTTTTTAAGAATCAGCAATTGATCAGAGTTTTAGTAATCTTTCCATTCATATCACACAAGAAATAAGCTCCACTTTTAAGGACTTGGACAACATCATAGGGCCCATCCCAAGTGGGTGACTATTTTTTACCCAAGGTCCGGTCTTTGTGCCCTATCGGTAGCACAAAGGATTTCCTTTTACCCTTTTATTATACACCCGAGCGACAATAGCCTTGTTGGTGATGATCGAATTCAAGACCCTCATACAGGTATCGTCTAATTTTTTGAACTCAACTAGCATAGCTTCTACGAACTCGAGATGGGTTAGCTCGACTTGATGCGCGACTCTCAATGATGGTAAAATAATCTCAAAAGGCACCACTACGTCGTGTCCTTATGTTAATGCAAACAGACTCATTCCAATACCAGTACAGGGTGAATTCCTATATGCCTAAAGTTCCTAGAAACTTTTGTATGCCACTCACAAAAATTATCTTCAATCATTTTCCTTAGGTTATTATTTATTATATTTTTATTGGCCTTGGCTTGACCATTAGCTTGCACATAATACGACGTTGAATGTAGAATTTTGATTTTATACTTGTTGGTCATAGCTCTCACTGCCTTTGCTGAAAATGCTGCTTTTCAGTCCATAGTGATTGACTTTGGAATTTTGAGCCTATGGATGATATAAGTCTCAATGAATTCGATAATCTCCCGGTGGCCAACTCCCTTTATAGTTTTTTCTTCTACCCACTTGGTGAAGTAGTCAATAGCCACAACGATGAAATAATCCATGCATGTTGAGGGTGGATGAATTTGACTTATTAAATCAATCATCCATTCCCAAAAAGGCCACAACTTGATAATTGAGTGAATCTCGGCCGCAGGCATGTGATAAATCAGCCCATTTTTCTACCATACTTCACATCCTTTAGGGTATCTAATGCAATCGACCATCATTGTCAGCCAGAAATACCCATAACACTTAAGCGTGAGTCTCATTTTTCTCCCAACCTGGTGAGCTCTACATAATTCTTCATGAACGTTACCCATTATTAACATGGCTTCTCCTTTGGCTAAGAACCCTAGCAATACACCATCAACCCCTTTTCGGTATAACTTGTTATTGATCATGACATAATTAATGACACATCTCCTCAAATCTCTATTGGTTTTAGTCCATAGGTTTTGAAGATAGCCCATGAGAGGAGCTTTCTAGTTATCTTCTTCTATTTCGACTTGACATACTTCCGTAATTATTTCTCTTTTGAAGACTAAAGATAGAGACCTCCTTTGCACAGTAACCGTTCTCTCAGACGATCCCTTCAGGATATCTAGCCCTACAGCTAGTTGTGTCATTTTATTGGTATATATATTGTGGTCCCAAATAACATCCATCAATTCCACCTCATCAAAGTCATCCAACATTTGGGATGTTAAGGTATAATATGGCAACAGTGTTGGGCTATTATACTTGAACAATCCTTTCATATGATTTATTACTAGTTATGAATCACCCATGATCATTACATTTCGTGCACCAAACTCCATTAGCAATTTTAGGCCGATTATCATAGCCATAAATTCGGCCTGTTTATTAGTACACTCGAATTCCAATTAAAATGCAAATTCATGTTTGTTTTCATTCAGTGCGATCAAAATAACCTCGGCCCCTGATGCTTTATGGGTCTTTGAACTACAAAAAATCAGCTTCAATGGAGTTAAATATGTATAACACAAATCTAATACCTTTGGAAAAAGCTGGCCTTATAGGTCAAATGTATGGTTGACCAGAAAATTGGCTATAGCCTGACCTTTTACTGCCTTGCGGAGGAAATAACAAAGATCAAATTTGGATAAAGGCAGAACCATTTGCCAATACGGCCGTTTAAAATTGGCCAATTTAACATATATTTCACTACATCGGTCAACGTTATTACATTAACTTTTTTGACTAAAAAATATTGCCTCAATTTGGTGGCCATAAAGTACAAAGATAAACACAACTTTTCTATTGCATAATAACATTTTTCAGTATTAAGGAGCGTTCGACTTAGATAGTAAATTGTATGCTCTTTCCAATTGTTGTTGTCTTGGGCTATAAGGGCTCCGACTGACTCTGTCGATGCCAGGACATACAACTTGAGCGGTCGGCCTTTGACTGACAGTATTAATATTGGTGGCTTCATCAGACATTCTTTAATCTTTTTAAAAGTCTATTAATGTTCTCCCTCCCACTTGAATTCAATTCCCTACAAATTTATCAACAGAAAAAATATATTAGTATTTTCTATATAATTAGATATAAACATCCGCATAAATTTGACATGGTCAAGAAAATGTTACGATTTTAGGTTGTTCCTTAGCAGGTGAGCATTTATGATTGTGCAAGCCTTATTCTGGTCTACCTCGATCCTTCACTGATGTACTAAGAAACCCAGAAAATTACCTGTCGACACCCCAAAAGCACATTTAAGGGAGTTCATTTTCAGCTTATGAAGTCTCGTTCACTCAAACAACTTGTGTAAATGAGAAAAATAATCTTCCACATCGACCGACTTAACCACTATGTTATCGACATAAACTTCCATAAACTGGGTGATCATATCATGAAACATAGTATTCATCACCCTCTGATATGTGGCCTATGCATTTTTGAGCCCGAATGGCATCACCACCAACAATAAGTTTCCAAAGGGCTATGACATCTGAATGCCATTTTTAGCACATCATCTAGTACGATATAAATCTAATTATACCCAAAATGGCCATCCATGAAGGATACCTTCCGATGCACGACTGCTCTCTCGATCAGCTAATCGACAACATGCATCGAATATTCATCCTTTGGTGTTGCCAGATTTAAAATTTTAAAATCGATGTAAACCCACAATTTACCCTTCTTTTCTATAACTGAACTACATTTGATATCCACTCAGCATACTTAATAGGCATCATGAAACCAACCTTTAATAGCCATTCGATTTCTTCCTTTATTTTTTGAGTTACGTATGTTATCATCCACCTGGGCAGTTATTTGTGTGGTCGATATCCTTCTTTTATTAGTAATTTATGCTCAACTAGACTTCAATCTAGCCTCGACATCTCATGATAGTCCCATGCGAAGCAGTTGACGAACTCTCTTAATAGAATAGTAAGCTTAACTTTGTCTTGCGGCCTAAACAACCCATTGATAAAAGTTGGCTTAGGATTTTACTTAGTTCATAGATTCATCTCAACCAAGGGATCTTGAACCTGGGCCTGAGAGTCTTCCAACTTATCAGTTGCTTCCTTCAATTCCAAGTCCATCTCTTCTTCGTTGGCCAAAACATTTGGGTCGACCAAATTCATGAAACAACCATTGTCGACATCCCTAAGGCTTTCTTCGAGCCTTCTTATTCTAGCCTTGAAGTTGGCCATCTGTGGTATATTGTTTGGCATACTAATCTTGGAATTTCTTCAATGGTGTAGTGCGGAACTGACCAAAAAGGAATAATATCCCTCGACAGGTTAGCGATTGGATGAATTATTTTTGTGATATCTTACATGATGCTTTCTAGATTCTTCTTAACTACTATCCGATCGGACGACCATACTTGTTTCTCCTGTAAACCGAACTGGCCCTACTTCGTCCCCCTAGTAGTAGGCCTTATTTGCATTCAAAGTGGCCAAAAAGTGTTTGTTATCGGCCAGGACAAGATCAAATTTATCTTGGTTCCAAAAGATTATGAACCGATGTAGGGATGATGGAATACACCTAAACGAGTGAATCAAATCCCTTCTAAGCAAATCCAATCCCTTCCAACCAAAGCATTGTAACTGGATGAGGTATCGACCATGAAGAATGGGGTAAACAACATTTTCATTACCACGGTCAAGTCGACCGGTAAGACATCATGCGTATTTATGACATGGCTAACAAAGATGCTAATTGTTACTTCAGATGGAATTAAATCTGCTGTAGTCTTCCCTAGTTTTGGCATCATTCTTAATGGGAGAATATTGACGAAAACCCCATTGTTGACTAGAATTTAGGTAACTTAACAACCTACGAGATGGGCTGATATATACAATGTTTTGAGATGTTATGTCATGTCATAGGTGAACCTTTCTGACCACCCTTTCAGATGTTGCTCATGATTCTATAGTGAAAGTATTTACTTATGGCGCTTTTGCCACTTCTAGTGCCCATTCGATTGCCTCTTTTAGAGGAAAGGAAGCGTGATGTATTACTACAGGGGAACTAAGTTCTTCTACATCGCTCACCATCTCACTCGGTTGGGCCGACTTGGCTTGAAAATTAGAGGGTAAAGTGAGCACCATATTACAATGAAAGACTATGAGTGGCAATGTCTTAAACACAATCTCTGAACTTGGACATTGCCCCCTAGTGTTTCTTAACCAACTTGTGTATTATAAGCCAATTGCCCCTGTAATGGAACTAGGTGAAGATACTTGTAATGCTTCAGCCATTGCTACCAGTCTGTTTATCAACCAGTCATCTCCTTAAAAGTATTCATCATTGAGATGATCAGACAAATTATCATTGTCATCAATATCCCTTTCTCCTACTAATCCATTGAGCTAGGTAGCATCCTTCATGCCCTGTTCATACAAAACGAGTTGTAAAACTACCTCAGCCATGTTCATGGTCGATTATTCCTATGATTGAGGAATTCTCTAGAATGGTCATGACTGCACGGTTTTCGACCGAGATGTATCTTCAACCTCTGCTAATTCTTTCTTCATGGCCGCTTTACGCTGCTACCAATGACGTTTCTGAGTTAGGGTCATTGCTTCGGGAACGGTCGAAAACTTGAGATGCATGATCCGCTCCCAAACTCCCTTCTGAGTTGATGGGGGCTTGACCATCCTTTGACTTGAAACTCTCTCCTGAAGCTGGTGATCAAGCAGTGAAAACATTCCCTACAATTGATAGAGACCTCCTTTTTCAACCATCCTTTGAGTTATATGTTGAACTTGCCTCACTAGTCAAGGCAGTCACTCCCAACCTTGGATGATCATTTTGGCACACCAATCACATAATTATGATCCTCGATTGTCTTGTCGTGCTATGTTTGGCCATCGGACTGTCAACGTGGGAGGTTGATATCACCTCAGCTTCAGCTATCATGATGCACCATCGTGGTTACTTGGATCGCGATCAACCCCCTGTCGTGGTTGATCTGCCTTTCGTAGATTTGTTGTGGCCATATTGACATCAAAGTTAGGTGGGAATGGATCAATATCAATCAACATTACTTCTTCACCCTTTTCAGGAAACTTCAATAATCATCGATCAATGTTATCTTAAATGATGTTCCTGAAAACAACACATTTGTTAGTTAAATGGAAATGAGTTCTGTGCCATTTATAGTATTCAATCTTTTACAATTCATCAGCCGATGGTATCTTGTGGTTAACAGGAACCTTGATAAACTTTTTGGCTAATAGAATTTCAAATATCTCATTGACCCAAGTAATATCAAAAGTATATATTTTTTGTCCGTGTAGCTGATGCGGTCGATTCTAGCTTGACTAATGTCGAGCATATGAGTGACTTTTTTTTTTCACTACTCGACAATTGTGACCTCATAATTAGGGTTAGGATAATGTCCAAATTGACAAATTCTTTTGCCTAGCCCTTTCCTGAATAAGTTTTTCAAATCTGGAGACCTAGTCAATTCATATAGGTTCATGAACTCTGTTTTGATAAATTTCTTACAAAGTTTGTATTCCAGGCCGTCTTGTACAAGTTTTACAAATTGTATTCCAGGCCGTCTTGTGCAAGTTTTACAAATTTGGCTCGGTCATAACGACCTCACACCTCTCTTTGCTCTCTTAAACATGGCAATGTAGCTCTTGCAAGATTCCTCTAATAATCATCGGAAATGTGTGAGATCGGCCATGGTCATTTTCTTATCTTTAGAAAAGAATCAAGCATGGAATTTTTCTTCTATCTCTTGCCAGGGATGAATTGAGTTTGACAAAAAAAAAAAAAAAAAAAAGGAAGAATACCATGTAAAGGCCATTGCCGTTAGTGAATGACCAAATAATTACAATTTATGATGATCGTTATTAGCCATTTCACCACACTTCATACTGAACCATCAACGTGCTGGATGGTCAATTGACCAGGATTGTCCAAAAATAGGGCAAAATTCAATCGATAGTTGCTTGACAATGGGTATTGTTGGTCAATGCATTCAGGATATGGCTTAAGGTAAACCGGGATAGTATTACGGACGAGGACTTGACCTGCTACCTCATGGACCATCTACATGATTTGGTCATGATCCACTCGCTGAGGTTCAACCATTGGCGGTGAGTTAGGACCTACTTGGTTCTGTCCCTCATGGAACAACGGCTTCCTAGGGAATTGTAACATCCTGGATTTTCACTTTTGGATTTTCAAAAATCCTTAATTTTTTTTCTTATAATTAACTTATATTATCATTTACTGACATTAATACTCAATGTTAGTTTATACACTGGTGATACCAGTGAAGAACTGTACAAATTCAATAAATCAACCATAGAAAGCTGATGAACCTGCCTAATCACTTAAGTTTCAAGTTTATCCCCATGATATGTTCGCAAAGGGCCCAAATCTAACCGACTTAGCACAATTAATTAAGAAAATCGTAACTAAATTAAAAATGTAAGTGCTATAATTTCTGCTCCTTTGATTGTCAAATTTTATAGTGCCAAAACACAATCTTTGTCTTGTGTAGCACATTGATATATATATATATATATATATATATATATATATATATATATATATATATATATATATATATATATATATATATATATATATATATATATATATATATATATATGTTCAAGGCAATGCATATGTTCAAGTCATGTCAAGTGCTTCAAGTCAAGAACAATGATCTACTTCAAATGCAAGATCAAGTACATTGTTTACTTCTTTAAGCTTCAACTTCAATGTTGTAAAGCGACATCAAAAGACAAGTGAACTGTTCATACTCAAGACTCAAGGTGAAGTTCAACATATGTACTACAACTTCAAGATTTGATCTCAAGTACAAGCTTCATCATGTGTCAAGATTGCAAGCTTCATGGACTTCAAAGAAAGGCTATCAACTAAAAAGAAAAGAAGTTCAATGTTCATACATCACTAACAAGGTTTGGACGACCTTAGATTGACCTTAGGGTAGGTCATTTTTTTTTTTTTTTTTTTTTTGGGTTAGCTTGTTAGTACACACCCATGTCAGTACACACAAACACCATGTTAGCCACCCCCGCTAGGGATCGATGTCAAGACCTCAAGTGTTGACACGAGGTATCTCCTCTCAGTCTGCCAGGGTAGGTCATTTTGAATACATAATTTAATTACTTATTTTTTAAGTGTTTGGTCTATTCTTCGACTAGTCCTAGCACTGACTCGACTAGTCCATGAAATTCTAAGACCAGTCCTAAGTTTGTTACAAATTTTTAAAATTTTTTGTTGAGCCACGACCAGTCCTGGAGACTGCTCGACCAGTCGTGTGAACAGTGCATGATTCGTTTACGACCGGTCTTGCAGCTACGACTCGAACTCCAGTAATTGTTTATAGTTCCACATGACTAGTCGTGGAAAGGTCATGACCAGTCGTGGAGGTCACATGACCGGACATGTAGTACTTATGACCAGTCGTGGAATGACTTTATCTGATCGCACTTAAAATTTCAAAAATCCGTTGGTCCTACGACTAGTTGTAGTGTCCACAGGACCAGTTGAAGGTGCGATCTATTCACCTATAAATAGACGATGAATTTCAGAGTTCGGTAATTGAATTCAAGTAAAATCAAGGCATCACTCTGAGAGATAATTTAGTAATTTATTTAAGCTATATTGTGCTCATTTAATATTATCTTTTTGTAGCTTTCTTTGCATTTGATTTTAAATTTTCTTATTCCAATTATATTTAAAGGAGAAATTGAGGTATTCCCATTTCTTGGAATCAAAATCAAATCAAGCTAGCCCAAGGTACTTTAACTCTAAAATCAATTTTGAACCTATAACCATTTCATATGTGAGTATTGGACATTGAACTTCATCGTTGAACTTCTACTCTGACTTGGTTCTTCCGGGCTACAACAAAAGGAGAAATCTAGGTATTTTACATTTGTGTAAATCTTTTTCTTTGGTTTCTTTTGAGATTGAGCCGGAAAAATCTCAATGTTTTGGTTATTGAGGAGAGCCAAAAAACTCAGAGTGAGAGGTTTTTTGAATTGTGTAAAGCCCACTTGAAAGGCACAATTGTGAGGGTTTTAGGTAAACCTGAGAAAAACCTATTTTAATAGTGAACGCTAATATCCACTATGTGAGGATATTAGGAGTGGAGTAGCTGTGTGGCTATTGTTTAATAGTTGGTGTACACACAGGTGAACCACTATAATTCTTTGTGTTTGGATGTGTAGTTTATTTTCTATATTTTTTATCATTCAAGTTTGTGGGATGTACTTGTGGATGTGAATGTTGTAATCTTTTACATTTCAAGCATTGTGAGGAATGTTGTAATAACTTAGATTTCATTTCTTTGTTATTTATTTATTAGTTTATTTATTTGTTCCTTTGTATCAAGTTTGAGTTTTTGATACAAAGACCTTTCTAGAAATCAGGTTGTCCTACCATAAACCTTGGTTTTTGGTGGAAGGTTGTCCTTAGAACAACATTTTTATCAACCTCTCAATACTCATACATTTGAGACTGCTTTACTTTTCAGTATTGTGGTTTGTTTAAAGTGCTATCCTTCCTTTAATTATTTTTATTCTGTTGTTATCATTTTATTTGGCACAGTCATATTCACCCCCCTCTAGGACATATAGCTTGGCCTTTTCAAGTGGTATCAGAGCGTAATAGCTCATTTTCTTATTCTATTTGGATTTATTTCTTGAGCTAATTGATCTAAGCTATTTATAAGATGTCAAATTTTGATAGCCTGTCAGTCACTAGACCTCCACCATTTGATGACACCAATTA
Organism: Magnolia kwangsiensis; assembly: GCA_037074715.1. Lineage (NCBI taxonomy): Eukaryota > Viridiplantae > Streptophyta > Magnoliopsida > Magnoliales > Magnoliaceae > Magnolia > Magnolia kwangsiensis. Next base: position 102,827,043 of record CM073578.1, on the reverse strand, counting down.
TGCCTATTGGAAAGCAAGAATGAGAATTTTCTTAAAATCCATGGATGAGAGTGTGTGGCTAGCCACAGTGACTGAATGGATCCCTCCTACTATTGAAGTAACTGGAATCAATGGATCCAAATCTATGAGAATTTCACCTTATTTCTCTTGGACCACACTTTGGAAAAGTGAGAGTAGTGAAAATGCAAAAGCACTAAATCCAATCACTTATGTACTATCACTGTATGAATTCAAAAGAATTATATCCTATGATTCTGTAAAGCAAGCCTGAAATATTTTAGAAATGACACATGAGGGAACATCAATTGTCAAGAAATCTAAAATTCAAATCCTCATAACCAAATTTGAGAAAATACGTATGGAAGAAAATGAAATGTTCATGGATTTCTATACAAGATTAAATGACATTGTGAACTCTATGTGGGGTCTTGGTGATAAAATCCCAGAAAGTAAAATTTATGTAAAAATACTACGCTTACTTCCTGAACGGTTCAATTCTATGGTAACTGCGATCCGGGAACTTTGTGATTCGGATAATATGAGGGTAGAAGAATTAGTTAGTTTCTATAGACATATAAGTTAACTTTTAAAGCTCCTAAAGGTAAATCTATCACCCTTAAATCCTTTAAAAGTATTTCTCAAGAAAATAGTAGTAATTCTGATTTAGAAAACTCTGAAGATGATATGTCCCTTTTAGCTAAAATTTTTTACAACATTTTCAAAAGTAAAAAGAAGGTTGATTTTTAAAAATCTAATGATAAGAAGAAATCTAAACCTAAAACTCGAAAATATTTAAAAGACAGTTAGTGTTACAACTACCATGAATATGAGTATTTAGTAAATAAGTGTCTTAAAAAGGACAAACCTAAAAAGAAAGGAATGTTGGCTACTTGGGATGAATCCTCTGACTCTGAAGCCTCTTCTGAATCAGAAGATTCTGAAACTAAGTCGGGCAGTGAAATTAAAGCCCTTATGACTCTAGCCAAATTCACTTTTTCAGATAATGATGATTCGACTAGTGAAGAAAATCTGATTAGTGATCATGAAAATGAAGAAGATCTTCAAGATGCTTACAATGCCCTATACAAGGAGAGTTGTAAGATTGCGGTAAAACTAAAACTTCAGAAAGAAAAGTTTTTAAAACTTAAAGAAAATTTTGATTATCTTATTTTTAGAAAAATCTCACATTTTAAATTGTTTTGAAAAATTGAAATGCGATATAGATTTCAAAACCTCCCTTATTGAGAATCTTAAATCTGAAAATGAAAAACAAACTTGAAGTCTCTTCGCTTTTGAGTTTAAAAGATACATGGAGGTATGCCTAAGGTGATCTAAAGTTAGAAAAGCTTTTGTCTGGATCAAGAAAATATGACGACGATTCGTTTTGGGCTATGATAAAAATGTTCCTCCTAAACAAAAGAATACTCCTCTTAAGTTTGTGAAAGGAGAATTTTCAAACTCAAAAGGGAATAGTTCAAACTAAATCAGAACCAAAACCCTTTAGCTGAGAAAATAGTTAGTTTATTTAAGGAGCTCTTAAAATCTAACTCAGTAGGTCATTCTTACAAAAACTACAAATACAAGAAGACCAACTATACTCCTAAACCCAAAACAGTTATGAAATGGGTTCCTAAAGTTACTTGCTTGGTTGCCCACACCGCTTTTAAAGCTTTAAGCCATTCAAAGTGGTACCTAGACAGTGGATGCTCTAGGAACATGACTGGTGACAAAGGTCTATTCACCACTCTTAAAGATATGACTGATGGTTCAATTACATTTGGTGATGGTAGCAACTGTAGAATTATTAACCAAGGTACGGTTCAACTTTCTAACCTCCCTTCATTTGAGAATGTCCTATATGTAGAAGGTCTAAAATATAACTTGTTAAGCATTTCTCAAATATGCAATAAAAATTACAGTGTAAAATTTTCTAACCAAGGTTGTGAAATTTTAAACAAAAAGGGTTCTGTACTATTAACTGGTCGTAGAACTTCTGAAAACTATTATATTATTAGTGATTCTAGCTCATCTAGTCAATCATGTTGCATGGTCCATACCGATGAGATTGAGTTATGGCATAAACGCCTTAGACATGTACACTGCCACAATTTGTATAGATTGAGCAAAAGAGAACTAATAAGAGGTCTACTTAAATTCTAAAAAGTAGACAAAATATGTGGTGAATGCGAGATTGGTAAGCAAACTAGGAATGCTCACAAAAAGGTGGATTCCAATGCCACATCCAAACCACTCGAACTTCTTCACATGGATCTTATAGGACCAACCGGGATGGAGAGTCGAGGTGGAAAAAAATACATATTGGTAATTGTGAATAATTTTACCAAATTCACTTGGGTAGCCTTCTTAAAGGATAAATAAAAAACCCTTAATGAAGTAAAAAAGATTATTAAATGGATCCAAACTGAAAAAGGTTCTCAAGTCTGTAAGATCCGCAGTGATCATGGATTAAAATTTGAGAATAGCTGTTTTGAGAAATTCTGTTGCGATCAGGGAATATCACTTGAATTCTCTGCTCCCAAAACACCACAACAAAATCGAATTATTGAAAGAAAAAATATAGTGCTTCAAGAAATGGTAAATGTAATGTTGAATAGTATGAAGCTCTCTAGAAATCTTTGGGCTGAAGCTATAAATACTGCATACTATATAATCAACCAGGTTTATACAAGTAAAACTTATAATAAAATGGCTTATGAAATGTGGTTCGATAAGAAGTCTACTGTCAAATACTTTCGAGTTTTTGACAGCAAGTGCTATATTTTACGTGACTGTGAAAATCTAGGTAAGTTTGACAGTAAAAGTGATAAAGGGATCTTTTTAGGATATTCTTTGAACCGTCGAGCGTATCGAGTATTGAATAAGAGGACCGGTGTAATTTAAGAGTCCATCAATGTGGTATTGACGATCATTTGAATACACCTGTCTCAAGTTTAGATAATGATGAAGTTCTTTTAATTGATAAACCTGATACTTCATCAAGTCAAAATAACTCTGAACTGAGTACTGTCAAATATCATCCAACCACTTAGATTCTTGAAAACCCTCTCATTGGTGTGCGTACTCATAGACAACTAGAAGATATATGTAATTACATGTGCATTATATCTCAGACCGAACCGATAAACGTAAAAGAAGCTCTTACTGATGAAAACTGGATAGTTACGATGTAAGAAGAACTTAATCAATTCGTGACAAATATTTGGTATTGTTCCTACACCTAAAGATAAACGTATTATCAGAACTAAGTGGATTTTCAAAAATAAGTTTGATGAACTTGGTAATATAATTTGAAACAAGGCTAGACTGGTTGTACAAGGGTACACTCAAATTGAAGATATCGATTATGATCAAACTTTTTCTCCAGTAGCTCGTCTTGAATTAATCAGACTATTTATATCCATTGCTTACTTTAGAAAATTTAAAATTTATCAAATGGATGTAAAGAGTGTTTTCTTAAGTGACGATCTACATGAAGAAGTATATGTTGAACAACTAACGAGTTTTGAAGATCCTAAGAATGCTGATTATATCTATCGCTTAAAAAAAGCTCTCTACGGTTTGAAACAAGGGCATGGTATGAAAAATTAACTAAGTTTTTACTCAGTCATAATTTTTAAATGGGAAGTGTAGATAAGACTCTTTTTGTTAAGAAACATATCGATCATATCTTAATAGTTCAGATATATGTTGATGATATTATTTATAAATCTACCTGTACTAACATGATTGTTGAGTTTGAAGATTTAATGAAATCTAAATTCGAAATGAGTATGGTTAGGGAATTGAATTATTTTCTAGAGTTACAAGTGAAACAACAACCTGATGGTATCTTTATTTCTTAGACCAAATACACTCTGAACTTGATTAAAAAGTTCAGATTTGAGAATGGTAAGAATTTTGATACTCCTATGAGTACATCATTAAAACTCTCAAAAGACTCTATAGGTAAATGTGTGGATCCTAAATTATATCATAGTATGATTGACAATTTACTTTATTAAACTGCAAGTAGACCTGATATTGCCTTTAGTGTTGGAATTTGTGCAAGATATCAATCTGACCCTAAAGAGTCACATTTAACTACTGTTAAGCAAATTATGCGATATGTCACAAGTTCAGCAAATTTGGGTCTCTGGTATCCACATGATGCTAGTGTTCAATTGGCTGGTTATACAGATGCTGATTGGGTTGGTAATATCGATGATAAGAAATCAACCAATGGTGGTTGTTTCTATATTGGAAACTATTTAGTTTCTTGGTTTAGCAAGAAACAAAGTTCCGTATCACTCTCAACAGCTGAGGCTGAATACATCGCAGCTGGAAATGCATGTACTCAACTCGTATGAATGAAAGAATATTAAGTGATTACAGAATTATACATGATTCAATAGTTTTATATTGTGATAATTCTAGTGCAGTAAATATATCTAAAAATTCAATCTAACATTCACGATCCAAGAACATTCGTGAATTAGTGGAAGAAAAGACAATCTCTTTGGATAACATTCCAACCAAGACTCAACTTGCTGACATTTTGACTAAATCGCTCAACAAAAGCAGGTTTAATAAATTGAAATTTGAACTTAGCACGTGCAATTTAAATTGATTATTCATGCTTTTTTGTATTATAGTTTATATATTTATTAAATTATAATTTTAAATTTTAGAATTATGTGAAGAATGTATATTTTTGGATGTGCACGACCAATCGAGGACATACTCAACCAGTCGTGTCACGACCGATCGAGGACATCCCACAACCAGTCTGTGCACGACCAGTCGAGGACATACTCAACCAGTCGTGTCACGACCGATCGAGGACATCCCACAACCAGTCGTGTAGCGCGCTGGATCTTTTAATTTGGGAAAAAACTTTCTTCCTCATTTTCTCTTTTTTCTCTAACGGGTCGTAGCACGACTCGTCGTACCCAACTTCTTGATTCATCAAGGTTAGTGGATTATTTTAGTTTTTCTTATAGATTCAAGCTCTATTTACTTCATTTTCTTCCTTAGAGTGCTTGATTTCAAGTTTTCTTGAAGTTTCTGGGATTTTCTTCTCCAAAATCTATTTTTGAGAAAACCCATTCCTCATCTTTTGCAACTCTTTGCCTCTTTGATTTTCTAGTTACAAATGGATGCTAGAGGTCTAAACAAAAACACTCGTGGTCCATTAACATCCAAATCATCACCTATCACAAGGTGCCACCTTCGATCACCCGAAGATGATACAAAAAATTTAACTTTTACAATTGTAACTAGAGAAGTCCATTTGAAGTTGATAGACATTTAATTTTCGGACTTCTAGATATACCTGTCAATGATGACGGTATTCTTATTAGCAATCTAGTTGATAAACCATCTGAGTCAGAAAAACGTACGCTCACTAGGGCATTATGTAATATAGATGCACAATGGAGTCAGAATGGGAATGCGCTCGCTTCAAGGTACTTATTACCCTGATAAAGGGTCTTTCATAGGATATTTATTTCCAATCTTCATCATAGGTCTGGTAACAAAACTGAACTCACTTCTTTTATGGTTCGAATTTTACATTCCATTATATCTGGAGTCAATATCTGTCTTCCTTCTTTAATTTGTCATTCCATCATTCAATTCCATCTCCATCCGGGTCAGAGTGATATTTTATTTGCATATCTTATGACTGTGTTAGCTACTCACATGCTAGTTGTTATGCTTGTTGGAGAGGCTCTTATTCATCACCTTATCTTCAATAATAAAAATATAAACAAGATGGATTTGTAATTGGTTGAGGGCCAAGTGAATGAGGGTGGTGGTGGAGCTGAAGCAATGAATGAAGAAGAAAGTGATTTACCTGATGATGTTAACATGGATGATATTTTTAATGAACTTGATTCAGATAGGTTGACTCTGACTATCTGCCATATGACTTTGATGTGCGTTTATGTGCACTTGAGGAGAAGGTAGAGAACATGAATGTTGCCCATGATATGCAATTTAAATATATGCGTAAGTATCTTAGGCGCATTAATAATGGCCTTCATCAAATTGATCCTACCATACCTGCTCCTTCTTCAGGATCTGATTAAGTGTTTTCTCATTTGGCATGTAATAACTCTTACGATACTTTCTTCTTTCTTTTAGTTTGTGGAACTGACTTTGGATGAATTTGGTTTATGCTGGTTAATGATATGTGATCTTTGAATTTGCTTATATATTTCATATCTTGACTATGTTTGCTCCATTATTCCTCTTTTAGTTATTTTCCTCTTTCATATCTTCGTTTCTTCCTTTGTCATATTGTGACAAAAAGGGGGAGAATATTTTGTTATGCTTGTGCCTGCTTATGGATATGGATTATGGGTAGCAGCAATTTTTTTTTTTTTTTTGTGCTACTCAGGGGGAGTAAGTAAGGAAGTGTTTTGGATATTTCATGATGATTTGTTGTACATTATACTTTATTGTGTATATATGGTGCATGATTCTTTATTGAGCATGTAATGTTTCTCTTATTTTTAATGGAGTGTGTTTTGTCACAAATTTGACAAAGGGAGAGATTGTAAGTGCTATAGTTTTTGCTCCTTTGATTGTCAAATTTTGTAGTGCCAATACCACAATCTTTGTCTTATGTAGCACATTGATATATATATATATATATATATATATATATATATATATATATATATATATATATATATATATATGTTCAAGGCAATGCATATGTTCAAGGCATGTCAAGTGCTTCAAGTCAAGAACAATGATTTACTTCAAATGCAAGACAAGTGAACTGTTCATACTCAAGACTCAAGGTGAAGTTCAACATATGTACTACAACTTCAAGATTTAAAAGATCTCAAGTACAAGCTTCATCATGTGTCAAGATTGCAAGCTTCATGGACTTCAAAGAAAGGCTATCAACTAAAAGAAAAAGAACTTCAATGTTCATACATCACTAATAAGGTTTGGACGACCTTAGATTGACCTTAGGGTAGGTCATTTTGAATACATAATTCAATTGCTTATTTTATAAGTGTTTGGTTTATTCTTCGACTAGTCCTGGACTCTGTTCAACTAATCCTAGCACTGGCTTGACCAGGCCAAGAAATTTCAAAACCAGTCCTAAGTTTGTTGCAAAATTTTAAAATTTTTTGTTGAGCCATAACCAGTCCTGGAGACTGCTCGACCGGTCATGTGAACAGTGCACAATTCGTTCACGACCAGTCCTGCAGCTACGACTCAAACTCTAGCAACTGTTTCTAGTTCCACATGACCAGTCGTGGAGGTCACACGACCGGTCATGCAGTACCTACAACCAGTCATGGAATGGATTTATCTGATCGCACTCAAAATTTTAAAAATCCATTGGTCCTACGACTAGTCTTAGTGTCTACAGGACTAGTCGAAGGTGCGATCTGTACACCTATAAATAGACGACGAATTTCAGAGTTTGGTAATTCAATTCAAGTAAAATCAAGACATCACTCTAAGAGATAAGTTAGTAATTTATTTAAGCTATATTATACTCATTTACTATTCTCTTTTTGTAGCTTTCTTTGTATTTGATTTTGAATTTCCTTATTCCAATTATATTTAAAAGAGGAATTGATGTATTCCTATTTCTTGGAATCAAAATCAAATCAAGCTAACCCAAGGTACTTTAACTCTAAAATCAATTTTGAACCTATAACCATTTCATATGTGAGTATTGGACATTGAACTTCTATTATGACTTGGTTCTTCCAGGCTACAACAAAAGGAGAAATCCAGGTATTTTACATTTGTGTAAATCTTTTACTTTGGTTTCTTTTGAGATTGAGCTAGAAAAATCTCAGTGTTTTGGTTATCTGAGGAGAGCCAGAAAACTCAGAGTAAGAGGTTTTTTGAATTATGTAAAACCCACTTGAAAGACACAATTGTGAGGGTTTTAGGTGAACCTGAGAAAAACTTATTTTAATAGTGAACGCTAATATCCACTGTGTGAGGATATTAGGAGTGGAGTAGCTGTGTAGTTGTTGTTAACAGTTAGTTTACACACAGGCTTACAGCTATAATTCTTTATATTTGGATTTGTGGTTTATTTTCTATATTTTTTATCATTCAAGTTTGTGGGATGTACTTGTGGATGTAAATGTTGTAATCTTTTACATTTCAAACATTTTGGAGAATGTTGTAATAACTTAGATTTCATTATTTATTTATTTATTTATTTGTTTCTCTATATCAAGTTTGAGTTTTTAATACAAAGGCCTTTCTGAAAATCAGGTTGTCCTATCATAAACCTTGGTTTTTGGTGTAAGGTTATCCTTAGAACAACATTTGTATCAACCTCTCAATACTTATACATTTGAGACTGCTTTACTTTTCAGTATTATGGTTTGTTTAAAGTGTTATCTTTCCTTTAATTATTTTTATTCCACTGTTATCATTTTATTTCGCAAAGTCCTATTCACCCCCCTCTAGGACATATAGCTTGGCCTTTTTAAAAAAGTCTACCCAAAGCCAAGTCAGACAAGGTTCAGATCTTGATTAATGGACCAAATTAACCCTGTTACTCTTTTAGCCTAAAACCGACGGTTTAGAGTAATCATGACTAAATCTCTACTTCAACTAATTATAAATAGGCCAAACTATGAACATAGTTAATCCAAACCCTAATCATTGCCCACATGAAATCTCGATACCTAATTCATTTCGGAAGTGCCTTAATTACCCGAATAATCTCTAGACCGCTTGTTAGTGGGCTACTAGTTTCAAAATTGTAGAGTAATGTCCATTCCACTGGATTGTGGTCCAACACGGACGACAGACTCGGATGATGCCCTGAAATAGACGATTGACGCTGTCAAGTCAACACTTGTAAGGTGCGACTCACCCTGGCCTTGGCCTAAGGCTTAACATTCTAAATCAATGGCCCTTGCTTAGAATAGGGAATCAGAGCATTTCAACTCTCAGATCTCTACCAAATTTACACCAAAGGCTGAAAATAATTCTTTACAGTCATTCGCCAAATTTGGTCCCTAAGTGAGTAATGATGATCGTTGCTCGCAAATCATGCCATTTTGGCAAAATTCCGCATCTGTTTACCATCAAAATTTGTACAATCCTTCATCGGGCCATGAACCACCTATCGTATAAATTTCATGGTCAGGAGGACATCAGGGTAGCCTCAGCAGCAAAAAAGGGGAGTCCCACTGGGTCATTAGATTGTAAATCGACCATTATGATAAAACTCTATATCTTTTTTTGATCAAACTTCACCCAACCCTTCATCAGGACTTGAGACATCTATCTAATGGCTTAGATGGGCCAGGGGTCAATTAGAGTAACCCCTATAATCCCAATCAGGCCCCATTTGGCCATTTTTTAGATTTTTCAAACCTTGGGGCCAACTGAAATAATTTCACCCATATAAAGGCTCCAACCCTTCTCTCTCTTAGCCATTTCCAGTAGCTGAGAGAGAGAGAGAGAGTGAGAGAGAGAGAGAGAGGGGAGAGAAAGCGGGAGCCACCACCTTGCATGCGCCCCCGACGGCTGGATCACGCCATTCAATCCCTGTGTTCGTCAGCTTTGTGCAAGACCACATCTCTATTCCCGATCTCATGTCTTTCATGTATGAAATTCAAAAATTTTAGGTTGGATTCTCCACTCACTCACTAGGTAAGAGATTTCCCTATATGTCTTTCCATCTCTTTCTTTCATTTCTTTCATTTTGAGCCATTAGGGTTAGTAATCTCATTTTATTTCTATTGATTCTCGCAAACCCTAATATTAGGATTGAGTATGTTAGGGCTGTAAGTTATAATTACTAATTAAAGCAGTCTATACTCTTGAGGGAGCCGTAATCGGGCCCTATTCCATTACAGTTTCGATTGTACGCCAATTACGAGTCCTGATTTGTCGAACTGAGTTGATGGATTAACCAAATTGATTTAGTTGAGTCATAATTCATTGTTTAATATTTAATTAGGACTAAATCTGTGTCATTAACGATAGTTTTATACTTTAATTTAGTTTTGGAGCATTTTTCCCAATATTCCTAACGCTAGGGCCACATCCGAGTTCAGGATTTTGACTTAAAGGTGAAGATCTACCCCCAAACTTCTGCTTGATATTTTAGAATTATTAAATATATTTATTTAATTTTTGATTGATGACATGCTCGATGAAATGCTTGGATAACATGAAACTCTTAATATTATAAAAATTCTTGAATATTAAATGCGTAAAAATGCTAGGATGATTGAATTGTGTTGTTATGATGAATCGAGCTTCACAAATTATGTAAATATGCGGATAGCCCACTTTAGGGAGGCTATCTTAGGCTTATACGGCCGACCGGAGTTGAACACGGATGATTGACAATAGTTGGATCTAAGTGGGATACTTTGCATCTAATGTCGGTTTGCCTGGGGTCCTCCATAGTCGATTGTATCAGTCTAATGCAAGCTCGATCATTCTCGTGCTTGGTGACTGTATAACATTCAATAGAATCTGGGATACCACCGTTACCATTGATTTAGTCTACTCATAACCTTTATTGATACGATCCCAAGACTCATGAGTCGGGCATGGTGGTATGGGACATCGTGTCTGAACTGTCAGCCTACGCTGGGGTGACGAGTTTTCTTGTAGTGACTAGTGAGCAATTAAGACTTGAGAGTCGAGCATGCTGGTATGGGACACTATGTTTGTGCTGTTGGCCTACGCTGGGGTGACGAGCCTCCCCATAGTGACCATCGAGCACTAATGGAGGTGATATGTCCTTGTTCAAACAGCCCCCGTTAAATTACTCGGCCAATAGTTCTGTGCTAGAGTACCATTCGAACGACCCGTGCATGAATGAAATTGAATGACAGGCCCTTTCCTTATGTATTTTGATTTTATGTGAAAAGCCCGCACTTCGAAACTGAGTGATTATACTTAGTTTCAGTGACGACCCATACCAGGTTGATCCTCATACATTTAGGTATCATACTATACCTTTGGAATTGTTGATTTGTGAAAAAAATGGGTGATACCCAAATTTGGATCAAGGGATGCTGGTAAGGAGTCTGTACGTGCGGCAACGAACCATGTGATTCAGATAAGGATTTGTGATATAACGTCGGTATCCTAGCTTCGCCAATATTTTGGATGAATTGAATTTAATAATTACTCAGTTAATATAATCATTCACCGCATTACATTAGCTTAGGATGTAGTGAAATAGGCGTGGTTGTCTCGTGATGAGGGAGTGTTGTTATTTATGAACCAAGCAGTTGGAGTCGCATGTGAAGGAATGTTGTTTAGAAAGAGCATGCATCATATCATACCTTCATATGCATATTTAACAAGAGTATCTAGGAATTGTTTGATTTCTTATTTATCATTAACTGCGCTAATTATGTTAGTAACATGTGTAACTTGTTTAATAATTGTGAATTAAAGATAACATGAATAAGTGTATAATATGTATCAATGTGTAATTGTTGTGAACTTGCTAATCACTAAAATATCCTAAGTAATAATCTTGGAGATATTTTCTTCACTATGTTGCCGTTTGACGCATTCTATTTGACATATGCAGATAACTCAATAATAGGACCATTCGGTGGTGTGCTCGGGGCGCCTAATCGATCTCTAGCTTCTTCCCACTTGGTAGCTGTTTTCTGTTCCTATTACAATTATTGTGATTTGTATAATTCTTATTTAGGCAAACACTATATTTTAATTGTATCTTTACTATCAGCCCCATATTTATTTATTTTTGTTATCTCTACCTCACTTTAGATCTGCTAAATTGAATTGCGTAACTCTGATTATGTAACGCCCGTGAAAAATCCATACTTGGACTCGAGTACCAACTCGACTCGAAATCGCGTAGAATTAATTTTTATGGAAATTAAGCGTAAGTTAGCTAGCGCAACGCTGGAGTGGCTGGGAAATAGTCCCTGATCACTTTAAATACGTTCTACAAGACCCAAATTGAGTAGAACAAATGACTCTATAATACTCTATAACCCCGGATCAAACTCTAAGCAGGTTTGGTCTCTGGACCGCTTTGAATTTTTGTATTGGATCTAGACCGCACGTCAAAAGTCCGATACCTCCTATCTTAGACCATTAGAACCGCCAAGTTGGACTTGACACTCATTTCGAAAATCAAGTCAAACCGATAATCACAGGCTATTTCATTGAGCCCGGACTGAAGAGAGTGCGAATAGGGACAAAATTGGAATTTCAAATTCAAATCTGGCACACGACTTGAGGCGTCAGTATTAAGCGTTCTGACCGTCAGAATTCATCCAGATTACATCCTCGGATCAGGAGAAATTTCTATTTTATATCATGAGACTTTCAGCCCTGATCTACGTGCGGTGACCGCTGAACTGAAACTGGTCCACCATGTGTGATCTGCGAACCCTGTCGGACTGAAAACTTAATACGTGCTAAATCTGGTATGCAAGAGCTTAAGTCCGATCGCATTCGACCAGGGGACCACCAGAAAGCATCTTTTGGACCGAAACAGCCCCGAAATGGATATGCACTAAGTAAACTTCGTTCCGGATCCTGTTTTCGACATTTTTAAGCTTATAAAAGGGGTTGAAACCCTCATTCCTCTCTCCCATTCAAAAATTGTAAAACCCTAGCTTTGGGAGAGAGAAAAGGAGAGAGTTTGAGAGAGAGAGTGGAAGGATTTTTCCTGCCTTCGTGTCGCTGATTGCACGTGCTTCAGCAACTCTTCCCAATCACCTGGCCGGTGATTTCTCCACTTTTTCAGGTATGAAACGACCCTAAAAGTTGTTAATTTAGGGATTACTTGGATTCGTAGCGTGTTAGCTAACGTACTTCGTAAAACAGGTTCTCCTACTGCCGTAGACGAAGCGTATACGCTCCGTTTCAATTCACGAGTCTACAAGACATAAGGTGAGGACTTTAGACGCTTTGATTGACGGTTTACAACGCTTTCAATGTCATTTAATAGTAGATTATCAGTGGCATCTCCGTTTGACATGTACAACATGCTCTCCGTTTCCTGTTTCGTAAATTAACGAAGAATATGAGATTTAGGGCATTTTAGTCATTTGTAGGAAGTACAGATTACGTTCATATTTTGCTGATGTGATTGACATGGTTTGTTGTCGCATTAGGAAGTTAGGAATATGTGCATAATTAGTTTGGCGAAGAGATTCGCCTAATTGCGCACTTCGGGTCGACATACTATATGTAGACTTAAGTGTGTAGTGTATGTGTTTGTATAAATGCTTGTATTAGTATGTATTGGATTAAATGATGTTATGAATTAGTTTGAGATGGATTTCTCAATTAATATGCTGACCTAAATGATTTCCTACATGTTGACTATATGCATGATTTCATTACATGCATGAAATATATGTGTTTGAAGATTTACTTAAGTTGAATGTTATAACATGTGTTAACATGCTCACATGATTGTATTTCAATTCCAATACTCTTACATAAATTGCTGATGTGATTCCATAAGTGTTTGAGACTAGACTTAGTCCAGGCAGTCGGTAACCGATCGAATTCGTGGCTGGCTGGTCTTGGCCACGAACGACGCGTCGATGAACGCGATTCGTGTTTGGAGTTGGCGGTAGTGGTTAGGCCACGCGAAGTGTTTTACGCACTTCATGTCGTTCGACTTGAGAGGCGATCGCGCTAGTCGAGCCCGTCAAGTAACCCGACTGGCCGATGTATGTTCACCCTGTATGAGTCATAACTGCTTGAACCTAGGGTACTGAACTTATCATTGTAAACCCTGTTAACCATGGTACCTTGATCTACGAAGACTCATGAGCCGGGCATGGTGGTATGGGACATCGTGGTCGAGCTGTCGGCCTACGCTGGGGCCACAAACCTCCCCGTAGTGACCAGTGAGCACCTAGACTCGTGAGCAGATTATGGTGGTATGGGACACTATATTCTAGCTGTCGGCCTACACTGATCAGGCGACGAGTCCTTTGTAGTGACCGCGAGCGTATTCTGAGTCTACAGGAGGCGACGACCCTTCAGTAGCAGTAGAGTACAGTAGGCCTGTATTGATAAGGTGATGGGGGAGCGGTGCAACGAGTGCGAGCAACAGTCCTGGCAGCCCTTGCAGCGACCTACGAAATATACATCGTATGAGATACTAGGAGTGACGACCCTAGACAGGATCTGTATTGGGATTGATATAAGGGAAGTACCTTAGTTTTCCAATCCTGTTGTTTGAATGGACTAATAACAACTTGGAAATCATATTACCATGCCATTGCATGTGTCTGGAAGATGTGAAGCACTTGAGGGTCGATTGCATGCCGCGGTCGTAAGATGTTGCCGTATGAGGGAGATCGTCGGTGAGGGTATACATCACGTCATGTCATCTTGCATTAACAACAATATTAGGATTGTCTGATTTACTGCTTTACTATTATCGCATGATTGATTTGTGAACATGCTAATCCTTGCTCTATGATTCCACTGAGTTGATCACTCACTCCCACGTTACGGGATGGTGTTTGTAACACCCACCAGACCCTGTTGTAGATGCAGGTGAGGCTGAGATCCAGGAGGCAGAGCCAGACTTCGACGAGGACCAGGATGAGTTCTCGTACATGCAGTATCATGATGGCTTTGCGTAGGCGACCTGGATTGATGGGACTTCAGTGGGACTATTTTGAACATTTACTTTTGTTCATGTACATGTATATGAGACTCAGAGATGTGTTCATACTTTAGAGACAGATGAGATTTATTTTAGTTTTCATACAGTGATATATACATTGTTTAGTCTTCCGCTTGCTTTTATCACTGGATCTGAAGTATGAATTGTAGTTTTGGAATACTTTTACTCATGTGAATGCTTTAAATCAGACAACATTGAATCATAACCATTTTTGTTCATAAGTGACGGTCTGGAACTCGGGAGTTGAGTTTATACACGACTCCCGATTTTCAGGGTGTTACAGATTATCTGTGTGTGAAATGAATTTGAATATGAATAAGGACACATGTGTGTTTTCATTTGGTTAATACCTGAAAACTCGGGATCGAAGTCTATGTATTAGGGTGCCGATTTTCGGGGCGTTATATGAATTGTTGAAAAGATTATCCTCCCGACATACCCTGATTTCAAATCTCAAGAACAAAATTCCTAGAGTCCCGCTTTGGTCCCCTCAACTCGGCGAGTAGCGAAACATTCCTCACTTCCTGAATCGAAATTGGAAATGAATTCTATTGTAAGGGAGACATAAATGGTGGCCGCATCGTGTTATCGATAGAACTTCGTTCGGCATTATGTTATATCACCATAGGTGCTCTTTTAGTAATGATGGCTATCAATCAATGTATGGCCTCGGTTTGGCTAGCCATGTATCTGTTAATGTTCTCAATATGAATACAAAACTGGTTGGCTTGGGTACGCACTAACTCCGCCTGTGATCTCCCATATTCTTAAACATGTTTGATGCTCGGTTGCACATATCAAAATGCGACTGTTATTTCTTCAATAGAGATGGTCGGAGAGGTTGAGGCCCTTCCTGATTTCTAGTATCGAGTGTCAAACAAATATTCAAATTTAACGTTTCGGGGGTTGCTTGAACCGGCACGTCTTGGATCGAAAACAATTCGATTACTCCTTCTATTCATATTCCCAATTGGCAATGTTATGTCGATAAACTAAAGACGGTGTCCCACCGGGCGTGCCAAAAGTATTGTAGTTTGATTTACAAATTCTGTCATGTGATGAATTCGGGGGTGCCAAAATTGAATGTGTGCCTCAATTCAAACCGAACAACTATGACCCAAAGTGCGAAGAAAGGTGGATGCATAGTATGTGACTAACATTGAATAAGATTGGTCGCCTATTCAGTTACTTGCACAGTACTTTAAAACAATCAGGTGATAGTCAGAGGGTATGGTTCGTCATCTAAAAATGGGTTACACATTTGCCTTCCACACGAAAGGACTTTTTGAACACCATATTTTAATTATATCTTTACTGTCGGCCCCATATTTACTTATTTTTGTTATCTTTACCTCACTTTGGATCCACTAAATTGAATTGCGTAACTCTTATTATCTGTGTAAAATGAATTTGAATTCGAATAAGGACACATGCATTTTCATTTGGTTAACACCTGAGAACTCGGGATCGAAGTCTATGTACTAGGGTGCCGATTTTCAGGGCGTTACAAGAATTGTTGGAAAGATTGTCCTCCCAACATACCCTGATTTCAAATCTCAGGAACAAAATTCCTAGACTCTCACTTTGGTCGCCTAAACTCGGCAAGTAGCGGAACATTCCTCACTTCTTGAATTGAAATTGGAAGTGGATTCTATTGTAAGGGAGGCATAAATGGCGGCCGCATCGTGTTACCGATAGAACTTCCTTCGGCATTATGTTGCATCAGCATAGGTGCTCTTTTGGTAATGATGGCCATCAACCGATGCATGGCCTTAGTTTAGCTAGCCATGTATCTGTTAATGTTCTCAATATGAATACAAAACTGCTCGGCTTGGGTACACACCAACTCCGCCTGAGCTCTCCCATATTCTTAAACATGTTTGATACTTGGTTGCACATATCAAAATGTGATTGTTATCTTTTCAAGAGAGATGGTCCGAGAGGTTGAGGCCCCTTCCTGATTTCTAGTATCGAGTGTCAAACTAATATTCAAATTTAACGTTTTGGGGGTCGCTTGAACCGGCACGTCCTGGATCGAAAACAATTCGATTACTCTTTCTATTAATATTCCCAATTGACAATGTTATGTCGATAAACTAAAGACAGTGTCCCACCGGGCGTGCTAAAAGTATTGTGGTTTGATTTACAAATTCGGTCACGTGATGAATTCGAGCGTGCCAAAATTGAATGTGTGACTCAATTCAAACCGAACAACTATGATCCAAAGTGCGAAGAAAGGTGGATGCATAGTATGTGACCAAGATCGAATAAGATTAGTCGCCTATTCAACTACTCACACAGTACTTGGTGATAGTCAGAGGGTACGGATCGTCATCTGAAAATGGGTTGCACATTTGCCTTCCATACGAAATGACTTTTCGATACAAATAAAGAATAACAAAAGGAAATTCTTACGGTCGGTCGTGGAGAATAGTTGTAAAACACCTTTGTGGATAAAGAACTCTATTCGATACTTGAACTGAATCCAGCATATGATCATAAACTCGAATTGCAAGTAAAGTTTAATAACTACTTGATTAATGTTGTAGATTACACTAACGAATGTAAATAGAAGTTAAAAGTAAAAGATTACACTACGAAATGTAATTAATTAGTACAAGTAAAGAATTATATTAGGGAATGTAAATGACAGATAATTGAAAGCATAATTAAAAGATAAGTTTGGTTTGATTTAGTATGACATGGTTTACTTTGTTGAATTCATTTTCTATTTATAGCCTTAACCCGGTCATATGAATGCTTTCCATGTTCTATTGGTTGTTATAACCGTTTCAGTACTACTTGACCTTCTTTGTTTCTAAACTTATTATCTATCCTATAACCGATTCAGCACTATCACTCTTCACTCGATTGCTTAGTGGATGATATTATATTACCTGATAAATACCAACTATATTACTACAGAATTCTCTCTTTATTTTCCAAAGATCTTCAAGTACACCAACCAAAACTCTCCTATTTACATGTAATCCATTCTAATTGGCTTTCACAAGAATGAACGACAATAGGAATGAACAATGGTCTCGTAATCGAGCATGTAAAATACTTATAAAAAGAGTGGATAGTTAATAAAATAATCCAATAATCCATATTCAACATGTATGTGTGCTTATCTAATAATTGTAATTTATTAAATTTTGATGCATGACTTCTCCTTGGTGGGCCTTAAGTGATAAATGGCCTGGATCTTTAACACGCATGTCACTTTAGGTAACTATGACACGTATTCCAAATTCTTCAATTGTGGGTGTATATATTATATCTATGAGGAGATATGTTTTCTCATTAAATGCTCAACCAGTTAAACAAAAATGCAGTGTACAATTACTCGTGTGTGAGCATTTCTCTCACACACACGTGTATATATAATAATAAAACTTAATTAAACTATAATCATAATTTCACAAATAACCTGAGGAAAATTAAAGAAAAAAAAAAAAACTACAAAGATTTGGAAACTCGAACCGTATGAATGCGAAAATATCTTTTAGTTATTGTCTCAATTTCAAACTGAAGTGGCCAAGTGGGAGACCCCCTTGATTTTATTTATTTATTTATTCTTTTGTTGGTTAATCATGGATTGGACAATCCAAGACATTGATTAAGACAAACGGCCAGTTCAGGTGTCACCAATACGTGACTGACCACTTCAAGAAATGAAAAGATTTGCAACTTATCTAGGATTGACGAATTCAAGGATACGAATGAACCCTAGAGCCACCACGGGTCTGTTTGGAGGTACTTTTTGGTGTGGCCCACCTGAGTTTTTATTTTATTTTCAGGCCCTTGATTGATGAGTTTGAGGAAAGATACACGCCATGATGTCGAAGAGGATAGAACCTAATAGACTAAGTGGATTTGTTACGTATACAACATGGTGGGCCCCACAGACTCGAGTGTTTTACGCCGTGGAAAACAGGTGTTGTAGAGAACCCGACGTACGCAAGGTCCGCTGGTTTACAAAACCACAGATGGGACCAATGGTTTAATGATCCGGAGTACTTTTCTGTTAGGTCCCACCGTGGATGGACCAGGTCTCTGAAATCTCTCTGGACGCCTGAATCCAATACAAAGATTTGTAGGTCAAGCTTAACATACAACGCGGTATGTGGGGCCCGCCATGATATGTCAATGACATCGTATCCATTCATCATGTGCACCTCTTCACGTTCTTCTTGGCTTCCAAAAATCAGGTGGATCCAAAACTTAGGTGTGCCACGCTAGAAGGAATGGTTAGGATGGAGGCGCTCAACATTGAAACCTTTTATACCGTGTGTGAGGTCCACCGTATTTTGTATATGCTATCCAATGCATTCAGAAGATGTGACACACTAGGATGAATGGACACCACCAAAAATCAGACCATTTCAAAACTTAGGTGATCCTCGCCACTTGATCTTAGAGATTTTTTGGGCATGATATATCATGGTGTGACCCACCTGATTTTTGATTCGGCCATGAGAGTGCATACATGATGAACGGATTAGATTTCAGGCAAATATCTCCAGGAGCCCCTCAGATCACGTTTTAAATAAAAGCTTAGGGCGTTGTCACCGCTGAAAACATTCACTTGATACGGAGTTGAGAAAAGCCATTGATGTTAAGCGGTGTTTGTTAACACTGAACATGGAAATCGTGCTTCATTATTTTATGCTGAATTTTTTCGGTGAAGGTGGTCTCACTTAATGGTGAATCTAGAAAGCGCTATGCAAATATATTTTTTAATCCAATATTGCCGCGTGAAAGCAAATATTTTCTTGTTTACATAGTAAACAACCCAGCTTTCAACATGTGACACTTTTTGGGGCCCACCATAATTTTTATGTTATATTCATACGGTCAATCAACTTTTTTATATCATTTTAAGGCCTGATCCTAAAAAATATGCATATCCAAAGTTCAAGTCAACCACACCACAAAAAGTAATGGGAATGGAACGAGTACGGTTAAAACCTTCCTAAGGTCCACCGATGAGGTTATTTGCTATCTAACTTCTTTATAAGGTCACACAGACCTGGATGAAGAGAAAACACAAAAATGAGCTTGATCAGAGCCTTTTTTGGCCTTAAGAAGTTTTCAACAGTAGGCACCAAATTCCTATTGTTTCCAGTAATGTTGACTACATGAGCCTTATATCTGCCTGGCTTTTGGTATTACTCCCTAAAATGATATGAAAAAATGGATGGACAGTGTGGATAAAACACATACATCATGGTAGACCCCACATAGCCTTAGATAGGACTGTCTATCTATAGCTAGATCTTGACAAGCAGAACCGAATCCCTGCCCAGATTTGCAGGGGGAAGCGGATTGTGTGGTGTGCCACAAGCTAACGCAAGGGAGGACGTGGGGTCAAACACCATCTTCCTCGAGAGGATAACTATTCCGAATCCACAAAACTTCTTTGGACTCATCACAAAGACTTTTCAAATCCACGAGGAAAGAAAGCATGAAAATAGAAATAAATTCTAATAAATTCATAAATTGATTGATGAATGAAAAAAAACGAGCTCACATCCCTTTGAATAGGGATACCAAGCAATGTGAGAGAAATCAGAATCAAACTACAACTAAAACTCCTAAAATTCACAACTTACTATAAATAGATGGTCATGGTGTCTACTAGTGCGCAAGGTTTTTGGTCAAAAATAATAAGTGTCCTATTTGGCTTCACCAAACCGTTCTCCTAATTTTTCTAAGTTCTTTTCGCATTGGGCGCAACTCTTAAAGCCTAATGGATGAAGAGTTATAATAAAACTAAACTTTTTTTTTTTTGAACTAATACTTTTCTTTTGTATTGATAAACGACCTTACAGGAAAATAATAATGAACTAATAATGAAACTAAAACTTATTATTTATAGTAAAAATGGAATTAAAATAGGGAAATGATCATCTATCTGGTGGTATTTTGCAAATCTGGCTTGCACAACCTAGCACAGCCGGGTTAGGTGGCTAAAGTAGCTTGTTCTATCCCAAATCATATATTTTACGTCCGATAACTTATTACGGATTGTGAGATACGCCTGATTGAATGTCCAATGGTCTAGATCACTTCCGTCGTCAGTCGGACCTTTTTTGATCCATCTTGGCCATGTAACTGTCTGCGACCTTCTCTACATCACAAGC
Organism: Magnolia kwangsiensis; assembly: GCA_037074715.1. Taxonomy (NCBI): domain Eukaryota; kingdom Viridiplantae; phylum Streptophyta; class Magnoliopsida; order Magnoliales; family Magnoliaceae; genus Magnolia; species Magnolia kwangsiensis. Next base: position 102,806,226 of record CM073578.1, on the reverse strand, counting down.
CAACTTCCATTTTGGGTTGACGTTGCCAAGTTTTGTGGGGCCCACCATGATGTATGTGTTATATCCACATCGTTCATCTAGTTGGCGGGATTAGGATAGAACATGAGCCTAAAAATGAGTCATATTAAAAGCTCAAGTGGACTATGCCACACAAAGCAGTGGGGAAAATGATTCCCATTGTTGAAACATTCATATGGTCCACCATGATGTTTATTTTCCATCTAAACTGTTCATAAGGTCATATAGACCTCGATGAAGGGAAAAACCAAATATCATGGGTCCAAAACTTTTGTGACCCAAAGAAGGTTTCAGTGGTAGATGTTTAGTCCCCACTGCTTTCCAAGGTGTGGTCCACTTGAGCTTTGGATCTGTCTCATTTTTGGGCTCGGGCCTTAAAATGTTCTCACCAAATGGACGGACATTTTGGATATAACACATACATCATGGTGGGGCCCACTAAACTTGTTGACGTTAACACACAACAAAAGGTCACCTCATTGGCTCCACTTTGTCCTTCTATTTTTCCAAATCATTTTATGGCATGAGCCCAAAATTGAGACATATCCAAATCTAAAGTGGACTACTCCACAAGAAAACAATGGTGATTGAACACCCATCATTAAAAACTTTTAGGGGCTCATTCTAAACTTTTTAGGGCTCACCGTGGAATGGGTGGCTCTTGACGCCGTATGAAGCACGAGTGGTATTTTGGTCACTTGGAGAGTGTTGAAGTGGGTAAAGATTTAGAGTGGGAATGACGTTTTCTTAGTTTCTATCATCCTCAAAGAGGTCTGCTCTGATTTTAGTTGTCTCATCTCTTTGGTCTATGACCCTGACCAAGAGGATAGAAGATCCGAATTCTGGGAGGACTTGAATGCAGCTAGACATCTTTTCACTGGCCCTTGGTGCCTAGGGGGTGACTTCAATTTCATTTGCTTTATAGAGGATAACTCGAGAAGGGGACCTATTACTGCTGCTATGAAGGCTTTCTCCAGTTGGATAGATAATCAAGGGCTAGTGGACCTTCTTCTATCTGGATATAGTGTCCTGATTCATGTAGCCAATTATACGCACCTAGACATATACATATCTACCTTATGAATAATGCGTTGGAAACTAAGAATAATGAATCAGAGAGGACGATAGAAGTAATTTTGGGCAGTGTATCCGATAATCTGGTGAGTTTGTAGTGAAAGCTTAATGGGCCACATAAAGTTATACCTTACGAGAATATAGGATTCATGATATTTCCCATGAGTTTAGAACAACCCAGATTATGGATTGATGGAAACATGTTTATGTAAAATTTACTCGGTTTGGCTCAAATTCTAAGTCCTAAAGAATCTCAAAGGATCCCAATGCCCTGATCAAGCAAAGGGTCGAGATTTATCAGAATTTTGAATTGATACCAGTAAATCCTCTGTACTGAGCAGGTAAAGGATCTGGGTATCGGGCTCAAACCCACTATAACCATCTATTCATATTACCTCAAACACAGGAAGTATAAAATCCTTAGAGACATGGAAAATGACTCGGATAATGGAAGTACTAAATTTTAGGGGCAAAATTATGTTTCAGGGGGGTAGATTGTGACGCCCTGAACTTTTCGATACTTGAGCATCGAAAGTTCTTGAGTGTTACTACAAGATTCAATATAATATATACGTGTGTACGATACCAATCCAACTATCCTAACCTTACATCTGTACCTTGACGCAAATCTAACCATAGAAAATGATCTCCATTCAATAGATCAAGCCATTTAACCGTTGATTTTAAGACAAGACTATTTATCATGTAATCTGACGTAAGTACTTTCCCTGGAATGAAATGACGAATAACTCCTTATCTATAATGATTTAGATATACGTTCTTTTGTAAAAAAATTCTTAGAAACGTGCTTATAACCATGTGGAGCTATTAGATTTTCCAAAACTCACGAATCAATAATAATTACGAATATGTCATTAACCTGGACCCCTGAATTCTAAATCACATGGTTCCCACGATCCTTTTGGCATGAAACCTTATATCAGGCCTAAGTATCATGAATGAACCATACATAACAAAGATCAGCCATTGGATCAGTGGTTAAAATGGATATTCATGCAAACATGGACCACCTAATCTTTAGATACGCCCCAACCTTAGGTCCAACCCCTTAAAACCAGATGGAAAAATGATTGGGCAACGTGGATTTCTTCGGAACACCCCTGTGGACCCCACATACAAGGTGCGTGTGCACAGATCACACACACTCGCAATATATGGCAATCGTGAGCACAGTCAAACCGAGGTGGACCATGCTTTCCACGAAGAAAGAGAGAGAGAGTCCTCTCTCCAGAGGACTTCTCGCTGTGCGTGGATTCAAACAGGGGTTGCAGATGATGTTGATGGGCCACCTCCCAACCCAAAACGCCCGATCCGAATAGTCCATCGGACTCTAACGGATCATTTGATCAAGTTCTAGGAGAAGAATTCAAGAAAAAAAAAGACAGCAAGAACGATTCCAACTGTCCAAACGTAAGGAGGACGACACCAAGAGAGATCTTGCTAGCCACCACAGATTCGATCCAAACCACACCCTCTTGGGCCAAGATTTCAAGAGAAATCTAATGGGAGGAGTGGATTTTTCAAAACATCAGAGAATATGGGCACCACTGGGTTCATCGCAACTGACGGTGTGTAAAGAACTGTAGTCCAAGAAATTCGAGTGGTCCGCCACGAAGGACGATTAAAACCGGGACCAATCCGATGATCTAGACCGTTCAAGCTTCGAGAGAGGAGATTTCAACCATTCTCATGAGGTCAGATTGATCGAATTGGATGGTCTCTCCCTCCAAACTCAGACCAAATGCAATAGTCTTCGCGTTTTCGCTGCACAAGAATAGAGCAGTGTAAACCGGTTCCGCGAAAGGCCCCACTGGAAGAATCTGGAAAGGGACACAACACCCTATAAATAGGTGTGTTGTCTAGCAAGAAGATACAACAAGAGGAGAGGGGGAGAAACAAGAAAGAGAGAAGGAAAGAAAGAAAACAAGGAAGGAAGAAATGCCCGCCTCTATCGCATGACAAAAACAAGAGAGGAGAAAGAGAGAATAGCCTCGTTGCTATTCTAATAACAAGTAGTTCGGCTAGGGTAGAATCATCACCATAGATAGATTGCATGTTCTCTTCTTTCTTTTCAATATTTTTCCTTCCTTTCTTCCTTTCAGCAGTAAAGGTGTGGAAATACCTCACCTGATCGAACCGAGTCGACTTGGTGGAAGAAGACACCAAAATCTCTAGATTTTGATGTAAAGAATTACTAACCCATGTGACATATGGCACGTCTAAATCATGCCTTAGCAGAAGAATGCTTTTGGAATTGTTAATTTAGTTATATCTAACACTATCATAACCTGGGACCTAACTTATTTTAATCATAGGAAATAGGATAAAATCTGACTTTAAAGTGTGTGTTCGAGCATTTAACCTTGGGAGTAGACGAGCAGGTGATCAAAGGGGCGATTAAAGGTAAGGGTTTTATCCTTTAAGCTTACACTAATTTAAGCTGTTATATTTATCCTGCCTTTTGCCTGCCTCCATGTTATTTGCCTTTTACATGCCTTCATATCACTTTGAATCTTCCATGCTATTATATGTTTTACCGTCAATTATTGGCCTTTGACTTACCGTATAATGTTGATTACAAGTGATCCTCATGAATTTTTGTGGGACCATGGATACAAGCCTTGCCCTTGCCTTATCAAATTTATTGAGTTGGCTGCCACTCTCCTTATTATTGAATCGGCTATTGCCACTCTTTTATTTGTTGAGTTAGTTATTGCTACTCTTCTTTTATTGAGTTAACTATTGTTACTCTCCTATTTACTATGTTAGCCATTGCTACTATTTGATTTAACCATTGTCAGTCTTCTCTCTATTATATTGATCTTGTGTTATTTATCTTTAAGGCTTGGGCATGTGTCTTAATATTCTAGAACCCCCGTGATTTAGTTTATATTCTCTCTAAGTACAAGCGATGTGGTTAGATGTATCACAACTAGTGATTCAAATAATTTATCATAGACGTAATGCGCTTTGAGTAGAGACCCTCTTGGTCATCACGTAATTCCTTGGGTTTTGGGTAGTGGTGTACAAATTAATATGTGTAATTCGTAAATGTAGTGTCACATTACTTTCGTGATTGGATGTCACAAATAGTCACTCCATGAACAAATCGTGTCACGTAAATCATCCGATTCATGTGTTTTGTGCCTTGATGTGTTCACATAAATTCACGGTAGTGTTGGCTATGCCGGCCAATATCCGTATAGCGAGAGTGCGGGTCGAGCTAAATATTATGAAATTATTTTCCACATTGTGATGATCACTATGTCTGATGACTCACACATGCTTTACTAGGCATGCATCTCATGTAGATTATTTGTGCATGCTGATACCCTTGTGTTAGTGGAGCACGGGACGTATCAGGCCTTTTACTTTTATGAGTCTCTTGAATTATTATTAATATTAAAGGATAACCATCAATATGAGTAGGGCATTGACGCTCTCCCAACCATACAGATGATGTAGGTGACGTACAGATTGCAGACTTAGAGGACTACTTCCCTATAGAAAATTATAAGGAAAGAATGAAAAGATAGTTTTATGAATTAGTTCTATACTTCCACAATGAACTCTGATATTGTAATAAGCTTCCATTGAGAGGGCAATTGATTATTCTTGTTACTCTAATGAAATATAAGAAATACAATTAATTTTATTCTAGTGAATGAGTATCTTCATGAATGTATCTGGATGTAATCCAAATGGAAAAAAATATGAGGTGCGATTTTAAAAAGCATCTAAGTTTATACATTACTAACACCAGGTTTTCTCGGACATGAGTATGAACTCTGGCCGTGAAATTTTGGGTTGTTACACTGGATCCAAATTCACATGGTCAAAATGAAAGAATCAATCCTACTATGGCAAGGTTAGATAGATTCCTGGTGTCCCCTAATTGGATTGAAGCTTTCCCATCGATTTCTCAGCATTTCTTCTTAGACCCACATTAGATCACGACCCTCTTATCCTTTCTATTGACGAGGAAAACTGAGGGCTGAAACCTTTTAGGTTTGATATGGGTTGGCCAAAGATAGAGGGCTTTAAGCAGAAAATTTCAGATCGGTGGTCAAACTTAATCGTGGAAGGATATGTGGGCTCAGATTAAGCAGAAAATTGAGGCTTCTGAAACACAAAATTAAGGAACGGAAGGCTATTAATCTTTGAAAGAGAGATTTAGAAATGAGCAAATTTCTTTCTGAATTGCAATCCATAGATTCTGAGGTTAAATTTGGTCAGTTATTTGCAGATTCAAGGCCGAGAAGATTACAGTTAATGCAACTTTATTCAACCAGGGTTCTAGAAGAAGAAATATCGTGGAGACAAAAGTCTAGATTCAAATGGATAAAGGAAGGCGACAAAAACACAAGATTCTTCCATTCCATAGCCTTTGCTCGTGCTGGATATAACAGGATCAACAGCCTTAATATAGATGGGTCTCGGATGGAGGACAAAGATAGAATTGCTGCCGAGTCCATTCGTTACTTCTCCTCTTTTTTTCGAGATGAAGACTGGATCAGGCTGAAATTAGATAATCTCCAGTTCGATGGAATATTTGCTGAAGAAGCTTTCTTTCTTGAATTGAGCATCTTGGTAGAGGAAGTAAAAGGTGTGTTGGATAGTATGGAATGAGAAAAAGCTCCCGGGCCTGGCGGCTTTCCTATAGCCATCTTTCGCATTTTCTAGGAAGATCTAAAAGGAGATGTTATGGATTCATTTCTGAATTTCAAGAGAGGTCATCTTTCAAGTGATATTGGGGCCTCTTATATAGCGCTTATCCCCAAATCCTCGGGAGCCAGCTCCTTATTAGGCTTCCTACCGATTAGCCTCATAGGCAGGCCATACAAAATCTTAGCGGAAGTCCTTGTTAATTGGCTGAAAGGAGAGTTAGGAAAGACAACCTCCGATAATCAAAGCGCATTCATTCCTAGTAGGCAGATTATTGATAGTGCTTCATACCTGCTGAATGTTTGGACTCGAGACACAAATCTAGTAACAAGGGTCTTTTGTTCAAACTGGACATCGAAAAAGCCTATGATCATGTCAATTGGTCTTTTCTCAATTATATGTTGGGGGATAGGCTGGATGGGGGAATGTGTTCAGTCAGCGTATTACTCAGTTCTCCTCAACGGCTCTCCCAAAGGTTTTTTTAGAGGCTTGAGAGGTTTGCGCCAAGGTGACCCATTGTCTCCTGTCCTTTTCTTAATTGTTGCTGAAGCTTTCTCTAGAATGCCATCAAAGTGGCAACAAGAAAGTATTATTAGCAGTTTTAAGGTGAAAGGTATGAGTATCCCAATATCTCACATCTAGTTTGCCGACAACATGTTAATATTTATCGAGGAAGAAGAAGAAATAATCAGCAATCTGCGATCGATTATCTTATGCTTTGAGGCAGTCCCGGGCTATAAAGTAAATATGGCAAAGTCTAAGATTTTTGAGGTCAACATGAAGGACGAAGAAACCGAAAGTTTTTCCCATATGTTTCAATGTCCAAAGGGAAAGTTGCCCTATTCATTTATTGGTCTCCCTTTATGTAACGGTAAGCCCCCATAGGGCACTTGGGACAAGGTTATGGAAAGATTTGGGAAGTACCTTGCCACATGGAAGTGCAGATATTTATCTTTGGGAGGTCGACTCACGTTGATAAAATCAGCTCTGTCTAACCTTCCTTCGTATTTCATGTCATTACATAAATGCCCAGCTTTGGTTTTGGCAACATTAGAAAGACTAAGAAGGAATTTTTGGTGGCACAACAAGGAGGTAAAGAAAATCCATTTGATCGAATGGAAGGAAGTGTGTAAGCTAATCCAAGAAGGGGGTGTAGGGGTAAGAGATCTAAAAACCATGAACATGGCTCTTCTTGGCAAATGGACGTGGAGGTTGGGAACAAAAGATGGGTAGTCATGGAATTTGCCTATTAAAAGTAAATACAGGAGCTCAGAGGGAGGATGGTGGACCAAAAACTCTTCGGCCAGCTATTTGGAGAGGCATCTTGTCTTCAAAAAGGGAGGTTCTCAAAGGGATTAGCATTACAATAGGTAAGGGAGATAAAACTCGCTTTTAGGAAGACATCTGGGCGTGGGATTCTCCTCTGAAAGATGATTTTCTAAGCATATACCATCTCACTCTGATTCGATCCATACTGGTGGCTAATTGCTATACAAGACTAGGGGATAATGGCGTTTGGAGCATCAATTGTAGAAGAGATTTACGAGATTAGGAGACCGATGGATTTATGGCTCTTCTTTGTCGTATCTCTAGCTGTCATCCTAAAAACACGTTAGAAGACAAGCTCGTTTGGAGGTGCAATAGTTCTAAATTATTTTCGGTCAAATCTCTTTATTCTTCCATAGCTTCAAACTCTTCATGGGAGGACAACTATATGATGGGAAAAGTCTGGAATTCAGAGTTCCCCCAAAGATATCGATTTTCGGTTGGTTAGTTGGGAAGAAGAAAGTTCTGATTATTGACAACTTAAGGAAGAGGGGCATGATAATAACCAACATTTGTCTCTGCTGCATGGTTGATGAGGAATTGGTGGATCACCTTTTCATTCACTGTACATTCATTGTTCAAGTGTGGTTGGCTATTTTCAGCACTTTCAATATTGTGTGGTATTTCCCTTCCTCTTTTAATGGTCTAATTAAAGCTTGGTTTGGGCCAAAATTAGGGAAACATAGAACAATAATGTGGAGAATGTGTCTGTTGGCAATCTGGTGGTCGGTTTAGGAAGAAAGACACGGGATAGGGACCTCTAAATCATCGGGTTCAACAATTCTGAGAGTCCAGCATTTCTTAACAGAATGGAGACTTGTTTTTCCCAATCTATAGGCTGTATTTTGTTTTTGTTTTGGAGGTTGTTTCTCCCACTATCTCAGCCGTAGTTCCCTCTTTTTCTTGTATTTTGATCTTTTTAATATAACTTTTGTCACTTTTTTATTTTAATGTTTATTTACCATCCAATGTGTTCATTAGGTCACAAAAACCTAGATGAAGGGAAAACACAAATTTCAACTTCATCCAAAACTTTCGAGGTCCCTAAGAAGCTTTTAATAGTGGGCATTCATTCACCACTCCACATGAGATTTGGACCTTCCTCATTGTTGGGATCATTCCCTAAAATGATATGGAAAAATGGATGGACGGCGTGGATAAAACACATACATTATGGTGTGGGACACATAACACCATCCAATAGCTAGGGGCTACTAACATTGTTGGTATGCAATTCGAATCCACTTAGGTGAGTGGGATTCTTGACTGTGGGGCCCACCGTAATGTTTGTGACTACATCCATGTTGTCTATTCGTATCGAAAGCTCATTCTTAGAAATGATCCAAAAAATGAAGCAGATCCAAATCCTGATGGACCACGGTACATGAAACTATGATAAATGACAATTAAAAATTTATTGTGGGCCACAAAAGCTTTGGATTAAGATGATATTTGCATGGTCTCTTCATTTAGGTCTTTTTTACCTTATCAATAGGTTGGATGGCAAATAAAATTTTGGTGGAATCCATGAAGTTTTTAATGGTAGGGATTCAATCACAATTGTTTCATGTGGAGACCCAGGAAAATGTGTCAAATTAATATATTTTAGACATTTCGTACGTTAGTTAACAACCGGGTTGTTCTATACTCAATACTTTATTTTCTAATTTTAGATTCAGATTTCATATTTAGGCCCCAGACTTCAAATTTAACAAACAGGCCTTAATCTATGATGATTTGGATTCGGCCTCATCTCTCATATGTACAATCCTAACACTTTAATTTGTGGCAAAGAGATCACTGTCCACTGCTTCAAGGTCAACTTGAGAAAAGCTCAAGATTTATGGTTAGGATCTTTCGACTGGGAAGATCTTTAGAAAATGCCCCAACGAAGGAAGGTCAAATCGAACGAAGCATTTGGATTGTTGAAAATCGATTCCACTTGCACAGAAACCAAGGCTCAAGTATACTTGATATCCTCGTGTTGTGGGATCATGTAATTCCCCTACACGTTAATGGGAAATCGGATTGCTTACTGAGTTACTCGTTACGCTCCTATCTTATTGAGTAAACTCAGTTGGGACCACCTTGAATGTATGTGGTCTATCAATGCCTTCTATCCTTTTTTACGTCTAATTTAAGGTGTTGAAAACAAAATTGAAGCATATCCAAAGATCAAGTGGATCATACCAAAGGAACTAGTGGGGATAATGATTTTCAATGTTGAAACCTTACTAGGCCCCACAGTGATGTTTATTTATCATCCAACTTGTTCATAAGATCATAAAGACATGGATGAATAGAAAAAACAAATATAATATCGATCCAAAGCTTACGTGGCCCCCAAGAAATTTTAAACAGTAGAAGTTCAAGTCAACTATTTCATATGGTGTGGTCTGTTGATGCTGATTTCGGCTCGCCCCCTTAATAACTGAAACCTGCATAGGTAGAAGGAAAAGGTGACCCTGGTCTTACTAGGGGACCCTCCAATGCTTAAGTCAGAATCTGGGTCTTTTTGAAAGGTCTCTAGGATGAGAATTTTTGCATACCTTTTACCATAAGGATCTATGTATTTATAATGGTGTATACCCCGTAGGGCATTCATATTCCTTAGGGGTAAATCCTGTAAAGGTACATTTCAATCTTTAAGGATCGTAATCCCTACTACATTTAGATCCCTGGAGATTATTATCTTATCTTTCGAAGATCTCGGATAGAATCCAGAGTTTTACTAGGTAACTTTCGGATATGGAGTGATATAGCTCAGCCGATGCTTATTTTTCCAACATTGTCGCGCTGAGACAAATCTATGGCTGATTCTCCACCTACTCTATTGACCGACTCAATCCTTAAGTCGAACTAAATTTTGGGCGGCTCTAAGACTGACTGATCTTACTATGTTGGTGTAGGCTTTCCTCTGTGAGGCTTCGATTGAGCCTTGAGGTGCACTTCCTCTCTTGGAGGTTTCGCTTTATGGATCCTGATGCTCAGGCTACGGCTAGGTCAGGGACCTCACGGTCTGAGCTGTGTCTCTCTATCTAGCGTTCTTATGGACTTTGGGCTGCATTCGGACTCGACATCTAACGAGTCCGAGCCATTGCTTCATTACTCTTCCAGTCCTCTAGCCGACTCAGGGACACGTCATATTTTTCCCTCAACAATAAGCCCCCTACTCCGTGCATCGCCTTAAGGTAGTTATAGAGTATTCTAAAATTGAGTCGGATTGTATTAGAGCCGAGTAATGATGAAGCATTTATTAAGCATAGGGCGGTTTGCGTAACTTTCGAGATACGTCACTTCGTTCAACCACGCATCGACTCGTTTATCGAGACCACACGAGCAAAGTGACCATCGTTGCAGCGTCAGGGCATATGAAGGTTGGACACGTGGCCATATATTTGGCGACAACACACGGGGAGTCACCACGTGTAAAGTCGAGGTACTCGAGGAGGCGTTGCTTCGACTCCTCATTTAATTCTGGAGCCACGTGACAACCCTATAAAAGTGGGTTGCCCTAGACAAATTTTCACCAGTTCACACCTTCTTTCAAATTCCTTCCTCGTGCTTCTGCCTCCTCTCTCCTTTCATAATTTCGGCCTTGTAAACCTTCAAGCCACCGTCTATTTTTGGCATTTTTAGATTTCTCCTGGTGAGCTCCTTCTTTCTCCCTTTCTTTTCTTTTAACAATGTCAGGCCCCACAAGCCCTATGGAGGGGGAATACAGTGGTGAGGGTGAAGCGAGAGGCTTTTGGGCGGCTTCGAAATTACCCTCACTATTAACGGAGGTTGCCGGAGAGACGGACCTCCTTTTTCGCCATTCACAAAGGGTTATGGACCCTCCGGCAGAGAGGCCGGTGGCATCAGTGGAGGCAGTGGATTCTCTTCTTGACCGTATGGCCGTTGGGGGATCCTCCGGACGCCATGATTCTGAGAGAGGCGGAGAGGAGGAAATTGATATCGAAGAGCGGGTTAAAGGACCCATACCTCCAGTGATGACAACAGAGGAGCTATCGAAGATCCGGTTCGGATATCACATTCTGGATTCAATCATTTTGACTCTTCCTTGGCCTGAAGAGCTGCCCGACCAACCTCCACTTGGGGCAGTTGTGATTTTTCTTGTTGCGCTGTAATGTGGTCTCCGGTTGTCGCTTCAAAAGATTGCTTGGGAACTACTAGGCAATCTGAGGATAGCCTCGAGATAGGTTATACCGAACGGGTGGAGGGACTTGTTTGGTTACGCGGTGCTCTTGGCCAAGACATAACAGCCCGAGCTAAGCGTGAATGAATTTCTCCATTTATACCAAGTGCGGGCTCACACCTAGCACCTTAGTTGGTTCTTCTTCTGCTCCTGGCAAAATACCGGTGGGCCCTTAATAATTGACTCCCCTTCATCAAACAAGCACTGGAGGGATAAGTGATTTTGGGCCCTTGGTAGATGGGAGTTGGCTGAAGCTAGGCCTATCCATCTCCTTTGTTCCTCGAGCCTTTTGTGCGGAGGTAGGTAGAGTTGATGTGGTTTACCGCTTTTTTTCTTAACTCATTTTTACCGAATCGAGGAAGTAACTTCTCTACTTTTTAGCAATACCAAAGCAACCTCCAAACCTTAACTCGGATTCTCTGACCCGAATTCAGAGTTTTCGAGCCCTTGACCCAGAGAGGAGATCTTATAAGAGGCTTCTCCAACCGGAACTTCTTTTTGAGTGGGGCTTTGACTTTGTAGTGACTGGTGAAGAAGTTTTCCTTATCTCTTTTTTTTTTTCTGTCTATCTGACTGTACTAATGTTTATCCTTCTCTAAATGTAGACATGTTTGAAGCTCGGCCTTCTCTCCGTCCACCGTCTCAAATCCGACCCCCTCCTTGCTCGGGTTCCCAGGCCTTAAAGAGACATAAGGTAGTGTCTAAGGGCTCGGTAAGGAACGCCCTTGCTCCCTCGACTGTTATCAAGGTTGATGAAGGCACGAAAGTGGTGGAGGTGACAAAAATGGCCGCCCCAGAGGCAAGGGCAACTGAGGCAGTGACGACGCCTTCTAAGGTGCCTCGAGAGGTTCCCAAGTCTAAGCTGGCTGAAGCTTCCACTGCTCTGAGGGCTGAGGAGAGGGAGCCATGGAGGATGAGAACAGCTGAGGAAGAGAGGATAGCCTTCCGCCAGAAGGTTGAAGAGATCCTTCCTTGGGTGAGTCGACAAATATTCGTAGGGAGTTCTTCAGCCTTCTAGAGGCTTCTTCGGTGGACAACATGCTTAGCAGGATCGGGACACTGTTGCTCGAGGTAATGTCGTTATCCCTTGCAATCATTTTATTTTGAATTTTCTCTTATTTTAACAAAGCTTTTTTCCTTGTGCAGTTCGCCCCTTATATGCTAAAGGCCTGCACCGAAATATCTATCTTGACTCGTCGCGCTGTGGAAGCGGAGGCTAGGTTGTCAGATGCTAAGACTCGACAGTCAAAAGTGGAGTCTCGGCTATCGTTTGCCGAGTCTCGGGCTCTCTTTGCAGAGGGCCAGCTCGAGGAGGCGAAGGTTGCTCTTGTGTCGGTAACAGCGGAAAGAGATCGCTTGGCTTCGCGATTGGAAGAGGCCAGGATGGCCTTTGAACAGGCAGCCATAGAGTGGGTCATGGCTCAGAGGAAGCTTTAGGAGCTTACGAAGGGGACCAAGGCCGCCCTTAAGTTTGTGAGAGAGGAGACGGTGGAAGAGTTCCTTTCATCTTCAGCTTTCGAGGAGGAGCAAACCCTCGTTTACCAAGAGGGTTACGCTAAGTGTATCAAAGTGATGAAGGGCTCTTTTCCCCACCTAGATCTGTTCAGATTTAACAAGGGCGAGTCGAGGTCTGGTGGCGAGGTGGCAGTTGATCTCGAGGCATACACTTATGATGCCTTTTCTACTGTTCCTGATGAAGCTCCATCAACATCTCCTGGGTTAGCTCCTGGTTCGGCGAGTGAGGCCGAGCGTGCTAACAGCATCAAGCGTTGTCCTTTATCAATATCCAAATGATGAACGCTTATCATTGTATTATTTTGACTAAATTGTAATCAATGAACTGACTAATGTAACACTTTATTGATCAATGAATATATGCTTTTTGCTTATTCAGCATTCTACACATTTTTCTTCCTTTAATTTTGTAAGTGTTTAAACAATTACGCTGAGTATGGATCACTTTTAGCCGAGCTATGGATAGTATATCTTAAGATGCTCGGCATTTCATGGGTGAGACAGGAGCTACCCTGTTAGGTCTTCCAGTCGATAAGTACCTGGTCGGATAGCATTGACAATTATGTAGGGACCTTCCCAATTGGGACCCAACGTTCTTGCTCTGCTTTCTTTAGTGTTTTGAAAAGTTCTTCGGATGACCAAATCTCTTGCTCGAAACTGCCTGACTTTGACTCGGGCATTGTAAGACCAAGACACTAATCGTTGGTAAGTGGATGTCCAAAGTCGAGTTAATTCTCTGATTTCATCTAGGAGGTCGAGGTTGAGGTTAGAAGTTCCTCATTGTTTTGCTCCTCATATGAACTTACTTGGGTGGTAGGTAGGCCGATTTCCACAGGGACAACTACTTTCAAGCCATAGGCTAGCGAAAAGGGGGTTTATCCTGTCGCAGTTCGGGCTGTAGTTCGGTATGCCTAAAAGACTTTGGAAAGTTCTTCAGCCCATGCTCCTTTGACTCGGTCCAGCTTAGTTCGGAGGTATTATTTGATAACCTTGTTGACAGCTTCAACTTGTCCGTTTGATTATGGATGACACAGGGACGAGTAAGAGTTTTTGATTCCTAGATTTCGTTACATTTCCTAATACTGCTTGTTATCAAACTGCTTCCCGTTATCAGAGACAATAGTCCGAGGTATCCCGAATCGACAGATAATATTTTTCAAGACAAAATCTGTGATTTTCTGCTCGGTTATCTTGGCTAGGGGCTTGGCCTCGGCCCACTTGGTGAAACAATCGACGACGACGATGGTAAACTTCGTCTGTCCTTTCCCTAGAGGGAATGACTCGATGATGTCGATTCCCCATTGTGTGAAAGGCCAAGGCCCGACTAATTGCGTCAGCTCTTCAGGTGGCTGTCGAGGGATAGTAGCAAACCTCTGACATTTATCGCAACCCTGAACGAGTTTCTGAGCATCTTGTTAGATGATCGGCCAATAATATCCTTACCGAATGACTCTGTGGACCAGGGATCGGCTGCCCGAGTGATTACCGTAAATGCCTTCATGAATTTCATGTAGAATATAGACGGCTTCACTCAGTCTCAGACATTGCAATAGTAGTGTGTAGTATCCTTTCTTATATAGAATGTTGTCAAGCACAGTGTAGCAGGCCGCACATACCTTCAGTCGTCGAGCCTCGACTCAATTTTTAAGGAGTTCGCCGGTTTGTAAGTATTTGACGATTGGGTTGAGCCAAGATGGTTTAGAATCAATGGGGGGCAAGGCGGAAGACTTGGTTCCCCCAACGCTTGGCTCGGTCACAAATTCGATAAGAACAAATTTGGGAATATCGTTTTCATCAGCTGAGGCAAGTTTTGCTAGTAGGTCGGCTTTAGCATTCTCGACTCTTGGGATTCGGGTAACAGAACATTGATGGAACCTGGTGATCATCTCTCTAGTCTTTACAAGATAAGCTTTCAGTATTTTCTTCCTGGATTGATATATGTCAGCTATTTGATTGACAACTAGTTGCAAGTCGTTATACACGTTCAGATGATTGGCCCCTAGACTGGCCGCTAACCTGAGTCCCATGAAGAGAGCTTCATATTCAGCTATATTGTTAGAAGCCTGAAATTCAAGTCTTAAGGCATATTGAATGGCTATGTTATCAGGAGTTTGCAGGACTACCCCTACCCTGCTTGCCTTAGAGTTGGATGAGTCATTAATGTAGAGAGACCAAAAGAAAGGGTCGGGAAGGGAATGATCGGATGACTTTGTTTTGTCAGTGGTATCGATTATGGGTTGCACTGCGACTTCGACTATAAAGTCTGCCACGTCTTGTCCCTTAATTACAGTTCGGGGTTTATAATAAATATCGAATTCACTAAGCTTGATCGCCCATTTTGTAAGTTGCCCGGAAGACTCTAATCTCTGTAGTATTTGACGTAAAGGTTGATCGGTCATGACGATGATCGAATGAGCCTAGAAATATGGCTGCAAGCGTCGGGACGATATAACCAGTGCCAAGGTCAATTTTTCCAAGGTCGGATATCTTGTCTCCGCTGGAACAAGAGCTTTGCTAATATAGTAGACGGGGAGTTGCTTACCTTCATGCTCTTGAATTAGGGACAAGCTTACGGCTGCTTCAGATACTGCTAGATAGATCAGCAACAGTTCGCTTGATTTGGGCTTAGAAAGCAACGGTGGCGACCCTAAGTATTCTTTGATCTGCTGGAAAGTGCCTTCGCACTCTTCTGTCTAGTTGACAATTTACCGATCCTTCAACTATTTGAAGAAGGGGAGACACCTGTCAGTAGCTTGGGACACAAAGCAATTTAAGGCCACTACTCTTCCAGTCAGCCGTTAAACGTCCTTGATCGTCTTAGGGGACTCCATGTCGAGCAGAGCTTTAATCTTTTTTGAATTAGCTTCTATTCTCCTTTGACTGACTAAGAATCCAAGGAATTTACCTGAGCCCACGCCGAATGCGCATTTGCTCGGGTTAAGCTTCATCTTATACCTTCGCAAGATGAGGAACATTTCCTCCGAATTGGTTACATGATCAGTCGCTTTAATGCTTTTGACGAGCATTTCATCAATGTAGACTTCCATTGTTCGTCCTACGAGTTGTGCGAACATTTTGTTGACCAATCTTTAATAGGTCGATCTAGCGTTTTTCAACCCAAATGGCATTACTTGGTAACAATAAAGACCTTTGTTAATAACAAAGGTGGTTTTTGATTTATCAGAATAATGCGTTACAATTTGATTATACCTTGAATAAGCGCCTATAAAACTGAGTAATTCATGCGCTGCAGTACTATCAACCAACTGATCAATCGAAGGAAGGGGAAAACTGTTTTTAGGATAGGCTTTATTTAACTCATATAATCTATACAGACTCACCACTTTCCATTAGCCTTTTTAACCAACACAACGTTGGCTACCCATTCAGGGTATTATACTTCTTTAATGAAGTTGGCTTTGAGGAGTTTTTCAACCTCTTCCTCGATTACAGCATATCTCTCAGGGCGAGGGCACGTCGTTTCTGATGGATCGACTTATAATTTGGGTCGGTATTAAGCTGACGAATCATGACTAAGGGTCAATACCCGGTATGTCTTCATGAGTCCATGCAAAGATATTAGCATATCCACGTAGCAGGGCTATCAGCTTCTCTTTCAATGATGTAGTCAGGAATGATCCAATTTGGACAATCTTCGAAAGATCTGACTCATTCAGAGGTACTTGGATAAGGTCTTCCACGGGCTTGCCGCGGCTAGAAGATTCATCAAGTAGATCTAGGTTTTCAATCGTTGCGACCTCCGTATGTACTCGCAGGGCAGTAGCATAACATCGTCGAGCGTCGTGTTGGTCTCCTTTCACCACCCCGAAGTCATTCTTAGTCGGGAACTTCATAGACAGGTGATAAGTCGAGACGATGGCTCGGAGGAGGCAGAGGGAAGGTCGACCGAGGATAACATTATAAACCGAAGATCATAATAGTGACTTGATTCGACGCTTCCCCAGTAGTGAGTGGGAGGCAAATTGTTCCCTCGGAAAGAATTTTTCTACCTGAGAATCCGATCAACAAAGTCCTTACGGGCCTCAGAGCCGATCGTTCAACGCCCATCTTGTCGAATGCTTGTGTAAATAGTACGTCCGTAGATGAACCCTGTTGATAAGAACTCTGAAGACTTGATGGTTTGTAATAGTAATAGTGACGACTAAAGCGTCATCATACGGGTAATGAATACCCTTCGCGTCTTCCTTGGTGAATGCTAAAGCGTACTTTTCGAGCTTTCTTTCCTTCGGGGGCCGAGCTAGAACCATAATTTCAGACTACGGCCAACCAATATTTCTCACATGCTTTTTCCGAGCGTTACTTGAATCGCCTCCACCCAAATGGCCACTAATAATAGTCTGAATATCTTCAGTGAGCTGATTTTTGTTCGGGCGTTCTTCCATGGTTCTGGCTCCAGGATCAACATGCTCATCAAGATGCCTATCTTAGATGAGTCTCTCGATCTCCTGCTTCAAATATAACAGTCACCAGCGTTATGTCCATGGTCATGATGGAAATTGCAGTATTTGCCCTTATTCCGTAGATTTGGATTACTCAGGAGTTTATCCAGCTAGTTGACAAACCCTTCACCCTTAATCTCCAATAATACCTGCTCTTGTGGCTTGTTGAGCGGAGTGAACGTCAAAAATTTGTGATTAGGTCGTTTTCCCCACCTACTTTCATCGCGAGACCGATCATCTTTTCACTTTTTACCACTAGCTGAGTCAACTTCTTTTTTAGCCGACTCTTTGGCTAGGGTTTTTGCGTTTTGGGCGGCCTCGCGCAGGATTCGGATTTCTTCGGCATTTGCATACTTATCTGACAGAGCCATGAATTCGGCCAAAGTAGCGGGCGGGTTCTTGTCCAGAGATGTAAGGAACGGTTTGTCTCTGACACCTTGCATGATAGAATTGAGAGCTGTCTCGTCCGAGTGCTTCTAAACTTGAAGCGATTCAAAATTGAAGCGCTTGATATAATACTTAAGTAGCTCTCCCTCCTTTTGGATTATATTATTTAGAGGCACAGATGACTTCAATTTTTTCTTCCCACCAATAAAATTGTTAAGGAAAGCGTCACTGAATTAGGTGAAGGAGCAAAGCCGAGCTACGTCAGCTAAGGTGAGAGAAAAGGCCCGACACATCACGGCGTCTGAGGCGTCATGTAATTCCATGTAAGTCCGAAAGGACTCAATGTGCTTGGTTGGATCGGTTTTACCTGTGAAGGGCGAGATTTGAGGAAGGCAAAACCGCTCTGATAACCAAGCTTGCATGATTTCCTCCTTGAACGGGGACGTCTTTGCCTCGGGTCCAGTCTGATTGGCGTAGCGATTTTGCTTCATATCTACGATTTCCTCTCGTATTTCTTTTTGCAGGTCCTGCATATCAGCTTTCCAGGGCTCGTCACTATCAGTTGTGCCCTCACCAGGGGGCTTGTTGCGTCTTCTCTAATCTATTTCATGTCGTAGATCGGTGGAAGGCAATTGAGCAGTCATAGAGACATGGGACAGCTCCGGTTCAACTGGAACCTGGTGCTAGCGTTGCTGAGGGGCACGTCGAGGCGCGACGGGCTGAGGATCGATGAATTGACACTGAGCATTAGCCTGTCCATCACCTTGCTGAGGCGGCTGGACCTGCTAACGATGAATTTTTTCCATCATCTGCTTCATATAATTCAGGTCGGTCCTGAGGTCTTGGACTTCCTTATCTAATCGTCCATTGCCACGATTTCGTTGCTTATGTTTGGTTGAAACGGAGGTTGCCTAACGGGCCACGGAACCTTGTCGATTGTCAGGTTGGTTTTGGGCCGCTTGGGCATGAGCTCCATTTGTACCAGGGGGCCTTCAGTCGTCGGTGGTTCGGTGACTGGGACCTCACTGGGCTTATTCTGGACGGTTCTTCTTGTCCTCACCATTAGAGAGTGCTTTGTATCTGGAGAACACAACTTTTCATATCAGTTCCCACAGACGGCGCCAACCTATTGATGCTGATTTTGGCTTGCCCCCTTAATAACCTTGAACTTGCAAAGGATAGAAGGAAAAGGTGATCCTGGTCTTACCGGGGGATCCTCCGATGCTTAAGTCAGAATCTGGGTCTTTTTGAAGGGTCTTTAGGGCGAGTATTTTTGCATACCTTTTACCATAAGGATCTATGTATTTATAATGACGTATACCTCGTAAGGCTTTTGTATTCCTTAGGGGTAAAACCCATAAAGGTAGATTTCAATCTTTAAGGATCCGTAATCCCTGCTACATCTAGATCCTCGGAGATTATTATCTTATCTTCCGAAGATCTCGGATAGAATCCAGAGTTTTACTAGGTAACTTCCGGATATGGAGCGATACAGCTCGGCTAATGTTTATCTTTCCTACATTGTCGTGCTGGGACAAACTCTACAACTGATTCTCCCCCTATTCTATTGACCGACTCAATCCTTGAGTCAGACTAAAGTTTGGGCGGCTCTAGGACTGACTGATCTTACTTTGTCGGTTTAGGCTTCCCTCTATGAGGCTTCGATTGAGCATTGAGGTGCATTTCCTCCCTTTGAGGTTTCGCTTTATGGCTCCTGACGCTCAGGCTACGGCTAGGTCAGGGACCTCACAGTCCAAGCTACGTCTCCTCATCTAGCGTTCTTATAGACTTTGGACTTCATTCGAACTCGGCATCCGAGGAGTCCGAGCCATTGGTTCGTTACTCTTCCAGTCCTCTAGCCGACTCAAGGACTTGTCATATTTTTTTCCCCAACATGGTCCATTTGAAAAATTTTTATCTTTCATTTTTGGGCTCAAGCGATGAAATTATTTGAAAAAAGGGATGGACAGGGAGGATAAAATACTTAAATCATGGTGAACCCACAAAGTTTATGCAGTAAGCTAACCTTCAAACGAGCAGCTCACCACGCTACGTGGATTGTCTGTGAGGCCCACCGTGATGTATGTATTTCATCCACTCTATCCATCCATTTCAAGGGCATAAGACTAAAACTGAAGCATATCTAAATCTTATATGGACCCACCACAGAAGGTCATTGAAACCTTAATTGGCCTAGGATGTTGTTTATTTGTCGTCCAAACTATTCATAAGGTCACAAATATATGGATGAAGGGAAAACAGAAATATCAGTTTGATCCAAAACTTCTGTGGTCGTCATGAATCTTTCAACGGTTGGCATTCAATTCCCACGGTTTCTTACGATATGGTCCACTTGAACTTTTGGAAACGATTTAATTTTTGTTTACGCAATAAAATGAGTTGGAAGAACGGATGGAAGGCGTGGATAAAAACACATACATTAGAGTACCCCACAGAAAATCCACACCAACCTATAGCGGTCTGAGCTATGGAAGCGGATTGCGTACAGAGTTACTCAGTGCGCTGAGCGTACTGAGTAAACTCTGTGGGCCCACCGTCATTCATGCCTTGTATCAACTCCGTTAATCCATTTTATCATATAATTTTAGGTATTTAAACCAAAAATTAATCATATCCAAATATAAAGTGGACCACACCACCTGAAACAGCATGACTTGAAGTCTATTGTTGAAAAGTTCTAGGGCCAACAGAAGTTTTAGATCAAGATGATATTTGTTTTTTCCCTTCATCCATGTCTTTTTTATCTTATTAACAGTTTGGATGACAAATAAACATCACTTGGGCCTTAGATAGGTTTCAATGGTGGAAATTAATATTTCTACTGTTCCCTTTGGTATGGTCTACTTAAGATTTTGATACACTTCGATTTGGGGCTCAACCCCTGAAAAGATCTGAAAAAACCGATGGACGGCATAAACCACATGATTTCAAAGTGGGCCCAACGGAGTTTACTCAGTACGATAAGAGTGTATTGAGTAACTCAGTAGCAATCCGATTTCCTGAGCTATTCACTGCACATTCCGCAGCCGAGATAATCACTCCTGCGGATGTGCTGATAAAAGGAGAAAGCGAGTTTCCTACAACAGCCAGGCCTATGGGGTGTACCTGCAGCGCAAGGTCTATAGGAGCAAATGGATCCATTCGTTCATCAGTTTTTTCAGATCATTTTAACACGTCTACCCAAAAATAACGTGGATCCAAAAATCAAGTGGATCACACCTCGGGAGTAATGGGGATTGAACTTTCTACCTTTGAAAACTTTGTGGGCTACTGTGATGTTTCTATGACATGCAAACCGTTCATGAGGTTATACGCAAGAGGATGAAAGGAAAAGACAAATACCATTCTAATTCAGATTTTCTTTGGTCCCTTGAGGGTAACCTGTGACTTCAGTTTCGATGCGCCTAATTTGGGGAATTTATGACCGTAGACCCCACCTTTTATCCATTGGATATTCTTGAAAGAATACAAACGTAACATACCTGCGTAGACCTTCTCGTAAGGACGATAAATTCCGAGATGAAAATACCCTCCCTTTTCACATAAATGGATTCGCTGCTCTGCCCGCAACCCGCCAATGACAGATCTTCGGTGGTATGTGGACCCCACCATGATGTATACTTTTCATCTATGTCGTCCATATATTTTTCTGGATCATTTCATGGTATGAGACAAAAAATGAGTATATCCAAATCTTAAGTGTACCACATTACAAATACAATATTGAATGAGTGTCAACCATTAGAAATCCTCCCCTATCTAAGTTGGGGCCCACTGTGATATTTGTGAGAAATCCTCCCTGTCTAAGTTCATTCATAGGGTCACAAAGACCTAGATGAAGAGGAAAAACAAATTTCATAATGATCCAAAACTTCTGTAACCCCTAAAAGGGTTTCAATGGTAAACGTTTAATTCCCCACTGCCTTTTACAGTGTGGTCCACTTGATAGTTAGATCTATCTTATTTTTCGTCTCAAGCCTTAATATGAGCTCGCCAAATAGATGGATGGTTTGGATATAACACAGAGCTCATGATGGGATCCACAAAAGCAACATATAAAAAATAAAAAACAAAACAAAACACACACACCGCCGCGGCAGTGCCGCAGCAGTCTGAAAGTTTTTTTTTATTTTTTAGGGAGAAATTTTTCTCCCTTACATTTTTCTCTAATACATAATTATGTAAATATGTATATATAAGCATATAAAAATATTTTTCTATCTTTTAATTCATTTCTTTATTTATGTATTTAACAAGCATATCTTCTAAATTAGAATGATTTTTTTTTTTTTTTTTTTACACACGCACACACATCCCCACACACTCACACTAGTGGAATTTCACCACGTATGATACTCGAACGCTTAACCGGGTGTTGAAACTCATAAGAGTCTACCACCCGAGCAAGAGTAAGGATCCAAACTAGAATGATTTACTTAATGTACCACATATGATTTTGGGGTAGGAGAAGCTAACTTAGCCAACCAACTTAGTTATTTTTCAAGATTTCATCGGGTTAATGATTGAAAATCCAGCGGGGCAAACTAGAAAAACAGCGGGGCAAACAAGAAAAACAGCGGGACAAACTGAAATATGAGTGGGGCAAACAAGAAAAATAACGTGGCAAACTGAAATATGAGCGGGGCAAACAAGAAAAGCAATGGGACAAGTTCACTGGGTCTATTTGGCACGCCCGGCATATCCTGAGATTTTACCTTCCAATCCGTCCAACCAAGGGATGGGATCAATTTTAAGGCAATAATGGTGATGTTAGTGGATTGTTTTAAGATCCATGGGATTGCTGATACATGTCCTTTTAAACGTAGGCATATGGTGAAATTCCACTAGTGTGAGTACGTGTGTAAAAAAAAAAAAAAAAAGAAAAAGAAAAAATCATTCTAGTTTAAGAGATATGCTTGTTAAATAACTAGGTTGGTTAGCTAAATGAAATGAATTTTCGACCATCGACCCAATGAAATCTTAGAAAATAACTAGGTTGGTTGGCTAAATTAGCTTCTCCTAGCCCAAAATCATATGTGGTACATTAAGTAAATCATTCTAATTTGGATCCTTATGGACACTCGATGAAATGATATATTACAAATAAAACATCATTGTGGGACGTAGCAAGCACAATCGGATTGCATACTGAGTTAGTCAGTACGCTCCCATTGTACTAAGTAAACTCAGTTGGGCCGACATTGAATGTATGTAGTATATCCACGTTGTCTGTCACGTCCCAAACTCGGAAACCGGGCTCATAAAATTTTCGATCACCGAATCTGGCGCCGACAGACTCCGTAGAATCCCATTCTCGGCTCCTAGCTCCCATTCGCCAGGTTCCGATCCTGGGATGCTACAAGGAGGATTTTCAACGTTAGTTTGATTCGTAATAAGCATAACCAATGGCATAACCCACAAACAACAACCAAGAACTCCATTACATTTCCACTATGATAAAAAACTTTACAAGTACAATGAGCATAAAGGGAAATACAATGGTAAAGAATAAAAACTCCAAACGATCTGCAACGTGCTCCTGCCTCAGCGCTGCTGCGAACCAACGTCACCTGCACGCAACAGTCATGCATAAGCTTATAGAAAGCTTAGAGGGTGGTAAAAGTGTGTGCGTAAGGTAGTAATATGAACATGCAATGTCAGAGTAATGTGAAATATGCAGATGGATCCATAATATCATGAGCCGTACTAAGGCTATGCGATGCAAGACATGAATGGTATCGGCCATCCCAAGGCCATGCGATGTGCAATGCAACTCAAGCATACAGATCCTCATCTATGTCCACACATCAATACAACTCAAATATGTGATATCACTGGGGTCTAGTACACTCTAAACCAGATTTCCACCACATCGCGCGCAATAAGGTAAGTGGAAGAGACCTCACTATCAGTTTGCCAATATCAGGCGCGACTCGTCGATAGTGGACCCATTCCTTGAGCTGGTCAGACTCAGCCTAGCATTGCCCCCTACACTCGGGTGGGTAAGGCCGCACCCCCTTCCAACCGACCACGATACAGTGGAGAGCGTAACCGTCTGGTAATCGGCACTCAACGCTCATCTACCCAATTGGTCTAGACGTTGGAGCAACCTCTTGGTACCATAAGGGTTTAGGGACTTTCACCCAGGGATATCTATAGCACCCCATGTAAAACAAGATTTTCAGTATCCAATCCTGTCAACCACGATGCGTCTATGGAGGCTACGGCCCTGATGTCGCTAGGGCGTACAATAACCATGTCACACAAATGCGAAATGCATGATTCACGCTATCCAGTCATGCAACAAATCTTGCGCATATCGTGCGCTCATGTAGGGCAACACTGCCTAACCAGGAGCCCATAAACAACCTGCCTGAAGGCATATGCTATGATCAGTCAATCCTCATATCAAGCATACATATGATGCATATGATCATGAGTCATGAAACTATACTAAGCATGTAAATGAGTGATGAACCATTCTTGCAACGCAGATGGGCCTGGACGGCCTATACACAACAAGAACGGCCCAGTAATGGGCCCTAAGGAGAGTCGTAATGTGAACATCTAACCAACATTACACTCGTAATGTGGACGTCAAACCAACATTGCTCCCAAGGCACGATCTTTGTAAACATCGCTACTTAGTCTGTGTTGAAATTACACATTGCAATGGACCTTAGGTTCATCCCATTGGGCTTTACATATATATCAAATGGGACATATCTTATGGGCCTTTTATTCATCAGATGGGCCACATAAATGGGTCACACCATGGGTCTTATATGCATTGCAATGGGTCAAAACCCGTGGGCCTTAGATTGCATCAAATGGGCCCAATCTCAAGAGCCTTATACATATCAAATAGGCCTAATCCTGTAGGCCTTATATAATTCAAATGGGCCTAAACCCCTAGGCCTTATATAAATCAAATGGGCCTAAGCTCCTAGGCCTTATATAATTCAAATGAGCCTCATAATATGTTAAGGTGGGGTCCACTCGGACTATGGATCTGTCCCATTTTTTTAGCTCAAACCATAAAATGAGCTTTTAAAATGGATGAACAGGTTGGATGCAGCACCTGCATCAAGAGTGGGGGCCCACATGAAGGCCCACCATCAAATATGATGTATTATATATATGAAATAAAAACTATAGATAATATATATAATATATTTAATATATGCAATATTATATATGCAATACAATATAATACACACACACATATATATATATATACGTATATGTGTTTATACACACACGCTGCACACACATTATACACACACTGCACACTCACACATGCACGTACACCCACACGCACGCACGCACACACACAGCGGGCTCCACCATCCGCTGGACGGTGGAGATAAGGCACACACATCAGGTGGGCTTCCACCGTCTGCCTGGACGGTGGAATGAAACACATACATTGCTGTGGGCTCCACGTGGGGCCCACCCAGTGTTCCTATACCATCCAATCCGTTCATGGGGTCACGCAGACTTGGATGAAGTGAAAACATAAATTTCAGCTTGATTCAAAACTTCCATGGGCCAAAAAAATGGTCTCAATGGTAGGCTTTTATTTACCACTGTTTCCTCTGGTGTGAACCACCTGGGCCTTAGATGGGCCTGAATTTTGGCAGGGGCCCACTTCAGGAGGTGGCCCACCTCATGAGCAGATTGGATCGCATATAAACATCACTATGGGGCCCACGTGCAGGGTCGTGGGGGCCATCGTTCGCCCGTCCCAGACGCTGCACGCAGCAGCGTGCAGCCGCTGCTGCTGCATGTCAGACGGCAGAGGCAGAGCCTCTGCTTCTTACAAGATTTTGGGAAAAAACTTGATTTTCAGGGTTTTTCGAGTGTGGGGCCCGCATCACATAAATCTGATCCGTTCATTAGCTTCCCTGGCTCAAGACGAGCCTAAAGAGTCTAAAGTTTGAATTTTTTTGATGATAGAAAATGAAATAAAATAAGAAAATGATCCTTTAATGGTAATGATGCATTCTTTGATGCTATGACCCACCGGATCTTCCAATCAACCCCAACTCTTGCCTCAACGCCTAAAAAGAGATGGGTAAGAGGATGGACGGCTTGGATTGGATATATACATCAAGGTGGGGCCTATGAGAGGACCACCCCAAAGCTCCATTTTTTTTTCCTTCTCTTTTTCACAGGGACGTCCAGCGTCCCAGATGCTGGACGTTTGGTTCATAAAAATATTGTGGTGGGCCCTTTTTGAGGTGGGCCACCACTGATGGATTACAGGGTTACAACATGCAAGGTGGGCCCCACTTGAAGGACACTTGGACAAAATAAATACCTCAAGGTGGGGTCCATTCAAGTGGGCCACATAAACATAATATATAAAAAAAATGAAGTAGAGAGAGTGAGATAGAGAGTGGGACACGCTTGTGATGGAGGGACCTCGACATTATGGGCCCTCCCTTACAATGATTCAAACATCAAGTGGGCTTTAAAGCATGTGGGACCACCGAAATCTAAAATCAACGGTGGAGATCCTTTCCCCACCAACATGGGCGGTCTAGATGACCTTTGAAAAGAAAATAAACATCATGATGGGGTCCATGGAGAATGGCCCCATCATGGAATGATCATGATGATCCAAGTGGGCCATCAGCCACATCTTTGGGTCCCAAGTGAGATCCAAACCATTGATCGGTTGGCCTCACTTGGCCCATCTTAAAAATAGAAAAAAATCGGTATGATCTAACACCCACCGTCCGATCTTCTTGCTCCTAGGGGTTCCTTGGCACCTTAGCTTGGATTTCAATGGATGAGATAAGGAATGGAGGGTTGAGATGGAAGATGATGGGGTAGGAAAGTGGGCCACTTAGAGCTTAGGAGTGTTTGGAGAATTCCATACGTGGGATTTTCTCTTGCTTGGAGTTTTTACAAATGAGAAAGAGAAGAGTTGTAAAGGGAGAGAGAGAGTGATGGATGGATGTGGTGAGTGATGGTTGTGTAAGAGCTTTTTGACTTTTGAGGCCTTTTGTGTAAGAAAAGGCATGGGCATGGAAGACTTTTGTAGCATTTGTGTAAGAAAGGTATGGGTTAAGAAGACTTTTGTGGTTGATTGGGAAAAGGGGTGAAAGTGATGTGTACTTGACATGTGATGGATTGATGGATTGATTGATTGATGGGATTGATGTGATTGATGTGACACATCATAGAGATTCTCTTGAGTTTCGCAACGCGCTGCATTTTTCTTGCACCGAACGTTGGCCTACAACTCTCGACCAGGGTATCGCCTTGACGCGTGAGTCGTGGCATTGGAACCGCAATGACGGCACGGTCGCTATGGTATTGGGCTTGGGTTGAGTCGACTCAGGTTGTCGGCATATGAATCAGGGTGGCGCGTCGATATTGGTTAAAGGTCGAAGGTTGTCAAAATTCGACCGGTAAGACCGCGGAAGTCTACGGAAAGGTACGGACCAAGATATGGGTCTTACAGCTCTCCCCTCCTTATAAAAATTTTATCCTCAAAATTTACACAAGCATCGCAACTAAGCATTACTCATGAAAAAGAAACGACATAACATCATCATATAGAATCATGGACAGCATACAAAATACAATACATGATCAATCATCAAAGAGATAAGGATAACGCTCTCGAATCTCAGCCTCACGCTCCCAAGAAGCCTCCTCTATAGAATGGTGACCCCACTGCACCTTCACCAATGGCATGACCTTGGTTCTGAGGATTTGCTCCTTCCGGTCAAGGATACGGACTGGCTGCTCAATGTAAGAAGCGTCCTCACGAACCTCCAGCGGCTGCCAATCAATAACGGGAACTATGTCTGACCCACACTTCCTCAACATGGAGACGTGAAAAACGTCGTGGACACCAGGCAACTGTGATGGCAAGGCAAGCCGATAGGCCATGGCGCCAACGCGCCTAGTGATCTCAAAAGGTCCTATGAATCTCGGGGCAAGCTTGCCCTTCGCTCCAAATCGAACTACGCCCTTCATGGGCGAGACCTTGAGATACACATGGTCCCCTACATCAAACTCCAAGGGACGACGCCGACGATCAGCAGAACTCTTCTGTCGGCTCTGAGCTGTGCGCATCCTCTGCCTGATGATGTCAATAGCCTCTAAAGTCTCCTGCACAAGCTCGGGACCTAGGAGACGACGCTCTCCAACCTCGGTCCAACAACTCGGTGATCTGCATGGTCTACCATATAGTGCCTCAAAAGGAGCCTTGCCGTTGGTCGCCTGATAGCTGTTATTGACGCAAATTCGGCCAATCGTAGATGCTCATCCCAGCTACCCCTGAAGTCAATCGTGCAGGCCCGAAGCATATCCTCAAGTATCTGATTGACCCTCTCAGTCTGGCCATCGGTCTGCGGATGGTACGCGGTGCTGAGCTGCAAATCAATCCCCATCGCTCAATGGAAGCTCCCCCAAAACTGAGACGTGAACCTCAAGTCTCGGTCAGAAACGATCGAGACTGGAATGACATGCAGTCTCACAACCTCCTCAATAAATAATCTCGCAAGCCGGTCCATAGACCAAGTTGCACGCATCGCAAGGAAATGTGCTGACTTCGTTAGACGATCCAGAACAATCCAAATGGAGTCATGACCGCGCTGAGTCCTCGACAAGCCCATAATGAAATCAGTCGACACGTGCTCCCACTTCCACATCGGGACACTCAACGGCTGCAAAAGATCAGGAGGTCTCTGATGATCGGCCTTGACACGCTGGCACGTGTCACACTCGGCTACAAAACTGGCGATCTGGCGCTTCATCCCCGCCCAAAAATACTGTCGCCTCATGTCATGGTACATCTTCGTCGAGCCCGGGTGGATAGAAAATCGCGATCGATGTGCCTCGGTCATAAGATTTCTGCGTAACTCTGGAATATCCGGGACACATAATCGGCCTCTGAAACGAAGTCCACCGTCTGTACCAATCTGCCAATCAGCTTGACTCTCAGATGTAGCCTCAACCATATAACTCTACAACGACTCATCAGCCTGCTGAGCCTCGATCACCCTAGCGACAAAAGAGGGTTGAATCGACAAGCTCGAAAACTGTACGATGGAAGACTGCAGGCCGAACTCAAAATCATACGTTACGATATCCTCAAGCATCCGCCACTCCTGAATAATCATATGCGCCACTAGGCCTCGTGGCTGACGGCTGAGGGCATCTGCCACCACGTTCGCCTTGCCCGGGTGGTACTGAAGGTCAAAATCATAGTCTTTCAGGAGCTCCATCCAGTGCATCTGTCTCATATTCAACTCAGACTGCGAGAAGAGGTACTTCAAGCTCTTATGATCAGAGAAGAGCTCGAACCTAACCCCATAAAGATAGTACCTCCACACCTTCAGTGCGAAGACAACTGCAGCCAGCTCTAAGTCATGCGTAGGATAGTTTAGCTCATGGACCTTGAGCTGACGAGATGCAAAGGCCACTGGTCTCCCGTGCTGCATCAGGATAGCACCCAAACCGATAAGTGAGGCATCAGTGAATACAATAAATCCGTCACTCCCAGAGGAAAGAGTGAGGACAGGAGTGGACGTCAGACGGTCCTTCAACTCTATAAATGCTCGCTCGCAGGCGTCACTCCAAATAAACTCTACACCCTTCCGAGTCAACCTGGTCAGCAGGGCTACAATACGAGAAAAACCCTCAATGAAATGTCGGTAATAGCCCGCCAAGCCAAGGAAACTACAGATCTCTGTCGCAGTCGTGGGCTGGCCCCACTGACGCATTGCCTCGACCTTCGAGGGGTCTACTGTGACACCCTCCCTCGTCACCACGTGACCAAAGAAATTCACCTCCTCTTGCCAAAACTCGCACTTCTCCAGCTTCGCATAAAGCTGGTGTGCACGGAGGGTCTGCAAGGTAATTTTCAAGTGCTATTCATGCTCCTCACGGGTCCTCGAGTAGATCAGAATGTCGTCGATGAAGACTACAACAAACTGATCCAGATATGGGCGGAAGACCTCGTTCATCAGCTGCATGAAGACCACGGGTGCATTGGTCAGTCCGAAGGACATGACCTGAAACTTAAAATGACCGTAACGCGTCCTGAATGCCGTCTTCGGAATGTCCTCATCTCGGACCGAAATCTGATGATAACCGGAACGCAGGTCAATCTTAGAAAAGAACTGTGTACCCTGCAGCTGGTCGAACAAATCATCAATCCTAGAGAGCGGGTACTTGTTCTTGATCGTGACTTTGTTGAGCTGGAAGTAATCAATGCAGAGCCTCAACGAACCATCCTTCTTCTTCACGAAGAGTACCGGTGCTCCCCACGGAGAACTGCTCGGACGGATAAAGCCCAACTCACGTAACTCATCCAACTGCTTCTGCAGTTCCCGTAACTCCAATAGTGCCATATGATACGGGGCCTTCGAAATAGGCACGGTACCAGGCACGAGATTAATCTGGAACTCGGTGAGTCGACGAGGCGGTAATCTCGGAATCTCCTAGAACACATCGGGAAAATCGCATACTATGGACAAATGGTCGATGTAAGTGGCAACAGACTCCTTTATGGCGCAGGACATCAAACGAGACAACCGCTCTCCTTTGGCCTCTGCAACGAACTGAAACTGTGGCACGTCTGGTATACAGAACGTGACTGTCTTCACAGCGTAGTCCAAAATGACATAATACTCAGCAAGTCAATCCATGCCCAGGATGACGTCGAACTCGGACATCGGCAAAACAAACAAATCGACAGGCAGAAAGGTATCCCCAACCAGAACGGGACAAGACGAGTAAAATCATCCTAACACTGCAGTCCTCCCCAAGGGAGTCGATACTGATAGGCTCTCTCCAGCAGACTCCAACGGTAAGCCAGCCGATCGACAGAAGCTCTCGGCCACAAAAGAGTGCGATGCACCGGAATCAAATAGCACACGTGCAATGCATGCAGAAACTGAAAGTATACCCTCAACGACTCCTCCGGATGACTGCGGATCCTGCTGAGCCACATAGAATCTAGCCTGAGCCGGCTGGGGAGGTGCTTGTCCCCTCTGAGCTTGCTGGTGCTGCTGATGGGATCGTTGAGGCGGTCGAAACTGCTGCCTCTGCTGCTGTGGCCTATGAGGCTGGTGCTGATGCTGATGCTTCTGCTGAGGTGGCCTCGATGGTGGAGGTTGTTGTCGCTGCTGCTGTGGGAGTCTCTGCTGCTGCGGTGGATGCTGTTGGGGAGCCCTCTGCTGCTGTGGACCTCTCTGCTGCTGCTGGGGGCTGGGACATTCCCATGAACGGTGTCCCGTCGCACCGCACCTGAAGCAAGTGCCAGTGAACTGCCTCTGAGGTGGTGGTGGAGGTGCTGTTGGTGCTGATGGTGCACGGAAGGCTGGGTGACCTGTACGCCTCTGCTACTGTGGTCGACGTTGCTGGGAATCACTGGAAGAAGCCTGCCTCTTTCGGTCTCTCCTCTGACCACGATCAGACTGAGAACCGGCCCACTCAGTCTCATAAATCTGAGCTCTCCGCACCACTGCTTGGAAAGTAAGGAGCTCATGCCCAATAACACGACTTCGAAGGCCGTAACGTAAGCCGTGCTCGAAATGGTAGGGCCTTTCGCCCCTCGTCATCAACCATATAGGTGCAAATCTTGATAGTGCCACAAAACAGGCCGCGTACTGCGCCACAGTCATGTCTCCCGGCACCAGAGTCTCGAACTCTAAAGCTCGCTGACGACGGATATGGTCGGGGAAGTACTGCTCCTCAAATCGGTCAATAAAGTCTTCCCATGTCCAGACATACTCAGGTATGGTAACACGGGTAACAGAGGTCTACCAATGCTCGGCCTCACCCTGGAAGAGAAATACTGCTAACCGGATGCGCTGCTCGGTCGTACATGACATGGTATCAAAAATCTTCTCCACATCGGAGCGCCATCTCTCTGCTGCGGTCGGATCTGGCTCGCCCTGGAAATGTGGGGGATCAAGCCGTCTGAACTCACGAAGTAAGGTGCTCGCGCGCTCCTGCTCTGCCTGAGTTGGTGAAACAACTGGGCGCCTACCCTGTCTCTGGAGTGCGGCTGTCACAGCCTGTAACATCTGCTGTAACTGAGAGGCACTCATAGTCACAGTCGGCTCTGCATCGGCCTCAGGTGGAGAAATGTCATCCTCAGGGAAGGAAGAAGGGATCTCTGAGTGTGGAATGGGAGGCGCAGGTGGTAAAGCTAGAGCCTCAGGTGATGAAGCGGGATCCTTAGGTGGTGGTGCGGGAGTCGATCGGGTAATCCTCCCAGGCACCATTTCCTACAGAAAAGAGCGAAGGCGCCTATCAACTTCAAAACTCTCGAAGGTACGCACGTTAACGGTCTGTATTGGAAGGTCGCGAAAACATCCGAACTTCGGGACTTAGTCATTCCACACTCATATCAAATATGTAATGTTGTTCTCAGTTATTCCCAAGTTATGCTCTGATACCAACTTCTGTCACGCCCCAAACTGAGAAATCGGGCTCATAAAATTTCTGATCGCCGAATCCGGCACCGACAGCCTCCGTAGAACCCCATTCTCGGTTCCTAGCTCCCATTCGCCAGGTTCCGATCCTGGGATGCTACGAGGAGGATTTTCAACGTCAGTTTAATTCGTAATAAGCATAACCAATGGCATAACCCACAAACAACAACCAAGAACTCCATTACATTTCCACTATGATCAAAAAATTTACAAGTACAATGAGCATAAAGGGAAATACAATGGTAAAGAACAAAAACTCCAAACGATCTGCAACGTGCTCCTTCCTCAGCGCTGCTGCGAACCAACGTCACCTGCACGCAACAGTCGTGCATAAGCTTATAGAAAGCTTAGAGGGTGGTGAAAATGTGTGCGCAAGGTAGTAATATAAACATGCAATGTCAGAGTAATGCGAAATATGCAGATGGATCCATAATATCATGAACCGTACTAAGGCTATGCGATGTAAGACATGAATGGTATCGGTCATCCCAAGGCCATGCGATGTGCAATGCAAATCAAGCATACAGATCCTCATCTATGTCCACACATCAATACAGCTCAAATATGTGATATCACCGGGGTCTAGTACACTCTAAACCAGATTGCCGCCACATCGCGCGTAATAAGGTAAGTGGAAGAGACCTCACTATCCGTCTGCCAATATCGGGCGCGACTCGTCGATAGCGGACCCATTCCTTGAGCTGGTCAGACTCAGCCTAGCATTGCCCCCTACACTCGGGCGGATAAGGCCGCACCCCCTTCCAACCGACCACGACACAGTGGAGAGCGTAACCGTCTGGTAATCGGCACTCAACGCTCATCTACCCACTCGGTCTAGACGTTAGAGCAACCTCTTAGTACCATAAGGGTTTAGGGACTTTCACCTAGGGATATCTATAGCACCCCATGTAGAATAAGATTTTCAGTATCCAATCCTGCCAACCACGATGCGTCTGTAGAGGGTACGGCCCTGATGTCGCTAGGGCGTACAATAACCATGTTACACAAATGTGAAATGCACGATTCACGCTATCCAGTCATGCAACAAATCCTGCGCATATCGTGCGCTCATGTAGGGCAACACTGCCTAACCAGGAGCCCATAAACAACCTGCCCGAAGGCATATGCTATGATCAGTCAATCCTCATATCAAGCATACATATGATGCGTATGATCATGAGTCATGAAACTATACTAAACATGTAAATGAGTGATGAACCATTCTTGCAATGCAGATGGGCCTGGACGACCTATACACAGCAAGTACGGCCCAGTAATGGGCCCTAAGGAGAGTCGTAATGTGGACATCTAACCAACATTACACTCGCAATGTGGACGTCAAACTAACATTGCTCCCAAGGTAAGATCTTTGTAAACATCGCTACTTAGTCTGTGTTGGAATTACACATTGCAATGGACCTTAGGTTCATCCCATTGGGCTTTACATATATATCAAATGGGCCATATCTTATGGGCCTTTTATTCATCAGATGGGCCACATAAATGGGCCACACCAATGGGTCTTATGTGCATTGCAATGGGTCAAAACCCGTGGGCCTTAGATTGCATCAAATGGGCTCAATCTCAAGAGCCTTATACATATCAAATGGGCCTAATCCTGTAGGCCTTATATAATTCAAATGGGCCTAAACCCCTAGGCCTTATATAAATCAAATGGGCCTAAGCCCCTAGGCCTTATATAATTCAAATGAGCCTCATAATATGTTAAGGTGGGGTCCACTCGGACTATGGATCTGGCCCATTTTTTTAGCTCAAACCATAAAATGAGCTTTTAAAATGGATGAACAGGTTGGATGCAGCACCTGCATCAAGAGTGGGGGCCCACATGAAGGCCCACCATCGAAAACTATAGATAATATATATAATATATTTAATATATACAATATTATATATGCAATACAATATAATACACAATATATATATATATATATATATATATACACACACACGTATATGTGTTTATACACACATGCTGCACAAAAATTATACACACACTGCACACTCACACACGCACGTACACCCACACGCATGCACTCACACACACAGCGGGCTCCACCGTCCGCTGGACGGTGGAGATAAGGCACACACATCAGATGGGCTTCCACCATCCGCCTGGATGGTGGAATGAAACACATACATTGTTGTGGGCTCCACGTGGGGCCCACCCAGTGTTCCAATCCGTTCATGGGGTCACGCAGACCTGGATGAAGTGAAAACATAAATTTCAGCTTGATTCAAAACTTCCATGGGCCAAAAAAATAGTCTCAATGGTAGGCTTTTATCCACCACTGTTTCCTCTGGTGTGGACCACCTGGGCCTTGGATGGGCCTGAATTTTGGCAGGGGCCCACTTCAGGAGGTGGCCCACCTCATGAGCAGATTGGATCACATATAAACATCACTGTGGGGCCCACGTGCAGGGCCGTGGGGGCCATCGTCCTCCCGTCCTAGACGCTGCACGCAGCAGCGTGCAGCCGCTGTTGCTGCATGTCAGACGGCAGAGGCAGAGCCTCTGCCTCTTACAAGATTTTGGAAAAAAACCTGATTTTTAGGGTTTTTCGAGTGTGGGGCCTGCATCATATAAATCTGATCCGTTCACTAGCTTCCCTAGCTCAAGACGAGCCTAAAGAGTATAAAGTTTGAATTTTTTTGATGATAGAAAATGAAATAAAATAAGAAAAGGATCCTTGAATGGTAATGATGCATTCTTTGATGCTATGGCCCACCGGATCTTTCAATCAACCCCAACTCTTGGCTCAACGCCTAAAAAGAGATGGGTAAGAGGATAGACGGCTTGGATTAGATATATACATCAAGGTGGGGCCTATGAGAGGACCACCCCAAAAGCTCCATTTTTTTTTTCTTCCCTTTTTCACAGGGACGTCCAGCGTCCCAGACGCTGGACGTTTGGTTCATAAAAATATTGTGGTAGGCCCTTTTTGAGGTGGGCCACCACTGATGGATTACAGGGTTACAACATGCAAGGTGGGCCCCACTTGAAGGACACTTGGACAAAATAAATACCTCAAGGTGGGGTCCATTCAAGTGGGCCACATAAACATAATATATAAAAAAAATGAAGTAGAGAGAGTGAGATAGAGAGTGGGACACGCTTGTGATGGAGGGACCTCGACATTATGGGCCCTCCCTTACAATGATTCAAGTGGGCTTTAAAGCATGTGGGACCACCGAAATCTAAAATCAATGGTGGAGATCCTTTCCCCACCAACATGGGCGGTCTAGATGACCTTTGAAAAGAAAATAAACATCATGATGGGGTCCATGGAGAATGGCCCCATCATGGAATGATCATGATGATCCTAGTGGGCCATCGGCCACATCTTTGGGTCCCAAGTGAGATCCAAACCATTGATCGGTTGGCCTCCCTTGGCCCATCTCAAAAATAGAAAAAAACCGGTATGATCTAACACCCACCGTCCGATCTTCTTGCTCCTAGGGGTTCCTTGGCACCTTAGCTTGGATTTCAATGGATGAGATGAGGAATAGAGGGTTGAGATGAAAGATGATGGGATAGGAAAGTGGGCCACTTAGAGCTTAGGAGTGTTTGGAGAATTCCATACGTGGGATTTTCTTTTGCTTGGAGTTTTTATAAATGAGAAAGAGAAGAGTTGTAAAGGGAGAGAGAGAGTGATGGATGGATGTGGTGAGTGATGGTTGTGTAAGAGCTTTTTGACTTTTGAGGCCTTTTATGTAAGAAAAGGCATGGGCATGGAAGACTTTTGTAGCATTTGTGTAAGAAAGGTATGTGTTAAGAAGACTTTTGTGGTTGCTTGGGAAAAGGGGTGAAAGTGATGTGTACTTGACATATGATGGATTGATGGATTGATTGATTGATGAGATTGATGTGATTAATGTGACACATCGTAGAGATTCTCTTGGGTTTCGCAACGCGCAGCGTTTTCCTCGCACCGAACGTTGGCCTATAACTCTCGACCAGGGTATCGCCTCGGCGCGAGAGTCATGGTATCGAAACCGCAACGACGGCGCGGTCGCTATGGTATTGGTCTTGGGTTGAGTCGACTCGGGTTGTCGGCATATGAATCAGGGTCGCGCTTCGATATCGGTTAAGGGTCGAAGGTTGTCGAAATTCGACCGGTAAGACCGCGGAAGTCTACGAAAATGTACGGACCAAGATACGGGTCTTACATTGTCCATCCGCTTTTCCATCTATTTTAAGCAGTTTAGCCCCAAATTGAAACATATCAAAAGATCAAGTGGATCATACTACGAGAAACAGTGGATCAAGTGTGTTATATCCAAACCGTCCATCTATTTGGCGAGCTCATATTAAGGCTTGAGATGAAAAATAAGATAAATCTAACTATCAAGTGGACCACACTGTAAAAGGCAATGGGGAATTGAACGTCTACCATTGAAACCCTTTTAAGGGTTACAGAAGTTTTGGAGCATTATGAAATTTATTTTTCCTCTTCATCCAGGTCCTTGTGACCCTATGAATGGACTTAGATGGGGAGGATTTCTCACAAACATCATAGTGGGCCCCACTTGAATTCCCATCAACGGACCGTCCGTCAGCGCTCGTCTCTGCACTTTAGCCAGAGGAAATATGAAAAAAAGCGGGGCAAACTAGAAAAACAGCAGGAAAAAGCATGAAAAATAGCAGGGCAAACTAGAAAAATAGCGGGGAAAGCATGAAAAACAGCAGGACAAACTAGAAAAACAGCGGGGAAAACATGAAAAACAGCGGGAAAAACATGAAAAATAATGGGATAAACTAGAAAAACAACGGGGAAAACATGAAAAACAGCAGGGCAAATAAGAAAAAAGCGGGACAAACTAGAAAAACAGTGGGGGAAATATGAAAAAAAAAGGGGTAAACTAGAAAAACAGCGGGAGAAACATGAAAAACAGTAGAGTAAACTAAAAAAATAGCGGGAGAAATATGAATAACAACGGAAAATATGAAAAATAGCGGGGCAAACTAGAAAAATAGTGGGGAAAATATGAAAAATAGCGAGGGAAACATGAAAAATAATGGATCTCATGTTTTCAATTCCTAGTAAAAATAAATCCTAGAAACTAGCACTATCAATAATAACAGTCCAACTCTATCGTCTCTTTTCAAAATAATAACATCATT
Source organism: Magnolia kwangsiensis (assembly GCA_037074715.1). NCBI lineage: Eukaryota > Viridiplantae > Streptophyta > Magnoliopsida > Magnoliales > Magnoliaceae > Magnolia > Magnolia kwangsiensis. The sequence continues at coordinate 102,768,931 of CM073578.1, read as the reverse complement.
CTTAATAAATTCTTCTCCTAAAACCTAGGACCACAACTACCTACTTTATTGCTATTTAAGTTCTCAAAAAATTAAATTCTAAGCCTTATTTTTATGACTTGCCTAAGGGCCCCAAAAATGTTGAGTTGCGCCTGTTTAGACCTGCATCACTTTCATTCTTACACTCTAAAATGAGCAGGTAAAATGGATAGCCACCTAGCATGGATAAAACACATCTATCATGATAGGCCCATGGAGCTTTTCAAACACAACTTAGGTAGTGGGGTCCCTATCCATTCGAGTGGGCTTGTGTGGTGAGCCAAACACCACTAATATCATTGATGATTGGACTGTATGGGGCCCACAATGATGTATGTGTTTTATTAATATCGGTCATCTCTTTTTAAACCTCATTTTAGGGCATGAGCCCAAAATGGAAGCATCCAAAGCTCAAGTGGATCGTGCGAAACACATGGGGATAATGATGTTCGCCGTTGAAACTTTTTTAAAGACCATTGAGATTCTTATTTTTCATTAAACTTGTTCCTAAGGTCACATGGTTGTGGATGAACGCAAAATAAAAATATCAGTTTGACCCAAAACTACTGTATACTTAAGAAAGCTTTCAAAGGTAGGCATTTAATCCTTGCTTTTCATGTGCACTCTAGAAAGCTTTCAAAGGTAGGCATTCAATCTTTTCTTTTACAATGTATTTCCCCCGCTATTTTTCATGTTTTCCCCACTAGTTTTCTAGTTTTCTCGGCTGTTTTTCATGTTTTTCTCGCTATTTTTTTAATTTTTCCTGCAGTTTTTCATGTTTCCCCCGCTATTTTTCTAGTTTTCCCGCTGTTTTTTATGTTTTCTCCATTGTTTTTCTAGTTTGCCTCACTGTTTTCATGTTTCTCACGCTGTTTTTTTTTAATTTGCCCCGCTGTTTTTCATGTTTCCCCTGCTACTTTTCTAGTTTGCCTCACTGTTTTTCTAGTTTACCCCACTATTTTTATGTTTTTCCCGCTACTTTTCTAGTTTGCCCCACTATTTTTCTAGTTTGCCCTACTCATACTTCAGTTTGTCCCATTGTTTCTCTAGCTTGCCCTGATCATATTTCAATTTTCCCCTCTGTTTTTCTAGTTTGCCCCGTTGTTTTTCTAGTTTGCCTCGCCCATGCTTCAATTTATCCTGCTCTTTTTCATGCTTACCCTGCTCATTTTCATGCTTGCCCCGCTTTTTTTCATGCTTGCCCCACTCTTGGGATTGATACTAAGACCTCAAGTCTACATCTGATAATCTACCTGTCTACACATGCAAGAGGCCCTTTTATAATTCTACAGCAATGAACCGATCTCAGTTCATCATTGCTCCAATGTACATTTTGCAATATCGGTGAAAAATGAATCAGACAGTTCAGTTAATGGCCTTACTATTGTGGACAAGCATATTGAAAGTGAAAACCCAAGAAACTGCATAAGTTGGCATGTTCCATCTTTAGTATTGGCCCATCAAATCAATGGGATGGATCATTAAACCATGGGACCCACTTGAAAAAGTGAAAACCCAAGAAACTACACATCCTCAGCTCAAGGAACAGGTAATTTCGTGCAAGCAAAGACAAAAAGGCACCATACTTAGATAACGAACATACAACTCTTGGTAGTCACCGAAGATGGAAATCTTTATGACCACCCGTTTGTGCCAGAAAAGCTCATACATCAGAAATTTTCTTGGTGTTTGAAAGGACCTTGATAAAGAAACCCAACTGGGAAGCTTTTTGTACCTGAGTTTACACCTCAAATAATAACTCCCATTGTTATAATTGTTTTAACCAATTGTAGAATCCATTAGAATAGCAATTTCTGAAAATTTAACTAAAGGGCCAAATGTAGGGTTGAGAATACATGAATGAAGCTTCCATGGAACTTCCATTCTATAAACATGTCTGAGGATACATTTGAGAATATGTCATATAAGCCTTTATAACATGTATGGTGATCTATTTAGCCTTTTAAGCATGATAGGCTATCCTTAGGTAGTTGTTGCATTAGTTGTATACTTAGTACTGATATTTCTCTTTATGGTAGTATAATAATGCTTGAGAAACTACTTATGGATCTTGAAAAATAACTATGTTGGTTGGCTAAATTAGCTTCTCCTACCCCAAAATCATATGTGGTACGTTAAGTAAATCATTCTAGTCTAGGAGATATGCTTGTTAAATAAATAGACAAAGAAATGAATTAAAAGATAGAAAAATATTTTTATATACTTATATATACATATTTACATGATTATGTATTAGAGAAAAATGTAAGGGAGAAAAATTTGTCCATGTAAAAAAAAAAAAAAAAAAAAAGAAGCCAAATTGCCGCGGCACTACTGCCGATTCAGTGGTAGGTTCGGTGGCACTGCATGGCACTGCCTAAACCTCCCTCATCAATAGGTCTCGAGATCTTGCTCCAAGCGACCCATTGCATTTTCTTCTTTCCCTCCACCAAACACCAGACAAATTGGGAAAACCTACGCTCCAACTCTTTCACTAGTTGAATCGAAACTTTAGAGGCTGCCAAAGTGTGAAGAAGGATACTGCCCATGACATGCTTGATGAGAGTCAGCCGGCCCGCTTGCAATAAAAATCTGATTTTCCAACCCGAAATTCTGCTACCTACCTTATCCAGCAATCTTTAAAGGAGGTCGGGGAAACTCTTCCCTTATAAAGAGGAATTCCTAGGTATAGAATCCCTGCTCATGCTTTAGAGAATCCCAGGATTCTTTCAGCTTGTCTGATTCTACCTGTGAGCATCTTAGCAGGGCAAAGGAAGCTACTTTTTTGGAAGTTTATCCGTTGGCTTGAAGAGGCTTAGAAGGCCTCCAGGATTTTGTAAATAACATTGCAAAGGCTAATCAGCTGGTAGCCTACAAACCCTTTAGTGGCTGGATTCTTTGGGAGAAGACTGATCAACGATGCCGTAAATGCTCTAGGCATCTGACCTCCTTCCATGAAGAAACACGCTGCCTTATGAATATCATCCCCAACTGCTTTCTCATGTTTCTCCCGCTGATTTTCTATTTTTCCCTGCTTATTTTCATGTTTTCTCCGCTGATTTTCTAGTTTGCCTTGCTCATATTTCAGTTTACCCCGCTGTTTTTTTAGTTTGTCCCGCTCATACTTCAGTTTGCCCCGCTGATTGCCCCACTTATATTTCACTTTGCCCTGCTCATACTTCAGTTTGCCCCGTTATTTTCTAGTTTGCCCCGCTCATATTTCAGTTTGCCTTGCTATTTTTCTAGTTTGCTCCGCTCATACTTCAGTTTGCCCTGCTGTTTTTCTAGTTTTTTCCGCTCATATTTCACTTTTTCCCGCTGTTTTTCCAGTTTGCCCCACTGATATTTCAATTTGTCCTGCTGTTTTTATAGTTTGCCTTGCTCATATTTCAGTTTGTCATACTATTTTTCTAGTTTGCCCCGCTCATACTTCAGTTTGCCTCGCTATTTTTCTAGCTTGCCCCCCTATTTTTCTAGTTTGCCCCTCTCATATTTCAGTTTGCCCCACTGTTTTTCTAGTTTGCCCCGCTCATACTTCAGTTTGCCCCGCTATTTTTCTAGTTTGCCCTGCTGTTTTTCTAGTTTTCCCTACTCATATTTCAGTTTGTCCCGCTGTTTTTCTAGTTTGCTCCGCTCATATTTCAGTTTGCCCCGATATTTTTCTAGTTTGCCCCGCTGTTTTTCTAGTTTCCCCCACTAAATTAGCTTCTCATACCCCAAAATCATATATGGTACGTTAAGGAAATCATTCTAGTTTGGATCCCTACTCTTGCTCGGGTGGTAGACTCTTAGGGCCCGTTTGGTCGGTCGGATTGGAAGGGATTGGATGGTATTCAAAGGGATTGTAAATTAAATCCCGGGATTGGCCGGGCGTGCCAAACAGAGTCGGTGACCTGATCCCAATCCCATGGATCTTAAGACAATTCACTGACAACACTATCATTACCTTTAAATCCCATCCAATCCACCCGAACCGTTCAAATTTGCTTGGGACGTGTTTGGTTCGAGGGATTGGAAGGGATGAGAAGGTTTAATCAACAGATTGGATATAGCACTCCGGGGATATAGCAATCCCATGGGTCTCAAGACAATCCACTGACAACACCATCATTACCTAGAAATCCATGCCACCCACCCTAATACCATTCAATCCATTCCAATCCACCCGGCCAAACGGGCCCTTAGGAGTTTCAACACTCAGTCAAGCGTTCGAGTATCCAAAGGTGGTGAAATTTCACTACTGTGAGTGTGAGGGGGTGTGTGTGCTTGTGTAAAAAAAATAAAAATAAAATAAAAAATCATTCTAGTTTAGGAGATATGCTTGTTAAATGCATAGACAAAGAAATGAATTACAAGATAGAAAAATATTTTTATATACTTATATATACATATTTACATAATTATGTATTAGAGAAAAATGTAAGGGAGAAAAAGTTCTCCCTGTTAAAAAAAAAAAAAAAAAAAAAAACAATCAAACTGTCGCAGCAGTCTGATTGTTTTTTTTTTGTGGGTCCCATCATGAGGTCTGTGTTATATCCAAACCGTCCATCTATTTGGCGAGCTCATATTAAGGCTTAAGGCAAAAAATAAGATAGATCTAGCTATCAAGTGGACCACACTATAAAAGGCAGTGGGGAATTGAAAGTGTACCATTGAAACCCTTTTATGGGTTACAAAAGTTTTGGATCATTATGAAATTTGTTTTTCCTCTTCATCCATGTCTTTGTGACCCTATGAATGAACTTAGACGGGGAGGATTTCTCACAAACATCACAGTGGGACCCAACTTAGACGGTGGAGGATTTCTAATGGTTGACGCTTATTCAACACTATTTTCCTGTAATGTGGTACACTTAAGATTTGGATATACCTCATTTTTTGTCTCATACCATAAAATGATCCGAAAAAATATATGGACGGCATGGATGAAAAGCATACATCATAGTGGGCCCCACCTGAATTCTCATAGCTGGACCGTCCGTCAGCGCTCGTCTCTGCACACCAGCCAGAGGAAGGCAGGGGTATTTTCGTCCTGAAATTCTGACTCCATACGAGGCCGTCCAAGTGCGTATTCAAAGTTTCTATTGCTTCAAAAAAGCTGCTGGATAAAAGGTGGGGTCCACAGTCGTAAATTTCTTGTCTAATTTTTGGGTTCAGCTCTTAACATGATCCGTTTAAACTTACACGAGGGGCACTGAGTAACTGGGTACCTAAGCGTACTGAGTAAACTGTGGGGTCTACCTTGATTTAATTATATTTTATCCACTTCGTCCATCTATTTTATTAGATAATTTTAGTGCTTGATCCTAAAAATGAAACATATCCAAATCTCAAGTGGAACACACCACAGGAAATAGTGTGAATTGGACATTTACCATTGAAAATTTTATAAGAGCTACAAAAGTTTTGTATCAAGCTGATATTTTTGATTTCCCTTCAGCCATGTCAGTGTGATCTTATGAACAGATTGGATGACAATAAAATAAAATAAAATAAAAATCACTATAAACCTTAAGAAGGTTTCAATTGTAGAAATCATTATTCATATTGTTTCTTAAGATGTAGTGTTGAAAATAATGTTGATTTTATAAATATATATTTATATAATATATATATATATATAAATATTTGAAAAAATGTTTGGAAAAAGACCTTTTTTCATGTTTTTTGAGAATAGTCCCACATGGGAAAGGGAAGAGAAGAAAAAGATGTTTATATGAAAACAGTGGAGTACCTTAATATTTGCTCCCATAGTCTATGAACCATGGGACTTGCGTGTTCCAGTGTGAACGCACACGTGCATGCGCTCGGGCTCGGGCTCGGTCTCGGTCTCAGACTCGGACTCGGTCTCGGTCTCGGGCTCGGTGCAAGGGTGTGGGCATGTGAGGCAGTATGGCTGTAGAGGCACTAGTGGCGCACTTTGCACTTCATCATGTTGCAAAGGGTCGCTCCCTTCGGGAACCAGAGCGAGACGTGTGCGACTAAGTGGCTATGGCGGGTGGCTGGTTGACAGAGAGACTAGAAGACTGAGAGAGAGATCTTTCAATATATATAGATGGACTAAAAAGAGCTGTTGCAGTAGAAACTGTAACAGCTGAGCCATTAGTGTAAGGTCCAGCTGTAACTGCTGCATGCTAGCCCAACAGTTAGAAAACGGCTAGCTGCTGTCTCACAACAGTCAGTATGCTGCAGAATAATGGACCATGTACAACAGTAAAAAATGGCCATAAAACTGCTAGTTTTCCAACAGCCAGAAATGGCTTAATGAAAATTAAGTCTCTGGACCATAACCCCCTAGCCACCTTAGCTTATAAATAGAGGGTCTGGATGAGTTTTCAAAAAAAATCTCAATCCACTCCAGCAAACCCATTCTAACTAAGACAGCCAGCCTCACTCCACTCATACACTCCAGAAATTCAAGCAACAACATAGCAAGGCTTGAACCGTAGCTTGAAGAACATACCAGCGGTGTGGTCTAGAATGGTTCAACTGAAACAGTGGCTGAATACTTGACCAATGCAGTGGTCTAAAACATTTCTTCTTTTCTTTCTTTTAGGATTTTTCTATTATATTGTACTTCTGCCAGAAATTTTGTAATAGAGTTCCATTTAGTGGACCTTCATGTTTGCTAAACGTAGACCCACATCAAGCTCATCGTATCCTAGAAGTGGTTGCCTGTAACCTATCAGCATACTCAATTCACTTGATGTAAGCCCCGTATCCTATACCGTACCGTTTCATAGACTTCCGCGGTCTTACCGGTCGAATTCTAGTAACCTTCGACCCTTAACCAATATTTACGTGCGACCCTGATTGGTATGCCGTCAACCCGTATCGACTCAACCCAAGACCTTTACCATAGCGACCACGCCGTCGCTGCAGTTCCGATGCCGTGACTTGTGCACCGAGGCGATACCTTGGTCAAGAGATGTGGGCCAACGTATGGTGCGAAGAAAATGCCGCGCGTTGCGAAACTCAAGAGAATCTCTACGAGGTGTGACATCAATCTCATCAATCCATCACATGTCAAGTACATGTCAAGTACACATCACCTTTCACCCATTCCCAAGCAACTACAAAAGTCAAGAATCTCTTACAAGCCCATACCTCTCTTACACCAAAAGCCCTCAAAGTCAAAAAGTTCTTACACCATCCATGCTTTTCTTACACAAATGGCCACAAAAGTCAAGATTTTCTTACACCCATCACTCACCACATCCATCACCCATCTCTCTCTCCCTTTACAACTCTCTCTCTCTCTCTCTCTCTCTCTCTCTCTCTCTCTCTCTCTCTCTCTCTCTCTTTCTCATTTTCAAACTCAAAAATCTAAGGAGAGAAATCCTATACGTATGAGAATTCTCCAAGCCTCTCCCTCTCTTTCAAAACTTCAAGTATGGCTCACTTCCCTACCCCATGATCTCCCATCCTAACCATCCATTTCCCATCTCCTCCATTGGAATCAAAGCAAAGGTGTTAAGGAACTCATAGGAGCAAGAAGATCGAACGGTGGGTGCTCCTCTAGAAGTAAAAAATATGATTTCTATAGCCTAGATGTTTTCTTTCTTTCATGATGGAAGTGTAGGACCCACCAATCAATAGTGGAGATCCCACATAATCCCATAGTTGTGGCCTAATGGCCTACCATATGCATGCATGACCATGCATGGGGCCTTTCTCTATGGGCCCCATCACGGTAGTTTTATTTCATATCATATAATGTTTGGGTCATCTAGACCTTATAACCATGGTGGGGATGGCATCCTCACCATGCATTTTAATTATAGGCCATGCATGTGCAAGATCCATGTTGTAAATGTAAATCTAGGTATGATGTGCGGGTGTGATTGATCTTGGGAGGGCTCAATAGTGGCGGAGCCCCTTTCCCTATGGCCGGATTATCCTTCTATCTCTCTTTTTCCTCATTTTATTTCCTGATATGTGTGGCCCATTAATGTATTTTCCTTTTTATTTAACTTATATAATAAATTTTATCTAAGTACATGTTGCTGTTCAGAATTTTTTGGACAGTTTCTGGTTGTTTTCGGACCAGATTTTGGGACTGTTTGGGGGACTATTTATACCTATTAAATATACTTTTATGAAATATAGTGATATCATCTTAATGTCCTCCAAATTTCAGCCCCAACTGACCTTCATTGGGGTCCCAAAGGTGTGGTCCAAGTGAGGTGGACAGTCTGGATTTTCTGCACTATTCCAGCAACATTCCACCATGGACAGTTGAATTTTTAAAATTTATTAAAATATATATGGGTGTTTAAAAATTATAAAAATTTTCAGGAGGGTTTCCTACTTATGGTAGGACCCACCTACAAAATTTTGGGGCCAATGGACGCCTGTACACACCATGGTGATGGCGGGACTGGCTCATTATAATATGGTGTCCAGATCAGTCCGATTTTCAGGACAGATTGATTTATATAAATGAATTAAAATATTTATAGATGTCCAAAAATTCTAAAATTTTTTATGAGTATGGTCCACTTATTTTAGAACCCACCTACCAAATTTCAGGGCCAATGGACCCCTGTACACACCGTGGTGAGGCCCGGACTGGCCCACCATGTTGGGACATCCAGGTCTGTCCAATTTTTCTGGACAGTATGTATTGTTTAAATTAATTAAAATACTTAGAGATATTTAAAAATTATGAAATTTTGTGGGGGTGTGACCCACCTATAGAAGTATCACTCTGTGAAATTTTAGCCTCAAGTGACCCTATTTGGGTATCCAAAAGAATGGGCTAAGATGATTGGACTCCCAGATTTTTTTCTGCTGTGCAGTCCAGCAATATGCCTTGATAAAAAAATCATAATTCAAAAATATTTCTTCTGATGGTGGGCCACCTTTTTGGATTTCCTCTCATTGTATGCATGATGAGGGACCTTGGCGCTCAATTTTCAAAGTTTTAGAGGCCTTGGACCCACTCCAATGGAGTGCCCAAATTTAGGACAGCAACATGTTATAACTATGCTGGCCTTGGGCTGAAATTTTGAGGAGTGAGGCCCACCATATTATAAAGATCTTAGAGGAAATGATTTATGCCTTTAGTTCCTTAAATGTTGGGCTTAATGAATGTACTTTTGAGGCCCACCACAGTTGAATTTAATTAGGTCCATGAATGTAGCTATTTGTTGAATTATTTAAGGCCCATAGAGTGGACCCATTTGATGTGTTCCAAGGCCCATGGGATTAGGCCCATTTGATATAATTTAAGGCCCATAGAGTGGACCCATTTGATGTGTTCCAAGGTCCATGGGATTGGACCCATTTGATGTATTTTAAATCCCATGAGATTAGGCCCATTTAATATGTATAAGGCCCATGGGTCAAGAACCATTTGATGCAATCTAAGGCCCACGGGTTATGACCCATTGCAATGCACATAAGGCCCATTGGTGCGGCCCATTGATGTGGCCCATTTGATGAGTAAAAGGCCCATATGACATGGCCCATTTGATGTATTTAAGGTCCAATGGGGTGTACCTAAGGTCCATTACAATGTGTGATCCTAACGTGGTTTACGTAATGTTATTCACTACGGGCTATACCTTGGGAGCAATGTTGGTTTGACGTCTACATTGCGAGTATAATGTTGATTAAATGTCCGCATTGCGACTCTCCCTAGGGCCCATTGGTAGGCCTGTACTTGTTGTATGCAAGCCGTCTAGGCCAGCTGCATTGTAAGGATATGGCATTACTTTATAACATGCTTAGTATAACTCCATAACGCACAGCCCATTTGTATCGGTCCATTTGATCGGCTGGTCGTATCGGCCATTTGATTGATTTAGCCCATATGATTGATTAGGCCCATCTTGATATATTTGTGGCCTGTTGCTAAGGCCATATATAGGGCCCGTTGTTGAGGCCCACCTTGATGTGTATGAGGCCCGTTGTTGAGGCCCACCTTGATGTGTATGAGGCCCGTTGTTGAGGCCCACCTTGATGTGTATGAGGCCTGTTGTTGAGGCCCACCTTGATGTGTATGAAGCCCGTTATTGAGGCCCACCTTGATGTGTATGAGGCCCGTTGTTGAGGCCCACCTTGATGCATATGAGGCCGGTTGTTGAGGCCCACCTTGTTGTGTATGAGGCCCGTTGTTGAGGCCCACCTTGTTGTGTATGAGGCCCGTTGTTGAGGCCCACCTTGATGTGTATGAGGCCTGTTGTTGAGGCCCACCTTGATGTGTATGAGGCCCGTTGTTGAGACCCACCTTGATGTGTATGAGGCCTGCTGTTGAGGCCCACCTTGATGTGTATGAGGCCCGTTGTTGAGGCCTACCTTGATGTGTATGAGGCCTATTGTTGAGGCCCACCTTAATGTGTATGAGGCCCATTGTTGAGGTCCACCTTGATGTGTATGAGGCCCATGTTGCAAGGCCCATTGTGATGTATGCAAGGCCCATGGGTTATGGCCCATTGCAATGTATGTAAGGCCCAATTGGTGTGGCCTATTCGATATATTTAGGGGGTCCAGGTCATTAGGCCCATCCTGTTGTATTGGTGACCCGTCCATTGAGGCTCACCCGTGGTATATATTTGAGGCCCATGTGTAGGGCACACCTATTGTGTATTTAAAGCCCATGGGTTGTGGCCATAGTGATGTATATTAGGCCTATGTGATGTAGCCCATACTGATGTGTATTAGACCCAGGTATGTGACTCACCTGTGAAGTATATTTGAGGCCCATTGTGATATATCTGAGGCCCATGGGTGTGACCCATCCAGATGTATTTGAGGCCTATGGGCAAGGCCCATTGTGATATGTGTTAGGCCCATGACCAGGGCCCACCTGTTTCGTATATTTAGCCCTTGTGTGAGGCCATGTGCCCATTATATATTTGATTCTATGTGGGCCATTCCTTGGAGGCAATGTTGGTTAAAAGTCCACATTGTCGATGCCGGTTATTAATACCGTTTATGAGTATGTGACATCATAACATCATGATACATGCCCATTCGCATCATCTGCATGTCTGTTAGGAGATATGATTGACCATTGCATATGTCATAGTGCTGGTTGTTATGAGACTCCCCGATAGGCAGAGATTGTCTTACATGAGCGCACGGTTTATGCAGGATTGATGCATGACTGGATTGTATGACTCATGCATATTGCATTGTGTGCAGTGATTACTGTATGCCCTAGCGACACAAGGGTCGTAGCCTCCACAGGCATATCGTAGATGGCCAGATGGGACACCGAAAATATGTTCTACATGGGGTGCTATAGATATCCCTGGGTGAAAGTCCCTAAACCCTCTTGGTTCTAGAGGTTACTCCAACATCTAGACCGAGTGGGTAGATGAGCGCCAAGTGCCGATTACCAGATGGCTGCGCTCTCCATTGTGTTGTGGTCAGTTGCAAGGGGGTGCGACCTTACCTGCCCGAGAGGAGGGGGCAATGCTAGGCTGAGTCTGACCAGCTCGAGGAATGGGTCTGCTATTGATGAGTCGGGCCTGATATTGGCAGGCAGATAGTGAGGTCTCTTTCACTCACCTTGTTGCGCGCGATGGGACGGCAATCTGGTATGGAGTGTAATAGACCCCGGTGATTTTTCAGAGAGGAACTGTACTGATATGTGAACTTATTGAGTAGAAGTGCATGTTCATTCATTCATTCATTCACTATCCACTCGGGCTGGTGGTGCGCAACTAATTGTTGTATACCTTCGTTATGGTAAAGATTTCGGTTGGGCGCGCGACTAACCTGAGATCAGGGGTTTACCACGTTGAGTCAGACTATCCAAATTTAGGTATGAGACTGGTTTGGATAGAGGTTCCTTGTGGTGGACCCCGTAGCCTGTGATACTACGTACTATCATCCCGACATCACACTCCAGCATGGTCATTCCATTAGCACCATATACTGCATATTCCATTACATCTTCGGCATGTGGCATTGTGGGCTGTTATGTTTTTGTATTCCTGTGACTTAGATGAGAGTGATGATATTTGTTAGCTCTTTCGAATTGTGTATTACATTATATCATTGTCATTCGACATTTGATTATCTATGACTCATCATTTGCATAGTTGTCCTATATTGCGTATTCTGATATTGATTAACTTATGGACTTGTTCATACTTCCGCTTATTCTGTTATCGCATAATTATAATCTTGTCAGTATTTCTGTTTACGCTGATAATTCCTGCTCTTATCAGTGTTTATGCTTATTCAGTCATTGTATGGTTTATGGATTAATAGCTTTCCGGTATTGTATGATTATGATATTGTATTGGATACTTGGCACTTATCTCGTGCATACACTTACACCACCCTCTAAGCTTTCTATAAGCTTATGCACTATAGATACGTGCAGGTGATGTTAGGTTGCAGCAGCATTGAGCTTGAAGCGTGCAGTTGTTTTCTGGAGCTTTGATTTTGACATATATATTTCCCTTTCAGCATTGTATTCAAATGATTATATTAGTGGATATGTGATGATGATGTTGCCTTTATGATTTAGGTAAACTTATGGTTATGCTTATTACTAGTTAAATGTATATAAAAAAAAAATCCTCCGTGTAGGATCCCAGGATCGAAAATCTAACATATGAATGCTAGGAACCGAGAATGGGGTACTATGGAAGCTGTCGGCACCAGATTCGGCAATCGGAATTCCTGTGAATTGAATTTTTGGGTTTGGGGCGTGGCACTTGAGTAGGGGCAAATAATGCTTTAAGGACAGCGTTTCAGACGTGCTTCAGCCTGTCCAAATTTCAGATTATTTCATGATTTTTCGGTTTCTACATTATACAGAAATCTATATAAATTTACCTAAAGAATCTTAAAGCGTTATTTACGATGGATGCCGACGGTGTTTCGTCCATCAAGTTGATGAATCAAGACTTGATACGTCTTGATCGGTTCGATGGAACCAATTTTACAAGATGGCAAGATAAGCTGAAATTTCTCCTGACGGCGCTAAAGATCTACTACATACTAGATCCAAATTTGCAAGCGCTACATGAAGCAACCGACAAGGACACGCCTGAACAGATAGCTGCCCGTGCCAAACGAGCCGAAGATGAACTCTTGTATCGAGGACACATACTGAACGCGCTCTCTGACCATCTATACGATCTGTACCAACAAACATCATCAGCAAAGGAGATCTGAGCCGCTCTTGAGTTTAAGTACAAAGTTGAAGAAGAAGGAACTAACAAATTTCTCATCGACAGGTATTTTGACTTCAGCATGGTAGATAATAAACCGATGCTGCCCCAAATCCAAGAACTGCAGGTGATAGTTAACAAAATTAAAGCGATAAAGATTGATCTTCCTAGATCATTCCAAGTCGGGGCTATAATCCCTAAATTACCACCGATGTGAAAAGACTATAGAAAGAAATTGTTGCATAAAACTGAGGACTATACACTGGAACAAATCCAGAAATACCTTAGAATTGAGGAGGAATCTCGTAACCGCGACAAAAAAGAATGATAACGGGAATGCCTCGTCCAAGGTACATGCAGTAGAGAACACCAATAACAAGAATCTCAAGAAGGACAATTCCCTAAAACCCAATAAAGGGAAATTCAAGAAAAGTGCCCAAAAGAAGAACGGAAAGTTCAAAGGCCCATGCCATGTCTGTGGAAAAATTGACCACTATGCTCGAGTATGCCAATATCGCAAATCTAAAAAAGTGGCAAGTGCAGTAGAAGAAGGCGATATCGTGGCTATGATCACTGAGGTGAATACCATCCAAGGAAAAGTTTCAGAGTGGTGGTATGATACTGTCGCTACAGTACATGTGTGCTACGACAAATCTACCTTCAAAACTTATGAGGAATTGACTGATGGTCAAGAAGTACAAATGGATAATAAAGTCCGATCGAAGGTCATCGGCAAAGGAACTGTCGAACTGATATTCATCTTTGGAAAGAAAGTGATTCTGACAAATGTACTGCACGTCTCAGACATGAGGCGAAACTTAGTTTCTGGGGATCTTCTGGGAAAATCAGGTATAAGGGTTTTGTATGAGTCAGGAAAACTGATTCTGTTTAAGAATGAGAATTTTGTCGAAAAGGCATATGCTTGTAATGGAATGGTTAAGTTTTCTCTAAATGAAAGTAGCAGAATCCGCTGGATTGTGGCATGATAGACTAGCCCATATAGGGTATAGTACCTTAAAGTTCATGGCTACGAATGGTTTAATCTCATACACAGATAATGAAACCGATAAATGTGAAGTGTGCATACGATCCAAAATGAAGAAGAAACCTTTTTCAAGTGTTGATAGATCGTCTCAAATATTAGATCTTGTACACAGTGATATCTGTGAGTTAAACGATATTCTTACTCGTGGAGGTAAACGGTACTTCATAACCTTTATAGATTATTTCTCTAGATATGTGTATGTTTATCTGTTAAAGAGCAAAGATGAAGCATTAAATATGTTTAAAATATATAAAGCAGAAGTAAAGAATCAAATAAATAAGAAGATAAAAATTCTCCGTAGCGATAAAGGAGGAGAATACTTCTAAAATGAATTCGATAACTTTTTTGAAGAACATGGACGAATACATCAATGTACAGCTCCATACACACCTCAACAAAACGGAATAGCTGAAAAAAAGAATATAACATTAGTAGAGATGGTCAACTCAATGCTGATAAGAGCAAAGTTGCCACTAAGTATATGGGGTGAGGCACTGCTTACAGCATGTCATATAATAAACAGAATTTCGTCTAAAAAATATAAAATATCTCCATATGAAACGTGGAGAGGTAGAAAACTTAACCTAGGATATCTTAAAGTGTGGGGGTATCTCGCATACTATAGAATCCCTGATCCAAAAAGAACTAAGTTAGGACCAAGAGCTATTAAGTGCGCCTTCGTAGGATATGCACAAAATAGTAAAGCTTATAGACTTCTAGACATGGAGTATAATACAATAATAGAATCAAGAAATGTTGAATTCTTTAAAAATTCACTATCCTTTGAGTCAAAGGATAATGAACTCCAAACTCCTAATAGAGAACCAGAAGTACAGCTCCACAGATAGTGGAAGCTCCTATTGAACCCCGTAGGAGTCAAATAACAAGAATAGAGAAGAGTCTAGGAGATGACTACATAGACTCACAACGCATCATTTTTCATCTGGTAGAAGCAGATAGAGAAAATGTTATTAGACAAATACCTATAATAATGACTATAGAAGATGATCCTAAAACATATAAAGAGACTATATCCTCTAAAGATTCAGCCTTCTAGAAAGAAGCTATAAATGATGAAATAGAATTCTTACTGTCAAATCAAACATGGGAACTAGTAAACTTACCTTTAGGTTCTAGACCCATAAGTTGTAAGTGGGTATTTAGGAAGAAATATCACACTAATGGGACTATTCAAACCTTTAAAGCTCGACTAGTAGCTAAGGGTTTTAGACAAAAAGAAGGGATAGATTACTCTGACACATACTCACCTATAGCTAGGATAACATCCATTAGGATATTATTTGTGCTAGCTTCCATACATCATCTTTACATCCACCAAATGGATGTAAAGACCACATTCCTGAATGGTGACCTCAATGAGGAGGTATACATGGAACAACCTGAAGGTTTCATTCTACCAAGAAATGAAAATAAAGTATGTAGATTAGTTAAATCTATGTATAGATTAAAATAAGTACCAAAACAGTGGCATGAGAAGTTTCACTACCAAAAAATCGAGCAAAGGCTACGGATAAAAACTGTAGCCATAGACCTATGGCTACGGTTTTTGTCCGTAGCTTGATATTGTCGTAGGTGTTATAACAATAGGTCTTGAACCTATGGCTACGGATTTAATCCGTAGCTACAGGGTGTAATAGCTACAGATATAATCCGTAGCAATTATATCTGTAGCGAAAACTTCAGACAGCCGCGGATATTATTTGTAGCTAAAAGTCCATTGCAATATGCCTAATTTGAAAAGGCTACACCTGTCTGATTAATGGCTATGGATTTTATTTATAGCTAAAGTCCGTACTAATATGCCTAAATTGAAAAGGCCGCACCTGTCAGATTAATGGCTACAAATATTATTTGTAGCTAAAAGTCCATAGCAATATGCCCAAATTGAAAAGGTACACCTGTCAGATTAATGGCTACGGTCAATATCCGTAGCTATTTTGTACATTATAAAATCATATATAATCATTTGTTCATTCAATTACCACCTGTACCATCATTCATTCATTCAATTACAATCGTTCATTTAATCATTTATAAGTACAATCAATTACAATCCAATTCATTCAATCAATTACAATTACAATTACAATAATGATGAAAATACAAATCTTTGGCTTCATTAGAGAAATGTGCTCGACTTCACCCTGAAATTTCAACAGCTTCATATATTCCATCATCCTACAAACAGTCATGTCATACATAAATTAGAATGTCCATTGAGGAAAAGAAAGACAAAGTGAAAGAAGTACATCATGTATAATAACTTTTTTTCTTAATAAATTAAAAAAAAAACTTAAAGAGGAATGAAATTGACACAAAAGAAATGGTCTCACCATATGATTATAGGTTTTGGTTTTGGTTTAGGTTATAGGTTTATGCTAAGGTTTAGGTTAAGGTTAGGTTATAGGTTATAATTAAGTTTTGGTTTAGGTTAAGGTTATAGATTTATGTTTAGGGTATAGGTTTAGGTTTAGGTTATAGGTTATAGGTTATAGCTTTTAAAAACTTGATTATAGGTTAAGGTTTTAAGTTTAGGAAATTGGGTTCGGGTTTGGGTTCAGGATCGGGTTCTGTAAGACCCGTATCTTGGTCCGTACCTTTCCGTAGACTTCCGCGGTCTTACGGGTCGAATTCCGGCAACCTTCGAACCTTAACCGATATCGACGCGTGACCCTGATTCATATACCGACAACCCGAGTCGACTCAACCCGAGACCAATACCATAGCGACCGCGCCGCCGTTGCGGTTCCGATGCCGCGACTCGCGCGCCGAGGCGATACCCTAGTCAAGAGTTTTAGATCGACGTTCGGTGCGAGGAAACGCCGCGCGTTGCGAAACCCAAGGAAATCTCTATGATGTGTCACATCAATCACATCAATCCCATCAATCAATCAACCCATCAATCCATCACATGTCAAGTACACATCACTTTCACCCCTTTTCCCAAGCAACCACAAAAGTTTTCCTAACCCATACCTTTCTTACACAAAAGGCCACAAAAGTCTTCACCTCCCATACCTCTCTTACACAAAAGGCCACAAAAGTCAAAGATTTCTTACACAACCATCACTCACCACATCCATCCATCACTCTCTCTCTCTCCCTTTACAACTCTTCTCTTTCTCATTTGTAAAAAAAATTCCAAGCTCCATACGTATGGAATTTTTAAAGTATCCCTAAGCTTTAAGTGGCCCACTTTCCTACCCCACCATCTCCCATCTCAACCTTCCATTCCTCATCTCATCCATTGAAGTTGAAGCTAAGGTGTCAAGGAACTCCTAGGAGCAAGAAGATCGGACGGTGGGTGCCTCTATAGGATAGTTTTTCTTATTTTTATGATGGGCTAAGCGAGGCCCACCGATCCATGGTGTGGATCTCACTTGGGACCCTAAGTTGTGGCCGATGGACCACTTGGGTCATCATGATCATTACATGATGGGGCCACTCTCCATGGACCCCATCATGATGTTTATTTCTTTAGAAAGGTCATCTAGACCATCCATATTGGTGGGGAAAGGATCCACACCGTTAATTTTAAGTTTTGATGGTTCCATATGCTAAATGACCCACTTGATGTATGATTCATTACAAGGGAGGGCCCGTAGTGTCGGGGTCCCTCCATCACAAGCATGTCCCACTCTCCATGTCTCTCTCCCTCCTTATTTCATTTTATTTTATTTTATTTTATTTTGTGCAATAGGGTTGTGTGGCCCACTTGAATGGACCCCACCTTGAGCATTTATTTGGTCCAAGCTTTCTTCAAGTGGGGCCCACCTTGCATGTTGTACCCCCCATCATCCATCAGTGGTGGCCCACTTCAATAGGCCCACCACAATGTATATTTTTAAAAGGGGCTAAACCGTCCAGCGTCTGGGACGCTGGACGTCCCTGTACCAAAAAAAAAAGAAAAGAAAATGAGAAGCTTTTGGGGTGGTCCCCTTGTGTAGGCCCCACCTTGATGTATATATTCGATCCAAGCCGTCCATCCCCTTACCCACATCGTTTTAACCGTCGAGTAAAAGAATGGGGCTGATCTGAATATCTTGTGGGCCATAGCATGGGGAAACATTGGCGATTACCATTGAGAATTTTTCTAGGGTTTCTATGCACCTAAAAAATTCAAACTTCGGACTCTTTTTGTCTGTTGCGAGCTGTAGAACACTATGGATGGAGTGGATTTCCAGGTAGCGGGCCCCACACATGATTTTTGGCAAAAATGAAAATTTAAGGAGAGAGAGGGAGGATGAAGCAGCAAGCTGCTGCTTGTGTCAGGACAGTACAGGCAGCGCCTGCACTGTTGCAGGCAGTGGGCAGACGACGTGGACCCACGGCCACCAGCCGTGGGACCCACCTTGATTCTTATATGCCATCTAAACCGTCCATTAGGTGGGTCCCATCCTCAGGTGGGCCCCCTCCAAGTTTCAGCTGATTCCGAAACTCAGGTGGCCCGCACCACAGGAAACAGTGAATTGAACATCTACCATTGAAAGCTCCTTCTGGGCCCACAGAAGTTTTAGATCAATCTGAAATTTGGGTTTTCACTCCATTCAGGTCTAAGTGACCTTATGAACGGGTTGGATGTCATCTAAACATTACAGTGGGCCCCACATGGGACCCACAATGAGGTATATGTTTTATGGACGGTGGCGCCCACCTTGATGTTGTACTGCCTCCACCGTCCAGCGGACGGTGGAGCCCTCCGTGATGCATGTGTCATCACCACGTGGGACCCGCCATGATGCATGTGATGCATCCAGACCATCCATTCGCTTGGTGAAATCATTTTAAGGCACGAGTGGCTGATTGGGTGTGCCACTCATGTATGGGTTAGGCCCATTTGTTTTATAACAGGCCTATGGGCTAGGCCCATTTGAATTACAAAAGGTCTATGGGTTAGGCCCATTTGATTTATGAAAGGCTTATGGGTTAAGCCCATTTGATTCATATAAGGCCTATGGGTTTAGGCCCACTTGATATGTTCCAAGTCCATAGGACTAGGCCCTTTTGATGTATTCCAAGGCCCATGAAATTGGACCCATTTGATACAATTTTAAAGCCCATGGAAGTAGGCCCATTTGATATATGTAAGGCCTAGTGGTTTAGGCCCACTTTGATATGCATGCAAGGCCTAAGAGGTTAGGGCCCATTTGGCATACATATGGGGTTCAATTGGTGTGGCCCATTCGTTACCTTTAAGACCCATGAGTTAAGCTCATTTGATGCAGTCCAAGGCCCACGAATTTTGACCCATTGCAATGCACATAAGACCCATTGGTATGACCTATTTATGTGGCCCATCTGATGAATAAAAGGCCCATAAGATATGACCCATTTGATATATATGTAAGGCCCAATGGGATGAACCTATGGTCCATTGCAATGTGTAATTCCCATACAGACTAACTAGCAATGTTTACAAAGATTGTTCCTTGGGAGCAATATTGGTTTGACGTCCACATTGCGAGTGTAATGTTGGTTAGATGTCCACATTATGACTCTTCTTAGGGCCCATTACTGGGCCGTACTTACTGTGTATAGGCCGTTCAGGCCCTTCTGCGTTGTAAGAATGGCTCATCACTCATTTACATGTTTAGAATAGTTTCATGACTCATGATCATACGCATCATATGTATGCTTGATATGAGGATTGACTGATCATAGCATATGCCTTCGGGCAGGTTGTTTATGGGCTCCTAGTTAGGCAGTGTTGCCCTACATGAGCACACGATATGCACAGGATTTATTGCATGACTGGATAGCGTGGTTCATGCATTTCACATTTGTGTGACATGGTTACTGTACGCCCTAGCGACATCAGGGCCGTAGCCTCCACAGATGTATCGTGGTTGGCAAGACTGGATATCGAAAATCTTGTTCTACATGGGGTGCTATAGATATCCCTGGGTGAAAGTCCCTAAACCCTTATGGTACCAAGAGGTTGCTCCAACGTTTAGACCGAGTGGGTAGATGAGCGCTGAGTGCCAAATACCAGTTGGCTGTGCTCTACACTGTGTCGTGGTCGGTTGGGAGGGGGTGCGGCCTTATCCGCCTGAGTGTAGTGGGCAATCCTAGGCTGAGTCTGACCAGCTCGAGGAATGGGTCCGCTATCGATGAGTCGCGCCCGATATTAGCAGAAGGATAGTGAGGTCTCTTTCACTTACCTTATTGCGCGCGATGTGGCGGCAATCTGGTTTAGAGTGTACTAGACCCCGGTGATATCCCATACTTGAGCTGTATTGATGTGTGGACATAGATGAGGATCTGTATGCTTGAGTTGCATTGCACATCGTATGGCTTTGGGATGGCCGATACCATTCATGTCTTGCATCGCATAAGCCTTGGTACGGCTCATGATATTATGGATTCATCTGCATATTTCATATTACTCTGATATTACATGATCATATTACTACCTTGCGCACACACTTTCTAGGAGCCGAGAATGGGGTTCTATGGAGGCTGTCGCCGCCGGATTCAGCGATCGGGAATTTTATGAGCCCGGTTTCCGAGTTTGGGACGTGACAGAAGTTGGTATCAGAGCATAACTTGGGAATAACTGAGAACAACATTACATGTCTGCTATGAGTGTAGAATGGCTAAGTTTCAAAGTTCGGATAACTTAGCAACCTTCCGTTACAGACCGTTAACGTGCATACCTTCGAGAGTTTTGAAATTGATAGGCGCCTTCGTTCTTTCCTGTACGACATGGCGCCTGGGAGGGTTACCCGATCGACTCCCGCACCACCACGTGAGGATTTCACTTCACCACCTGAGGCTCCAGCTTTACCACCTGCGCCTCCCTTTCCACCCTCAGAGATCCCTGCTCCCTTCCCTGAGGATGACATTCCTCCACTTGAGGCCGATGCGGAGCCGACCGTGACTGTGAGTGCCTCTCAGTTACAGCAGATGTTACAGGCTGTGACAGCCGCACTCCATAGACAGGGCAGACGTCCAGTTGTTTCACCAGCTCAGGCAGAGCAGGAGCGAGCGAGCGCCTTACTTCGTGAGTTCAGACGGCTTGATTCCCCCACGTTTCCAAGGCGAGCCAGATCCGACTGCAGCAGAGAGATGGCGCTCCGATGTGGAGAAGATTTTTGATACTATGTCATGTACGACCGAGCAGCGAGTCCTGTTAGCAGTTTTCTCTTCCAGGGTGAGGCCGAGCATTGGTGGACCTCTGTTACCCGTCTTGCCAGACCTGAGTATGTCTAGACATGGGAGGACTTTGTTGACCAATTCAAGGAGCAGTACTTCCCCGACCATATCCGTCGTCAGCGAGCTTTAGAGTTCGAGACTCTGGTGTAGGGAGACATGATTGTGCCGCAGTACGCGGCCCGTTTTGTGGCACTATCGAGATTTACACCGTATATGGTTGATGATGAGGGACGGAAGGCCCGCTGTTTCGAGCACGGCTTACGTTACGGCCTTCGAGGTCATGTTATTGGGCATGAGCTCCCTACTTTCCAGGCAGTGGTGCGGAGAGCTCAGATTTATGAGACTAAGTGGGCCAGTTCTTAGTCTGATCGCGGTCAGAGGAGAGACCGGAAGAGGCAGGCTTCTTCCAGTGATTCCCAGCAATGTCGACCACAGCAGCAGAGGCGCACAGGTCGCCCAGCCTTCCGAGCACCATCAGCACCAGTAGCACCTCCACCACCACCTAAGAGGCAGTTCACCGGCACTTGCTTCAGGTGTAGTGCGACGGGACACCGTTCATGGGAGTATCCCAGCCCCCAGCAGTAGCAGAGAGGTCCACAGCAGTAGAGGGCTCCACAGCAGCAGCAAAGACCCCCACAGCAGCAACGACAGCAGCCTCCACCACCGAGGCTACCTCAGCAGCAGCATCAGCATCATCATCAGCCTCAGAGGCCACAGCAGCAGAGGCAGCAGTTTCGACCGCCTCAACGACCACAGCAGCAGCAGCAGCATGTTCAGAGGGGACAGGCACCTCCCCAGCCAGCTCAGGCTAGATTCTATGCGGCTCAGAAGGATCCGCAGTCATCTGGAGGAGTTGTTGAGGATATACTTCCAGTTTCTGCATGCATTGCACGTATACTGTTTGATTCCGGTGCATCGTACTCTTTTGTGGCCGAGAGCTTCTATCGATCGGCTGGCTTACCATTGGAGTCTGCTGGTGAGAGCCTATCAGTGTCGACTTTCTTAGGGAGGACTGTAGTGTTGGGACGATTTTGCTCGTCTTGTCCCGTTCTGATTGGGGATACCTTTCTGCCTGCCGATTTGTTTGTTTTGTCGATGTCCGAGTTCGATGTCATCCTGGGCATGGATTGGCTCGCCGAGTATTATGCCATATTGGACTGTGCCACGAGGACCGTCACGTTCTGTATACCCGGCGTGCCACAGTTTCAGTTCGTTACAGAGGCCAGAGGGGAGCGGTTGTCTTGTTTGATGTCCTGCACCATAGAGGAGCCTGTTACCGCTTGCATCGACCATTTGCCCATAGTATGCGATTTTTCTGATGTGTTCTAGGAGATTTTGGGATTACCGCCTCGTTGACTCACCAAGTTCCAGATTGATCTCGTGCCCGGTACCGCCCCTATTTCGAAGGCCCCGTATCGTATGGCACCGTTGGAGTTACAAAAACTCCAGAAGTAGTTGGACGAGTTGCGAGAGTTGGGCTTTATCCATCCGAGCAGTTCGCCGTGGGGAGCGCCGGTACTCTTCGTGAAGAAGAAGGATGGCTTGTTGAGGCTCTGCGTTGACTACCGCGAGCTCAACAAAGTCACGATCAAGAACAAGTACCCGCTCCCTAGGATTGATGATTTGTTCGACCAGCTGCAGGGTGCACAGTTCTTCTCGAAGATTGACCTGCGTTCCGGTTATCATTAGATTCGGGTCTGAGATGAGGACATTCCGAAGACGGCATTCAGGACGCGTTACGGTCATTTTGAGTTTTAGGTCATGTCCTTCGGACTGACCAATGCACCCGCAGTCTTCATGCAGCTGATGAACGAGGTCTTCCGCCCATATCTGGATCAGTTTGTTGTAGTCTTCATCGATGACATTCTGATCTATTCGAGGACCCGTGAGGAGCACGAGCAGCATTTAGAGATTACTTTACAGACCCTCCGAGCACACCAGCTGTATGCGAAGCTGGAGAAGTGTGAGTTTTGGCAGGAGGAGGTGAAGTTCCTCGGTCACGTGGTGACGAGGGAGGGTGTCGCAGTGGACCCCTCGAAGGTCGAGGTAGTGCGTCAGTGGGGCCAGCCCACGACTGCGACAGAGATCCGTAGTTTCCTTAGTTTGGCAGGCTATTATCGACGTTTCATTGAGGGTTTTTCTCGTATTACAGCCCCGCTGACCAAGTTAACTCGGAAGGGCGCAGAGTTTATTTGGAGTGACGCCTGCGAGCGAGCATTTACAGAGTTAAAGGACCGTCTGACGTCCACTCCTGTCCTCACTCTTTCCTCTGGGAGTGACAGTTTTATTGTATTCACCGATGCCTCGCATATCGGTTTGGGTGCTGTCCTGATGCAACACGGGAGACCAGTGGCCTTTGCGTCTCGTCAGCTCAAGGTCCATGAGCTGAACT
Source organism: Magnolia kwangsiensis (assembly GCA_037074715.1). Lineage (NCBI taxonomy): Eukaryota > Viridiplantae > Streptophyta > Magnoliopsida > Magnoliales > Magnoliaceae > Magnolia > Magnolia kwangsiensis. Next base: position 102,745,161 of record CM073578.1, on the reverse strand, counting down.
ATCCTACGCATGACTTAGAACTGGCTGCAGTTGTCTTCGCACTGAACGTGTGGAGGCACTATCTTTATGGGGTTAGGTTCGAGCTCTTCTCTGATCACAAGAGCTTGAAGTACCTCTTCTCACAGTCTGAGTTGAATATGAGACAGAGGCGCTGGATGGAGCTCCTGAAAGACCATAACTTTAATCTCCAGTACCACCCGGTCAAGGCGAACGTGGTGGCAGATGCCCTCAGCCGTCAGCCATGAGGCCTAGTGGAGCATATGATGATCCAGGAGTGGCGGATGCTTGAGGATATTGCAGCGTATGACTTTGAGTTCAGCCTGCAGTCTTCCATTGTACAGTTTTCGAGCCTGTTGATTCAACCCTCTCTTGTCGCTAGGGTGATCGAGGCTCAGCAGGCTGATGAGTCGTTGCAGAGTTATATGGCTGAGGCGGCATCTGAGGGTCAGGCAGATTGGCAGATTGGTACAGACGGTGGACTTCGTTTCAGAGGCCGATTATGTGTCCCGGATATTTCAGAGTTACGCAGAGATCTTATGACCGAGGCACATCAATCGTGATTTTCTATCCACCCGGGCTCGACGAAGATGTACCGTGACATGAGGTGACAGTATTTTTGGGCAGGGATGAAATGCCAGATCGCCAGTTTTGTGGCCGAGTGTGACACGTGCCAGCGTGTCAAGGCCGATCATCAGAGACCTCCTGGTGTATTGCAGCCGTTGAGCGTCCCGATGTGGAAGTGGGAGCACGTATCGACTGATTTCATTATGGGTTTGCCGAGGACTCAGCGCCCTCATGACGCCATTTGGGTTGTTGTGGATCGTCTGACGAAGTCGGCACATTTCCTTGCGATGCGTGTGACTTGGTCTATAGACCGGCTTGCGAGATTATTCATCGAGGAGATTGTGAGACTGCATAGCGTTCCAGTCTCGATCATTTCTGACCGAGACTCGAGGTTCACGTCTCAGTTTTGAGGGAACTTTCAGCGTGCGATGGGGACTGATTTGCAGCTCAGCAGCGCCTACCATCCGCAGACCGATGGCCAGACCGAGAGGGTCAATCAGATACTTGAGGATATGCTTCGGACCTGCGCGATTGAATTCGGGGGTAGCTGGGATGAGCATCTGCGATTGGCTGAGTTCGCATACAATAACAGCTATCAGGCGACCATCAGCATGGCTCCTTTTGAGGCACTATATGGCAGACCATACAGATCACCAAGTTGTTGGACCGAGGTTGGAGAGCGTCGTCTCCTAGGTCCCGAGCTTGTGCAGGAGACTTCGGAGGCTTTTGACATCATCAGGCAGAGGATGCGCACAGCTCAGAGCCAACAGAAGAGTTCTGCTGATCGTCGGCGGCGTCCCTTGGAGTTTGATGTAGGGAACCATGTGTATCTCAAGGTCTTGCCCATGAAGGGCGTAGTTCGATTTGGAGCGAAGGGCAAGCTTGCCCCGAGATTCATAGGACCTTTTGAGATCACTGGGCGCGTTGGCGCCATGGCCTATCGGCTTGCCTTGCCATCACAGGTGTCTGGTGTCTACGACATTTTTCACGTCTTCATGTTGAAGAAGTGTGGGTCAGACATAGTTCCCGTTATTGATTGGCAGCCGTTGGAGGTTCGTGAGGACGCTTCTTACATTGAGCAGCCTGTCCGTATCCTTGATCGGAAGGAGCAGGTCCTCAGAACCAAGGTCATTCCGTTGGTGAAGGTGCAGTAGGGTCACCATTCTGTAGAGGAGGCTTCTTGGGAGCGTGAGGCTGAGATTCGAGAGCGTTATCCCCATCTCTTTAATGATTGATCATGTATTGTATTTTGTACGCTGTCCCTGATTCTATATGATAAGTAATGCTTAGTTGCGATGCTTGTGTAAATTTTGAGGATGAAATTTTTATAAGGAGAGGAGAGCTGTAAGACCCGTATCTTGGTCCGTACCTTTCCGTAGACTTCCGTGGTCTTACCGGTTGAATTCTGGCAACCTTCAACCCTTAACCGATATCGACGCGCGACCCTGATTCATATACCGACAACCCGAGTCGACTCAACCCGAGACCAATACCATAGCGACCGCGCCGTCGTTGCGGTTCCGATGCCACGACTCACGCGCCGAGGCGATACCCTAGTAAAGAGTTGTAGACCGACGTTTGGTGCGAGGAAAAGCCGCGCGTTGCGAAACCTAAGGGAATCTCTACGATGTGTCACATCAATCACATCAATCCCATCAATCAATCAATCCATCAATCCATCACATGTCAAGTATACATCACTTTTACCCCTTTTCCCAAGCAACCACAAAAGTCTTCCTAACCCATACCTTTCTTACACAAAAGGTCTCAAAAGTTTTCACCTCCCATACCTCTCTTACACAAAAGGCCACAAAAGTCAAAGATTTCTTACACAACCATCACTCACCACATCCATCCATCACTCTCTCTCCCTTTACAACTCCTCTCTTTCTCATTTGCAAAAAAAATCCCAAGCTCCATACGTATGGAATTTTTTAAGTATCCCTAAGCTTTAAGTGGCCCACTTTCCTACCCCACTATCTCCCATCTCAACCTTCCATTCCTCATCCCATCCATTGAAGTTGAAGCTAAGGTGTCAAGGAACCCCTAGGAGCAAGAAGATCGGACGGTGGGTGCCTCTATAGGATAGTTTTTCTTATTTTTATGATGGGCCAAGCGAGGCCCACCGATCCATGGTGTGGATCTCACTTGGGACCCTAAGTTGTGGCCGATGGACTACTTGGGTCATCATGATCATTCCATGATGGGGCCACTCTCCATGGACCCCATCATGATGTTTATTTCTTTAGAAAGGTCATCTAGACCATCCATATTGGTGGGGAAAGGATCCACACCGTTAATTTTAAGTTTTGATGGTCCCATATGCTAAATAACCCACTTGATGTATGATTCATTACAAGGGAGGGCCCATAGTGTCGGGGTCCCTCCATCACAAGCGTGTCCCACTCTCCATGTCTCTCTCCCTCCTTATTTCATTTTATTTTATTTTATTTTATTTTGTGCAATAGGGTTGTGTGGCCCACTTGAATGGACCCCACCTTGAGCATTTATTTGGTCCAAGCTTTCTTCAAGTGGGGCCCACCTTGCATGTTGTACCCCCCATCATCCATCAGTGGTGGCCCACTTCAATAGGCCCACCACAATGTATATTTTTAAAAGGGGCCAAACCGTCCAGCGTCTGGGACGCTGGACGTCCCTGTACCAAAAAAAAGAAAAAAAAAAGAAAATGAGAAGCTTTTGGGGTGGTCCCCTTGTGTAGGCCCCACCTTGATGTATATATTCGATCCAAGCCGTCCATCCCCTTACCCACATCGTTTTAACCGTCGAGTAAAAGAATGGGGCTGATCTGAATATCTTGTGGGTCATAGCATGGGGAAACATTGGCGGTTACCATTGAGAATTTTTCTAGTGTTTCTATGCACCCAAAAAATTCAAACTTCGAACTCTTTTTGTCTGTTGTGAGCTGTAGAACACTATGGCTGGAGTGGATTTCCAGGTAGCGGGCCCCACACATGATTTTTGGTAAAAATAAAAATTTAAGGAGAGAGAGGGATGATGAAGCAGCAAGCTGCTGCTTGTGTCAGGACAACGCAGGCAGCGCCTGTGCTGTTGCAGGGGGCGGGCGGACGACGTGGACCCACGGCCACCAGCCGTGGGTCCCACCTTGATTCTTATATGCCATCTAAACCGTCCATGAGGTGGGTGCCATCCTCAGGTGGGCCCCCTCCAAGTTTCAGATGATTCTGAAACTCAGGTGGCCCGCACCACAGGAAACAGTGAATTGAACATCTACCATTGAAAGCTCCTTCTGGGCCCACAGAAGTTTCAGATCAATCTGAAATTTGGGTTTTCACTCCATTCAGGTCTAAGTGACCTTATGAACGGGTTGGATGTCATCTAAACATTACAGTGGGCCCCACATGGGACCCACAATGATGTATATGTTTTAAGTCCACCGTCCAGTGGACGGTGGCGCCCACCTTGATGTTGTACTGCCTCCACCGTCTAGCGGACGGTGGAGCCCTCCGTGATGCATGTGTCATCCCCACGTGGGACCCGCCATGATGCATGTGATGCATCCAGACCGTCCATCCGCTTGGTGAAATCATTTTAAGGCATGAGTGGCTGATTGGGTGTGCCACTCATGTATGGGTTAGGCCCATTTATTTTATAACAGGCCTATGGGCTTGGCCCATTTGAATTACAAAAGGTCTATGGGTTAGGCCCATTTGATTTATGAAAGGCCTATGGGTTAGGCCCATTTGATTCATATAAGGCCTATGGGTTTAGGCCCACTTGATATGTTCCAAGTCCATAGGACTAGGCCCTTTTGATGTATTCCAAGGCCCATGAAATTGGACCTATTTGATGCAATTTTAAAGCCCATGGAAGTAGGCCCATTTGATATATGTAAGGCCTAGGGGTTTAGGCCCACTTTGATATGCATGCAAGGCCTAAGAGGTTAGGGCCCATTTGGCATACATATGGGGTTCTATTGGTGTGGCCCATTCGTTACCTTTAAGACCCATGAGTTAAGCTCATTTGATGCAGTCCAAGGCCCACGGATTTTAACCCATTGCAATGCACATAAGACCCATTGGTATGACCCATTTATGTGGCCCATCTAATGAATAAAAGGCCCATAAGATATGACCCATTTGATATATATGTAAGGCCCAATGGGATGAACCTATGGTCCATTGCAATGTGTAATTCCCATACAGACTAACTAGCGATGTTTACAAAGATTGTGCCTTGGGAGCAATGTTGGTTTGACGTCCACATTGCGAGTGTAATGTTGGTTAGATGTCCACATTACGACTCTCCTTAGGGCCCATTACTGGGCCGTACTTGCTGTGTATAGGCCGTCCAGGCCCATCTGCGTTGTAAGAATGGTTCATCACTCATTTACATGTTTATAATAGTTTCATGACTCATGATCATACGCATCATATGTATGATTGATATGAGGATTGACTGATCATAGCATATGCCTTCGGACAGGTTGTTTATGGGCTCCTGGTTAGGCAGTGTTGCCCTACATGAGCGCACGATATGCGCAGGATTTGTTGCATGACTGGATAGTGTGGTTCATGCATTTCGCATTTGTGTGACATGGTTACTGTACGCCCTAGTGACATCAGGGCCGTAGCCTCCATAGACGCATAGTGGTTGGAAGGATTGGATACCGAAAATCTTGTTCTACATGGGGTGCTATAGATATCCCTGGGTGAAAGTTCCTAAACCCTTATGGTACCAAGAGGTTGCTCCAACGCTAGACCGAGTGGGTAGATGAGCGTTGAGTGCCGAATACCAGTGGGCTATGCTCTCCACTGTGTCGTGGTCGGTTGGGAGGGGGTGCGGCCGCCCGAGTGTAGGGGACAATCCTAGGCTGAGTCTGACCAGCTCGAGGAATGGGTCCGCTATCGATGAGTCGTGTCCGATATTGGTAGATGGATAGTGAGGTCTCTTCCACTTACCTTATTGCGCGCGATGTGGCGGCAATCTGGTTTAGAGTGTACTAGACCCCGGTGATATCCCATACTTGAGTTGTATTGATGTGTGGACATAGATGAGGATCTGTATGCTTGAGTTACATTGCATATCGCATGGCCTTGGGATGGCCGATACCATTCATGTCTTGCATTGCATAAGCCTTGGTACGGCTCATGATATTATGGATTCATCTGCATATTCCGTATTACTCTGATATTGCATGATCATATTACTACCTTGCGCACATACTTTCACCACCCTCTAAGCTTTCTATAAGCTTATGCACGACCGTTGCGTGCAGGTGATGTTGGTTCGCAGCAGCGCTGAGGCAGGAGCACGTTGTAGATCGTTTTGAAGTTTTTTGTTCTTTACCATTGTATTTCCCTTTATGATCATTGTACTTGTAAAGTTTTTGATCATAGTGGAAATGTAAGGAAGTTCTTAGTTGTTGTCTGTGGGTTATGTCATTGGTTATGCTTATTACGAATCAAACTGACGTTGAAAATCCTCCTCGTAGCATCCCAGGATCGAAACCTGGCGAATGAGAGCTAGGAGCCAAGAATGGGGTTCTACGGAGGTTGTCGGCGCCGGATTCGGCGATCGAAAATTTTGTGAGCCCGGTTTTCGAGTTTGGGGCGTGACAGGTTTAGATTTAGGTTTTCAAGTTTAGGTTTAGGTTAAAGAGTTGAGATTAGGATTAGGTGTAGGTTTGAGTTTAAGAATTTGAGAATACATTTAGGTTTTAAGTTTAGGTTTAGGTTAAAGGTTTCAAGAAAGGTTATAGGTTTAGGTTTAGGTTATAGGTTATAGTTTTAGAGAATTGAGAATGGGTTATGGTTTAGGTTTAGAAAATCAGGTTTAGGTTCAGGATTGGGTTTAAGTTTGGGTTTTAAAGTTTAGGTTTAGGTTTAGGTTAGGGAGTTGAGAATAGGATTAGGTGTAGGTTTCTCTTTAAGGAATTGAGTTTAGGTTATATGTTTATGGAAAGGTTAGGTTTGGGTTATAGGTTTTGGAATTTGGGAATAGTTTTAGGTCATAAGTATAGGTTTAAGTTAGGTTATAGGTTAAGGTTTAGGGATAAGTTATAGGCTTTGGGATTTGAGAATGGGTTCGAGTTTAGGTTATAGGTTTTGGTTTTGGTTTAGGTTATAGGTTTTGGGATTTGAGAATGGTTTCGGGTTTAGGTTATAGGTTTTGATTTTGGTTTAGGTTATAGCTTTTTGGATTTGAGAATGGGTTATGGTTTAAGTTTATAAAATTGGGTTCAGGTTCGGGATCGGGTTTGAGTTTGGGTTTTCGAGTTTAGGTTTAGGTTTAGGTTAGGGAGTTAAGATTAGGATTAGGTGTAGGTTTAGCTTTAGGAAATTGAGTTTAGGTTATAGGTTTAGGGAAAGGTTAGGTTTAGGTTATAGGTTTTGGGATTTGGGAATAGTTTTAGGTCATAAGTATAGGTTTAAGTTAGGTTATAGGTTAAGGTTTAGGGATAGGTTATAGGTTTTGGAATTTGAGAATGGGTTTGGGTTTAGGTTATAGGTTTTGGTTTTGGTTTAGGTTATAGGTTTTAGGATTTGAGAATGGGTTCGGGTTTAGGTTATAGGTTTTGGTTTTGGTTTAGGTTATAGGTTCTTGGATTTGAGACTGTTCGGGTTCAGATTTGGGATTAGGTTTGAGTTTGGGTTTTCAAGTTTAGGTTTAGGTTTAGGTTAGAGAGTTGAGATTAGGATTAATTGTAGGTTTAGCTTTAGGAAATTGAGTTTAGGTTATAGGTTTAGGGAAATGTTAGGTTTAGGTTATAAGTTTTAGGATTTGGAAATAGTTTTAGGTTATAAGTATAGGTTTAAGTTAGGTTATAGGTTAAGGTTTAGGGATAGGTTATAGGTTTTGGGATTTGAGAATGGGTTCGAGTTTAGGTTATAAGTTTTGGTTTTGGTTTTGGTTTTGGTTATAGGTTTTTAGATTTGAGAATGGGTTATGGTTTAGGTTTAGGAAATCGGGTTCAGGTTCAAGATTGGGTTTGAGTTTAGGTTTTCAAGTTTAGGTTTAGATTTAGATTAGGGAGTTGAGATTAGGATTAGGTGTAGGTTTAACTTTAGGGAATTGAGTTTAGGTCATAGGTTTAGGGAAAGGTTAGGTTTAGGTTATAGGTTTTGGGATTTGGGAATAGTTTTAGGTTATAAGTATAGGTTTAGGATAGGTTATAGGTTAAGGTTTAGGGATAGGTTATAGGTTTTGAGATTTGAGAATGGGTTCGGGTTTAGGTCATAGGTTTTGGTTTCGGTTTAGGTTGTAGGTTTTGGGATTTGAGAATGGGTTCGGGTTCAGGTTATAGGTTTTGGTTTTGGTTTAGGTTATAGGTTCTTGGATTTGAGAATGGGTTATGGTTTAGGTTTAGGAAATCGGGTTCAGGTTCAGGATTGGGTTTGAGTTTGGGTTTTTCAGTTTAGGTTTAGGTTTAGGTTAGAGAGTTAAGATTAGGATTAAGTGTAGGTTTAACTTTAGAGGATTGAGTTTAGGTTATAGGTTTAGGGAAAGGTTAGGTTTAGGTTATAGGTTTTGGGATTTGGGAATATTTTTAGGTTATAAGTATAGGTTTAGGTTAGGTTATAGGTTAAAGTTTAGGGATAGGTTATAGGTTTTGGGATTTGAGAATGGGTTCGGGTTTAGGTTATAGGTTTTGGTTTTGGTTTAGGTTATAAGTTATAGGTTTAGGTTAAGGTTTAGGCTTAGGTTTAGGTTTAGGTTATAGGTTTTGGGATTTGAGAAAGGGTTTGGGTTTAGGATATAGGTTTTGGGATTTGAGAATGGGTTCGGGTTTTGGTTTAAGTTATAGGTTTGTTTTTTTGAGAATGGGTTATGGTTTAGGTTTAGGAAATCAGGTTCAGGTTCAGGATTGGGTTTAAGTTTGGGTTTTTAAGTTTAGGTTTACATTTAGGTTAGGGAGTTAAGATTAGGATTAGGTGTAGTTTTCACCTTAGGGAATTGAGTTTAGATTATAAGTTTAGGAAAAGGTTAGGTTTAGGTTATAGGTTTTGGGATTTAGGAATAGTTTTAGGTTATAAGTATAGGTTTAGGTTAGGTTATAGGTTTTGGGATTTGATAATGGGTTCGGGTTTAGGTTATAGGTTTTGGTTTTGGTTTAGGTTGTAGGTTTTGGGATTTGAGAATGGGTTCGGGTTTAGGTTATAGGTTTTGGTTTTGCTTTAGGTTATAAGTTCTTGGATTTGAGAATGGGTTATGGTTTAGGTTTAGGAAATCGGGTTCAAGTTCAGGATTGGGTTTGAGTTTGGGTTTTCCAGTTTAGGTTTAGGTTTAGGTTAGAGAGTTGAGATTAGGATTAAGTGTAGGTTTAACTTTAGGAAATTGAGTTTAGGTTATAGCTTTAGGGAAAGGTTAGGTTTAGGTTATAGGTTTTGGGATTTGGGAATACTTTTAGGTAATAAGTATAGGTTTAAGTTAGGTTATAGGTTAAGGTTTAGGGATAGGTTATAGGTTTTGGGATTTGAGAATGGGTTTGGGTTTAGGTTATAGGTTTTGGTTTAGGTTATAGGTTTTGGGATTTGAGAATGGGTTATGGTTTAGGTTTAGGAAATCGGGTTCAGGTTCGGGATTGGGTTTGAGTTTGGGTTTTCAAGTTTAGGTTAGGGAGTTGAGATTAGGATTAGGTGTAGGTTTAACTCTAGGAAATTTAATTTAGGTCATAGGTTTAGTGAAAGGTTAGGTTTAGGTTATAGGTTTTGGGATTTGGGAATAGTTTTAGGTTATAAGTATAGGTTTAGGATAGGTTATAGGTTAAGGTTTTGGGATAGGTTATAGGTTTTGAGATTTGAGAATGGGTTCGGGTTTAGGTCATAGGTTTTGGTTTTGGTTTTGGTTATAAGTTTTGGGAGTTGAGAATGGGTTCGGGTTTAGATTATAGGTTTTGGTTTTGGTTTAGGTTATAGGTTTTGGTTTAGGTTATAGGTTATAAGTTTAGGTTAAGGTTTAGGATTAGGTTTAGGTTTAGGTTATAGGTTTTGAGATTTGAGAATGGGTTATGGTTTAGGAAATAGGTTTTGGTTTCGGTTTAGGATATAGGTTTTGGGATTTGAGAATGGGTTCAGGTTTTGGTTATAAGTTTTGGTTTTGGTTTTAGTTATAGGTTTTTGGATTTGAGAATGGATTATGGTTTAGGTTTAGGAATTCGGGTTCAGGTTCAGGATTGGGTTTAAGTTTGGGTTTTTAAGTTTAGGTTTACATTTTAGTTAAGGAGTTGAGATTATGATTAGGTGTAGGTTTCACTTTAGGGAATTGAGTTTAGGTTATAGGTTTAGGGAAAGGTTAGGTTTAGGTTATAGGTTTTGGGATTTGGGAATAGTTTTAGGTTATAAGTATAGGTTTAGGTTAGGTTATAGGTTTTAGGATTTGATAATGGGTTCGGGTTTAGGTTATAGGTCTTGGTTTTGGTTTAGGTTATATGTTTTGGGATTTGAGAATGGGTTCGGGTTTAGGTTATAGGTTTTGGTTTTAGTTTTAGTTTTGGTTTAGGTTATAGGTTTTTGGATTTGAGAATGGGTTATAGTTTAGGTTTAGGAAATCGGGTTCAGGTTCGGGATTGGGTTTGAGTTTGGGTTTTCGAGTTTAGGTTTAGGTTTAGGTTTAGGTTAGGGAGTTGAGATTAGGATTAGGTGTAGGTTTAACTTTAGGGAATTGAGTTTAGGTCATAGGTTTAGGGAAGGTTAGGTTTAGGTTATAGGTTTTAGGATTTGGGAATAGTTTTAGGTTATAAGTATAGGTTTAGGTTACGTTATAGGTTAAGGTTTAGGGATAGGTTATAGGTTTTGAGATTTGAGAATGGGTTCAGGTTTAGGTCATAGGCTTTGATTTTGGTTTAGGTTATAAGTTTTGGGATTTGAGAATGGGTTCGGATTTAGGTTATAGGTTTTGGTTTTGGTTTTGGTTTTGGTTATTGGTTATTGGTTTAGGTTTATGTTGAGGTTAGGTTTAAGTTATAGGTTTTGGGATTTGGGAATAGTTTTTGGTTATAAGTATAGGTTTAGGTTAGGTTATAGGTTAAGGTTTAAGTATAGGTTATAGGTTTTGGGATTTGAGAATGGGTTTGGGTTTGGGTCATAGGTTTTGATTTTAGTTTAGGTTATAAGTTTTGGGATTTGAGAATGGGTTTGGGTTTAGGTTATAGGTTTTGGTTTTGGTTTAGGTTATAGGTTTTGGTTTAGGTTATAGGTTATAGGTTTAGGTTTAGGTTAAGGTTAGGTTTAGGTTATAGGTTTTGGAATTTGGGAATAGTTTTAGGTTATAAGTATAGGTTTAGGTTAGTGTAACACCCTGAATTTTTGGCCAACCTGGGATTATACGTCCTTAGGCAATGTGTCAACCATAACGCCTTGGTAACCTCTCAGAACCCAATTCCAAAGCCAAAAAAATCGTGTAGAACTAAATCTTTTAGAAATTAAGCGTAAGTTAACTGGCGGTACGTTAGATTAGCTGTGAAATTATCCCTGAACACTTTAAATACGTTCTATAAGATCCAAAACTTATAGAATCAATGACGCTATAATACCCTAAAACTTAGGATCAAACTCTAAACCCATTTGCTCTCAGGAACCCTTTAAAACTTTGTATTAGATCTAGACCGCGCGTCGAAAGTCCGATACCTACAATCTTAGACCGTTATGACCGCTTAGCTGGACTTGACAATCATTTCAAAAATCAAGCCCAACCGACGTTCAGAGGCTATTTCATTGAGCCTGGAGTAAAGAGAGTGAGAAAGGATAAGGATTTGAAAATTTTAATCTAAATCTGACACGTGACTTTGCACATTATTATTAAGCGTTCTGACCGTCAGAATTCAGCCAAATTTCATCATCGGATCAGGAAAAATTTCTCTTTCATATCATGAGACATGTAGACCTGATTTAAGTGCGATGACCGCTGAACTGAAATTGGACCGCCACGTGCGATCTGCGAACACTATCGGACTGAAAACTTGATGTGAGAAGGATCCAGTATCCATGAGCTTAAGTCTGACCGCATTCGGCCAGGGGACCTCCAGAAATGCTCCGTTGAGATGGAACAGTCCGTATTTGGACATAAAATAAGTATACTTTGTTCCCAAGTCTATTTAGGTTATATTTTAGCCTATATTAGGGCTTTAAACCCTCTCACAACTCTCCCATACAAATTTGCAACAAACCCTAGATAGAGAGAGAGAGAGAGAAAGTGAGAGATTTTGAGAGCAGTGGGAGAGAATTCCCGCCACTTGCTGCAGCTTTTGCACATGCCAAAGCACCGCACTCCAATCACTTTCTCGGTGATTCCAACGCACTCTTAGGTAAGAAAAACCCTAACTACTTGCTGATTTAGGGTTCTTTCGATTCAAATAGCAACATAGCTTATGTATCTTGTGCAGTAGGTCGCCTGTACACCGTTAACGAAGCGTATACGTTCAAATCGAATCGATACACGTCTAAGGCGAAAGGTGAGGATTTTAGACGCTTTGATTGACTGATTTCAAAGCTTTCAATGTCGTTTAATAGTAGATTATCGACGGCAACGCCGTTTGACATGTACAACATGCTGTCCATTTTCCGTTTCGTAAACGTACGGTAAATATAAGATTTAGGGTATTTTAGGCATTTATAGAAAATACTGTATACGTCCATATTTTTCTGAAATACTTGACATGTAAATTCATCGTGTTACGATATTATGTATGCGTGTATAATCTGTTTGGCGAAGAGATTCGTCCTAATGCGCACTTTGAGTCGACATATGCTATGTAGACTAAAGTGTGTAGACTAAGTGTTTGTATAAATGTTTGTATTAGTATGTATTGAGTAAATGGTGTTGTGAATGAGTTTTGAGATTGAATTCTCAAGTAATATGCTGATGTGAATGATTTTCATCATGTTGGCTATATGTATTGATTTCATTATATGTACGAAATGCATGTGTTGGATAATTTTCTTAAGCTGTAGGTTATAACATGTGTCAACATGCTTACAATGTTGTATTTCATTTTTGTTACTCACATATGCTTACTAATGTTGATACATAAATGCTTGGGGCTATGACCTAGTCCAGGCAGTCGGTAATGGATTGAACTCGTAGTTGGCTTCTAATTGCCACGAAGGACGCGTCGATGAATGCGAGTCGTGTTTTGAGTTGGCGGTAGTGGTTAGGCCACACGAAGTGTTTTATGCACTTCATGTTGTTCAGCTCGAGATGCGCTCGTGCTAGTCGAGCCCGTCAAGTAACCCGACTGGCCATTGTATGTTCACCCCGTATGAGTCATAACTACTTAAACCTAGGGTATTGAACTTACCATTGAAAATCCTGTTAACCATGGTACCTTGATCCATAAAGACTCATGAGCTAGGCATGGTGGTATGGGACACCGTGGTCGAGCTGTCGGCCTATACTAGGGCCACAAACCTCCCTATAGTGACCAGTGAGCACCCTACTCTGAGCAGATTATGGTAGTATGGGACAATATATTCTTGTTGTCGGCCTACATTGATAAGGTGATGGGGGAGTGGAGCAACGAGTGCGAGCAACAGCCCTGACAGCCCTTTGTAGTGACCTTGATTTATCCTGACACCACATGGGGGCGACGAGTCCTGATGCAGTCTTAAGGATAAATAAGCCTGTATTGATAAGGTGATGGGGGAGCGGTGCAACGAGTGCGAGCAACAGCCCTTGCAGCCCTTGCAGCGACCTACAAATATAACATCGTATGAGTTTACTAGGAATGACGACCCTAAACAGGATCTGTGTTGGGATTGATATAAGTAAGGTACCCTAGTTTCTCAATCCTGCTGTATGAAAAGGACTAATAACAACCCGGTAATCATTATCCATATCGCATTAAATGTGCCTGGAAGATGTGGAGCACTGCGGGAAGAAAGCATGTCGCGGACGCAGATGGTGCCGCATGAGGGAGTATGTCGGTGAGGGCATTCATCATGTCATTTCATGCATGCATTAACAACAGTATCTAGGAATGTTTGATTGACTGCTCTACTATTATCGCGTGATTGATTTGATAACATGCTAATCTTTGCTCTATGATTCTACTGAGTTAATTACTCACTCCCACGTTACGGGACAGTGTTCCGGACACCACCAGACCCTTTTGTAATTACAGATGATGGCGCGGCCTGCGAGGCAGAGCCGAACTTGATGATGAGGAGGAGGATCCCTCCTTTATGCGTGATCTGATCGACAGGATTACAGGGAGGTTGAGTAGATGTCTAGACACTTGTCATTTTATATTTTTGGAGCACTCATGTAAATTCTTTTCTTTTCATTTTTGGAGTACACATGTATTTAATTAACCTGGTAACATGTTCACACTCTGGAGACATACTATTAATTATATATTTTATGTATGTATCACAGCCTTCTGCTAATTTAACTGTCTCTGGAGTATGATATGCTGTTTTGGCTTAGTCTCAATCTTGTTTAATGTCATTCTACAGACAACATGCATTTATCATTATCTATGTTGCATAAGTGATGTTCTGGAACTCGGGAGTTGGGTTTCTACCCAACCACCGATTTTCGGAGTGTTACAGTTAGGTTATGGGTTTTGGGATTTGAGATTGGGTTTGGGTTTAGGTTATAGGTTCTAGGATTTGAGAATGGATTCGGGTTTAGGTTATAAGTTTTAATTTTGGTTTAGGTTTAGGTTTAGGTTATAGGTTTTGGGATTTGAGAATGGGTTCGGGTTTAGGTTATAGGTTTTGGTTTTGGTTTAGGTTATAGGTTTTGAGATTTGAGAATGGGTTCGAGTTTAGGTTATAGGTTTTGGTCTTGGTTTAGGTTATAGGTTTTGATTAAGGTTATAGGTTATAGGTTTAGGTTTAGGTTAAGGTTAGGTTTAGGTTATAGGTTTTGGGATTTGGGAATAGTTTTAGGTTATAAGTATAGGTTTATGTTAGGTTATAGGTTTTGGGATTTGAGAATGGGTTTGGGTTTGGGTTTAAGTTATAGGTTCTGAGATTTGAGAATGGATTTGGGTTTAGGTTTTAGGTTTTTGTTTTGGTTTAAGTTTAAGTTTAGGGATTTGAGTTTATATTATATGTTTAGGTTTAGGTTTTAGGTTTAGGTGTAGGTTTGGGTTTGGGTTTTGGGATTTGAGAATGGGTTCGGGTTTAGTTTATGGGTTTTGAAATTTGAGAATGGGTTCAGGTTTAGGTTATAGGTTTTGGTTTTGGTTTAGGTTATAGGTTTTGGGATTTGAGAATGGGTTCGGGTTTAGGTTATAGGTTTTGGTTTTGGTTTAGGTTATTGGTTTTGGGATTTGAGAATGGGTTCAGGTTTAGGTTATAGGTTTTGGTTTTGGTTTAGGTTATAGGTTTTGGGATTTGAGAATGGGTTCAGGTTTAGGTTATAGTTTTTGGTTAAGGTTATAGGTTATAGGTTTAGGTTTAGGTTAAGGTTAAGTTTAGGTTATAGGTTTTGGGATTTGAGAATAGATTCGGGTTTAGGTTATAGGTTTTGGTTTTGGTTTTGGTTTTGGTTTAGGGATTTGAGTTTAGGTTGTATGTTTAGGTTTAGGTTTTAGGTTTGGGTTTGGGTTTTGGGATTTAAGAATGGGTTCGGGTTTAGGTTATAGGTTTTAGTTTTGGTTTAGGTTATAGGTTTTGGGATTTGAGAATGGGTTCGGGTTTAGGTTATAGGTTTTGGTTTAGGTTTAAGTTCTAAGTTTTGGGATTTGAGAATGGGTTCGGGTTTAGGTTATAGGTTTTGGTTTTGATTTAGGTTATAGGTTTTGGTTAAGGTTATAGGTTTAGGTTTAGGTTTAGGTTAAGGTTAGGTTTAGGTTATAGGTTTTGGGATTTGGGAATAGTTTTAGGTTATAAGTATAGGTTTAGGTTAGGTTATAGGTTTTGGGATTTGAGAATGGGTTTGGGTTTAGGTTATAGGTTTTGGTTTAGGTTATAGTTTTTGGTTTTGGTTTAGGTTTAGGTTTAAGGATTTGAGTTTAGGTTATATGTTTAGGTTTAGGTTTAGGTTTGGGTTTGGGTTTTGGATTTGAGAATGGGTTCGGGTTTAGGTTATAGGTTTTGGTTTAGGTTATAGGTTCTGGGATTTGAGAATAGATTCGGGTTTAGTTTATTAGTTTTGGTTTTGGTTTTAGTTTAGGTTTAGGGATTTGAGTTTAGGTTATTTGTTTAGGTTTAGATTTTAGGTTTATGTTTAGGTTTAGGTTTGGGTTTGGGTTTGGGTTTTGGGATTTAAGAATGGGTTCGGGTTTAGGTTATAGGTTTTGAATTTGACAATGGGTTCGGGTTTAGGTTATAGGTTTTGGTTTTGGTTAGGTTATAGGTTTTGGGATTTGAGAATGGATTTTGGTTTAGGTTATAGGTTTTGGGATTTGAGAATGTGTTCAGGTTTAGGTTTATAGGTTTTAATTTACGTTATAGGTTTCAGTTTAGGTTATAGGTTAACGGTTTAGGTTAAGGTTTAGGTTTAGGTTTTAGGTTTTTGGATTTGAGAATGGGTTCGGGTTTAGGCTATAGGTTTTGGTTTTGGTTTAGGTTATAGGTTTTAGGTTTAGGTTTAGGTTATAGGTTATAGGATTTGAGAATGGGTTCGGGTTTAGGTTATAGGTTTTGGTTTTGGTTTTAGTTATAGGTTTTGATTTAGGTTATAGGTTATAGGTTTAGGTTTTGGTTTTGATTTAGGTTATAGGTTATAGGTTTAGGTTTAGGTTATAGGTTTTGATTTAAGTTGTAGGTTAT
This sequence comes from Magnolia kwangsiensis, assembly GCA_037074715.1. Classification (NCBI taxonomy): domain Eukaryota; kingdom Viridiplantae; phylum Streptophyta; class Magnoliopsida; order Magnoliales; family Magnoliaceae; genus Magnolia; species Magnolia kwangsiensis. Next base: position 102,728,896 of record CM073578.1, on the reverse strand, counting down.
AGGTTTAGGTTTTGATTTTGGTTTTGATTTAGGTTATAGGTTATTAGTTTTAGTTAAGGTTTAGGTTTATGTTATAGGTTTTTGGATTTGAGAATGGGTTAGGGTTTAAGTTAAGGGTGTGGTCCCTTCAAATACAAATACAAACACGGTCTGTCCAAATGGCCAGGCCCTTCCAATGTCGTCCATAGAAAATGGACAGATTCATCATGATCATAATAGTAGTTCCCACCTTCCAGGAACCCCCGTTCATCCGGATAGCTCTGACGCACATCCGGGTCTGCTCCATTAATTTCGAGCAAAAACATAAATACGGCCTGTCCAAATGGTCAGGCCCCTCCAATATCGTCCATAGGAAATGGACAGCTTCATCATGGTCATAACAACGGTTCCCACATTTCAAGGACCCCCGCTCTTCTGGATAGTTCCGACGCACATCCGGATTTGCTCCATTAATTTCGAGCAAATACATAAATACAGCCTGTCCAAATGGTCAGGTCACTCCAATCATGTGCATTCTTGACAAGAGACGTACCAGATGCTTGAATCTGAAATATGCAGTTCCAATCCTCCCACATGCAACATTCACTTGAAAGAATGCGCATAATTGTCAAGCTTGAGTAATCAATACAGGAACTGCACCATGACCATGTCAGTGACAGGAGAAGTTAATTAATGAAGGTAACAGTGCTTACTGTACTTAATAAGAAATCATGTCATTCACTAACACATCCATAAAACATTTGAATGTATCTGGGAAGTATTCCAACGGTTCAGTTTGCTGATACATGGCCCAAATGAGCAAGTGTTGCATTGCTAGTCTACACAAGCCCATTCAGAGGAGAAAACCAACTATGAAGCAGCCAATTGTATGGTAGAACACAGGACATCTTCTATGATTTTAAGCACTAACAACAAAGTGAAGTTCCCATTTCACCATTCCACAACCTATTTGATCCACAATTTCCAAATGATCAAGAATAGAGTGAGATCACAAACTGATTTGGCCCCACTCATTCCTTTTGGATAGCCTACATATAAAGAATTAGAGAATAAATTCAATACATGCTTTGTATTAACAAAGATCTGGGGCACTCAGATTACAATTACTAGGTGTGCATGACACTACATCTTGAATAAAATAGGTATTAGTATGTGAAAACATTAATAAATAATTGTTGCAAAGAAAGAAACCAAAATCCTCGTCAAATCAATGGCACTTACAATCATACACACACATCTATAACATCAGGTTACAATAAAAACCTAGATAATAAGATAAACAAGATAATTGATTCGGTCAATTCAGGTGGGGTTTTTTTTTTTTTCCCTGCATTTTTAAGTCAGCAAATCATATGACTACATATCACAATGTATATTGAATGGCCGATTATTCAGGAAATTCCTATCTTTGTGAGTATATGTTAATAACATGCCACATGACAAGAGCAATGTCCGTCAAAAAAAATAAATTAAATGCATATGACCATACCAAATGGATCATAGAGAAATTAAAAACTAATACATATGACTACTGAAGCATACCAAACACTACAAAAAAATAGGGCTCTTTTTAAACTCAACAAGCTTTCACATTGAACAAGTTGAGAAAGGAACCAGTTTCGACACTTGCATCATAGTTAGTTGTCCAGCAATACTTCTCCAAACATGTGATGCCATGCATGAGATCTGGACCATTCTTCTAGTCATACCTTAGAAAGCCATGTATATTCACATCAAAGATTGAGCAAAACCTAATGGTCCCTTAGAGAAAGGCCAAGGTGATCCAAGCAATGATACTCAGATGCATGCACATGTACCAATCATAGACTTATACAAGAACATGCCCAATCATCAGCTGGGGCCTATCATAATCATGCTTTTATCTAAAAGAGGTTGTTGTGATTACCAAGTGGCATGTACTTATGTGAGAAATTAAAATAGTTAGAATGAAAGTTTATGTAGATATTCAATATAGGCATGTTGTCGAAGTTTTTTGTTGATAATCCTAATTTGTGGACTAAAGAAGGTTCACAACAGGCCCTACCTAATGTTTGGAAGGTCCTCTTCAAACTCTAATTTCATATTAAAACTTAGAAAGGGTAACATGAGAATCATGTAGCTGACCTGTATTTAGTCACAAAGTAATGAAGGAATGTACAAATCTCTACTATGGCCAATTCCTTGCCAAGGCATAGCTTGCAACCTCCTCCAAATATCAGGAAATGTTGATGAGACTCTAAGCTATTGTCCTGCATTCAATGATCATTTGTATCTCATCCACTAAAAAAAGAAAACATAAATAAATAAATAAATAAAATAAAGAAAGAAAGAAAGAAAGGGCAACAAATAATGTTAGCCTTTGTCGTGGCAAGTTGGGGTTTTGGGCAAAAGGAAACGACATATCATTCTTCTTGTTGTCTTTTGGGCTATATGGGCGGAGCGTAATTGTCATGCCCCAAACCCAAAAATCGGATTCACAGGAATCCTGATCGCCGAATCCAGTGCCGACAGCCTCCGTAGTACCCCATTCTTGGCTCCTAGCATTCATATGCCAGATTTTCGATCCTTGGATCCTACAAGGAGGATTTATTTTTTTTTGTACATTTAACTAGTAATAAGCATAACCACAAGTTTACCCAAATCATAAAGGCAACATCATCATCACATATCCACTAATATAATCATTTGAATACAATGCTGAAAGGGAAATATATATGTCAAAATCAAAGCTCCAAAAAACAGCTGCACGCTCCAAGCTCAATGCTGTTGCAACCTAACATCACCTGCACGCATCTATCGTACATAAGCTTATAGAAAGCTTAAAGGGTAGTGTAAGTGTGTGCACGAGATAAGTGCCAAGTATTCAATACAATATCATAATCATACAATACCGGAAAGCTATTAATCCATAAACTATACAGTGACTGAATAAGCAGAAACACTGATAAGAGCAGGAATTATCAGCGTAAACAGAAATTCTGACAAGATTATAATCATGCGATAACAGAATAAGCGGAAGTATGAACAAGTCCATAAGTTAATCAATATCAAAATACGGAATATGGGACAGCTATGAAAATGATGAGTCATAGATAATCAAATGTCGAATGAAAGGATATAATGTAATACACAATTCGAAAGAGCTAACAAATATCATCACTCTCATCTAAGTCACAGGAATACAGAAACATAACAACCCACAATGCCACACGTCGAAGATGTAATGGAATATGCAGTATATGGTGCTAATAGAATGACCATGTCGGGATGATAGTACGTAGTATCGCAGGCTATGGGGTCCACCACAAGGAACCTCCATCCAAACCAGTCCCATACTTAAATTTGGATAGTCTGACTCAACGTGGTAAACTCCTGATCTCACGCGCCCAACCGAAATCCTTGCCATAACGAAGATACACAACAATTAGTTGCGCACCACCAGCCCGAGTGGATAGTGAATGGATGAATGAATGAGTATGCAACTCCTACTCAGTAGCCTGTCAGCACAGTAGCCTGCCAACCGCTGGTAGCTCGCCCAGTGTGGTAGCTCGCCCAGGCCTCAGCCCCGCCCACATCACACCCGCCCACATCAGCGTCGCCCACATGCACCCGCCCACATGCACAATAGTGACGGGGTGTCATAATATCATGTCAGTCCTCATATCAGTACGGTTCCTCTCTGGAAAAATCATCGGGGTCTATTACACTTCACACCACCTACCGCCCCAATCAAGCGCACAACTGGGTAAGTGGAAAAGACCTCAGTATTCGCCTGTCAGTAGTCTGCCAATACCTACCCGGCTCGTCGATAGTGAACCCATTCCTCGATCTGGTAAGGCCACACCCCCTAGCCATGCCTACTCCCTCGGGCGGGTAAGGCCACACCCCCTTCCAACCGACCACGACACAGTGGAGAGCGCATCCATCTGATAATCGGCACTCAACGCTCATCTACCCACTCAGTCTAGACGTTGGAGCATCCTCTGGAACTAAGAGGGTATTTAGGGATTTTCACCCAGGGCCATCTATGACGGCCCGATGCTCGAACAGATTTTTGGTGTCCCATCTGGCCATCCACGATATGCCTGTGGAGGCTACGGCCCTGATGTCACTAGGGCGTACAGTAATCACAACACAATGCAAGATGCATGAGTCATACAACCAATCATGCATCAATCCTGCACATGTCGTGCGCTCATGTGAGATAATCTCCACCTATCAGGAAGTCTCACATCATCCTGCCCAATGACATATGCAATGGTCAATCACATCTCATAACAAACATGCAGATAATACGAATGAGCATGTATCATGATGTTATGATGTCACATACTCATAAACGGTATCAATAACCGGCGTCGACAATGTGAACTTTTAACCAACATTGCCCCCAAGGAATGGCCCACATAGAATCAAATATATAATGGGCACATGGCCTCACACAAGGGCTAAATATACGAAACAGGTGGGCCCTGGTCATGGGCCTAACACATATCACAATGGGCCTTGCCCATAGGCCTCAAATACATCTGGATGGGTCACACCCATGGGCCTAAGATATATCACAATGGGCCTCAAATATACTTCACAGGTGAGTCACATACCTGGGTCTAATACACATCAGTATGGGCTACATCACATAGGCCTAATATACATCACTATGGCCATAACTCATGGGATTTAAATACACAATAGGTGGGCCCTACACATGGGCCTCAAATATATACCACGGGTGAGCATCAATGGACGAGTCACCAATACAACAAGATGGGCCTAATGACACAGACCCCATAAATATATCGAATAGGCCGCACCAATTGGGCCTTACATACATTGCAATGGGCCATGACCCATGGGCCTTGCATACATCACAATGGGCCTTGCAACATGGGCCTCATATATATTTAAGGTGGGCCTCAACAACGGGCCTCATACACATCAAGGTGGGCCTCAACAACGGGCCTCATACACATCAAGGTGGGCCTCAACAACAGGCCTCATACACATCAAGGTGGGCCTCAACAACGGGCTTCATATACATCAAGGTGAGCCTCAACAACGGGCCTCATACACATCAAGGTGGGCCTCAACAATGGGCCTCATACACATCAAGGTGGGCCTCAACAACGGGCCTCAATATGGCCTTAGCAATAGGCTACATATATATCAAGATGGGCCTAATCAATCATATGGGCTAAATCAATCAAATGGCCGATACGAGCAGGCCGATCAAATGGACCGATACAAATGGGTTGTGCGTCATAGAGTTGTACTAAGCATGTTATAAAGTAATGCCCTATCCTTACAACACAGCTGGCCTAGACGGCTTGCATACAACAAGTACGGGCCTATAAATGGGCCCTAGGGAGAGTCGCAATGCGGACATTTAACCAACATTATACTCATAATGTGGATGTCAAACCAACATTGGTCCCAACGTGTAGCCCGTAGTGAATAACATTACATAAACCAGGTTGAGATCACACATTGCAATAGACCTTAGGTACACCCCATTGGGCCTTAAATACATCAAATGGGCCATGTCATATGGGCCTTTTACTCATCAAATGGGCCACATCAATGGGCCGCACCAATGGGCCTTATGTGCATTGCAATGGGTCATAACCCGTGGGCCTTAGATTGCATCAAATGGTTCTCGACCCATGGGCCTTATACATATCAAATGGGCCTAATCCCATGGGCCTTAAAATAAATCAAATGGGTCCAATCCCATGGACCTTGGAACACATCAAATGGGTCCACTCTATAGGCCTTAAATTACATCAAATGGGCCTAATCCCATGGGCTTTAAAATATATCAAATGAGTCCAATCCCATGGACCTTAGAACACATCAAATGGGTCACTCTATGGGCCTTAAATAGTTCAACAACTAGCTACATTCATGGACCTAATTAAATTCAACTGTGGTGGGCCTCAAAAGTACATTCATTAAGCCCAACATTTAAGGAACTAAAGGTATAAATTATTTCTTGTAAGATCTTTATAATATGGTGGGCCCCACTCCTTAAAATTTCAGTCCAAGGCCAGCATAATTATAACATGTTGCTGTCCTAAATTTGGGCACTCCATTGGAGTGAGTCCAAGGCCTCTAAAACTCTAAAAATTGAGGGTCAAAGTCCTTCATCATGCATATGATAAGAAGAAACCCAAAAAGGTGGCCCACCATCAGAAGAAATATTTTTGAATTATGGTTTTTTTATCAAGGAATATTGCTGGACTGCACAGCAGAAAAAATCTGGGAGTCCAACCATCTTGGCCCATTCTTTTGGATACCCAGACGGGGTCACTTGAGGCTGAAATTTCATAGAGTGATACTTTCATAGGTGAGACACACCCCCACAAAATTTCATAATTTTTAGATATCTTTAAGTATTTTAATTAATTTAAACAAAACAGACTGTCCAGAAAAATCGAACAGACCTGGACGTCCCAACGTAGTGGGCCAGTCCAGCCCTCACTATGGTGTGTACAGGGATTTATTGGTCCTGAAATTTGGTAGGTGGGTTCTAACATAAGTGGAACACACTCCTAAAATATTTTAGAATTTTTAGACATCTGTAAATATTTTAATTCATTTACATAAATCAATCTGTCCTGAAAATCAAACTGATCTGGACACCATATTATAATGGGCCGGTCCCGCCATCACCATGGTGTGTACAGCCGTCCATTGGCCCCAAAATTTTGTAGGTGGGTCTTACCATAAGTAGGCCACCCCCTAAAAAACTTTATAAATTTTAAATACTCATAAGTATTTTAATAAATTTTAAAAATCCAACTGTCCATGGTAGAATGTTGCTGGAATAGTGCATAAAATTCAGATTGTCCACCTCACTTGGACCACACCTTTGGGACCCCAATGAAGGTCAGTTGGGGCTGAAATTTGGGGGACATTAAGATGAGATCCTCACCTTTCAGAAAGTATATTTAATAGGTATGAATAGTCCCCAAACAGTCCCAAAATTTGGTCCAAAAAAAAATCAGAAACTGTCCAGAAAATTCTGAACAGCAACATGTACTTAGATAAAATTTATTATATAAGTTAAATAAAAAGGGAAATACATTAATGGACCACACACATCAGGAAATAAAATGAGGAAAAAGAGAGATAGAAGGACAATCCGGCCATAGGGAAAGGGGCTTCGCCACTATTGAGCCCTCTCAAGATCAATCACACCCGCACATCATACCTAGATCTACATTTACAACATGGATCTTTCACATGCATGGCCTATAATTAAAATGCATGGTGAGGATGCCATCCCCACCATGGTTATAAGGTCTAGATGACCCAAACATAATATGATATGAAATAAAACTACTATGATGGGGCCCATAGAGAAAGGCCTCATGTATGGATCATGCATGCATAAGGTAGGCCATTAGGCCACAACCATGGGATTGTGTGGGATCTCCACCATTGATTGGTGGGTCCTACACTTCCCTCATGAAAGAAAGAAAATATCTAGGCTATATAAATCAGATTTTTTACATTTAGAGGAGCCCCCACCGTTCGATTTTCTTACTCCTATGAGTTCCTTAGCACCTTAGCTTTGATTCCAATGGAGGAGATGGGGAATGGATGGTTAGGATGGGAGATCATGGGGTAAGAAAGTGGGCCACACTTGAAGTTTTGAAAGAGAGGGAGAGGCTTGGAGAATTCTCATACGTATGGGATTTCTCTCCTTAGATTTTTTTGAGTTTGAAAATGAGAAAGAGAGAGAGAGAGTTGTAAAGGGAGAGAGAGATAGGTGATGGATGTGGTGAGTGATGGGTGTAAGAAAATCTTGACTTTTGTAGCCATTTGTATAAGAAAAGCATGGGTGGTGTAAGAACTTTTTGACTTTGAGGGCTTTTGGTGTAAGAGAGGTATGGGCTTGTAAGAGATTCTTGACTTTTATAGTTGCTTGGGAATGGGTGAAAGGTGATGTGTACTTGACATGTACTTGACATGTGATGGATTGATGGATTGATGGGACTGATGTGACACCTCGTAGAGATTCTCTTGGGTTTCGCAACACGCGGCATTTTCTTCGCACCGAACATTGGCCCACATCTCTTGACCAGGGTATTGCCTCAGCGCGCAAGTCGCAACATCAAAACCGCAGCGATGGCGTGGTCGCTATGGTAAAGGTCTTGGGTTGAGTCGATATGGGTTGACGGCATACAAATCAGGGTTGCACGCAAATAATGGTTAAGGGTCGAAGGTTGCCGAAATTCGACCGGTAAGACCGTAGAAGTCTATGGAACGGTATAGTCTAGGATACGGGGCTTATAGTAATAATCGCTACTTTAGGAATTCCTCAGTCTCAGTTGCGGGAGTGTTCACTAGAGTGCTAGTTCTGTTTTGGGATTGGGCTCCGTAATGTTGTTTTTACCGGGTTTGGCTACTATGGGGCAGTTTTTTGTAGTTTTTGTTTTTCCTTGTTTCCTATAGCTTGCTATTTTTCCTATGCCTTGGCATCCATGTATGTTGTGTATCAAGATAAGAGTACTTGACAACCAACTTTAATGTAAGCATTAAGCATTGGATACTTTCCCATATTATAATACAGGACTGAAAGGGCAAGAGGAAGAAGAAGAAAGGGTCGTTGCATACAAGTGGTTGTAGATGATCAGTTTTTTATAGAATTATATATTAATGCAAAGAATACAACCAGCTTCATAAAAGCACATTGATAACATATAGAGAGAACTAGGTATAAAGAACAAGGAAAAGGTAGGTTATATTATTTTTTTTCCTGACCTTCATGAAGAGTTCATAGACTGCAAGTCCAATACAAGTCCTTTGTGGCAAATTTTTGGGAGTTGAATTTTCGATACATTTCAACCAATTCAAATATGCATAAGAACTAAGTTTCTGGTCATGACAAAAGTACATAATATCACTTCTTGGCAAATATATAGAAGCTGAATGTATTCATGGTCTTGGAACATACATCGTTAGTCAAAACAAAAACATTTAGAGCACTAAGAGTACATTTGGAGCACTTATTAATGAACTAAAATTAACTCATTGGCATGCATATCAAATATAAGTTAGCATAATCAAATGAAATAACCACAACGAATATTTTCTAGTTTCTAACACAAATTATAAAGTCAATAAACAGCGTCAAAGGAATATTCATTCATATAAACAAAAACATCATATAAATAGCCAGGAAGTCGTAAACTTAAAAATAAAATATAAAAGATCACATCCACACATATATCAACAAAGAAATCAAATAAAAAACCATATATCAATAGTTTCAAACCCAAGAAACTCATGACACAATCTAAGGCATGAAAATATCGTGCTTACAAATAATCCGTTCTGTATCGTGCTCTCTCACCTCTTCTAGAAGCCTTACTTTCAATTGTTGAGGCATGTCCTGCAGCATCAAGTTTCAATGTAGGTCATCCAACCATACAACCATGTGGGTCGACTCATGGGTAGAGAAGAAACAAAAAAGAAGAAGGCGCCGGTGACTTGAGGTGCCAATAGAATTGTTAGAGATTAGAATGGTAGCCTACTATTATGATCATTGAGGCTAAAGACTGTGGAAGAATTAGTAAATGCGCTTTGCATTAGGATCCTAAACTTAAAATTCTGCAAGCAAAATTACTTTCTTGTGTTGTTTCCTGTACATAGCCGTCTAGGTAAGCTTGGAAGGCTTCAATCGGTTATGGAAGTAGCGCTTGCATTTTGAGTTGGAGAAGAAGAACACCTGTGAGAAAGAAGAATAAAGGGAGTTCAGGATTAAAACAAGAAAAAATCAGTTCCAAATTCAATCATTTGTGATGTTTACCTGGGAATCAGGTCGCACAAATTTGATACCTTTTCCTGGGTATATCTTAGCACCACTGAAACGGCACAGTTCTGTCCTGAAAAATTCATAACATCAATGTTGGTATAATCTTATGCTACCAATGCAGGTGGAGCCAAAAGCATGAAAGAACCAATAAAAACCAGGGATTGTAATAAGACCCACTCAAATTTCCAATTTACAACTAGTTGGGCAGAAATTTTTCTTAAAAAGAAGTCAGTTCTACATGCAGCTTTAATGCATGTCCTCTGGGCTCCAATAGGTAAAGTAATCAGTAGATTCCAGTACGAAACTTCAGGCCTCCATTCCCCATGATGCAGATAACTTTTCACTTATATCACTGGACATTTTTCATCCTTTCTATAAAAATAAAAAAAATAAAAAATAAAAAATAAAAAAAAAGGTAGGAGAAATGGGTTGTTTGTGCTGGATTTTGCTTCAGGCTTCTGCAATTCATAGTTTACAAGTACAATAACTGTTTCTCCAGGGAGCTGGTTAGGTGTTATCTGGGTAACATGTTAGCAGGTATTTCCTACACCGTGGGGGTCCACCTTGATGTATGTATTGTATATCCACTCCATCCATCAGTTTTTCCAGCTCACTTTAGGACATGATTCCAAAAATGAAGTAGGTAGAAATCTTTACTGGATCACACCACAGGAAACAGAGATCATTGAATGCCCACCATTAAAAACTTCCTAGGGCCCACCGTAACATTTATTTGCCATCCAACCTGCTGATTAGGCCACACTGACCTGGATGAATGGAAAACACAAATATCAACTTGATTTAAAACTTTTGCGACCCCAAGAAGTTTTCAATGTTCGGATTCAATCCCTACTATGTGGTCCACTTGAGATTTGGATCTGCTTTTTGGGACCATGACGACCTAGAATGAGCTCGAAAAATAAATGGATGGCATGGATAAATTGGACATCATTCACACATGACATGTTGCTAATTACAAGCTAGTTGAATGAGAACTTCATCATCCAATTAGTTACATGCTGAAATAAAGTTTAGCTCACTCATGATCAAATATGGTTCATAATTTCACCATTTTTCATGAAGAAACATGAAATAAAATAGCAAAAGGCTAAGTACAAGTTACAACCTTACAAGAATTCCTAATCGCTAGTTCACAGTAAGATCTCACTCAGTATTAGCAAGGGAACTACTAAAGCAATTATTGTTGAGATGGGGATCTCTACAAATTTGAGAATTTTGTAAGAAACCTAAAAGCAAAGATTCAACTGCAACGAAAGCAATAGGACACTTTAACTGGGCACTTTATCAACCAATCACATGATCATATAATCCAAAGCTGCTTCCTTAACTAGTAGTCCAGATTCAACAAGCAAAATCAGATGGTTAACAACATTCTAAACTATGCTCCTTGCACAATGCAACCCCACAAGCTTGGTAGTCTAGACTGCAATACATGGATGCCACATGTACGGTGGATAAGGCATGCACTAGAACCATCCAATTGCTTGGTGGTTCCAAAAATAACATGGTCAGCTGTCCTAATTTAGTGAGAAAAATCAGATTGTCATGATCACCTATCAATGTGAATTGCGAATTTCAAGGTATGTTACACTGACAACGGAACCTGCAATTTTTGGGCACTTTAGAATGCCATAAATAATTCTAGCATATAAATTGATGATGCACTGCAACTTAAAACAGTGGGACAAGACATGCAAATTCTCAGGGAAATAATAAACAATTCAATTGCAAATGAGTCTAGATCCCGGGATGTTGCAATCCCATGGATCTTAAGACAATCCACTAACATCACCATCATTACCTTTAAATCCCATCCAATCCACCCTAATCCCTTCAAAATTGCTTGGGACATGTTTGGTTCAAGGGATTAAAAGGGATTGGAAGGTTTAATCCCGAGATTGGCCGGGCATCCCAAACAGACCAGGATGCTCTGGCGCATCTACCCCATCAGAATTCCAATTCGCCCCAACCATCGGGCAGTTATCCGAATAAGAATCTGATCTGATCACAACAATCCGGAGACCGTCCAGCTCGACAGCAAGAACCCCAAACGATTCCCCAGGTTCAGACACCGAATTCCGTTGGTCGATGAAGAACCCGTCCTCAAAATCCTCATCAATCATAACATCAATGGGTTCATTCATTTCCGGTAACGGGCTCATAACAGAATCATAATCAACGTCTTGGATTTGCTGCGGGCACGGATCAAATAGATCAAAGATGAGACTTACCTGATCTTCTTCCTCCTCTTCTTCATCTCCACTGTCTAAATATTCGGATTCAGAGCCAGATTCTTTAAATTCTCGGATGCGGGTGTCGATCTCGATGTCGAAATCCTCTTCATCTCTTATATTGGAGATGAGAATGGGGTGGTGGCTGGAGGGGGGTTGGGAGGGAGGGAAATCATGAAAATCGGGGGAGAATGGATCTGGGACGTAGATTTCATCGTGATCGAAGTCGGTGGACCAGAAGGGAATGGAATTTGCGGCTCCAATGACATCTTCAGGATCTCCTTCTTCTTCTTCTTGTTGGGGTAGGAAGAAGAGAAGATCTGCAGCTACCGCAACAACCCCCGCCATTGGAAAATGATGAAATGGAGATGGAGAGAGAGCTTGAGAGATGGGTTTTGTCATCGCGCAGGAAAAAATGGCGGACGGGAGGGTTTCATTTTTTGAGGGATTTGGGATTTTGGAGGGGGCGCGTGACGGACGGCTCCGGGTCGTTTTATGGTTTTAGGACCGTGGGGTCCACTATGATGTATTTCATATATCCACTCCTTTCATTAATTTTAAATTATTATTTTAAGTGTAATACAGAAAATTAGTTAGATCAAATCTATAAGGAGACCACACAAAATATTAACAGTAGAAATTTAATTTATATTATTTCTTATGGTGTGGTCCACTTAGACATTTAATCTAAATAATTTTTGGGCTAATACACTTAAATTATATATCAAAATTTTTGAACGACTTAAATCAAACACATATATTCCAATGGACTTCATGGATCCCCTTAAGCACTATCTATATTTAATATGTTTTAGGTGGGAAGGTACGATTTAGCTACAAAGCACTTAGGCTATAGCTATGGATTAAATCCCTAGCTATACTGCTACGAATTATTTGCGTAGCTAAAAGCTTTCAACCTCCATAGCCATTGCTCAATTTTTTGATAATGTTTGATTCCAAAATACTATCTCATGGTTTAATGCATAATGTAGCTGACAAATGCATATATTATAAAGTAGATGGTAGTTATATCATTATTATCTGTCTGTATGTTGATGACATGTTAATAATAAGTAATAAAATAGAAGGTGTGACTGAAACAAAGAAGTTTCTTTCTTCTGTATTTAAAATGAAGGATCTTGGACAAGTTGATATCATCTTAGGTATCAAAGTTAAAAAATATTGTGGGGGTTATACTTTGTGTCATTCTCATTATATTGAGAAAATACTAAACAAGTTTAACCATCTAAATATAAAGGAAGCAAAAACCTCATTTGATCCAAGTATCAAGCTAAAAGAAAATACTGGAAGAACAGTTGCACAATTAGAATATGCGAGTGGTATAAGAAGTCTTATGTATGTTATGCAATGCACTAGACCTGATATCGCATATGCTGTGAGTAAACTTAGTAGGTTTACTAGTAAACCTAGTACTGAACACTAGAATGCAATCAGTAGAGTCCTTGGTTACTTAACCAAAGACTTACGACTATTTTATTCAGAGTTTCCTGCCGTATTGGAAAGACATACCAATGCGAACTGGATATCGAGTGCAGGGGACAACAAGTCTACTACAGGGTGGGTATTCACCGTAGGAGGTGCAACTGTATCTTGGAGATCCAAGAAATAGACTTGCATAACGTACTTAACTATGAAGTTTGAATTCATAGCCCTGGCTGCAATAGGCAAAGAGGCTGAGTGGCTAAGAAATATTCTATTAGAAATTCCTTTCTGTATAAAGCTTACATCGGTTGTATCACTACATTGTGATAGTGAAGCCACATTAGCTAGAGCCTATAGCGGCACTTATAATGGTAAGTCTAGACATATCAGTCTTCGACATGATTATGTCAGACAGTTGATTCGAGATTAAATCATTACTATTTCCTATGTGAAATCAAGCAATAACCTAGTAGATCCTTTTACTAAACCTCTACCTAGAGAGGTAGTAAAGGCTACATCTAGAGGGATGGGGTTGAAACTCTTCAACCAAAGTTCCATCAGTGATAGTAACCCAACCTAAGGTCAGAAAATCTCTAATCTTGGGTTTAATGGGTAAGAACAAGTCACTGATATGTGAAAAGTTTTCAGCACTAAATTATATAACCTCATCCATAATAGATAAGTGTTGAGCATTACGAAAGAGGGTTGAGTCTTAGAACTCTTAATGAAATCCAGTCTTTAGGATAAGTGTCTTATAGTAACGGAGACACTGGAAGGATTTCACCTATATGAACGTAGAAATAGTGTCGTTTCTCATGAGAGTTAAGAGTTTTCTCTCGGGATCGTTCACGAATTAGGATAAACACATGGCCATTAATTGTACTGAGCAAGATTTTAGAAACTCTAACAACACATAGCGAATATGTGTGTGGTTTCTCCAACTCTGTTATATAGGAATAACTGGTTCAAAGCTGCGGCTACCAGTCATTTCGATAGAGTTTTGAGATACTTACACTAAGGAAAGATTAAAATCCAAAGATATCTTTCTTTATGCATATAAGCTGATTATTCTGGCAGAAATATTTAATCGATAAAAAATATATTTTTATAAAAATCAAGTGGGAGATTGTTGAAAATAATACTAATTTTATAAATATATATATATATATATATGTTTGAAAAAAGACTTTTTTTTCTTGTTTTTTGGGAATAGTCCTATATGGGAAAGGGAAGAGAAGAAAAAGATGTTTATATGAAAACAGTGGAGTATCTTAATATTTGCTCTCATAGTCCATGGACCATGGGACTTGCAGGTTCCAGTGCGAAGCACTGGAACACCATGCACGCGCACGCGCTCGCGCTCGCGCTCGGTCTCGGGCTTGGTGCGAGGGCGTGGGCATGTGAGGCAGTGTGGCTGTAGAGGCGCTAGTGGCGCACTTTACACTTCGTGTCGCAGAGGGTCGCTCCCTTCGTGAACCGGAGTGAGACGTGTGAGAGTCGCGGTGCGACTAAGTGGCTATGACGGGTGGCTGGTTCGTAAAGAGACTAGAGACTGAGAGAGAGAGAGATCTCTCAGTATATATAGACGGACTGAAAAGAGCTGTTACAGCAGAAACTGTAACAGCTGAGTCATTAGTGCAGGGTCCAGCTGTAACTGCTGCATGGCTAGCCCAACAGCTAAAAAATAGCTAACTGCTATCTCACAACAGTCAGCATGCAGCAGAATAATGGACCATGCATAACAGTCAAAAATGGCTAGTTTTCCAATAGCCAGAAATGGCTTAATGGAAATTAAGTCTCTGGACCATAACCTCCTAACCACCTTAGCCTATAAATAGAGGGTCTGGATAGGTTTCCAAAACAAATCTCAATCCGCTCCAGCAAACCCATTCTAACTAAGACAGCCAGCCTCACTCCACTCATACACTCTAGAAATTCCAGCAACAACATAACAAGGCTTAATCCTTAGCTTGAAGAACAGACCAGTGGTGTGGTCTAGAACGGTTCAACTGAACCAGTGGCTGAAGACTTGACCAGTGCAGTGGTATAAAACATTTCTTCTTTTCTTTCTTTTAGAATTTTTCTATTATATTGTACTTCTATCAGAAATTGTGTATTAGAGTTCCATTTAGTGGGCCTTCGTGTTTGCTGAACGCAGATCCACATCAGGCTCGTCGTATCTTAGAAGTGGTTTGCCTATAACCTATCAGCAAACTCAATTCACTTGAGTAAGGACAAATAACGCTTTAAGGACAACATTTCAGACGTGATTTAGCCTGTCCAAATTTCAGATTATTTTGTGATTTTTTGGTTTCTACATTATACAGAAATTTGTATAAATTTAACAAGATGTGGTCCAATCGAGGTTTGGATATGGTTCAATTTTTACATAAAACCCTACAATGGGCAAAAAAATGGATGTACGGCGTGGATAAACCATATACATTCATGGTGGGCCCAAGAGATTCTACTCGGTATGATAAGAGCATGCTCAGTTATTCAGCTCCGATTTTCCACTAACATCACCGTGGTTCTACAACGCCTCTGCCTACCGGTACTAGAACCACCGCCTACCGGTACTCCAGTGCCGATTAAGTGTTGTCATTACTGTGGGGCCCACCTTAATCTATGTTTTTTATATCTATGCCGTCTTAAAAATAAACAATGTGAAAAATCTACGTTTATTGCTAGCTTGGCGCCAATGTCAGTTCACACTTCATTATTAGCTATCCTTAGCTAGAGAATCGATACCCAGACGTCGCGTTGAAACGAAGTGTCTATCACTCGGTCTACCACTTAAGTATGGATCAGGATGTAACTTATGAACCAGTTATTTCATCAATAAAATTACCATAGGCTAGCAAGATTTACGGTAGATGTCATTATCCCACGGTTTCTTGTGGTGCGATCTACTTGAGCTATGCACGTGCTTCAATTTTGAACACGAGCTAGAAAATGAATGTACAGCATGGATAATGACACTTACATCAAGATGGGCCTCACAGAGTTTTCACAATCCGCGTCCCTCGCTGGGGTCACAGGAAAGTCGCGTTGTAAAAGGACACCTCAACAACAGACAAAAAGAAAAATAGAAATTAGAAAGAAGAATTAGTCAGTGGTTTAAACATAATGTAACACGTGGCCCACTTGATGAACGGATTGGATTGATATTTGACACATGGAATCTGCACATCATGGGTCACCTGATGAAAGGCTTCGATCCAGCACACGTATGTCTTTTTTCCATGGATGAGGTCGCGTATAGTACTCGCGCGAATACCATCACACCAATTTTAAACGGTTCTGTGGTGAATACGCCTTTTAAAAATTTGTTTTGTAAAGATAACAAACAAACTCCCTACTCCCGTTGATCTGACTGGAATTATCTGTATGGGAGGAATTATAAGTTCATTATCATCAGGTCAGGTACTGAATTGTAGGTGATCCAAGCCGTTGATCTGAAGTGCCATAGCATGGATGTTGGAATAACATGAAAATATTCCAGATTGGAAGATTCTAGACACTTGGATCATTGCCTGCAATTAAGGTCAAGCAAAGAAGATTTCATACAACAAGAAGATAATGCAACGATCAGACGGTCAAAAACTTCCAATCTGGAATATATTTTAGGGTTTTCCAATCCAAGGTGGTTCACATCATTTCAACGGTTTAAATCGCTGTACCATTTTCCCATATGTACAAAATCTATCAGCACGAGGCAGCATAACATATACTAACTAGCATCGGAGTAGGACAGGAATACAGGACGGAAACGGGTAATTTTTTAGTATAGACCGAACGTACCATTTACCTTTTTTCATTTGTACGGAAAAAATAATTACTAAATTAAATTTCTATTCGTACGGATAAATTTATAAAAATAAAAATATCCTTATATTTTTTCGGCTACTTTATCCTATAAGCTAAGAGTATTTTTATCAAAAATTCTACTCCCATACTTTATTTTGGTGGTATAAATTTTAGCATGTCGAAAAAAAAAAAAGCATAGTACAAAAGAGTGCTAATTTTTTCGACGAAAACCAAATGACGAATTGATTGGTACGCTGGTAAAGTACAGCGCATGGTATGCGGGGATTCAGAAATTGTACACTAGCATGCCTTAACTCAAATTAAACCAATTAAATTGTGAAACACACTTTATTTAATTTAGAAACACAAAATCAGATTGATGGAACACACCTAAAAACAGATTAGTGGACACTAGTTGGTTGAATTAGAACGATTAGATCTTGTTTCATTTCTAACCATCCATTAAATATCAGCCAATGAGACAATCAGATCATGGGATAAACATAAATTAATTCATGGTACATCTAAGCTGGGACCTAACACTTGAAAAATTTTAATTCTCCTGTGCGATTTCTAATTGCAGGCGTATCATCCATCACACTCGGTCGAGTACCAAAATTCAGCTCGAATCGACCACTGCTAACTTTTTAGCAATCGCACGAGTGCACTTTGAAAGTCCACACGGCAAACTTGGAAAATGCGTTGTACAAGTGCAAGATCCGACTCCCTAGTAAGCGGATCCTTACTCTTTGAATTCCATGCATCTAAAATCAGGCACCTAAGGTCATTAAATCTAAATCATCGGTCCAATTTCTCTTAACTGTCCATTTATTTTTATACGAGTGTGGCCTACACCATGATCGTACAGACCTAGTTTTCCAGATATGACATTTTCATAATCTAAATCCCCAACGAGCGGCTCCGATCACATCAAGCATGCATGACTTGTCTCGACATCAGAGTAGCACTGCCCATGAGTATATCATCATCCATGAAACGGAGGCGTGCATGGTATGACTTGAGATTATGGAAAATAGGCTAGCCCACGTTATGTACATGGCCCCATGGTCACACCTCATCTCTTTCTTTAAAAGGTGTGTGTCACACCTCAAATTTGGAAATCGGACTTACAAAATTTTTGATTGCCGAATCCGGCGCCGACAGCCTCCGTAGAACTCCATTCTCAGCTCCTATCTCCCATTCGTCAGGTTCCAATCATGGGATGCTACGAGAAAGATTTTCAACATCAGTTTGATTCGTAATAAGCATAACCAAAGGCATAACCCACAAACAACAACTAAGCACTCTATTACATTTCCACTATGATCAAAAACTTTACAAGTATAATGAGCATAAAGGAAAATACAATGGTAAAGTACAAAAACTCCAAACCGCTCTGCAACGTGCTCCTGCCTCAGCGCTGCTGCGATCCAACGTCACCTGCACGCAAGGGTCGTGCATAAGCTTATAGAAAGCTTAGAGGGTGGTGAAAGTGTGTGCACAATGTACTAATATGAACATGCAATGCCTGAGTAATGTGGAATATGCAGATGGAACCATAATATCATGAGCCGTACCAAGGCTTATGTGATGCAAGACATGAATGGTATCGGTCATCCCAAGGCCATGCGATGTGCAATGCAACTCAAGCATACAGATCCTCATCTATGTCCATACATCAATACAGCTCAAAATATGGGATATCACCGGGGTCTAGTACACTCTAAACCAGATTGCCGCCACATCGCGCGCAATAAGGTAAGTGGAAAAGACCTCACTATCCGTCTGCTAATATCGGGCGCGACTCGTCAATAGCGGATCCATTCCTCGAGCTGGTCAGACTCAGCCTAGTGTTGCCCCCTACTCTCTGGCGGGTAAGGCCGCACCCCCTTCCAACCGACCACGACACAGTGGAGAGCGTAACCGTCTAGTATTCGGCACTCAACGCTCATCTACCCATTCGGTCTAGACGTTGGAGCAACCTCTTGGTACCATAAGGGTTTAGGGACTTTCACACAGGGATATCTATAGTACCCCATGTAGAATAAGATTTCTGGTATCCAATCCTGCCAACCACGATACATCTGTGGAAGTTACGACCCCGATGTATCTAAGGCGTAATAATAACTATGTCACACAAATGCGAAATGCATGATTCACGCTATCCAGTCATGCAACAAATTCTGCGCATATCGTGCGCTCATGTAGGGCAACACCGCTTAATCGGGAGCCCATAAACAACCTGCCCAAAGGTAAATGCTATGATCAGACAACTCTCACGTCAAGCATACATATGATGCGTATGATCATGAGTCATGGAACTGTACTAAACATGTTATAATAAAATGAACTATCTTACAATGCAGATGGACCTGGACGGCCTATACACGATAAGTACGGCCCAGTAATGGGCCCTAAGGAGAGTCGTAATGTGGACATCCAACCAACATTACACTCGCAATGTGGACGTCAAACCAACATTGCTCCCAAGGCATGATCTTTGTAAACATCAATACTTAGTCTGTAATGGATTTACACATTGCAATGGACCGTAGGTTGTCCCCATTGGACCTTACATATATATATCAGATGGGCCATATCCTATGGGCCTTTTATTCATCAGATGGGCCACATAAATGGGCCACATCAATGGGTCTTATGTGCATTGCAATGGGTCAAAACCCGTGGGCCTTGGATTGCATCAATTAGACCTAGTCACATGAGTCTAATATGTATCAAATGGGCCACACCAATTGGACCCCCAAATGTATATCAAATGGGCCTCAACCCAGAGGCCTTATATGAGTCGAATGGGCCTAAATCCCTAGGCCTTAAACAATTCAAATGGGCCTAATCCATGAGCTTGCATGCATATTAAAGTGGGCATAATCCCATGGACCCTTTTATAATCAAATGGGTTTAATCCCATGGGCCTTACAATATATCAAATGGCCTACTTCCATGGGCTTTAAAATTGCATCAATGGGTCCAATTTCATGGGCCTTGTACCTGCCAAGTGGGCCTAATCCTGTAGGCCTTTATATGAATTAAATGAGCTTAAATCCATAGGCCTTTTTCAAATCAAATGGGCCTAACCCATAGGACTTATACGAGTCAAATGGGCCTAATCATATGGCCTTGAAACAAATCAAGTGGGCCCAATCCCATGGCCTAGAGGCCCACTGAAATATTTGCCATTAGAAATAGCAAGGGTCCACTTTAATGTTTATTTCCATCCAAAATGTGCAGCCAGGGGAGGGGTGGCGTGAACAGCACACGTATAAGGTGGGCTCCACCGTCCAACAGGTTAAACACAAACATCATGGTGATAGTCACCGTCCACGGCCTGTGGACGGTGTGAATAAAATACATACATTAATGGTGGGATCCACGTGTGTGGCCCACCATCAGATTTGCCACCCATCCAGACCGTTGATAAGGTCACGTAGGCCTGGATGAAGAGTAAAAATAATTTTTATATTGAATCCAAAACATCTGTGGCCCGGCAAGAGTTTTCAATGGTAAAATTAAATTCACACTGTTTCATATGGTGTGGGCCACCAGAGTTTTTGATCGAGCTAAATTTTGGAGGGGGCCCATCTGATGATGGGACCCACCCCATGGACGGTTGAGATGGCAAACAAACATCAAGGTGGGGCCCACAGCTGGAGCCGTGGGTCCCTCTCTGGACGTCGCCCACTTGCACACCAGCACGCTGCTGGGTGCACCCGCTGTCAAAAGTAAGAGGCTTGCCTCTTGCAATTTTTGGGGAAAAATTATTTTTTTGGGAATTCTTGCACGTGGGGCCCGCTGCGCCAAAATCCGTTCCGGCCATTACGATCAGTGGCTCGAGGCCGTCCAAATAAGTCCAGAGTTTGAATTTTTTTGATGAAAGGAAATGAAATAAATTAAGAAAATGATGTTTGAATGGTGAGGGTGCGATCTTTGACGCTATGACCCACCAGGTGCTCCGTTCAATCTCATTTTCTGGCTCAACGCCTAAAATGAGATGGTGAAAGGGATGGACGGCTTGGATTAGAGCAATACATCAAGGTGGGGCCTATGCAAGTGGGCCACCCCAAAAGTACCATTTCCTATTCTTTTTCTTTTTTTTACAAGCAGGGACGTCCAGCGTCCCAGATGCTGGACGTTCAGTCCTCTCATTTGCATTGTGGTGGGCCCTGTTGAAGTGGGCCACCACAATGGACGATATAGATATAATATTTTAGGTGGGGCCCACTTGAAGGACACTTGGATATAATGCCAAAAGGTGGGGTCCATTCAAGTGAGCCACACAATCCCATTGCATAGAAATAAAATAAAATAAAATTAAAATAAAAGAAATTAAAAAGAGAGAGAGACATGAAGAGTGGGACACGGCTTGTGATGGAGGGACCCCGACATTATGGGCCCTCCCTTGCAATGATTCATATAACAAACGGATCCCTTTGAACATGAGACCGTCAAAAATGTAAATCAACGATGGAGATCCATTCCCCACCGATATGGACGGTCTAGATGACCTATCTAAATGAAATAAACATCATGATAGGGTCCATGGAAAATGGCCCCATCATGGAATGATCATGATGATCCAAGTGGTCCATCGGCCACATATTAAGGTCCCAAGTGAGATCCACACCATTGATCGGTGGGCCTCACTTGGCACATCATAAAAATAAGAAAAACTAGAATGATCTAGCACCCACCGTCCGATCTTCTTGCTCCTAGGGGTTCCTTGGCACCTTGGCTTCAACTTCAATGGATGAGATGAAGAATGGAAGGTTGAGATGGGAGATTTTGGGGTAGGAAGGTGGGCCACTTGGAGCTTAGGAGGGTTTTAAAATCTCCATACGTGGGGGTTCTTGTTGCTTGGGATTTTTTGAAATGAGAAAGAGAGAAAGAGAGAGAGTGATGTAAAGGGAGAGAGAGAGAGTGATGGATGGATGTGGTGAGTGATGTTTGTGTAAGAAAAACTTGACTTTTGAGGCTTTTGTGTAAGAGAGGTATGGGTGGTGTAAGAAAAGCTTGACTTTTGTGGCTTTTTGTGTAAGAGAGGTATGGTTTTGGGAGACTTTTGTGGTTGCTTGGAAAAAGGGATGAAAGTGATGTGTACTTGACTTGTGATGGCTTGATGGATTGATTGATTGATGGGATTGATGTGATTGATGTGACACATCGTAGAGATTCCCTTGGTTTTCGCAACGCGCGGCGTTTTCTCGCACCTAACATTGGCCCACATCTCTTGATTAGGGTATCGCCTCGGCGCGCGAGTCGCGGCATCGGAACCGCAACAACGGCGCGGTTGCTATGGTATTGGTCTCAGGTTGAGTCGACTCGGGTTGTCGGCACATGAATCAGGGTCGCGCGTCGATATTGTTTAAGGGTCGAAGGTTGCCAGAATTTGACCGGTAAAACCGCGGAAGTCTACGGAACGGTACGGACCAAGATACGGGTCTTACAGTCTGGGCCAACAGAACTTTTCATTTTAGTCAAAAGACAAATAACTTCCCCCTTTCACATTTTCCGGCTAAACACCTCCCAATTTTGAAATATTTCAATAATTAACGTCTCTCAATTATTATTTTTTTAATTTTATGGAAAAACTAATTATTATTAGGTTAGCAAAAAAATGACAATATACCATTCTCTTAAGTTTCTAAGGGCCTGTTTGGCCGGGCAGATCCCATGGTATTAGGAGGGATGGGATCAATTTTAAGGTAATGATGGTGCTGTCAGTGGATTGTCTTAAGATCCATGGGATTGCTTATATCCCCGGACAAGTTCACTGGGTCTGTTTGGCACGCCCCACATATCCCAGGATTGTACCTTCCAATCCATTCAACCAAGGGATAAGATCAATTTTAAGGTAATGATGTGCTGTCAGTGGATTGTCTTCAGATCCATGGGATTGCTTATATCCCGGGACAAGTTCACCGTATCTGTTTGGCTCATCATGCCTATCCAAGGATATTGCCGATCCCATCCCTCCTAATGCCATGGGATCTGCCTGGCCAAACAGGCCCTAAGACTTGAACCATAATCCTGACATGGCTCCACCTAAGGAGTGCAACTCGGCTGGGTTAGGTTAGGTTGGTTTGGGTTAAGGGTAGACCCAAGTCTAACCTAACCTATACCCAAGCTAAATCAACCTAGGCTATTGAATGCGCAATCCTATATGTATGTATAAAGGTTGGATGAGGGTTGATCAAGTTGGGTTGGATTAGCTAGGATAATGCATTTATTCAATAGATTAATACATAAAATGAAACATTAAAGTTCCAAATAGCACTATTAATATTTATGTTTTAAAAAAAAACAGTTACAGCTAAAAAGAATTATATTTGCCCACCTTGGGGCTTGAATCCACAACCACAGGGTTAAGAGTCTTACGCTTTACCAACTAAGCTAGACAGGCTTATTATACACTATTAATATACTATAGATTAGAAATAATGTTGGTTTACTAACCATATAGTTCAAACTAGCATGAACCTTATTTTCTATCTAAGCCAAAATTTTATTTTATTATTATTTTCTTTTTTATCTTTTTTGACGTTTGTATGATTTATATCAATTGTAACTCACTTGTATATGTATTGGTTCTAAGGTTTAGTTAGAATTGAGTTAGGTTGCCCAAGGCCTCAACCCAAACCTAACCCATTATGAGTCTAATTGAGGATTTTCAATCCAAGATTAAGGGGACCCAACAAAGTCCAAGTTGGGTAATCAAGTTCAAGCTTACCAATCCCAAGTTGCACCCCTAATCTACTCATCCTAAATCCTAAGCCTAACTCCACTCTTTTCCAAGTTCATTTGTAAAAAAAAATTATTTCACGTGATCAACAATTAAATTTAACATTTGCCATACATTATTATCGTTTTTTAATAATATTATTAGCTATGTTAGATTTTGACAAAAATAAAATAAATTAAAATAAAAGGTCTTATTTAAATATACGAAAGGGAGGGTGTTATTTATCTTTATGTCATAAGAGAGGGTTCTAAAGGCCAAAAACTACAATTTTTTTTTTTAACTAAGAGCTATAAACCTCCATCCATTTCTTTGACCGGTGCTTTTGTCCTCTAGATCTAACTAACTTGGTACAAAATAGGGAAATGAATGCCCACATAAGCACTCGAAACAAAATCCAAAAGAAGCAAAACCAAAAACCTATCTCCTCCTTGACTTTCTCTATACCTTTTGAATGCAAAAGAGGAAGTCCAGGGTAGAGAAGCAGATGGTAGATAAACACCTACACCTAATTCCATTAAACCCCATGGAAAATGGCTAAGTTTAGCATACGTGTTTCTCACCATTTATCAATACTCAAATACCCATCTCATTACACGTGTCACATCTATACATGAATCCAAACAGTCCAGGTTGTGGATCCCATCACGGATGGAGCACCATCCTGAATATCACACCGATAAGATCATCCCAACCAGTGGAATCCCACTGTCGAAATCAATGGCCATGATCGTCCCACTAATGCAATCTTGGTTGTATGCGGGTCCAAAATTCGGACGCGGATTTCCTGCGAAAGCCTTTGGCAGGCCGTTCCTGCACAAGGATTCTGGGTGGGGCCCGCTGTGATGTTTGCGAGAAATCCAACCCGTCCATCCGTTTTTAGATTTCATTTCAGGAGACGCAATCAAAACTGAGTAGGATCGAAAACTTAAGTGGGGCACAAGAGATGAAACAGTGGGAAAAGGACTCCTACCGTTGAAGTGTTCCTAGGCTCCAACTTGATGTTTATATTCCATCCAAACCGTTTATAATGTCATTTTCACTGAGATGAAATGCAAACACTAAAAACTTAAATCGATACAAAACTTTTGCGGCCATGTAAAAGTTTCAACGGTAGTCACTAAATCCTCGCTGTTTCCTCTTGTGTGGCCCATTTAAGTTTTAGATACACCGTATTTTTGGTGGTACCTACTAAAATAAGCTCAAAAAACGGATGGACGGAGTGGATTTCTCACAAACATCGCAGGGGGCCCCACCTAGAATCCTTTCGCAGGAACTTAAATCCGCGTCCCCAAAATTCAGAATGCCTTGGATGTAAGTTGTGACGAACGCGCGCACACCATACTCCATCCCAAGCAGCCAAGCGGATTCGGCCACGTGCCAAGCTCATGCGTGAAGAAAAGAAAGCGTGGGGAGGTGAGAGTAGGAGTTGTAGGTCACCACCATCTTAGAAATAAAAAGATAAAGAAAATCAACGGCTTAGACGAGACCAAACCACACGACACGCATTATAAATGTATTTTACTATTAATAGAAATTCCCACCACCAAAAATTAAAAACCGGTCCACACTTTCCCATGACTCTCGAGCCACCGGCAATCTACCGCTACTTAACGCTACTGCCCTTGCCGACCTTCCCACTTGCTCTCGGCCTCCGAAGCAAACGCCGGTTCTAACGCCGTTATAACGGTGTATGCGGATCGTATAAATATCTCTTTAACTAACCATTCTCTCTCTCCATTCTCATAAATCTTCAGCAGAGGAAAGAGTCGCTTTGTGAAAGAACCAGATATATGTCTCGTATCGTATCTGACCCCGATATTTCGGATGCCCGATACTCTGATAATTTCTCGAGTTTTGATCGGATACCAGCAATGGAGCTCGAAGATATTGCGAGGAGCAGCCTCAGCCGTCGGATGGACGGTCCATCACCGAGTCTCGGGCAGCTACTGAAGCATGTCGGAGATGCGAGTAACGATACGGAGGTGCCAGCACACCATGTAGTGGAGCTCAGTGAGTCGGGTCTGGGCCGGAGTTCTCTGCCTTTTGTGCTGTCTTTCAGTAATCTGACTTACAGCATCAAGATCCGACGGAAGATGACGATGCCGTCGTTCTTGAATCGGAATAACGGGACGGTATCAGTCGATTCCGTCGAGACCGGTATAAAGTCGACGAAGACGAAGACGCTGCTGAATGATATATCCGGCGAGGCAAGGGATGGTGAGATCTTGGCCGTTCTTGGTGCAAGTGGGTCCGGCAAGTCGACGCTAATCGATGCGTTGGCTGACCGGATTGCCAAGGACAGTTTAAAAGGTTCGGTGACGCTTAACGGCGAGGTCTTGGAAAGCCGGCTCTTGAAGGTTATATCGGCGTATGTCATGCAAGACGATCTTCTTTTCCCGATGCTGACAGTGGAAGAGACTCTGATGTTTTCTGCTGAATTCAGGCTGCCCAGATCGCTATCAAAGACGAAGAAGAAAGCACGGGTTCAGGCCTTAATTGATCAGCTCGGCTTGCGTAGCGCTGCTAAGACGATTATAGGTGATGAAGGGCACCGAGGCGTCTCAGGTGGGGAGCGGCGACGAGTCTCGATCGGCATCGACATCATCCATGACCCTATAATTCTGTTTCTCGACGAACCCACGTCGGGATTAGACTCGACCAGCGCATTCATGGTTGTGAAAGTACTGCAACGGATCGCGCAGAGCGGGAGTATTGTGATCATGTCCATACATCAGCCTAGTTATCGGATAGTGGGACTTCTCGACCGTTTGATCTTCCTCTCACGTGGACAGACGGTCTATAGCGGTTCCCCCACTAGACTTCCTCTCTTTTTCTCTGAATTCGGACACCCAATTCCCGAAAACGATAACCGAACTGAATTTGCACTTGATCTGATTCGGGAACTGGAAGGTTCGCCGGAGGGGACTAAGCGTCTGGTCGAGTTCAATAAATCATGGCAAGGAATGAGAGCTCGACGAAGTCCCAATTTCGACACATCAGGCCTATCGCTGAAAGATGCAATCAGCGCTAGCATTTCACGGGGGAAGTTGGTTTCAGGCGCCACGAATGATTCCGG
Organism: Magnolia kwangsiensis; assembly: GCA_037074715.1. Classification (NCBI taxonomy): domain Eukaryota; kingdom Viridiplantae; phylum Streptophyta; class Magnoliopsida; order Magnoliales; family Magnoliaceae; genus Magnolia; species Magnolia kwangsiensis. Next base: position 102,701,735 of record CM073578.1, on the reverse strand, counting down.
CTCCGCATCCCAAATGTCCACGTTTGCAAATCCGTTCTGGATTGAAATGGTTGTGCTGACTAAACGGTTCGCTACAAACACCAGACGGATGCCAGAGCTATTCGGTATTCGCCTCGGTGCAGTCCTCGTCACTGGTTTCATCCTCGCGACTATATTCTGGCAGCTCGATAACTCTCCAAAGGGAGTCCAAGAACGGCTAGGATTCTTTGCATTTGCCATGTCGACCACATACTACACCTGCGCCGACGCGCTTCCTGTCTTCCTTCAGGAACGGTACATATTCATGAGGGAGACGGCCTACAACGCCTACCGCCGTTCATCCTACGTGCTATCAAACTCGATCGTGGCCATACCGTCACTGATCGTGCTATCGTTTGCATTTGCAGCCACCACATTCTGGGCTGTGGGCCTTGCAGGAGGGGTGTCGGGCTTCTTCTTCTTCTTCTTCATAATTCTAGCGGCGTTTTGGGCTGGAAGCTCCTTTGTGACATTCCTATCTGGTGTGGTGTCCCATGTCATGTTGGGCTACACTGTAGTTGTTGCAATTCTCGCATATTTCCTCCTTTTCAGTGGATTCTTCATCAATCGGGACCGGATTCCGCCATACTGGATTTGGTTTCACTATATTTCACTGGTGAAGTATCCATATGAGGCAGTGTTACAGAATGAATTCTATGATTCGCGGAAGTGTTTTGTGACAGGTGCTCAGATCTTTGATAACACACCACTGGGGTCGGTCCCGCCTTCGATGAAGGGGTCGCTGCTGAAAGCGATGAGTGGGACACTTGGAGTGAATATAACAAGCACGACGTGTGTAACAACAGGGACGGATATACTGAAGCAGCAAGGGATTACTGATCTGACTAAATGGGAATGCTTGTGGATTACTGTGGCGTGGGGATTCTTGTTTAGGATCTTGTTTTACTTCTCTCTCTTGCTGGGGAGCAAGAACAAAAGGAGATGAATATTGAAGATGGAGGTTGGAGAAGATAGGATGAAAATGGAGGGAAATTTTCTTTTTTTATATTAAAAAAAAAAAAACTTGGGGTTTTTAAATGTTGCATTAATGATATCCTTTTGGATGTGTATGTTTTTTTTTTTTTGTTTTTTTTTTTTTGGTTTATGAAGTTTTTTAAGTGTTGTTAATGGGTTTTTATATTTGTTAATGGAAGTGTAATTGACTGATTTGATGCATTAGATTAGGCCTGGATTGGTTGGTTTGTTTTGTTTTTGTATGGCTATTCTCAACCATGTTCATCTGGGTGGGGCCCGCATGGCTGCATGGTTGGATGACGGTGGAGTTAGGAGATGGGAAGAAAATGGGGTGACCTTTTTTTTATTTGAATTGGATATTTTATGTTGGATTCTAATGTACGGTTGGATGCGTTAGTTTTTTTTAACGAAACTTTGAACCATTATTAATGGGTTTTTACATTTGACGATGGAAGTTTAATTGACTGATTTAATGCATGGACTGGTTGGGTTGGCAAGTTGGTGTAGTTTATGTTTGTGTACGCGTGTTTTCTCCACCATGTTCAGCTGGGTAGGGCCCGTATGGCTGCGTGGTTGGATGGCCTGTTTGGGAGCGTGGATTTGGAACCCCTGGATTCGCAACCTCCAGGATTGGAACCCCCTGGATTGACAATCCTCTTGGTGTGTTTGGCACCCTGGAGTATGAATCAACTTTAATTCAAAAATACCTATAAATGATATATTTATGGGGGTTAAAATTTAATTACGAAATCAATTTTAATATCTCCAATAAGTGAGACATATAATTTTTGGCACTATGGTTGTGATAAGCCTACTAAAATATATATTTTGCCTAAAAATGATGAAATTCTAAGTCTCAGATGGACCGCAAGCACAAGATCATGTTTGACTAACTAACTAACGATTTTTAATCGTTGATTAATATGGACAATGTTTGGACGGTGCTGGACAATATTTGGACAGTGCTAATCTACACGAACAATGTTTAGACGGTGCTGATCATCGTTAGTGGGCCATGTGCCCAGTAGAATGATAGTGTACAATGACATACATTTATACCTGCAAATATTGAAACGATTTTAGGTGTAATCCAAGCTCTTACTGTGGATTATAAACCCCCTCAAAGATTTGAAGGGATTGGCAATCCCCAGTTGCCTTTTGCTGCCAAACAACCAAGAGAATTTGAAACCCCCTCCAATCCCCTCCAATCCCAGGTGCCAAACGGCCCCTTAGCCATATGCCTGATGGGCCACAGTTTGAACGGGAGATGGTTTGGAAATTGTTACTGTGTTGGTATCTTTCTGTCTCTCAGAGTGCAGAGCGATGGGAAGCGGATTGGCGGGTGTACCACGTACCAGCTGGTCCGTGGAAACGGATTGGCTACTCCCCCTGACATCAGCCCGGTGGCTGATGGTCGGTACTCTGTGGGCCCCACCATGATGTATGTGTTTCATCCTTTCCGTTCATCCATTTTTACAGATCAATTTATGGGTTGATCCAAAAAATGAGAGGTATATAAATATCAGGTGGACCACACCGCTTGAAAAGTGATTGGATATCCATCATTAAAATCCTCCTAAGACCCACTGTGTTGTTTGTTTGACATCCAATAAGTTAATTAGGTCATACAGGCCCAGATGAATGTAAAAAACAAAAATCAGCTTGATCCAAAAATTTTATGGCCCTAAAATGTTTTTTAATGGTTGATGCTCATTCAACACTGTTTCCTATAATGGGGTCCACTTAAGGTTGTGATATTCTCATTTTTCGTCTCAGAGGTTGTGATATTCTTATTTTTCATCTCATATCATAAAATGATATGTAAAAACAAATGGATAGCATGGATGAAACACATACATCATGGTGGGGCCCACGGAGTACCGAACGGGGGAGCAGCCAATCCGTTTCCCTGGTCCGTATGGTGCGAAGACGAGCACTGACTCTCCTCGAGCTCCGACTTGTACGAACGGTTCATAAGAGATCAAAGTTATATGGCTCACATTGGTGTATGTATTATATCTATACCGTACAGCTCGGAGCATCCGTACTCGTCTTCGCGTCACACGTACCTACTCCAGCCAAATAGCCCATCCGCTTCCGGAGCGATGACTCTCTTTTGTTTCAGCTGCCATCCTATTGAATGGCCGCTATTAGGGTGGTCAGAAGGACGCGTCGGTTAATGGTGGGGTCTACCTGATGTACGTATCTGAAATCATGTGTTAGGTGCCACGTCTAAGTATATGAACGAGGACTCTGATTTTTGAGAGTCACTACGAAACAAGGTAATAATTAACTTTTTTTTATTATTAATAAAATCAATCACTAATCCTAATTAGAAAGAGCATTATTGGTGTAGGGATGGCAAGGGAATTGACTCCCCTTGCTTAAGTCTCCAGTCGGTGAATGTCAATCAACTTTTTTTATTTTAAACCCTTAAAAATTCATATAATAAGTTCATATCTAAACAATGAAGAGAGTGGACCAACCCTACAAATATTGTTTTGATTTGATTTTGATTAAGTTTATGGGAAAAGGATGAGCATTTGTGAAAAATCCAAACCTATGGATCAAAAGGCTAAATCATGTTAGAGCCTCAAATCCTAGATTGAAAACAGTTTTCAACTACCAATTGTAGATGTCAGATATTCGAATATGAATTGTTATGGGAAGATCCGAGCCGACTCAACGCCGTTACGCCTGAGGCATGACCCATTCAATCCGGACTCAGCGTTAGCGCCACGTGAGTCTCAGAGCAAGGTTCAGTTCGGAGAGGGATTACACCCGATCAGATCAGAATACACCCCAGCCGACCACGTGAGCTCGGACTTGCGGGTCGAATGTCGAGACTATGGTCGGACTGGCCGAGCCGAGGCGATGATCAGATGCGCATGCCCCACTCGCTAAACACGGAAACTGCCATAACCAAACGTGGTCGATAACTTCGCTCGCAGATGTGCATGATCTGTCAGATACGCTGCGCAATCAATAGATTGCGGGCAGTATCTCCATGATTCCAGAATCCCTCTGATCGTGCCGAGATCATCGGATCCAAGCCACCCCACAGGCAAGTATAAATAGCACGCATCGCCACATCTACAGGTACGTGAAATTAAGCTCTCCTCTACACTCGACATAGACCCTGATTTCCTTGTCCTGACTTAGTCATTAGAGGGTCCCCCAGTCTAGCCAGGGTCACCTTTGCCTCTTCTCTTGGTGCAGGCTTCAGGGACGGCACGCGGAGGATCTTGAAAGCGTTGAGGGAGAGCTGACCAGATTTGTGCATCAACATTTTTTGGCACCGTCTGTGGGAACCTAAAACTAGAAGTCAAGTTCTCATTCACCCAAGCAATGGCGAGGAAGAAGAAAGCTGTAGTGATGGAACCGGTACCGAGCGAGCAGGCTCGGTCATCATCAACGCTTCATGCCGAGTCCGCACCAGGACCTTCTCAACGTTCTCGTAACCGGTCGGGTAAATACCGAGCCATGCAGAACGAGATCCAGGCCCTGCGTAACGAGATCAACAAGATGAAGCAGCAGAGGAAACTAGAGTCACGTCCGGTTCAGGAACAGCCTGTTCTCGAACCGGTGGGACTGTTCGTGGAGACCCGCTCCGTGCCGAGGAGTGTAAGACCTAAGGCCCCCCAGCATTCAGGGGTGCCGCGTTGAGGACAGAACCCTCCTGCGGTGCATGGCGAGGGATCCACACGGAATGCCGCTACCCGGGTTCCCACGACTATTCATTCCGCTACATCCGCTCTGCCGCCCACGGACCTCCGTCATCAGTTAGAACGGAGGAGAGAAGGGAGAACGCCAGAGGGTGAGGATACCTCAAAGGTCGTCGCGAAAAATAGAGACCCATGGGAGGCACGATTTGCGGAGTTAAAGGACAAGTTCCTGATATTGGAAAAGAAGCAACGACAATCGATAGTTCCAACAACGATCCAGGCGATGATGGAAGAGACTGAGCCTCCCTTCACCTCAGCCATCATGGCTGAAGTGATGCCGCAGAGGTTTTGGATGCCTCCCGTCATCCAGTATTCAGGATCTGGGGATCCATCCGAACACCTGGAGTCCTACCGATCGTGGATGCAGATCTAGACTACAATGGATGCAATGATGTGTCAGGGATTCTCAATCATCCTCACAGGATCCGTTCGGATTTGGTACCGCCAGCTGAAACCAAGTTCCGTGGGCTCTTTCGCGGAGCCGAGTCGACTATTCATTACGCAGTTTATATGCGGTAAGAGAAGTCGGAAGCCCAACACTTACCTGCTTACCATCAAGTAGGCACCGAAGGAGTCGTTAAAAGACTACATTGCCTGTTTCACTGAAGAGACGTTACATGTCGAAGACTATGATGACAAGATGGCTCTCGCTGCCATCCTGAGTGGACTGAAGGAAGGAAAGTTCGCCTTCTCCATCGATAAAAATCCCCTGAAAACGCTGGCGGACTTCATGGCGAAGGCTCAAAAGTACACCAACGCCGAGGAGTTCACTAACGCCTGTAAAGGACTACTAGTCATCGACTCGGCAAATAAAGGGAAGAGGCCAAGGAATGAAGACACCCAGCCGAACGGCAAAGGGACCGATGACCGCGCTCCCCGCGATCGTCGACCGAGCCGTAGGCCCGAGGAGAAATTTCATTCTTATACTCCTCTCAACACATCTTTCGAGCAGATCCTACTAAATATCCGAGGAAACAGGCTACTTAATTGGCCGGTCTACATGAGGGCTGACCCCAAACAACGGGACAAGCAAAAATTCTGCCGCTTTCACCGAGATCATGGTCATAACACGGATGACTGTGTAGACCTGAAAGACGAGATCGAGTCCCTCATCCGCAAGGGATATCTGCATCGTTACACTAAAAGAGAAAGATCCGATCGGAGAGGGGAGCAGCCGCGGGAAAAGCCAAATAATCTCCCAGAGGAACCCGTCGAAATTCGTACCATTTTTGAGGGATTAGGTGGGGGAGGGGATTCAAACAGGGCTCAAAAAACCCATTCCTGGAGATCCGAGTCGGAGCATCACGTTCACCTAACAGAACGTCCCAGTAAGGAATTACGGTCACTCCGTGCAGCCTAACCTTCACGGGAGACGATGCGCGCGGGATCCAACATCCACACGAGGACGCGCTAGTGGTTACCATGACCATAGCGAATCACAAGGTGTTCCGTATCCTGGTCGACACCAGGAGTTCGGCTGATGTCATGTATTCCGAGGCGTTCGAAAGAATGGGAATTCCACGGTCTCGGCTCCGACCCGTGAAGACTCCCTTGCACGGCTTTTCCGGAGAGAGAGTAATATCCGAATGAGCTATCTTCCTCCCAGTAACAGCGGGAGAAGGACAACATCAAGTCACTCTTCTGGTGGACTTTTTGGTTGTCAATGTTCCATCTGTCCACAATGTAATCCTGGGCCGACCCTCCCTCAATACAATGAGAGCGATCGTCTCAACTTACCATCTGATGATGAAGTTTCCAGCCGAAGGAGGGATCAGCTATCTCCAAGTCGATCAACGTGAGGCCCGAAGATGTTATGCTATAGCAGTTAGGAAAGGAGCCGCTAAACAGGCTCTCGTTGTGGACGCCTTGGACCCTCGAGGACTAGTAGAAAGTTTATCAGTCGAGGATCTGAAAAAAGTTCCCCTCGATGAATCAGACCCGGGCAAGACTGTCCAGATTGGGTCATCATTAAATTTCGAACGGAGGAACGAACTACTAGCCTTCTTGAGGCAGCATCGAGATGTCTTCGCATGGTCGCATGCGGATATGCCGGGAATCTCTCCTGACGTACTGTTTCACAGGTTGAACGTGGACTCAGATTATAAGCCGGTCAAGCAAAAGAGAAGACCGTTTGACGTTGAACGATATGAAGCCATTGCCGAGGAGGTCTCCGTCCTGCTCGGTGCAGACTTCATAGAAGAAGTGTACTACCCTGACTGGATAGTAAATGTTGTGCTCGTCAGGAAGTCCAACGGGAAGTGGCGGGTCTGCGTAGACTATTCTGATCTGAATAAGGCGTGTCCCAAAGACAGCTTCCTGTTACCTCGGATCGACCAATTGGTGGACAGCACAGCCGGACACTAATTACTCTCGTTTCTGGACGCTTATTCCGGAAACAACCAGATTGCTATGTATCCCTTAGACAGGAAGAAGACGACCTTTGTCACGGACAGAGGACTCTACTGTTACCGGGTCATGTCATTCGGCCTAAAAAATGCTGGGGTAACATACCAAAGGCTGGTGAATCAGATGTTCACCAAACAGATCGGGCGCATCATGGAGGTGTACGTGGACGACATGCTGGTAAAAAGTATCAAAGCCTCCGATCACCTTGCAGATCTCAAAGAAACGTTCAACGTCCTCCAAGAGTATCAGATGAAGCTTAACCCTGCCAAGTGTGTATTCGGAGTTGAGTCAGGGAAGTTCCTTGGCTTTCAAGTCAGTCAGCGAGGGATCGAGGCCAACCCGGATAAAATCAAGGCCCTCCTCGACATGAACTCACCTCGGACTCTTAAAGAGATACAATGTCTCACGGGAAGAGTTGCCGCCCTCGGACGCTTCATATCCAGGGCCACGGATAAATGTCTTCCCTTCTTCCAGCAGCTGAAGGGCCATAAGAAGGCGGAGTGGACACCAGAGTGCGAGTAAGCTTTTCAGCAGTTGAAATAGTACTTAGGATCATCACCTCTATTGTCCAAGCCAGAAGAAGGAGAGCCCTTGTTCCTCTACCTCGCAGTCTCAACTTCAGCTGTCAGTTCGGCTCTGATCAGAGAGGTCGGAAGCAAGCAGTACCCTATGTACTACGTAAGCAAAGCCATGGTACCGGCTGAAATAAGGTACCAGTCCTTAAAAAAACTGGCGCTCTGCCTCATCGTAGCAGCCATACTTCCAAGCCCACTCCATAGTTGTGCTAACGGACTCTCCTCTGAGGCAGGTCCTCCAGAGACCTGAAGCGTCAGGTCGGATCACTAAGTGGGCCGTGGAGCTCGGAGAGTTCAACATTCAGTTCCGCCCTAGGGTGGCAATCAAAGGTCAAGCGGTAGCCGATTTCATCGCCGAGTTCACGGCTCCGAGTGAGGAGCAAATCAATAAAGAAGTTGAGATGACACCACCCGTCCCATTGAGCGACCAGGAGGCGGTGTCGGATCCTGGATGGATCCTTTATGTTGATGGGTCTTCCAACATTAAAGGAGCCGGAGTCGGTGTTGTCCTGGTTGCACCTGATTCAGCCACAATCCAATATGCAATCAGACTTGGATTCAAAGCTTCGAACAACAAGGCCAAGTACGAAGCGTTATTAGCTGGGCTTAGGCTAGCAGCGAGCCTGGGCGTTCAGACCCTACATGTCCCCTGCGACTCACAGCTGGTGGTGAACCACATCTCCTCGAAGTACGAAGCTAAAGAGGTCAGAATGATCGCTTACCTCGAAGAAGTAAGGAAATTGATCGAGAAATTTTAGAGTTGTACCATCCGGCAGATCCCCAAAGCCGAGAACTCATGGGTCGATGCTCTAACGAGGCTCGCCTCAGCCTCCGAGGGAAAGATTCCACGTTTTGTTCCCGTCAAGTTTATTGAGCATCCAAGTATCGGTCAGTTGGAGAAGGTCAACCCCGTCCAGTCCATTCCTAGTTGGATGGACCCGATCTTCAATTATTTATCGTTCGGCGAAATCCCTGCAAACAAGTTAGAGGCAAGGCGATTCAGAGTCAGGGCAGCTCGGTACGTCGTGTTGGACGGAGTGCTCTACAAGAAGGGGCATTCTCAGCCTTAGCTTAGATGCCTCCGACCGGACGAGGCCGACTACGTGATTCAAAAAATTCACGAGGGAACTTATGGGAACCATTCTGGCAGCCGAGCCCTCACCCTAAAGATACTTCGCCAAGGGTATTTCAGGCCCACTCTTAAGTAGGATTTAAAGGACTTTGTTCAGAGGTGCGATAAGTATCAGCGCTTCGCAGCTGTACCGAGACGACCGGCAGAAGAAATGACCCCCATGAGCGGGCCTTGGCCGTTCGCCCAATGGGGGATCGACATCATCGGTCCTTTGCCTACAGGGAAAGAACAAGTCAAGTTTGTCATAGTTGCGGTCGACTATTTTACTAAGTGGGCCGAGGCCGAGCCAGTTGCCAAGATCACCGAGCAGAAAGTGATAGACTTTGTGTGAAAAAATATCATCTGCCGATTCGGAATCCCACATACCATCGTCTCTAACAACGGTCGCTAGTTCGATAATGATAAGTTCCGCGGTATGTACAGAAGACTTGCCATTGTGAATGCCTATTCATCGCCTCGGCACCCACAATCAAACGGGCAGGTTAAAGCCGTCAATAAAATCATCAAGCATCACCTCAAGATAAAGCTCGAAAAAGCAAAGGGAAGCTGGGCCGAAGAGCTCCCCCTCATCCTCTAGGCCTACAGGACCGCAGCCCAGACTTCGACGGGTGAAACCCCATTTTCGTTATCTTATGGCTCGGAGGCAATGGTACCAGTGGAAATCGGACTCCCTACAGCGCAGGTAAAGAGCTTCAAAGAAAATCAAAACTCTGAACAGATCGCTGCTAATCTGGACTTGCTCGAAGAACTCAGAGAGGTTTTCAAACTCCGAACGGCGGCCCGGTACCAACAGGTAGCGCGCTTCTACAATTCAAAGGTCAAAGTCAGGCGCTTCCGACCAGGGGACTTGGTCCTCCGATGGGTCTTCCATAACACGGCTGAGCCGGGGGCAGGAGCACTCGGACCCAACTGGGAGGGACCATATCGTGTGGTCAAATCTACCAAACCGGGCTCATACCACTTGAAAGACCTCGAAGGCCGCCAGCTCTCTCATCCATAGAATGCTGAACATCTGAAGATCTGCTACCCATGAGGAACCAGCCTTTAAGGCTCATAACAAAGTGTACGCCTCCGAGCAACTAGCCTTTAAGTCTCTTAATAAAGATTTTAATTTGGCCTCGGATGTTTATTTAACTGTATTGGTTAGTACGACTATGACCTAATGATCCGACCCCCAAGGGGCCGGAGCCTAATCCTACAAAGATCGACAAGGCATCCCTTTGGGAGAAAAAGCCTGATCATGATCTGATTCTCCAGTGGAGTATTCGGCTCGACATACGATAATGAAAAGCTCTCGCCCGAAAAGCGACGAACCGAGCACTACAAGAGATCGGACCCAACTAAGACTTGGGCTGAAAACAGATTAAGCAACAAACAAGGGACTAAACCCATAAAGAGGTCAGCTCAATTACATTTCACACCAAGTTGACAACATCAATGAATTGATCTTCATTGAATCCCCTAGGAGGGGTAAAAAATACATTGTTTGAAATACATCGATAGTTTCCAAAAAGAAAAAGAAAATGATAGTCTTCACGTCGGAGGAGCTTGGGCGTCAGGAGCTTGGGCATCAGGAGCATGGTCCGAGCGGACGACTTAGGCCAAGGCATCTTCGGAGTCGTCGGGAAGGAGTGAATCAAGATCGAGGTCTGGGTATAAACCTAGAACTGCCTCGAGACAAGCGTCGAAGTCGCGGCTGTAGAACGTTGGGCTTCAGCGTCCCTCTCCTTGGAGGTCTTGAAACTCTCTATCGCAGCAGCAACCGCTTCAGCCAGGGAAGCCTCGTCCTTAGCCCGCTGAGCTTCCACAGCTTGATTCACGGCCCGTGCCCGCTCTTCAGTCGCCTCGGCCTTAGCGCGGTTCAGAGCTTCACTGAGCCGAGCGGTCTCCATGACCAAGGAGTCCGCGTGGGCCCTGGCGCGGGTCAGCTCAGCGGTCGCTGCATCGCTATTCCTCTTAAAGTCATCTGCCTTGCCTTGCAGATACAACTCCCTGGCCTCCAAGTCAATGACGACACCCTGCAGTCGTTTAACCCCGGACCTCTCGCCCGTGAGCTGTTGGCGCAGGCTAGTCTGCTCAGCCTTTAAGGCTGCTGCCTCAGCCTGAAAAGCCTCCAACTCTGCATCCCTCTTCTTGTGCTCCCGCACTCTCTGCAGAATAGAGAGCAGCACCGGGACGGCCTGAACAGAAAACAAAGATCAGAATCTACAGTGTATAATGACATGAAAGAAAAGGAGTCATCTCGGAGATATACCATGTAGCATACAGAGGTGAAGTCGTTCAGGAAGCCACCCTCCGATGGCTCCAGGTTCTGAACGATATCCTCCTCCTTGGCATGTTTGGTGGCCCAAGGAGCCAAGCACTCCATGTGATAGCCGGGTTCAAACCTCCCTCCGCTTGTGCCCGCTTAGGCCGAGGCCTCAGCCCCCTCAGCCCCTACCCTGCTGCTCCCCTGACCTCGGGGGAGAAAGCATGTTGTCAACCACTTTATTGGCCCCCTCCTGTTCGGGGGATGAGGAAACAACGATGAGGAGCTCGGAGGCAGCGGCAGGGACTGCGGGGGGAGGAACGGCGATGGCAGGGGCACGAACAACAGAGCTCGACACGGCTGGGGTCTCAGCCTCAGTCACTCGGAAGACCTCCGAAGGAGGACGTACCACCGAGCGCAGGACTACTGAGGGAACCACGGCAGCGCTAGGGAGCGTCGAAGTCGGTGGCACAGAGGACGAGCAGACTGGCTTCAGTGTTGGGACTGCTTGGGTCGGCGTAGTGGAAGACTCCCCCACTCGAAGGAGAACCGCTTTCTTCCGAGTGATCTTCACTCAGGGGGCTTCTTTTAGCAGCTCCGCCGCGGTCGGTGCCGCTTTCCTCTTCCGAGCCCCGAACGCCTCAGCCATGCCTACGGAAAAGAAGATCATGTCAGCTACCAAATAACTGAAAGAAAGTTCATTGAAGAGATCAGGATGACTTACTGAGGGATGTGAGCGAAGGCTGAGATTTACAGAGCCCGGACTAGTGTAGGTTGGCCACAGTTATCAGATCGGCCCAGGAGCGAAGCGTCTCTGACCGCGTTCTGGCCTTTGCAATCTGATTCTTCTGGTCCGAGTCGAGGAGCGGTAATCCCTTTGCGAAAGCTGCAAAATAAAAAGAAAATGTCACTTCAACGAAAATATGAAAACTAAGGCAACAACCCAAATGTCAGATGAAATCTGACTTGGTTTCGTAAAGTGGGTCGGAATACGAGCCGTCGAGGCCCTAAGCTCAGGCGCTGGTGCCTCCCAGTCACTTGCCGCCCAGAACCACTTATTCTTTCAGTCCTTGTTGGAAGACGGCAGGTGTATCACTAATCCTAACCCCTTACTCCCCCTAGTCACAAAATAGTACCATGGATCATTGCTATCATGCTTGACCAGGTACAGGCTCAGCAGCTCCTCTGGGGTCAGCTCGAAGTTACCCACTTGCCTCCAGATGATGTAGGCAGAGATCATCACCCTTCAGGCATTTGGGGTAAACTGCCTAGGGGCCAGTCCGAGATGAGCCGCAACCTTCCTCATGAAGGGATATAGAGGAAGCCGGACCCCGCATTACAATGCACAAAGAAAGATGGTCACCTCCCCCTCAGCAGGAGCGCCGGCAGCGTCTAAAGGACCGGGAGCCCTTATCTGAACGGAGTCAAGGATCTGGAACTCCGAGCGAACCCACTCCATTCGAGATTCTGACATAACAGAACCTCCGGAAACTACCTCTGCGGTACGCAAACTCGCAGGCATTTTGATGGTAGCAGCGATCTCGACTCGGTGGGCTCGGGGGGCTATCTTCTTACTGGGCTGCTTGGTCTTAAAAGCCAATATTTTTTGCTTTCGAGGCGGGGGGTACAGTAGAGTGGTCTCGAAAGGGCCTTTGGATGACCCACTCTCACTTTCAGTAGTCCCCAGCTCGAAGTCATCGCTGTATTCACGAACCATTTCTAGATCGGAAGACATGGCAGAAAAAATGATGAAGGTCAGCGAGACTCACCGGATGATTGTCGAAAATCGCCTACTGACGGAAACTTCGAAGTCGGCCAAAATCGCCTCTCTTCAGAAGTCGCCTCTCCGGTGTGCTCTTATGAATCAGAATGTAAAATGATATGCGAGAGTCTGGGGCGCCCTTATATAGGCAGCGAAGGATTTTTGCATTGATGGAAAACTTTAATGGCAGCAGCCGAAACGGCACTAGCCGACATCCGAGCACACGTGACAATGCCACATTGGATGCGTAACAAACCGCCGGTACTGCTCTGACATCGGACAGTGCGCCTCGATACTCGAAAAGATGCTACAGCAGTCGGAGCCATCATAAATACACTACCTCCAGCCTGCGTGGCAGCTTCTCATAGGTTGGGAGAAGATCTGGGATCGTAACCGTCGCCACGCGTTAACCGAAGCGACCAGCACGCGTGATTCTCAAGGCAGGAGATTTCCTGTACAAGTACTCTCCGAGCCTGCAGGCAAGCTCGAAGAGTAGGGGGCTTCTGTTATGGAAAGATCTGAGCTGACTATTCCGAGCTAACTTAGCGCCGTTACACCTGAGGCATGACTCATTCAATCTGGACTCAGCGTTAGCGCCACGCGAGTTTCAGAGCAAGGTTCAATTCGGAGGGGGGTTACACCCGATCAGATCAGAATACACCCCAGCCGACCACGTGAGCTCGGACTTGCGGGTCGGATGTCGAGACTATGGTCGGACTGGCTGAGCCGAGGCGATAATCAGAGTCGTATGCCCCACTCGCTAAACACGGAAACTGCCATAACCAAACGTGGCCGATAACTTCGCTCGTAGATGTGCATGATCCGTCAGATACGCTGCGCAATCAATAGATTGCGGGCAGTATCTCCATGATCCCAGAATTCCTCTAATCGTGCCGAGATCATCGGATCCAGGCCACCCCACAGGCAAGTATAAGTAGCACGCATCGCCACATCTACAGGTACGCGAAATTAAGCTCTCCTCTACACTCGACATAGACCCTGATTCCCTTATCCTGACTTAGGCATCGGAGGGTCCCCCGGTCTAGCCAGGGTCAGCTTTGCCTCTTCTCTTGGTGCAGGCTTCAGGGACGCCACGCAGAGAATCTTAAAAGCGTTGAGGGAGAGCTGACCATATTTATACATCAACATGAATGATCCTTTGGTTTTGCAAATACTATTATGAGAAAAATCATTGGTTAGGTTGGACCTAATTATATAATTAATGAAATCTATCAAAACTAATGAAGAAGAAGAAAAAACCTATTTTTTTTAAAGACCAAACTATGTAACTAAACATATCTGACTTCGGTCGATCGATCGAAGTTAGTGTTCGATCAATCGAAGAGGATCGATTTTTATCCCGTGACCAAATTGCGAAATTCGTAACCTGATTTGACCAATTGAACTCGAGATTTGATCGATTGAAATCATTTAATTGAGGACAACCAAATTTGTCCAGGAAGCAAACTGATTTAATACGACCATGCTCGATTAATTGATGAGCATGGTTCGATTGATCGAAGGTGGTCAAAAGTACCTAGAGACTAAACGAATTTAATTTAAATCTTATCGATCCATGATCAATCGATCAGGGCTATCTTGATCGATCGAATACATCAACGGACGGTCTCTGTTGTCCAAATTTAAATTTAAGAATGGATGTTGGGCCATTTTGCTTGATCTAAAGGCGAACCTCACATGTTCAAATAATGTGATTGAACTATGGTATGCTAAATCGTCTTAATATGAATATACAATATAGTTTCCAATGTGTTCAATTATTCCAAAGATTTGATCCCACCACAAATAAGTGAGTGAATCCCAACGTGTCTTTAGAATTAAAATTGATGATATGATTGTTATGATTAATATTGTTGTTTTATTGTTATTCTTGCTTTAACATGATTCTTATGTATGATGATTCTCAATGTATATTGAGTATGTGAACATGCCAATCATTAATATCATGACTTATTATTCCTCAGAGGGAGAGATGTATCTTTTGACTATACTTATTTATGCATAGACATTGAGCATGCACAACATGCATCAATCTCGAATACATGCATACCTTGTGCCTAGGTTCGTAAGAGATCTCCCTAAATGGTTACGCCTAGTAGATTCGTTGCTAGATGCCCACGATAGTGGAAGCCTACTCCTGCTCACGAAGTGGATGTTTATTACACATGCCTATGTAGGTGGATGTATGACGGATATACTACCCACGCCTACCTACGGTGGATGTTTGATGGGTTCTGAGTACGGGTTGATGGATGCAACCCAAGCAAGTGAACAATCATCCCACTTAACATGCTTATTGTGTCATCTTTACATCCATGCTTGTACTACATACACACTATTTCAATTTGATTGTGCTATCTTATATTGTGCTACATATAAACCATGTTAGGTTCACTCATTAGCATGGCTAACTCTATTGTAGATTAACAACTGTACAGAGATGGACGATGCAGGACAACCTAATCAGGTGTTGAAAAATGAGGCCAGGTTTGTGGATAAAACTCAAGACCAATGGCCGTATTTAACGGAAGACGAGCTCGCTGCATTAAACAGCTGAATCGATTTTGAAATTTATTTTAAGAGTTCTAGTTTCTATTTATTCTAACTACTGGAAGTTTGATTAAATTTGAGAAAAAATGTTTATAGTTATAACCTTGTTATACGGTGATTGATTATTTTAGTTGAATAAGGTCCTAAATGAGTGGACTTATATTGGTTTTGATAGTTTATTTCATGAATGAGAATGTTATGGATGAAGTATTAATAAGTGAAGTAGAAACAGTTGGATATATGAATGCTAATGTGATGATGATCTAGAATACATGTAATTGTGCCTCTTTATAACCATATGATGTGTGGATTTACTTATACTTAGTGTACATGTCATGGACTGTAACTCTTGCCTAAGGGTGTATACTCTGTATCCGAAGTGCGGGGTATGACAGAATGGTATCAGAGTCATGCTTTCATTAAACTTAGAGTGACTTATAGGTTATGTCCCCATACACGCTTGTATGAATGGTAGATCCCTGAAATTAGAAACTTTACATTCAAGACTTTTCTTGTTTGTACTAATTGACGAGTGATGTAGACATCAATTAGGTGTTGTTAATACTCTAAACTATGCATAGAATTAAATACTCAAACTCTAAATGCTTGTATATCTTTAACCCTTCTACTGGACAAAGACGAACAATAGAGATCTTTTCCTTACTAAAATCAGTTCTTTTATAAGATGCAGTAGCCCGAAAGAAGACATGTAGTATCCAAGATATAACTCCACCGACTAGCATCGTTATTCATCATAAACCGATGGCGAATCTAAATATACTGCTAGTATCTGAAATGCCAGTTGGAGAACAATATGAAAATATGGAAGAATGAGAAGAGAGAGAAAGTCATGTCCCTCCAACAGAAAATTTGGGTGGTGCTGGACCTAATGTGCAACTTCTATTATCGCCAACCAATATGTGCATAAGTTTTACTAGACCCAATTCCTAGCCATGGGACGCCACATTCAGATTAGTGACTCAATTGGTGGCCATGATGAAAGAACAACAAGATCAAATTATGGCCAAATGAATATGATAACTAACATTAGAGCTGTACACGAGTCAAGTTGGATCAGTCAGCTTGCTCGATTCGACTCGAAAAAGCTTGATTCACCTCGGCTCGAAGTTGGATTCGGACCGAGTCGAGATGGTTTTTGGAACTCGAAAAAATTTTGAGTCGAGTTCGAGCTTGCCCGAGCTCGACTCGACTCAGATCAAACCTCAACTCAAACCAACTCTGATCGAATCAAATCAATGACTCAGTTATTTTGATATGGATATTGCTCGCCGAGTGTCTGATGAAATGACTTAACGAAGTGTTGGCGAGGAAAGAATGGATATGCTGGGTGTTTGATTTTGATGTTGTTTGCTCAATGTTTGATTTTGAAGCTACTTTTTGGGAGTTTGATTTTGTTTGATTTTGTTCGATTTTGATGTCGCACAATGGGTGTTTGATGAAATACCTATAAAATGTCGTTACCGTTTTGCATTTTAGGAGAAATTTAAGATGCATTCCAAGTGTTTGATAAAATGCCGCGCAGGCTTGAACTCGGCTCAAACTGGCCCGAGCTGCTGACCGAGCCGAGCTGAACTGGCCAGATAGGCTTGAGGACCGAGCCGAGCCGAGTTCGAGTTGGGGTTAGATACTGGCCGAGCTAAGTTGAGCTGTGTCAAGCTTGATGTTCACAAGCCCAAGTGTAGGGTCGCGATATAGTAATAATGTCGGTAAGACCGAAGTCAAATCCACAGGGCCTGAACCTTGTACGTATTCTGAAAGTAACTAGAACTAGAACTAGAAGAAGATGTAATGTAAATCAGGTGAATATAAGAGAATAATGGTGAATTATTAAACTAAAACTTATAGAATTTAAAGGTGGAAAACTAGGGTTTCCAAGGATCCACTTATAGAGATCAGGGACATCTATGCTTGATTCACGAACACAACTGGAATCAGAGTCCCATCTTCATCCAATTGGAAGATATTTCATTAAAAATCAAATCTAAACTCCTTTGATCTAGTTTTCTATGAATGATAGGTATGAGAACTAGAAGTGATTCCATCATAAACCATGCCCATGAGACAAAGCAAACAATAAAATGTACCAATCCACAGCCAATTTGGGAGAATTGTGAAGGTTATGGAGGATTCCATCATCTAACCATGCCCAGGGGACAATGGTGAACAACAGAATTTCCTAAAATCACAATTCTAATAATGAAAGAACATACTTAAAG
Source organism: Magnolia kwangsiensis (assembly GCA_037074715.1). Lineage (NCBI taxonomy): Eukaryota > Viridiplantae > Streptophyta > Magnoliopsida > Magnoliales > Magnoliaceae > Magnolia > Magnolia kwangsiensis. Next base: position 102,684,086 of record CM073578.1, on the reverse strand, counting down.
TTATTACAAATTCATAGTAATTTAAGTCACAATAAATCATTAAATAAACTGACTATTTCTTATAATCAAATTAAAATCAAAGAAAGTTCATTAACATGAATTAAAGCAATAGAACACAACCTATCATGCTACAAGCTTCACCTCTTATCCCTAGCTAAGAAGTTTAGCCAATCACGGACATGATTAAACTAAAATCTAAAAGAAAAAAACATAAATAAACAAGAAGAAAAGAAAGGGGAAAAAACTCTTTTGAAAACATCCACACTCCACGTTCTCTCTCTCCCTGCCTTTGCTCACATCCTCCTTGCTACCTTTTCTCCTCCGTTTTTCCCCTCTTTATAGGATTGTTGACCGTAGGTTGGCTGGAGTCAGAGAACTGACTCCCTTTACGCACTGCAAATCGCTAAAGAACCAGATTGTGCAATCTCTGTTTTACGCAACAAAAATGCAAAAATGTCTTGCATTTGAAGTAAATTCAGGAAGAAGGATCATCCAGTCCGCTCAATTCAATCACTTAGGAACAGTCGAAATCCTCATCTCCACATTTTGGACGGTCTGGATCATCGGTTTGGTCCCCTATTTGATCGTTCTTAGTGCCGGATCATCCAGTTTTCTTAGATGTACGCCCTGCACAATTTCTTGCGCTATGACATTAGTTGGCCCATGATCGGTGTCGACTGGAAAATCCACTCTGACCATTGGATTCATGGCGAAATTTCGGTTGGAGATGGATGGTTTTGGATCGGATTCGATGTGGCCCATCAGGATTTTTATTCTGTCGCCTGTCCTACATTTGGACGGTTGAAAACTGATCTCTGTTGTCTTTTGGAATTCTGTCACCTAGGTATTGATCAGAGACCCATTGGAGGCTACTGGACGACCCAGATTAGTCATCTGGGCTGAGATGGTGGGCCATCTGCACACGTCCGCAATTCTCTGTTCGTTAGTTGTAGGTGGGAGGAATTTTGAATTCGAGAAGGCGTCGGGTCAATGCACGCTGACCAACTCTGCTAGTTCGGTACACTGCGAGTGCACATCTTCTGTGTACACCAACCACTTAAAGTGGGTCACAACTTGATGTTTTGGAGTGATCCGCTCCATCCATTCTTTTTGACAGCCCCTATTAGGGGTCTGTACACCGGCCTCGGTGATTCTTGAGAGTTAAATCCATGCATTTGGCATCCTTTTCAATCCAAGCTCTTGAATTCACCTTGCAACACAAACACGATTAAAATAGAACATTAAGCATTATCATGTGCATAAAACCAAGTAAAAATCGAGGTCTAATATGCAATATTTAAGCCTCAACACTCGACTCAGATTGACTTGTGTACAACTCTAACTAACATGAGCCAAACACCTCTAGGACAGAGGAATCCAACATTCGTAAGACACAAACAAATCAGTGGAGTGAATTGTTGGAGAAATTCACTAAACTACAACTACCTATGTTCAAGGGAGCTTCAGATCCAACGATATCAAAAAACTGGCTGATTCAAGTCGAGAAGATTCTAGAAGCAATGGATTGTCCAGAGGACCAGAAAGTTCGGATGGCGACTGTTCACAGCCCCAAGTGTAGGGTCGCGATGTAGTAATAACTCGGTGAGACAAAGGTTGAAACCACAAGGACTAAACTTGTACGTATTCTGAAAATAACTAAAACTAGAACGAAAAGAAGATCTAAATCTAAATCTAGAATAAAAGAGAGTAATTGTGAATTATGTTGATTAAAAATATCAATTGAAAGGTGAAAACCAGGGTGCCAAGGATCCACTTATAGCTATCAAGGTGTTACCTTACTTGATTTAAGAAACACAATTAGAATTGGAGTCCTATCTTATCTAATTGGAAGATAAAGCAATTAAATCAAATCTCTGAACTTTTCATTGACTTAATCCTCAATGAAGAAGTATAATGATAGTTGGAAGGGATTCCATCATCCTACCATGCCCAGGAGACGATGGTGAACAATAAGATTTACCAATCTCACAATCTCAAAACAAGAAAAGAAGATATCCAAAGCTATCATAACATCTATTGTAATTTGAGTCACAATAAATCATAGAAAACTAAAAATATTCTTTTAATATCAAACTAGAAATCAATGAGGTTCAACAAGAACAAGAATCAAAGTAAGAAAATCATCCCAACACGCTACAAGCTTCTCCTCTTAGCCCTAGCAAAGAGGTTTAGCCAGTCAGAGACATGATTAGATCTAAAATCCTAAAAGAAAGCATTAAAAATAGAAAAGGAGGGAAGAAAAACTCCTAGGAGGCTGCTCTACCTTTGGCTTTGCTTCTTAAAACCTAATTCATGTTTAAAAGTCCTTGAAAAACCCATATTTATACCCTTGTCCATCTAATTTTATAAAATCGCCTCAAATTTATGCACTCCGCATAACTTCATGTAACACCTTCGATGTCATCCAACGTAACTTAAATCCGAAAGTCACGTCTTTTCACACTTCGTAACGCCTTTCACACTGCGTAACTTCTCATGTCATCGAACACACCTTCAATATCATCAAATTGCCTTCGAGTAATCGAGAATGTGTCCAGAGTGTTCCAGCGAGTTGCTCCAAAAATCTACAAAAATATTGATGTCATCGAATTGTCTTCGGTGTCATCGAGCAGGTCTTCGAGCAATCGAACATGACTTCAATGTCATTGAGAATTGAATCCAATTTGTCTAGCGACCAAACTTGATTTTCCTGTAATTCTTCAATGTCATCGATTGGTGGTCGATGTCATCGAACACTGGCTTCGATGTCATCTACCAGCACTAGATGACATAGAAGAGCGAAGTTCATATTCTGTAAATTTCTTCACGTTCCACTTCCTTCCTCTTCACTTGGTTTCCTTGAATCTTGGGGTCTTAGAATCTTTAATCTTAGCCTCCTAAGATCAATCCCTTGCATTGGTGATTCTTGAGCATCAAATCCATGCTTTTAACATTCTTTTCAATCTAAGCTCTCAGATTCACCTCATAATATAAACATGTATAAAATATACTCATTAAGCATTATCATGTTCATAAAATCAAGATATAAACAGGAAAAATGTGCAATATTTGACACTCAACAGGCCCTTGACCAATATTTTACTAGTCCCAAGCAAAACATGTATAACATAATCTTCGATTCTCAATATTCAAATCTCTTTTACAAAATGATATTTTGTGCAAACAAGTATGAATGAGTATAATCCAAAGAAACGAGAATGAAAATTTGAAAACCTAGAGCCGAACCAAACTAGCAATCAACCAAATAGGTTCTCCAATAATGACTTAATAGTATAAGTTCATATATCAAGTTTTTCCAACGTGCTTAATGAATTCCAACTTACTTTCCATGAAAATACTATCATTTCATAATGTTAACGATGGTCATCACCTCAAGGATAATTGAACAATCAAGTGTCGATTCCGAACTTATCCCATTTTTCTTCTTTTTCTAATTTTTGATTTTATATCGACAATTTCCTTTTATTCATTCTTTTAATACTTTATATCTTTTTCGTTCTTTTTTTTTTTCCATTCTTTTCTAGTCTTTTCACCATACATGACCTTTTTATCGATCTCATTGTTGTTTTTTACTGGTTCTTTTTATCTTTTTAAGGTGGATAAAATTCTCTAGACTTAATTGTCAATATCTATCAATGATTCACATACTAAAAATTAGAAATTCTAGTACAATTCATAGAAAGCAATTTGAATGTGGCTTGTGACTTAGATTAACATGATATTCAAACTTCCTCTTAATCAATTAAATACAAGAATTTAGACGATGGTCTACTCGGTTGATCAAACTCAAACAATTCAAAGTTCAATATCCATCTTATCATCATTCTCAAGGCATTCTTAATTACACAACCTATCACTTTCCAAATAGGTTTTTAATTTGAGAAATTGAAAATTTTCAAAAATTTTGCTCAAAGACTAAGAAAATATTAATTAGTTTACCTAATCTACACCCTTAACCTAAAATCTACATTGTCTTCAATGTAAAAGATATAAGCATGCAATGCACATGAGACAACGAAAAGAAAGGAGTAATGATGGAAAGGTAGTACATGAAGAAGTAGAATTAAAGCTTTTCCAAAGTTCTCAACATAAAAATGGGTTAGCATGAAGACTAAACTTATTGAAAAATAAACTATCCTAATCCTAAATCCTATGAAAATAATAAACCTAACTATACCTCCATCAGACTAGGAAGTCAATCCTGATATACAAGATCACTCAAAGATATGGACATATCCTCTGAATCGAACTTCTCAACAATGGCTTGAGACGATGTTCGTTTACTTTGAAAATATTGTCATTCGTCAAATTTTTTATCTCAACGGCCCCATGAGGATAAACGTTCATAATAGTAAAAGGGCCAATTCAACGAGATCACAGCGTATTTAGAAAAAGATGTAACCGATAATTGTACAAAAGGACTTTTTGACCAGTTACGAATAATTTTCGAAGGATGTTCCAATCATGGAACACCTTCATTCTATCTTTGTAAATTCTCAAGTTCTCGTATGCGTCGTTCTGGATTTCTTCGGGTTCGTTCAATTGAAGTTTGCGCAGCAAGCCAGTGTTGTCTAAGTTAAAATTAAGTTTTTTGATAGCCCAGTAAGCTCTATGTTCCAATTCTAAAGGCAAGTGGCAAGCTTTCCTATAAACGAGTCTAAAGCGAGACATTTCAATGGGGGTCTTAAAAGTTGTACGATAAGCCCATAAAGCATCAGTCAAGTGGATTGACCAATCCTTATAGTCAAGGTTAAGCGTTTTTCCTAGAATTGATTTAATTTTCTTGTTAGAAATCTCAGCTTGTCCGCTTGTTTGCGAGTGGTATGGAGTGCTCACTTTATGAGAAATGTCATATTTTTTCATTAAGCTCTCAAATAGCCAATTGTAAAAGCAAAACCCTCCACTAATTTATGGAGTAAACTCGGTTCGACTCCATGTATAACCCTAAGCAGACTGTGTACTAGTAACTCAGCACGCTTATGGAGTAAACTCTGTGGGACCCACCATAATTTGTGTATTTATCCGTCCATCCATTCTATCTGATAATTTTAAATCTTTAGCCCAAAAGTGAAGCATATCCAAAGCTCAGGCAGACCACGCTACATGAAACAGTGTGAATTGAATGTGTCTACCATTTCAAGGCCCACAGAAGTATTGGATCAATATGATATTTATGATTTACTTTTATCCATGTTTATGTGATCTTTTGAACAGATTAGATGGCAAATAAACATCATTGTGGACCCTAAGAAGGTTTCAACGGTGGAAATCATTATTTTCACGGTTTCCTGTGGTGTGGTCCACTTAATCTTTGGATACATATCGATTTTGGTCTCAATCCCTAAAACAAGCTAGAAAAAAGGATGGATGGTGTGGATAAACCACATACATTCAAGTGGGCCCAACATACTTTACTCAGTATGACAAAAGCCTATTGAATAATTCAGTACGCAGTCTGATTTCCGTACTTAGTGAGGCAAACCAAAATATCAGGAGGCCACCCATGGTTCAAAACCCAAGCCACATTGCATTGAATGCAAACAAATGGTTAATTGTGTCTCAAACTCTGTTCTTTACGATCGTGTATTTGTGTGGCCCACTTTATGAAGCTTCTAGTTGGGTTCGGGGGAAGTGGATTGCGTAGTGAGTAAAGCTGGGCACAAACCGACCCGATCCGGCGGATCTGACCTGATCCAAACCGAAGGCCTGGATCGGTGCAGTCCTAATTGGATCAGTCAGATCCGACCATTCATCAGATCGAGTTTGGATCGTGGTCAATCCAAACCGATCCGAATCAAATGAATCCAATCCGAACCGATTCAATCCGATCTGATCCAATCTGGAGTGATTTTTATGAATATTTATCACATATATTTATCTTATGAATAGGTTGGATGACAAATAAACATCACCGGGGCCTTATAAATTTTTCAATAGTGGAAATCAATACTTCTACTTTTCCTGTGGTATGGTCCACTTGAGCTTTGGATATGCATCAATTTTGGGTTCAACCACTAAAATGATCTGGAAAAATGAATGGACGGCGTGGATAAACCACATGCATTCACGGTGGGCCTCAACAGAGTTTACTCAGTACGATAAGAGCCCACTAGGAAGCGGATTGGCCAGTGTACCACACACCAGCTATATAGTTGTTGTAGGTACGTGTTGGGCGAAGACGAGCACTAATGCTCCTCGAGCTCCGAGTTGTATGAACATTCAAAGGAGATCAAAGTTATATAGGCCCCACAATGATGCATTTATTATATCTACACTGTTCATCTATTTTTAAAGATCATTTTAGAGCATTATCCAAAAAATGAATCGTATCCAAAGATCATCTGGACCACACCACAAATAGCAGTGGAGTGAGGTACACTAGTCAATCCGCTTCCAGCCCACTAAGACACGCAATGATATTTCATGCACAACACGTCAACACTGACTGTAAATATGTGTCGTGCAAAGACAAGCGGAGACGTGCCTTGATCTCTAAGTTGTACGAACAGCTCAAATGATATCAAAATTACATGAGCCCCACAATGATGTATTTATTATATCCATACCATTTATCCATTTTTCGTGATCATTTTAGAGCATTTGAAAAAAGAAATGAATCATGTCTAAAACTTAAATGGACCACACCAAAAATAGCAGCAAGGATAATGATTTTCACCGTTAAAATATTCGTAGAGCCAACCATAACGTTTATTTTCCATCTAATCTGTTAATAAGGTTAAAAATACATGGATGAAGAGGAAAAACAAATTTCATATTAATCCGAAACTTTCGTGATCTCCAAAAGGGTTTCAACGGTAAACGTTCAATCCCGCACTGTTTTTTACAGTGTGGTCCAACTGATCTTTAGATCTATCTTATTTTTCGGCTCAAACCTTAAGACGAACTCTTCAAATGGATGGATGGTTTGGATATAACACATACCTCATAGTTTGACCTACAGACCCAACCTGATCTGAACCGTACCCAACCCGATCCGTCGGTTTCCCTAATTGAGTCAGACTCGGTTCGAGTTAGGCCAACCATACATCGGATCGGTTCGAGTCAGATGTCCCGGACTCAGTCTCAGATAAGATCGAGTTCGGGTCAGCCCATGTAGATTTTGGACCGAATCGAGTTGGACCCAATCCAATCGGACTCGGTCCGATGCCCAGCTCTAGTTGTGAGTAACTCACTATGCTAATAGTACTGAGTAAATCTATGAGGTCCACCATGATTTATGTATTTTATCCACTCCGTCCATCCATTTCCCCATATAATTTTATAACTTGAGCCCAAAAATGAAGCAAATACAATTTTCAAATGGACCACACCAAAGGAAACAGTTGACTTCACTTCTATTGTTGAAAATTTCTTGGGGACCAAAGAAGTTTTGGATCAAGCTTATATTTGTGTTTTCTGTTCATCCATGTCTGTATGATCTTATGAATAGGTTCGATGACAAATAAAAGTCATTGTGGGGCCTAGCAAGGTTTCAACGGTGAAAATCATTATCCTCATTGTTTCCTGTGGTATGATCCACTTGATCTTTGGATATGCTTCAATTTTGGGCTCAACCCCTTAAATTAGATGGAAAAACGGATGGACGGTGTGGATATACCACATACATTTAAGGTGGGCTCAACTAAGTTTATTCAATATGATAAGAGCATACTGAGTAACTCAGTACGCAGTCCCATTTCGGGTTGGCGCCGGCGCTCGGCAGATTCGCGAATGTATGCAGCCGGAAAATCGCATCCATCTAATGTACGGTTGATTCTTATACACGTACTTGAATTCTTATACACGTACTTGCCCAAAAAAAACTACTTAATTACTAAGAAATTTACGTTCCAATACTCTCTTCAAAGAAGGTTTTGAAAAAGCTATCTCAGTAATGAATATAATTATCAGACAACTACCTTCCCTCATGGCCGCATTGGTGGCTTGGGTGGGCCCCACCATCAAATTTATGTAAAATCCACGCTAACTGCTAAGTGTGCCAAACATACCATGTTAGGCGAAGGTCCAAAAATTGACTTTATATGCTATTCAGGCGGGCTACTTTACTGGAAACAGTGCATGGCCCACATGAATTACGGATGGGTGTAATTTTTAGCCCACATGCCTACTTTTTTCTGTATTAAATCTAATGGTTGGAGTGGGTTTCATATAATTATAACAGTGGGGCCCATCAAAATCAAGGGTGGATGTCTCTTTTCAACTTTTGTCTTGGATGTGGCTCACCAGTTAACCTAATTTTTTTTTTCTATTTTTGGACTTGATATATGGCTAAATATCTAATGGTTGAAGTGGATATTACATAAACATTAAGTTATGCCCATCAAAATTAAGTTCTCCAAATTAAGTGCCGCTCAGGACTCAAGTTGATGCCTACATGGTCCATCTTGATGTGTATGCAAAATCCTCTCTAGCCATTAGATGGGCAATCACAATTTAGGTTCAAAATCAGAAAACAAGCGGACTAGTTATTAAGGGGGCCACACCAAAAGGAAAAAAGTTGGAGAGAAATGTTCACCCTTAATTTTTAATGGTCCACCGTGATAATTAAATGAAATCTAATCCAACCATTAGATGTCACTCTAAAATTTAGGGTTGCAACCTTACAATCAGGCCTACCTGTGATGTATATGGGCTATACCAAAGAAAATAATTTGGAGGACAAAAGCAAGTGATCTATGTAAGTAATTTTTAGAACCTTAGCCTAACATGAGGTTATACACCTGTGATCGGAGTGGATTTTACTTAAGATCATAGTATGAAGTAGTGTTTTGAAAACCTTTGTAAAAACATACTAGAACGTAAGTTTTATATTAGCCAGGTAGCTTTTATAAAATTCTCTTCCAAGTAATCCGTGGCCACAGTAGCTCGTGCATCAAGAGCCACGTGGGTGGAGTTTTCATGAGATCCACCTGTCCATCAGTTACCCTATCTCATTTTCACCGTGTAACCCAAAACGCTTCACTATCCAGAACTACAGCTTCGTGGGAAAATTTTGGGATTACATGCACCCCATTAATTTTGCATAAGGCCTACGTGGATTTTATATGCCATCCAAGTCATTCATCTTATATGCCTTATTATGGTGAAAGAATTACCCAAAAATCACGCTATTCCAAGGCTTAAGTACGCCTTATCATATTAAAGATTTTTAGGTATAATTTTATTGGGTGGCCTGATTTTTTGGATCAAGACTAAACAAGCGGTGAACTACCTGATGAACGGGTGGTTTTCGTTCAAGTGGTTGCCCCAAGTTGGAGAAAACGGGTGGATTTCGTTCAAGTCGTTCCCCCAAGTGGGAGAAAGTTGCAATATGGTAGGTAAGGTCTTCATCCATTGTAATTATATTGGGTGTTGTTAATCATCCAAAGGGTTGATGTGATAGGAATTAACCTTTAAAAAAAATATAACATTGAATATATCAACCCATTGATTGAAAAAAGATTATGGTAACCGTCCATTTCAAAGAAAAATAAAAAGATCTCAAATGAATGAAACAATCCAATGTACGAATTTTATTTGTAGTTGGGTCCACCATAAAAGTTGAGAATCATCATATGAACGGTTTGGATCATTTAAAAACTATCCAGATTGAAAGGATAAAGTTCCTACGTATCACATTACAATAGTTATGGATGCAACCTGTCAAATCGTTCTCCTTTTAAATGCAAAACGCGCATTGCAATACTTCGGGACGTACTCGGGCAAATCGCTTTCCTTTTCTATGCAAAACTTTTGCGCGTTGGTTCCTACAGGTCACTTTCTCTAAAATGTGGGGAAACGTCTCTAAGTGCATGAACTCCCATTCATGAGTTGCATCAACCTTTGTTTATACTGGATTTCAAACACCAAGCTGATTCAACACTCAGGTGAGCCAACCCATAAAATATATATAATTGTATGGCCAACCTAGGTTTTGGGTTACTGTGTTTTTTCGCAGATTGCATACTAAGATTGCTTGGATAGTGCCATGTGGGCTCTATCATGATGTATGTGTTTTATTCACCCTGGCCATCCATTTTTTTCAGGTCATGCTAAATGAGGCAGATCTAAATCCAAAGTAGACCGCACCACGGCAAAACAACAGTGATTAAACACCCATCATAAAACCTTTGGCTTACTGTAATTTTCTTTTGCCATCTAACCTCTGGATTGCATCTGACCTAGATGAAGGAAAACATAAATATCATCTTGATCCAAAACTTTTGTGGCCCTTGGTAGTTTTCAACGGGGTGCCCATTTAATAACCATTGTTTTCTATTTTCTATGGTGTGGTCCACTTCAGTAATGTACTTCATTTTTTAGCTCATGCCCTAAAACAAGCGGCCAAAGTGGGTGTACAGCACCAATAAAACACATACATCATGGTGGCCCAACAGTACCCCTAGTGTCAGGGTCAGTAGTAAATGGGACTCCGTACTGAGTTACTCAACGTGCTTTTATGGTATTGATTCAACTCCATTGGGCCTACTGTGAATGTAAGTGATTTATCACCGTCAATATGTTTTCTAGCTCATTTTAGCGGTTGAGCTCAAAATTAAAGCATATCCAAAGCTCAAGGGAACCACACCATAAGATACAGTCATAATAATAATTTTCACAATTGAAACTTTGCTAGGGCCGACAGTAATGTTTATTGGTCATTCAACATGTTCATAGGATCATAGACATGGAACAAAGGAAAAGCTTAAATATCAACTTGATCCAAAAATTTTGTGGCCTCCAAGAAGTTTAATTCATATTATTTCTTATGGTGTGGTCCACTTGAGCTTTTGATATGCTTCATTTTTGGGTTTAAGCCTTAAAATTATCCGCTAAAGTAGATGAACAGAGTGGATAAAATATATAAATCACAGTGGACCCCGCAAAGTTTACTCATTATGCAATCCGGTTCCTGTCACTAGGCAATCTGGTTCCTCTTATACTTTTTATTTTTCTGAGTTTTTCCTACTGTATAATCACTTATGGCCCACATACCTTTATAACTCCACCTATTCTTGCCTGCTAAGAATAAGCCCCTACTATACGGACAGCTTTTCACAGGTCAAAAATGCTCATGCTTTTACCAGATGCACCTTCAAAAGCTAATAGCCGCATCTCCTTTTGAAATTGAGTTTTTTCTTCTTTCCTCTCCCTAATCATTCGTCCTAGTCAAAGAATCTCATTTTATAATTACTTCTCCCCCTCTGTGACTGTCCACCCTGGCAGTAAAACTCTCCTCTTACTGCTTTCTTCCTTCCCCTTTTCTGACCGTCCACGCTAAGAGTAAAAGCCTCATTTTCGGTATACCTTTATCTGGTCGAGAATACACACCCCACACATGTCATTTTCCACTTTTGTGAGCCAAAGATAGGACGAAAATAGTCCCCCCATCTAAGAAGCTTCGAACGACGAGTATATTGGAAACTCTACTTTCTTTCTGTGGACCCCACTAAATATTATACTATATATGCACATAGTCCACAATCCATTTTCTTTATTTTTAAACATTGAATGGTATGGCATGTCCCGATAAATAAGCAAATTCAATGCTCAAATGGCCCACATTGAAGGTTTTTTAAACAAAGAACGAAATGAGATGTGAAATTAAACGAAGACCGAGTGAAAGAGACCGAGCACCGAATGAGTCAGTAGACCGAGGACCCACTGAGTTAAATTGACCCCGAACAAAGTTAAAATGACCGTGAATTGAGTTAAATTGACCGTAAACTATGTTAAAATGACCGCGAACTGAGTTAAAATGACCGTGAACTGAGTTAAAATGACCCCAAACTGAGTTAAAATGACTCCGAACTGAGTTAAAATGACCGCGAACTGAGTTAAAATGACTATGAACTGAGTTAAAATGACCGCAAAGTGAATGGAATTGACTGAGGACTAAGTGAAATTCGACTCACAGCTACAAGAAACATATAACTCACTTCCATGTCAATTTAGGCGATTCCCCTTCACTTCAAGGTCAATTCCATGCACTTCACGGTCAATTCCGTTCACTTCACAGTCATTTCCATTCATTTCACGATCAATTCCCTTCACTTCATGGTCAATTCCATGCCTTTCATGGTCAATTCCTTTTACTTCATGGTCATTTCCATTCATTTCACGGTCAATTCCCTTCACTTAACAGTCAATTCTAAGCATTTCATGGTCAATTCTGGCAATTCCCCTTCACTTCACGGTCATTTCCATTCATTTCACGGTCAATTCCCTTTACTTCACGGTCAATTCCATGCATTTCACGGTCAATTCTGGCGATTCTCCTTCACTTCACGGTCAATTCCATGCATTTCACAGTCAATTCCCTTCCCTTCACGGTCATTTCCATTCATTTCATGGTCAATTCCCTTCGCTTCATGGTCAATTCCATGCATTTCACGGTTAATTCCCTTAACGGTCAATTCCGATGATTTCCCTTCACTTCATGGTCAATTCCATGCATTTTATGGTCAATTCACTTCACTTCACGGTCATTTCCATGCATTCCACGGTCAATTCCCTTCACTTCACGGTCAATTGCATGCATTTCATGGTCAATTCCCTTCACTTCACGATCACTTCCATTCATTTCATGGTCAATTCCCTTCACTTCACGGTCAATTCCATGCATTTCACGGTCAATTTCCTTCACGGTCAATTCCCTTCACTTCACGGTCATTTCCATTCATTTCACGGTCAATTCCCTTTACTTCACTTCACGGTCAATTCCATGCATTTCACGGTCAATTCCCTTTACTTCACGGTCATTTCCAACGATTCCCCTTCACGGTCGATTCTATACATTTCACAGTCAATTCACTTCACTTCATGGTCATTTCCATGCATTTCATGGTCAATTCCCTTCACTTCACGGTCAATTCCATGCATTTCACAGTCAATTCCCTTCACTTCACAGTCAATTTCATTCCTCAGTCAACTTCACTCACGGTTAATTTCACGACGTTCTCGAACCAAAATACAACATATAACTCAAAAAATTGACCGATAACTAAGTGAAATTGGTCATAGAATTGTAGAATGTTACCTATGAGTCGACCACTTTGACTTGGAATTTGTCAAAATGACCGATAACTGCTTGATATTGACATCTTTTTTATCGACAACCTTGTATAAATTTACCAACAACTTCATAAAGTTGACTGATAAATGAGTAAAACAGGCCCAAAACTTATGAAAATTCACTTGTAAGTCTTATACTTTCATTTGAAATTCGCCAAAAACTGACCGCCGACTTGACAAACTTACACCATACTTTATGATTTTTCACCACAATAAGTCAACTTTTACATTATATTTCATTAAATATTAAATGTTATCGTTAATATAATTTTCAATTCATCCTTACAGATGATAAACCCTTGCATAAAGGATTTGGCAAGTTGGCCCCCACCCTGTGTAACACCTTAGATTTTTTCCAACCTGAAATTAGACGTCCTTAGGCAATGGGTCAACCATAACACTCTCAAAGCTCAATCCCAAAGCCAAAGAAATCATTTTTCAACCCATTTCCTTCAAATCTCATCTTTCACCACCTCATTTTTCAAACTTCTCCAAGTACTTTTATATTAGACACGAATCCTCAAGTTTAAATAGTGAAGAATTATACTTAAACTAGAACTCACTGAAAACGGTCACCGAGATTGAGTCCGTGCATACTCCTGAACACACACAACGACCCCAAATCACTTCTAGACCGTCAATCGAAGGGTTTAGACTATGTTTCATCTCATTCCAAACCTAGAAATGAATGTCCTTAGGTGGTAGGTCAACCCCAACATCTTACACTCAATCTCAAAGCCTAAAACCTCTTTTTATCTAATTCCTTCAAAATCTCACCCTCCACCACTTTATTCTCCATTTTTTTAAGCACATTCATAATACACACCAATCCTAGGGTATAAATGAGGAAGAATAATACCGAAACTAAAACTTACCATAAATAGTAAATATATGGATAAAATGGGTTTTAACCCTTAACCTTTTGGAATATAATGAAATAAATAGGTTAGTTGGATAGATTAGCATCTCCTCCCCCAAAATCATATACTACACATCACATGGACTCATTTCGGTTTGTAAATTGACCCTGAAAATGCTTCAAATGGAGTCGGGGGCCTACCCACACCAATCCAAGGGGACCCAGGGTGGGCCCCACACTTTTCTGGGACCAAGGGGGCAGGAGGGCCTCGCCCAAATGGAGAGACCTCACCAACCACTCCAGTGGTCGGCGAGGCCTCGCCGGTAAATGGGTCAGGCCGGGCGGGCCGTTCGGGCCGATTGCATGTGGGACCCTATGGTATAGGGTTTGACCCCTATTTCTTTTTCATTTTGGTACTTCCTTCACAAACCACCCCTTCAAGCTTTCCGTTTCTTGAAAAATCTTTTGAATCTCCCCCAAAATCCTTCTCCAAACACTTCCTGGTTCATTTTCATATACCACTCACTCCACCCTTCAAATTCCACCTCAAGCAGAAATCACTAGAGGCTACATCCTTTAGAAATCAGATGAAATTAACTAAGTGCTAGATTAGACTACCTGTGAAATTATCACCAAGCACTTTAAATATGATCTGCTAGAGCCAAATCGTGTTGAATAGTTGACGCTACAATACCCTAAAACCTAGGATCAAACTCTAAACCCGGTTACTCACGGGAGCATTTAAAAACTTTGTATCGGACCTGGACCGCACATCAGAAGTTCGATTATCCCGAACTTAGACAATCCTGACCGCCTAGTTGGACTTGACAATCACCCCAAAAATCAAGTTCAGATGATGTCCCACGACGATTTTCTTGAGTCCAGAGTGAAGAGTGTGAGAAATGTTAGAAATTAAATAAAATTTATGAAATCTAGCACGTGTCGCTTGTGTGACATTTTTAAGCGTTTTGGCCGTTAGAATTTGACCAAATTTTACCCTCAGATCAGGATAGGTGGCCCTTACATGTCATAGCACTTGTGGCCCTGATCGAGTTTCTGTGACTGCTGAACTGAAACTGGTCCGCCACGGTCGATCTAGAAATCTGATCGGATCAAAAGCTCAGCCTGACCTAGATCCAATGTCAGAGAGCTTAAGTCCGACCGCACGTAGAAAAGGGGCTGCCAGAAGTGCTCCGTTGGATCAGAACAAGCCCATTTTGGTTATAAGATAAGTATACCTTGGCCCCAAGCCTATTTTCGGCAATTCTGGGCCTATATAAGGACCTTAAAACCCCTCTCTCTCATTCCATACGAATTTCCTAAGCCCTAGGAGAGAGAAGAGAGAAGAGAGAGAGAGAGAGAGAGAGAGAAAAAAAAGGGAGAGAAACAGAGGGAGATTTGGAGCTTTTCTCCTAGGATTCTTCCTTGCTGCTCCATGTGCCAAGCCGTCCATTTGTGTTTCTCTTTCAACGCTTCCAACATCATTTTTAGGTAAGAAATTCTACCCCTAACCTGTTTAGGTAATCCATGTAGCTGTATTATTAATATAGCTAACCTATTTCATGGTATAGGTTTCCGTTGAGTCGTTGACGAAGACTTATCGTCTGAATCAACTCCGTTTCGTAATTTCTAGTTTAAGGTGCAGATTCTAGATGCTTAGATTACCTGTTTTCAAAGCTTTCAATGTCGTTTAATGGTAGATTGTTGACAAGGATGTTGTTTGACATGTAGAACATGTTGTCTGTTTTTCATTTCGAATACGTACGAAGAATATGAGATTTAGGGTATTTTTGGTATTTGTAGAAAATATTGTATATGTACATATTTTTCTGATATGATTGCCATGAGTATTTGTCATCTACCTATGCTAGTTATGCGTGTATGTTCTGTTTGGTGAAGAGATTCGCCCTAATGCACACTTTGGCCGACATATGCTATGTAGACTAATGTGTGTAGACTAAGTGTTTGTATAAATGTATGTATTAGTAAGTATTGAGTAAATAGTATTGTAGATTAGCGTTGAGATTGGATTCTCAACTAATTTGATGATGTACATGATTTCCTCCATGTTTGTTATAGTTGAATTGATTACTGTATGTGTGAAATACTCGTGTATGGTTAACTGCTTATGATGTATGTTATAACATGCTGATAACATGCTGGAATTACTTGTATTTTCAATTCTGTCTCACTCATATGATTATTGATTTAGATTACAAGTGTTTGGGGCTATACTTTAGTCCAGGTAGTCGGTAATAGATTTGAGCTCATGGTTGGCCTCTATTCGCCACGCAAGACATGTTTGACGAACCCGAGTCGTGCGTTGCTTGTCGACAGTGGTTAGGCCACACGAAGTGCTTATGCACTTCATGTCGTACAACTCAATGGGTGCTCATACTAGTCAAACTCGTCAAGTAACCCGATTGACCATTGTATGTTCACCTTCTATTAGTCATAACTGCTTGAACCTAGGGTACTGAACTTACCAGTGAAAATTCTGATAACCGTGGTACCTTAATCCACTAAGACTCATGAGCCGGGCATGGTGGTATGGGACACCGTGGTCGAGCTGTCGGCCTACGCTGGGGCCACAAACCTCTCCGTAGTGACCAGTGAACAACCCAGACTCGTGAGCAGATTATGGTGGTATGGGACACTATATTCTTGTTGTTGGCCTATACTGATAAGGTGATGGGGGAGCGGTACAACGAGTGCATGCAACAGCCCTGGCAGCCCTTGCAATGACCTAGAAATATATCATCGTATAAGACTACTAGGAGTGACGACCCTAGACAGGATCCTTGTTTGGGAATGATATAAGGGAGGTACCCTAGTTTCCCAATCCTGTTGTATGAAAAGGATTAATAACAACTCGGTAATCATATTCATATCGCACTGCATGTGCCTGGAAGATGTGGAGCATTGAGGGAAGAAAGCATGTCGCGGACGTAAGATGGTGTCGCATGAGGGAGTATGTCGGTGAGGGCATCCATCATGTCATTTCATTCTTGCATTAATCATAGTGTTTAGGAATGTTTAATTGCTTGCTTTACCATTATCGTTTGATTAATTTAATAACATGTTAACCTTTGCTCTATGATTCCACTGAGTTAATCACTCACTCCCACGTTACGGGACGGTGTTATACACATCAACCAGACTCTGTCTTAGCTGCAGGTGTTGGCGATGCTTTGAGGCAGAGCCGGTCTATTCGAGGATGAGGAGGAGCTCTCCTATGTACAACTCTCTGGCGGGTCTAAGCAGACCTGGAGTTACGCTGGCGGGACTATAGGGTTTAGATAGAAAACACTACTTTTTCTTATTGCACATTTCATGTAATTATTTAACCTGGTGATAATCATACTCTGAGAGCTTACCATCATTTTTATAAAATTTATATACATACCACAGTCTTCTACTTGCATAATTTAATTGCCTCTGGAGTATGATTTGCTGTTTGGCTTAATCTCACTCATGTTTACTGTACTAATAGACAACATTCAATCATCATCATCATATATGTTGCATAAGTGATGTTCTGGAACTCGGGAGTTGAGTTTCTACCCGACCCCCGATTTTTGGGGTGTTACACCCTGTCATGCAGATGTTCATTGACATGGTGGTTTGATTGCGGGAAGAGTGATTTAGAGAAGAATAACAGTAAATTAAATATATTTAGGCAGACCTCATTCTCATTTTTATTACACATCATATCATTTAAGTTTATAGGAGCATTTTTTCACTCACTTATTGAGAGATATAAAGGTAATCTCGTATTCGAGATACAGGGGAACCGTGTAAAAAATTTTGAGATGGATTTCACCCTAATAACAGGGCTGAAACTGGTGACCTCTTCATTCCCGATATCCATCATTCGAAGAAGACAATAAGAGAGAAATACTTCATGAAATATCCTATCATAAAGAAATATGTACAGGAGGTGTTCAATAAGATAGTTGATAGCAATAAGCAGGAAGATGTCATGAAGGTAGACCTAATATTATGTGTAGAGTAGTTTATTAGGGGAACCGACATGAATATTATGTGTTGTACAGAGTATATCAACCTTATGGACTTGTTAGAAGAATTTAATATCTACCCTTGGGGTAGTTTGGCCTTCCAGACGATGACGGAAGGGATCAAGAGTGCCTTGATGGCATCGCATGGGCTTCAGTACAATGTCACCAGCTGCATATTTCCCCTATAAGTAAGGATTCTTTCATTGTCTATTTTAATTTATAGTTTACACGAAACTTTATTTATTTAAGATCATCTTGCTATTTTATTGTAACAAATATGGGCCCTTGAGAGAGTACTGGCTCTCCGAGAATGTATCATTTTATACGTTCCCTCTCAAATTCCAAGATTCATACAATATCGAGGATGGAAGGGCTGGAGGTATAAGAAGATTCATTAAATACTAGAGAGTGAAGATGTAAGTCAATTTCTATAAAGCTAAGTGATCACTCATTGAACTATATATATGTTTCTATACATGAACATGAATGGTGTTCTCTTGCAGACTGAGATAGTTCTTATCTTAGAACACACCATTGAGGAGCTAGAGATGGAGGTCGTTCGTTTGGTCCATGATAGATCTAATGTAAGATGTCATAAAAGTCTTTTTTATGTTGATATTTTATATTTACTTTAATACGTTACATATTTGATACATACATTGCTTCATTTTGTAGTTGATATTTCATATTTACTTTGACATATTACATATTTGATCCATACATTGCTTCATTTTGTAGGGACAATGAGAGGGAGAAGAAGGGAGAGAGGAAGAGAGTGGTGATGAGGGAGAGGGAGAGGAAAGAAGATTACAATTGACTGGGGAGTCGAGGGAGGATAGGGAGGAGCTGGAGGCGAAGAGGCTTCAGTTGGAGAGAGACGGGAAGAAATGAAGCAAAAGAAAAAATAATTCGATGAGAGGGAACGCATGTTAAAAGAGAGAGAAGAATCAATGAGAAGAGAGAGAAATAGTACTCAAGGAGATGGAACTAATGCTAAAAGAGAAAGAAGCCTTGAGGTTACAGAAGGAAGAGTTGAATGAGAGGGCAGTTTTGAAGATGGAGAGGAAAATGCTAATGAGGGAGAAGGAAGAACCAAGGATCAAGAATGAGATATTGAAGAAGGAGAAAGAAGAGTTGAAGGAGGGTAAGGTGGAGTTGAAAAAGCAGATAAAAGCGTTTCTTATAGAGAAGACGCAGTTTTGGAAGGAGGAGTTAGAAAAGGAGAAGGAAGAGTTTGAGAAGGAGGATGAGGATTTGGAAGGTAGGGACCAGGGGAACAGAGAGGTGGATGTTCAACACTCGACTGCATTTAGACATTGATATATGTGAGAAATCACTGTGATCTACTCTAATCTATAGGAGGAGAACTAAGAGAGTGGTGAAGTCATTTGTCTACAAGCATTCTCCATTCACTTCTATCTCTGTCATTCAAATAACTCCAGACAACGCCACCAACTATGAGAAACTGAGAGAATTGTGTACTGCTCTAATATCCTTCTAGGCCAAGATTGATCTATTTAGGGTAATATCGGAGGACGAACTGCATGAATTGAATAGTTAAGCAAATGCAAATAAAGATTCGACAAAATTTATTTGGTTCAGGACCATATGGGAGAAAGATGCATGGGTTGATAGCATGGTAAGTAATTCACACACATACATCTGTGTATTCAATACTTGTATTAGACTAGAGCTTAATTTGACATCTTTATTGATTAGATTATTGACAAGTACATTGATTTCTTGGAGAGAAGGCACAATTCATTTCCTACTTTATATACTCAGGACAATAAGTTATGCCCCACATTTTTTCTGGTAATTGTATGAATTGGATCATGGTTATTATGTTTTTTGATTATATGATACATGTTCTAATTTGGTATGTTGTCTATAATAGCCATGTCTCGACCTGTAAATATCGACATTGAGAATGTATCAAGACATTGGCAACGGCAAAGCGCGGTCATTATTACAAGTAGAGAAACTCACCGTGAATGACATTGCTAAACCTCGAGAATGGAAAAAGTCCATGTGGCAGTATAAACAGGTAATGATGTCGTTACAAGTTCTAAACGCTGGGTGTACCCATTTCTATAATTTTTATAATGAAATCTTATCTTGTTAAATATGGACAGGCATATGTACAAGTCAACCACGCCAACAATCATTGATTACTGATGGTCATCCACCCTCAAGATCGAGAAATCGTCATACTCGACAGTTTATATTTGAGGGCACTCAGTCGATATGAGGAACATATCGAACTGATGAAGGAGGGCTTGCCTAAATTATTCCATGCTGCAGGAGATATGTCTGCATTGGATGGGAAGGCTTGGACGGTCAAAGAAGAGACTTCTATACCAAAGCAGACGAATGGATATGATTGCGGCATTTTTGTCATGAAATATATCGACGTTTTGTGCAGCAATCAAATTTTGTCAAGGACAAACTTGCAGAAATTCACTCTCAGCTTTAGGAACTCAATAACATATGATTGCCTGAGTATTTATAAAATATGATATATTTTTCTTAGGCATGAGAGGAATTGAGAAATTTTGTGATATGTTATAAATTATTATAAATGATGTCTTGTAAAACATTCATGATGAAATGATGTAAATCATGCCTTGTATATTTTCTCGTAAATTAGTAGTAAATGATGTCTTCTTGATAGTGATTTCATTATGAATGGTGATTTGTTTGTATATTAGATAATTTCATCTACGCCACGGTGAATTCCCTTCACTTCACAATCAATTCCATACATTTCACAGTCAATCCCGGCATTCCCCTTCACTTCACGGTTAATTTCATGCATTTCATGGTCAATTCCCTTCACTTCACGGTCATTTTCATTCCTTTCACAGTCAATTCCCTTCACTTCACAGTCAATTCCATGCATTTCACGATCAATTTTGGCGATTCCCCTTCACTTCACGATCATTTTCATTCATTTCACGATCAATTCGCTTCACCTCAAGGTCATTTCCATGCATTTCATGGTCAATTCCCTTCACTTCACAGTCAATTCCATGCATTTCACAGTCAATTCCCTTCACTTCACAGTCATTTCCATTCATTTCACGGTCAATTCCCTTCACTTCACAGTCAATTCCATGCATTTCACAGTCAATTCCCTTCACTTCAGAGTCATTTCCATGCATTTCACGGTCAATCCCCTTCACTTCACGGTCAATTCCATGCATTTCACGATTAATTTCCTTCACTTCACGCTCATTTTCATTCATTTCACGGTCGATTCCCTTTACTTCATGGTCAATTTCATGCATTTCATGATCAATTCCCTTCACTTCATTGTCATTTCCATTAATTTCATGGTTAATTCACTTCGCTTCACGGTCAATTCCATGCATTTCACGGTCAATTCTGGCGATTCCCCTTCACTTCACGGTCAATTTCATGCATTTCACAGTCAATTCCCTTTGCTTCAAAGTCATTTCCCACCTCAATTAAAGTTCTTTAGGTCTTCCTCTAATCCTCTTTTCATGCCCTTCAACCTTAATCAATGTTCCCCTCTATTCTGGAGGCATCCCAATCTTCATGCACATGATCAAACCATCTCAATCTAATCCCCATCAAATAATCAATTTCTCACATCCCAGTACTCCTAGGAGCTTGGGATGACCTCATTCTTGATTCTATCTTTCCTGGTATTCCTACATATCCATCCTCCCATCCCCATCTCTGCAGTAATCAATCTCTACTCGTGCTGCTCACAGCCCAAAATTATCCGATATAGCATAGCCAATCAAATTGCTGCCCTATAAAATTATCCTTTTCTAGTCCAATCTACAACATTAGATAAATAGACGATCATGCAATATTTATCATTTATCAAGAGAAAAGGAAGAAGATGTCAGGTGATTAAGATGTCAGACTACTCCAATGGGAGCATGATGCATCTGCATATGAAACCTCTATAGTCTTTAATCCTAATGTACTACAAAAAATTGATTTAGATTCAACTTAATACTTGGATTTAACATTTTAAAACAAGATAGTCAAATCTTTCAAGACCTAAAGGTCCAAACCCCAAATCAATGTGCAAAAATGTCAATGATGGGACTGATGAAATTGTTTATGCCTATTTGCAGTTATGCCAATATTTACTAGCTACTTTGCCTAGATTGATCTGAACATCTTTCAAGCCTGATAAAAGATAAGAAAATTCTATGAACTTTAGATATAGGACCATGAATCTAAGGAGAGGAAACTAAAAAATCAGCGCAAATCGTGAATTGGATAAGCTCTACGCCTCAAAAGTAACAAAGCAAGGATCCCAAAATCAAGAGCAGGAGGTGGCCCTAAGTAGAACAATTTAGCAGTGAAGCCTAGAACCATGGGAAAATGGAAACAACTTCGAGAAGAGAGATCTTTTGGGAAATGATATCTAGTCTACTGTCGACCAAGTAAATACAGTAATGACCTCGCTGTGCATATAAGCAAACATTTGGGGAATTTTGTGCCATAACTAAATGGGAAGGAAGCAAGGATACACATCAAAAGATTCATGGCAAATAAGATGTTGGACTTTCTAGCCAAATGAAACTCATAATGATAAAATGTGTTATAGTTATAGATCGTAGAAAACTTGTGTAATTTAGATATGAAATATGTCGATTTAGGGCACAGACACCATGATGTTATCAAACAATGGGGAATGTTTTAACACCTGATAAGCTTAATGCATCTATACACTGCAGATAATGTTGAAAAATATTTTATTGTTAATAATAGTGTGGAATGGAAGAATAGGATTAGTGTAGCCAACTCGATTAGTTGGGATAAGGCTTGGATTATGATAATGATGATAATGAAGTATTAGTTCACAAAGACTTACATGAACCCTGATATGTTGAATCAATCAAATGAAAGAGATTTTATGGGCTATTTGTCAGCTGCTGCTTGTTACAGATTACGCCTAGAAAAATAGGACTTAATGAATCGAAGCCTGAAGATGTTATAAACATGAGGGGAAAAAAAAAGCTAATATCAGATACAGGAAGATGCAAAAACCATTCAAATTCAAATGACGTGGGCCCCACCACAATAAAAACCATTCAATAGATGTGGGGCCCACTAAAACCTTATAATTAAGTGTGGGGCCCACCAAATAGTTTTTTAAAGAAATTTCGAGCAGCACTACCACAATTGCCGCCCGGACTCGTTAAGAATCTGAGCGGCATTGCCACCCGTGGTGTGGTAGTGCCGCCTGGAATTTTTAAAAAATTTTAGGTGGGGCCCATTGTGGGTACCACATAACCTTGTATTTAAGCTCCCCCACATGCCCAAACCCTTATTCCTAACCCTTTCTTCATCTCCCTTCCTAAAACCCTACCTTTTTCTAAACCCTCTACCATCTTCTCGTCTTCCAAACACCTCTCTCTTCATCTTTCACAAAACTTTCTCTTCATCTTCCAAACACCTCACTCTTCATCTTTCAAACACCTCTCTTCTTATTTACACAACCATCTTCTCATCTTCCAAACACCTCTCTCTTCATCTTCCAAACCTTATTTACGCAACCATCTTCCCATTTTCCAAACCCATCATCCTCATGGGAATTATTGTATTCTTTTCCTCGATATTTTCCATCCCCATAATAATCTCTCTAATGGAGAAGAAGAGAGTGGTTCAAGCGGTCCATCGTCTCCACGGACCACAAGAAGGGCAAGGCGAGCCGCTAAGAATGAGGCGAGTCCATCATCACCACCTGTTCGAAGAAATGTCAAGAGGGCCAATGTTGATGCAATGAGTTCTTCACCACCACATCGTGAGAGGAGGATGAAGAGGGGCCACAATCAGAATGTTAGGCCATTGGATGTGGGTTGATATCGCAATCGAAAAGTGGTCTTCGAAGTCATGATGGGGGACCGACTATTTACCGAAAATGACATCCTAAATCAACTCTTACACGGTGGTTGGGGAGTTATTTTTTAAGGTAAGTCTAGAGCCAGTGAGAATGATGTAAGGTTTTTCTACTCTCGAATTGTTAACGCAAGTCTCAACCCACTCAGATTTGACATTTCACTTGGAGACGCAGTACGGCCCATCAGCATATAATACATCGCAAACATACTTTGTGTGTCGATGGGAACGGTACATATCCCCGTAAACACAAAGGACTTGAACACATTGCAGCACAGGAGGGAGCTGAGCATTATTGAGCACAAAAATATTTCATTACATTGGGCAGAGAATTCCATGGTGTAGATCTTTTCCAGGATCATTCACTCCTTATTTTGGTAAAAATCAGTATTTGTGGGTATTTTGGATATTTTGGTAAAAAACAGTATCCACGGGTATTTTAGGTATTTTGATAAAAAGGGAGTGGATGGGTATTGCCTTTTATGGAGGAAGAAGTGGTTGTACACCACCATTTAAAGTAGAGCTTGGTGGACACCATTGTTTAAAAAAGGAGGTTGGATATTGTGTGAAGGAAGAAGTGGTGGTGATCACCTCAATTTAATGAGGAAGGGGTCTAGGATACCTATAAATACCCCTCCCCATGCCTCATTTGAGGGGTTGTTGGTTGGAAGACAAGAAAGAAGGGGGATAAGAAGGAAGGAAGACAAGAGAGAGAGGAAAGAGAGGAGGTTTGGGCGCATCCGCGTAATAGAGAAAGAATGGGAGAGGGGTTTGCGCGATCCCACGCAATGGAAAAGAGAAAAGAGAGGGTTTGCGCAACACTGCGCAAACCTCTTTAAGCAAGGTGGCTTGCGCCACTTTATGTGGGGGCATGTCCAAGAGAGGGGCTTTTGCGTGTCTCTGTGCAATGAAAATGGGAAAAAACCCATATGCCACCTTTTGTGGACTTTATGTCCTAATAGAAGGCTTTTACCCGACCTCGCGCAATGGAGTTAAAGAGAAAATCCTTGTGCCACCTATCTCTCTCCATTGTCTTAACACTTGGATTTTCATGTCCTAAAGCCTTCGCTTTGCGCAGTTGCGTGCAACAGAAAGAGGGAGAAATCCCTTTGCGCCACTACATGAGGGAGAAACCTTGTCCTGACAAAGCCCTTGCACCACTTCATGAGGGAAGATGTCCTGAAGATGGGCTTTTCATGTCCTGATGACTCATCCTTGCGCCATTCTCCAAGGAAGCTTGTCTTGAAGATAGACTTTTCTTATCTCAACGAAAGCTCCATGCACCATCTCTTGTGGAGGATGTCCTAAGACTTGGCTTCCAACGCTACTTCCCATGGAGGGATGTCTTGAAGACAAGCTTATGTTGTCCTGAAGCCTCCTTGGGGTGCCACTTCATGTGGAACTTGTCTTAATGCATGACCTTTGTCCCAAAGTAAACCTCATGCACTCCATATTCCCTATCTAAGCCTGTATACTTCTACCTTCAGACAGATGGCCTCCACACCTTCAGAAGTTGAGTATCCAGGAATTCACAGAGAAGAGAGAGAAAGTACAGTATGATGGAAGGTCCACATTTCAAGGGATCGTCGCTCCACATTTCAAGGGATAATCATCGCTCCACATTTTAAAGGATGATCATTGCTCCACATTTTAAGGGATGATCATCGCTCCACATTTCGAGGGTTTCATTAGAAGAACGAACGGAAGGATGATCAAAACTAATCTCAACGGTCAGATCAAGGAAGAATGAACGAAAGAATGATCAGAACTGATCTCAACAGTCAGATCAAGGAAGAATGAACAAAAGGATGATCAGAACTGATCTCAACAGCCAGATCAAGGGATTTGAGTCCGCAAAACCTATCTGCATTTGTGATGAACATCAAAAGCGTCAAAATATTACTAAAATTGCCATCGGGCTATTTTACCTTTCATTCATTGCATTGCATTAATCGTACTCTGTTTTCAGAATCAAGGGAATCTAAGGATGTGAATGAACTCAGAATAAATGTGATCATTGTTCTCTAACCGAATTCTTTGTTATTATTGAATAAATTCCCCAAATCAAAATGTATTAGTTTTCTTATTAAAACAAGCATGAGTTTGTGGCCACCTCGTTGAGTGGAGGAGAGATAGTAGTTTCAGTAATAAGGAATGATTCTAATTTACAGAATGTTGCACTACATCTTCACACATAATTTATATCCGAGAGCGGAAAACAACACAGAGGTTTCTGTCCCATGCAGAGGTAATGTACCAGATAGGGCGTGGGGAAAATGTGTGTCTGCCCTCCATTATCCTTTACTATATAGTGAAGGTCACGAGGACAAGAAGAGGTAATCTCTCCCTCCCATTGGCCGCCTAATTTGCAAGATAGCCCGAGCTAATGGGTTCAGAGCATTCAGCGACCCCTCACATTTAGAAAAAGTGATAACTAAAGACACCTTAAATCGCATGCAATGTGGCCCTAGACAAGATGCAAGGCGGTTGGGGGAAATTGGAGACGAGATAGTTGAAGAAGAAGAAGAGGAAGAAGGTGACAAAGAGGATCAAGCTGAAGAAGAAGAAGAGAGTGATGATGCAGGTGAGGTGCCCGATGCACATCCTGGTTTAGATGAGCGTTTAGGGGCGATCGAGGCTAGTATATCCGAGCTTAAGAAGGACCAACACTACCTGAAGCATAATATGCGGAGTATGCGTCGAACGATAAAGGCGATGTTGTGTTGTGTACAAAAGGAGGGAGCACCCCCTTCCTCGCAAGACTCGGTATCACAGTAGGGAGTTGTGATGGATATGGACTCCCTCACTTCGTATGTCTGTATGTATTAGCTAGCATCCTCATGATAGTCACTTCATACTTCTGCATGTATTAAGTAGCATCCTTATGCATTTCACATGTTTCTTTGCAACTTATGTACTGAATGTCTTGTCGAATGAAAATGGCTTTATGGAAAATCTTTATGGGTTACCTAAAATGCATGAGTATTGCGTTCTTTATAACTTATGTATTGAATGTCCTTATGATGAATTTATTTAACACAATGTGGGTGCACAATATGGAGTGAAAATCAATAAGACCCATCCCCTGAATTTGCATCATTACAAGTCGGTCATGTCCTAGGACTTTCTCTAGCTAGAAAGCCTTATACAAATAGTTGATGGATTTTTATAGTTGAATGTGGACCATTGGCAACTTCCCTTCATTCCAGGACAATTCCCTTCACTCCCTTATTGAGAAGTGACTGAATTGATCGCGAAGTGAATAGAATTGACCATGAAGTGAAGGGAATTGACAGTGAAGTGAAGGGAAATTGTCGGAATTGACCGTGAAGTGAAGGGGATTGACCGTGAATGCATGGAATTGACCGTGAAGTAAATGGAATTGATCGTGAAGGGGATTGACCATGAAATGAATGGAAATGACCATGAAGTGAAGGCAATTGACCGTGAAATGCATGAAATTGACCATGAAGTGAAGGGGATTGAGCGTGAAATGAATGGAAATGACCATGAAGTGAAGGGGATTGACCGTGAAATGCATGGAATTGACCGTGAAGTGAAGGGAATTGACCGTGAAATGAATAGAAATGACCGTGAAGTGAAGGGAATTGACCGTGAAATGAATGGAAATGACCGTGAAGTGAAGAGAATTGACCGCGAAATGCATGAAATTGACCGTGAAGTGAAGGGGATTGATCGTGAAATGAATGGAAATGATTGTGAAGTGAAGGAAATTGACCGTGAAATGTATTGAATTGACCGTGAAGTGAAGGGAAGCACCGGGAATGACCGTGAAATGCATAGAATTGACCATAAAATGAAGGAAATTGACCGTGAAATGCATAGAATTGACCGTGAAGTGAAGGGGATTGACCGTCAAATGAATGAAAATGACCATGAAGTGAAGGGAATTGACCGTGAAATGCATGGAATTGACCATGAAGTGAAGGGGATTGGTCGTGAAATGAATGGAAATGACTGTGAAGTGAAGGGAATTAACCGTGAAATGCATCGAATTAACCATGAAGTGAAGGGAATCGTCGGGAATGACCATGAAATGCATGGAATTGACCATAAAATGAAGGGAATTGACCGTGAAATGCATGAAATTGACAGTGAAGTGAAGGGGATTGACCGCCAAATGAATAGAAATGACCGTGAAGTGAAGGGAATTGACCGTGAAATGCATGGAATTGACCATGAAGTAAATGGGAATCGCCGAGATTGACCATGAAATGAATGGAAATGATCATGAAGTGAAGGGAATTAATCATGAAATACATGGAATTGACCGTGAAGTGAATGGAAATGACCGTGAAGTGAAGGGAATTGACCGTGAAATGAATGGAAATGACCATGAAGTGAAGGGAATTGACCATGAAATGCATGCAATTGACCGTGAAATGAATGTCTTATTGACTGAAAGTGGCCTCAGTGAAGAACTTGAACTTGTGACATGGATCAGGTTATGCCGACAAGGATATCGGATAAGAGTTCCAGATTTATTATAACTGATTTCAATGCAATCCTACTCACACCACCCAAATCTACTTTTCATAACTCGAATTATAAGCATAATAGTAGCATGTTCTTAAATTCCCTCTAGGACATGGATTTTCAGAAAGTATCTGGCCAATCATTAATATTTATTCAAAGTTTGAATCGTAGTGGTAAGAAATTCACAATTTCAAAAAAAACAACAAATGTATTCAATATATAACATTCACAATCGTATCACCAAAAATGCATTACAAATTACATTATTCTGAAGGTATTGGAAATTTGCAACTCCGGTGATTATGCCTTGTTTGTTTGCAATGTTCGCACTTTACTATTTTTCGTTCCTCTCCACGGGAAAGGATTCGTGCCTTCTTTGGTCTTCCAGCTGCCCTCCTCTATCACGGGGGCTTCATACTCACACAATACTCCTTTAATCTAGATAAAATTTCCCATTGGCTCTTGTCCCGTACTGGGTACACGAAATATTCATACGTGATCTGGTAATTCTTCACCGTGTACAATGGGGAGCAGTACTCATAATGAGGAATGTTATAGTTTACATGCTAAAAGAACATGAAAATAAGGGAATCTCTTTACTTCAAACTCATGACATGTACATGAAAGCTAACTAAGCTTGACAATATCATTGTACTCTCCCACAACATAGTATTCATCCCAAGAAATTGTTTGGCAACGAACATCTCGTGCCTTCGGTATGAGATCCTTTAATTGTTTCTCAGCCCACGGTGTCAACGGTCCAACGAATGATGATGCTGATTCTTTTATCTTATAGAACATCTCTTGAATTTTCATTCTAACCATCTCTATCAGCATAGTCACAAGATATTCTCGTGCTTCTTTGAATAGAGCAGCAACACACTCAGCTATGTTTATAGTGACTAAATTGAATCTTTTTCCTAGGAAGTGCGAAGTTGCCGACTTTTCAATCCCTATTTCCATCAGCCATGCATATACCGGGGGGTTGGAAAGTTCGATATCATGCATTAACTTTTTGAACTCAGACCTCCTACAAGTCTTTACAGCTTGCCAGTAGTAGATTTCTAATGATTTGTCTTTGAACGTGTCCACCAAGTTTCGGTATATATGGTAGGCGTAGTAGCCATGGATTGCTGCTTGAAAGACCTAGGGAACTTCTTTCATTAGACCTTTATGCTGATCTGATATGATCACAAGACTAGGTAGATCCCTTAACGAACAACTGAGGTAGGTAAGAAACTAATTTCAACTGTTGTTGTTCTTTGATTCTCCAATAGTAAAAGTGACTGGAAAGATATAATTGTCGTCATCCAAAGCCGTAGCAATGAATAGAATACCCATGTACTTACCTTTTAGATGCATCCCGTCAACGACCAAGACCCTTCGCAAAGATCTTTGAAAACTTCTGACGCACTGTCTGAGTGCAACAAAACATCTCTTGAACCTCGTTGTTTATGGATCCACAGGCAGGGTAATCACTGTCCCCAGGTTCTTCATCCTCATCTCATGCAAGTACATTGAGAGTTCTTTGTAAGAGTCTTCATAAGACCCCATTACGCGATTGACTGTAATTTTTTTAGCGCGTCATGCCTTCTTATAATTAATAAGAATATTATACTTCTCTTGCATTGCCAATATAATGTCCTTCGGCCTTAATCCCAGCCGTTGCTAAAGTGATTGACAACCAGTTCACTGACTAGATTACTACTTGCTTGCCGATGATTACTTTTCATCCATGACATTCCACATGTATGTATGGACGTGTAAGTCTTAATCTTGAATATCCCTGCATCATTTACCCAAATTTCTTGGATGTGAAATACTGGACCTTGTATTGAAAGTTGTTGCAAATTACAAATTGGCTCAAAACATACTTACACCGACTCTTATCATTAAACGTTTGGCCAATGGCTATATCAATCGGGTAATCAAGTGGATATGAATACAATGATAGATCTGCATTAGTGAAACCAACATCCTCGAAAGGCACAATAACAAGGCCGATGGTGAAGTCCGATGTTCGAGCCTGCTCGGGCAATGGGATGTCGCTTCCACTTACGTTTCTGGTGTTGGATGTTGAGGGTAAATCTACTCTTGTAAATAAAGGTGATGTTGTATATTCACTTTTGAACTTCACGTCAGCTGACGCCCTCACTTAACTTGTTATGAAGTTTGATGTCTGAGCCGACTCGGGTACTGGAGTGTTGCTTAGAGGAACATATGAAGGTGATTCCATATATTCATATTTCAAGACATGTTCCTCACTCAAACTTCCTACTATTGGGGTGTCATGTTTGAAACCACTGTAAGCCACCGGGTCTTCGAGTATTGCCTCATTAATGCGCTGCATTGTCTCGATGAATAAAGGGATGTAGTGATCCGGATGCTTCAACTGTACTACCAAGAACATTCTCACATCTTCGTCATCATTAATTACAGTTAGAGGGACTAATTCATTTGTGCAAGGATACAATACTTTCAACCTAATATCATAATCCTCAGGTTTAATCTTTGCAATCCTGTACATTTTCAATAGAAGCTCATCATATGTAATGTCAACACCCACAGCAGTAGTTTTTGAGCCTCCACCCTTGTACGTGTATCAATTGTTTTCACTAACTCCCACCATATGAGCATAGGATGATTATCGAAGAAATTTTTTTAAAATAAATACAATGATATAACTCGTTTAGTATTCACATGTATAAGGTGAATTGACCAAGTAGTAGAAAATTCACCACTGTACTAGCTCGAATATGACCGACTTATCGGTCAAATTTTCAAAGTTTTCAATTGCAGGGCTGTATGCCACTCAGTTTGCGATGATTTTCACTCACTTCGTGGTCAATTTCACTCACTTCTAAGGCAGGTTCACACACTTCTCGATGAATTTCACTCACTTCTCGATGAATTTCACTCACTTCTAGGGAAAGTTATAACGCCCTGAAAATCGGGGGTCACGTATACACTCGACTCCCAAGTTCTTGGGGTCACGTAACACTGATTTTTATTAATATGCGCTTAATCAAGTTTAAATGCGCAGCCTGAAATTTTCTGAAACATGAAGCACAACTACACAAGTCCACTGAAATGAAAGAGATCAATATATATATATATATATATATATATATATATATATATATATATATATATATATATATATATATATATATATATATATATATATATATATATATACATTTCCAAAAGAATAAAGGGGTCGCACATGGCGTCATCCTACAAAATCACAAAAGAATAGCATGTCCAAAAAGAATAGAATTGAGCCCATTGCTCATTCATCCAACGTCCCATCTACTAATCCGATGAGGTCCCGCTCATCAGCTGGAAGTAAGAGAACTCGTCCTCCTCCTCGAGGCTCACATCGCAAGGCTCCACGAAATCTGCATCACCTGCATCTACGGGGGAGTCTGGTTGGTGTTTTAAAACACCGTCCCAGAGTGGGAGTGAGTGTTGAGGGTCAAATATTACATATCAGACCCCAATTATTACTTGAATTTACGAGCATGATACTGTTTAATGGCCCATTTTATCGTGTTTATGTTGCAAGGTGACTTTACGAGCATTGACTGAAAAAGGGAGCTTAAAGCATGAATTTAACGATTTGATGACACCAAAGGCAAGGGACGGACTCCAGGGACTAAGATCGACAGATTTACACGCTAGGGACCCGAGGAAATCAAGCTGTTCACATTAAAAAGGCCAGAAAATGGTCCAAAAATGTAAGATCACAGAGTTCTCGCCATCTAATTGAGTCAAAACTTCATATATGTGATGGGGGCCATACATTAACCATACACATTGAAATTCAACCATTGGATCCTTTTGGAAATGGCCCAACAGTCATATCAGCCCACAAATTATCAAATTGGGGCTCACCTGCTATGTGGATATGTTTCAATTTTAGTATCAACGTGTTAAATGAAGAGGTAAAGTGAATGGACGGAGTGGATCTGTCATGAACATTACAGTGGACCCCACGTGCAATGTGCGTGTACATAGCACGTCCTCACATAAGCCGCACTAGACCGGGAGTCCCGGTCAAAGTCGGCTGACCCAACTCCTTACGCAAGAACGGACAGCGTCCTTCGCTGTCCATCCATTTTTTGATAGTGAACCCCACACACCATCCAATCGGATGATCCGAACTGTCCATTCACTCCAGGGGATGGCCAAGACCCTCATCAAGGTAAAATTTTACTCCCATGCATGTGTACGCACAAAATTAAAGTCCCAACGCAAGATGAACGGTGTAACTCCAAGTCTTGTGGGCCACACTAGAATTAAACCGGTCTCGCCATTTCCCAACGGTTTTTCATCCTGAATCTACTGGACGGTGTAGATTTTCAACACAAAAGTGAAGTGGGCCCCACCAAACATGTCAGCGTGGTAACGTGCGGATGGCTTACGTCCGGGAAAATCGAAACTTCTGGGGAGTTGTGTGGCTCAGATCACGATCGTTTCGACGATCTGAACCGTCCAGAAGACTCACAAGGGTGCCACAACCCTAGCCTAGGTGTCGGAATCAAGTTGAAGAAGTTCACCGTCCCAATAATCCAATCCAAACGCAAGATTCCCTATGTTTACAGCTGCGCATGCACAGTGCTGCGGAAGGAGCTGCGTAAACGCTGCCTTCTCCACCGCCTCTAAGTTCTCCCAGCCGACCTTCCTTGCCTATATAAAGAGAGAGAGAGAGAGAGAGAGAGAGAGAGAGAGAGAGAGCAAGAGAAAGACATTAAAAAAAGAGGGTGTGGAGCAGTCGTGAAGGCCATAAGGAGTTTCTTTTCCCTTTTCTTAAGTTTTTTTCTTTTATTTGTTCTTTTAAGAGTTTTTAGTAATCATGCTTATGTTTAGCTAAACCTCTTCGCTAGAGCTAAGAGGTGAAGCTGGTAGTGTGATGGGAGAGATTTTATGGCTTTGATTTATAATTTATGAACTACTTTGATTATAGTTAAATTAATGGAATGTTTTTAGTCTTTAATGGTCTGGTGTGACTGAAATTACAATGGGTCTGCAATGGCTTTGAGCATATTCATTTCCTTTATGTTTATGACGTCAGGAAGCCCTGTTGTTCACCATCGTCTCCTAGGCATGGTCGGATGACGGTACCCTTCCTCACCTTCATAGCATGTTGATTGATTGGTAATTAGTTTAATTCTGTTGTTTGCTTTGTCTCCTAGGTATGGTTTGGTGATGGAATCCATTCTAATTCATATACCTTTCATCTCTTAAAAACTGTATTAATGGCAGTTCAGTTAAATTCCATGATTCTTAAAGCTGGCATAAGATCTCCCTGATCTCTACAAGTGGATCCTCTGAATCCCTAGTTTCTTAACTCTGATTTCTTCTAAGTTTTATATTAATATTTCACAATTATTCCCTAAATTCCATTCGATTTAGTTTACATCTTAGTTTAGTTTTAATTCTACTTAGTTTCAGATAACATACAAGTTTCAATCCCTTGGGATTCGACCTCGGTCTTACTGAGTTTATTACTACATCACAACCCTGCACTTGGAGAGTGAACAGTGAGTGATCAACTCAGTGGGAGCTATTAGTCTTAAGTTACACAAATATCAGTTATATTATGAATTTAATGAAAAGTAATTATTCATAAACACCTAACTAATCTTATTAATGCACATGCATAACGGATGATATGATGCTTGCCCTCGCCACAACACTCCATCGACCGACTCCATCTAACGATCGCATATGACCAACACTCCCTCAGAGCGACCTCAACTGTCGAGTCACCAACCTAACTAATGCGATGCGATGATAATGTTAGCCGAGTTCTTAATTAAGTCAATTCATTCAGAAGGTTGGGGAAACTGATACACCCCACGTATCAATGCTCTCAACTGGTTGCGATGCCAAGGGCCCTCAACGTGTGAGGTCAGGTCACCGCGATCCTTGATCCCGTCGGTTTCCCCATCCCCGACTTCAAGCACATGGGGAGTGCTGAGAAGGGATCGCTCGCGGTCACTATGGGAAGGCACGTCACTCTAGCGTTGGCCGACAGTTAGACCACAGTATCCCATTCCACCATGTTCAGATCACAAGTTGGTGGATTGATTTCAAATGGTTGCCAATGGGCTCGTGCCAAGTTCCATACAAGCATAGGCGAACATGGTAAATAAGCATGATTAGTCAGTATGTTGACTAGGCCTTACGAGTCCAGGCGTGGACAAGACGGATGACATCGGGTATAAACGACTCATGTAGTCCAACTATTATCGCCCATCTGCACTCACCCAAAACCACCGGCCTAGCCTTAAGACAACCCTACCAATGGGGCCACCTTCACTCTCCTCGTATTCCTGATCAACCCAAGGGTTTGGTGGTAATGTATAGCATGCCGACTAACATGGGTTATCAACTAGCATAGGTAATAGCATGCATTCATACTTCCCATCATAGAATTCAGATTTTTACCAAACAAATACTAACAATATCATGAAATAAAGGTGCAAGTGTTGTGTAGGTTAGTGTAGAAGGCAAGCATTTCATATATCTCCTAATATCAAATATACACAAGGGTTAGTGCATCAAACATGTTATGGGGAAAACATAATACATGAACCGAGGAAGGAATGTACAAGTAATCATCACTAACATACTCAATCATGTTTGAGAATTAACAAGCATTCCATCATCATTCCACATTAATTTGGGGGATCTAAAGTGTAAGGTCTTGCCTAGGTTTTGGTAGATTACCCAAATACATCATCCAACAAATAAAATCATTAGATTCATATTAAAATTTGGTGTTAGGCCACCTAAGAATAATAGTCCGCACCTTCGGATCGTTGTAGGCTTGGAAAAATGACCTAAGAGCGTAGATTTTCGGGTCGAACGGCCGAAATCCCTAAAGCATACATTTGTATGTCAGAATCCCAAGTAAATCCCTCCTCATCACAAGGTTTTCAAGAAAAATTAGTGATGGATCTTACCTAGGCGATCAACAGAATGAAATGGCGGTCGCAGAGGAGGGTTTCCTCTTAGAGACGAGGTAGGGAGTTGTGGGGTTTGATTTCCTTATGCCCCACCTCGATCTAGGGTCCACCTTGCTCTCATTCACTCTCTCTTCCTCTCTTCCTCCTTTCTTCTTTCTCCCTTCTCTATCTTCTCTCTTCCTTTCCCCTAGGGCAAAATCGTATGGGGAGAGGGGATGCCCAAATGAGGCTCTTTTATAATGCCACATTTGGTGAAAATGGCCCCAAGTGTTGGGTTTTTACTATAATAGACCTATGGGAGGGTCTTTCTAAGCTCTAAGGCCCACTATAGGGTGTGCATATTGATATACACCATAGGATAGTTAGCCCTAATGATGATCTACGTATGAATACGATCAGCCCGCCATTCGGATGTGCTAATCAACGGCTATGATTGGAAGTCTGTTTAACAGTCACTGATGGTCGATTGGGGCCGCGACTATACAGATATGAGCAGGGAAATATCATTACTCCACGTGTGAAGTTTGGTCACAAACCGACGATCCGAAATCCTCAACTTTGCATAAGAGTGGACGACTCAATTCACTTAAGTTTCAACTCCTTGCTTTAGGGTATTTGCGCTTCTCATGCACTCGTCCCTTAGTTCAAGTTGAGTGGTTCTGAGCAGTACCCGGTTTCGACTCCCGCGACGGACGTCAAGCCTAGTAAGACGGACATTCTCTATAGTTTTGGAACTAGTGGCCCGCCAACAAGCGGTCTAGAGCTTATTTAGAAATTCAGGGCATTTCTGGTGGCCCCCTGGCTATGAAACGTATGTAATAGGTGCTCCATGGCCTGATGAAGGACCATGCAAAATTTCAGAACGATCGGATATGGAGTTTGGTCGTACAGGTTCGATTTGCGATCAATGGTTACCGTGCCACGATCGGGTCCCAAATTTTATGGACGGGCATAGGATAATACATTAGACCTTCACCAAAAATTTAGAAGAAATCCGACGGCTGAAAATCCTGAAATCTCAATTTCATTTACAAGTGTCAGATTTCAACTCCGACCTTGGGTGGGTTGACAAGTGTTGCTGGAACGGCTCTAATAATTAACTTCTGGGTGTCCAATGAGTCCGTAGTCCGCGATAGACTACAAGCCCAGTGAGATCTATAGTTTTCTAAAGTTTTATAATTTTCTGACCTTCCTCAATTGCTGCATGACCTTCACAAGCTGTCACCGAGTACAAATCAATCATCTGACTTGATGGCGTACACACAGTCTGATTGTGACCAGACTGGACCACTCATGTATAAGCTAACGTTGAGTGCTAATGGTCAGTAAGTGATAATATAAGTTAATAAAAAAAAATAAAAAATTTTAAAAATCCAAAACAGTGAAAATTCAGGATGTTACACAAGTTCACTCACTTCGTGATGAATTTCACTCACCTTTCGGTCCTGAAGTGATTGACAATGACCGCAAAGTGAGTAAACTTAAGCACAAACTGATTGAAAATGACCACGAAGTGCGTGAACTTGACCGTGAAGTGATTGAACTTGAGCGTAAACTGATTGAAAATGAGTATAATTTGAGTGAAATTGACCACCAAGTGAGTGAACTTGACTGTGATGTGAGTAAAATTGACCGCGAATTGAGTGAAATGACCGATGAGTCGGTCATATTTGAGTGAAAATAACGGATAAATGTGTGAAATTTACTGAGAAGTGCATGAAATTGACTGAGAAATTCATTACATTTTTCACAAAACATCGTCAAATTGACCGTTCACTTTTTGAAGTTGACGGTAAAATGCGTGAAATTGACCAAGTACAGCATGAAGTTGACCAATCAATCCTATAAATTGACCGGGAACTAAGTGAAATTGACCGCGAAACGTTGTCAAATTGACTGTGAACTTCTTGAAGTTTATTGGATAACCACGCCAATTATAACTTAGCAATGCATGAAATTGACCACGTGAAATTGACCACAAACTTATAGGTAATCTCTTAAGAATTTAAACGTCCTTACCTACCATAGTTGCCATATCAGTGAAATCCGTGTTCGAGAAGAAGAATAAGAGTGCATTGATGTGAAACACATTCTTCGAAGAAAAGCCTATAAGATTTCACGTTTATCAATGTATTCATGTCTTCTTAGATAACGAATGCAGGTAGCCTTCAGTGGAATGGAACAAAGAAGATGCATTGTGATAGTAGGATAGAGATTCTATGGAGATTTAATGAAGTAAATGAGTGAAAAGAAGGAATAGGAATGATAGAGATGAGTTCGGACGTGCGTTTGAGTGTAAGGGAGAGAATGGAGTGAAATTGATAAAGCAAGGGCATTTTCGACTTGTGAAAGTTGTCCGTACAACAGGGGCTTATTCTTGGAATGTAAGAATAAGTGGGCGTAGTAAGGTAAATGGGCCATAAGTGGGTTGTACACTAGGAAAAAACTCTTTTTTTTCCAAAATGGGATGGCATACTGATATAGTAAACTCTTTTGGGCCCACCATGAATGCATGTGGTTTATCCACACCGTCTATCCGTTTTTCAAGCCCATTTTAAGGGTTGAGCCCAAAATTGAAGCATGTCCAAATCTCAAGTGAACCACACCACAGATACAGTAGGAATATGATTTCCACCGTTGAACTGTTGCTATTACCCAAGGTGATATTTATTTGTCATCCACCATGTTTGTAAGATCACACAGACATGGATGAAGGGAAAACTTAAATATCATCTTGATACGAAACTTCCGTGGCCCTCAGGAATTTTTAAACGACACTCAATTCACACTATTTCTTGTTATGTGGTCCACTTGAGCTTTGGGTATGCTTTAATTTTTTTAGCTATAAGTCCTAAAATTATCTGTTAAAATGGACAGACAGAGTGGATAAAATATATAAATCACGGTGGACCCCACAGAATTTATTCACAACTGCTTTCAGTCACCAGGCAATCTGGTTCTTCCAATCCCACCTTTTTTCCTAGAGTGTGGCTTGGCTGAGATCTAAATGACCCTAGTTTTGGGATTCTAAAGTCAACATGAAATGGACCGAATGGATCTCATGAAAGTTCCACCCACACGGTTCTTTTTAAACGAGTATGAATGTTGACGTGCACCCGTTTAAATCGAGAATGATACCTTGTAAGGCTATCTGACCGCCTCACTCGCATGTGCGGGAGAGAATTTGGCAGGGAGATGATACGGTGGAACGATAGGAACGGCAAGCAATAGGGCAAAGCCAGCCATCTCTTCACATGACATATAGTAGGATGATGTATTGATAGGTGCTCCACCAGGTTAGATGACCTACTTTCTAAAAATAAAACCCATGTGACAATCTTACACAATACCTTTTGTACCGTTTATATTACTGCAGTTTTGACTATCCACCGTCCTATTAAATGGCATAGATCATATGAATAGGATTGTCTGGTGTTACACTCCAATTCAATCAAACTGGATTACTTGTACCGTCTAGGGTCTAGATTTTGTGCACATGTATGAATATGATGTGTGAGTGTGCCAGAGTTTGCATGTTTTAATGGTTAATTGAATTGTTGGTGTTCCCTTCATTGAGATGAATAGATTGGATATTAAGATAGGAGATCCAAAATCCTCTGAAACACCCGTATTAAACTCCGTTGAAATGATAAATGAATATAAATAAGGGTAATCGTTATAAATGAGTTCTTTTTAACTTGTGACAATTATAAACATGAGTCTACATCATTAAGAACTTGTTTTTTCATCAACACTTTAAATTCAAAAACACTTTTCAATCGAACAAAGATACACATTCTAATTAAATAAGACAAAATGTTGCCAATTTCTTTAATATTTAAATTGATGTTTATTATAATTGACAAATTATGAGATAACCAAATAAATAAATAAAATAAAAGAATAAATATTAGATATATCTATTGGAATAGACGATCAAAGTGGGTGTCATCAACCAAATTGAAACTTAAATACTTATAATATATAATTTTACGTCATAAAAAGACTATCTCTATTCTCAATGTACTATAGCGAGAGTTGTTAAGCAATAGTTAAACTAAGTTAAGCTATACTAAGAAATATAAAGGAAAAATAAATAAATAATAAGTTGATATGTTTAGCATAGCGCTTTCATCTTTTCTTTGATTGCTCATTTTATAGATCGTTGAAGCGGTGAAATTCTTGCTAGAGTTTCCGTATTACTTCTAGATCCTTCACGTTTACGTCGTTGTTGTGGATATGGAAATTCCTTTGATTGCTCCAGAACTAGCAATTTGGATTGAGAATTACTCCAGTTGGATTCAAACTCTCCAACTTTTTGAATCTTCTTCTCGTAGTTGATTCTTTGTAAAAAATTTTGAGGCCCACTAAAGATCAAGCCAAGGACCACCAACGTTTATCTGAATTTTAGCCACCAAATCAGGTTTCAAAAACTTTA
Organism: Magnolia kwangsiensis; assembly: GCA_037074715.1. NCBI lineage: Eukaryota > Viridiplantae > Streptophyta > Magnoliopsida > Magnoliales > Magnoliaceae > Magnolia > Magnolia kwangsiensis. Next base: position 102,644,312 of record CM073578.1, on the reverse strand, counting down.
TGGGCTAATCCTGAAGGGACCTGTCTAAGAAATCGAGTTTGCTCATCCACAGGATACTTATAATTTGGAGTGCTGGAAGGAATAAATGGATATGATTCATCGCATCAAGATCTTTCACACCTTCGATTGGAGATAATTAGTCAAACTAAATTTTGGATCTAGTTCTCCCATTCTCTTAATTCTAATTAAAACATTTACAAATCCACATATTTACATTCCACATACAAAATGTACGCTGGAGCCTAATGCATACAAGAACAGGATACTTAAAAACTGGTACAACAGTCCACATTAAATGCACATGTGGCCTCATGTCCCATATTGAGTGTACATGCGTGCCACATGGGCACGTGTGGGGCAAGCCCGCGAAGGCCTGGGGAGCATTTACTCATTTGAATGGGTCAAAAAAAAACAAAAACAGGAGAGGCCTAACCTATGGATGACCATGACCTTCAACCGACCGTACGTGGGGCCCACTGTCACAAGCTGGATTTTCTTCTTGGAGGGTCCCTTTCATCTCCCAACTAAGTTGAACTGATTCCTCCAACGTACCATATGTCATTGCTTAGTTGTTAAGGAATGATATGATCTGACCTGTTGACTAAACATGGCCCACATAAAACAATAAAATAAAATAAAAAACAAAAAATAAAATAAAAACCCGATGCCATCATTTGGGCCCATTAGAAGAGTATCTGTTTTTCGTTAGATCATTTCGATTATAAAGGAATTGTAGAATCTTGTCCATTGGTAACTGGGGCACATTGAATTCCTATGTGTGGGTCTATGATCCGTGATCCAAGCCGTTGATCTGAAAGATAGGAAAATCCAAACTTTTTAAGCAGTGTCCCACAAAAAGACGGCTGAGAATTAGGCAGTACGTAGGAACCTCTCGGATTGCTTTTAGGAAGTGTAGAAGAATTATTTATTGAAGATTGCTTATTTAAATTGGCTCCAGCTAACATGTTTGGTAATCAGGCCTAAGAAATTTCAAGCCAAAACCATACCACCACGTGAATTTGTAGGGTTTGGGACGGTTGTCCATTGTTTTGTTTTCTTGGGTGGGACCGACCATGTTGTATATACGCCATCCAGCCTGTGAGTTAGATGAGCCCTACCATGACAGGTCTATACAAGTATTAGGTGAACCAAGCTGTAGAAAATAATGATCCAAAAACTTTCAGATTCACATGGCCTACAAGCCTTGCATCGACCGTGGACAGCTCACATGATGGTTGGAGCCGTCTTTAATTTTCTTTTTTGGTGCTGATCATTTTTCAAGGTGGGCTGATACTAGCTTGAATGGAGGAACCTAACTCTCTCCATTAATGACCATAATCCTCTAAAAGCACATGTGGTACGCAGTGGGTAAAACACTTAATATCATTGGTCTGTCATACTAGATATATATATGTGTAACATCTACTCCGTCCATCAAGCGTGCCCCCACATGTTCACCATATTAACCATGGATTGTAACAATCGAAAATTAGAGTGGGGCACCATGGGGATTGATTAAAAATTAAGAATTAGGTGATCCTGTTCCAACAAATGAGTGTCCACAAGTCAAAGGTGGACGCTCCCCTTATTTATGCATGTGATCTACTCCTCGGATGGCTTAGGTCAGATCTCGGCCTCTATTAAAGATTGTTTTGTAGGTTCTCGCCTCCTACACCTGTGATAGATGGATTGGGAGATCTGCATTGACTTTTTTGAGCAGCTTTTCGCACATAAGTGTAATCATGTGATTAATGGTTTGCTTTTTTTTTAATGAAATATGATATGACCATGCTGGCTATACATAAGATCTAAATAAATCAAAAAATTTAAACATTAATCTTTGTTGTGTTTTTATACAAAACCCAACAACATGGCTAATATGGGATCCATTAGTTCTCTCAGGGACTCATTAAGCGGTATTTCCACTAAGACTGTACTTGAAAGGTTTTGAAATATTAAAGTTTTGTTTTAAGCGATAAAATTGTTTTGATCATATTTAATGGTGTGATGGCTCATATATGATGGTTTACTATTTGATTAACATGGGAGATAAGTCTTGATAGATGGCCATAATAGTAAAAGAATTGGATCATGAATACATGCATGAATAAGGTGCCTAGAGGTCCCCATTTTGTTGAATAAGGTGCTTAGAGGTCCCCATTTTGTTCGAAGTATTTCTGAAAAATAATAATAATAATAATAATAAAATAACCTTTTAGATTGGTGCAATACAATGCTCATTGTTAAGACCATACATTGGATGATTATATTATAGGGACAAAACACTACAAACCTTCGGCAATGGAGAAATTCTACTGAGGGGTGTGAACTATCTCAAAGATCGCGGCTTACTCTATATCCTGTCCAATAGAAATATGGCTTCTTCATAAGTCGGGATTAATGCATTCATAATCATATGGGCATGTGTTTTATTTTTATTTTTTTTAATTCTAGTTTAGATATTCTTGTATGATTATTTTCAACAATTTTGAGATAGTTCGCATGATCTTAGAAAATCCATCATATGAAAATAAATATGTTCACCTTGAAAATTTTGATAAAAGGCGCTTTAAGAGGTGGAAGCAGAAGATACACTTCTACCTCATGACTCTTTGAGTGGATTGTGTCTTAAGTTAACCAAGGCCCACTAATTTTTAAAAAACTGGCTCTGCCGGTTGTTTAGAAATTAGGATGATGGTGACTACATATGCAAAAATTACATTCTTAGTGCAATGTCAAATTAATTAAATGATGTTTTCTATGACTTTACCATTTCTCTTGACATCTGACATCCGTGATGCCCTGAAGAAAAAAAATACAAATTTTAAGATGTATACATAAAAAAGTATGTAATCAACGGATACTTCAAATTTCATATGGTAGATGAAACGTTAGTTGTGCAACAGGTAAACAAATTTAATCTTATAACTCACAAAATTATATATGTACAAGGAAATCAAGATCGACCAGCTTTTTTCAAGTGTGAATCTTGTTTGCATTCCAAAGTAATTAGAAAGTCATTTCCTATTGTGGAAAGGAATTCTAAGCTGGACTAATCCACTTAAACATATGTAATCCTAAAGAAATTCTTTCAAGAGATAATAAATACTTATTTACCTTTATTGGCTATTACTCTAGATATGCATATTTTTATTTGCTAAAACGTAAGAATGAAGCACTTTCTAAGTTCATAATTTTTAAAATTGAACTTGAAAATTAATTAAATAAAAAAATTAAAGCTCTTAAAAGTGACAAAGGTGGATAATACATATCTAAAACTTAACCTTTTTTTGCAAATCTAATGAGATCATTCTAAGTTACCGCTCTTTATACTCTGTAATAAAATGGGATTGTAGAACAGAAAAATAGATCATTAATCAATATGGTGAATGTAATGCGTCAAAGTAGCACATGTGTGTGCAATCTAATCCATCCATTGGATGGACCCAGCTATGTAAATGTTTTTATTTGTTTACCTGTCTCTTTACACACCATGCAAGTGTCAAAATGGTAAATGTGTGTGCAATCTAATTCATCCAATGGATGAGCCGGAGGTAACCTGCAGCAAATTCCTATCAAATTAATGAAATAATACATGTATTTGAGGCATTAGACAAACTACAATGTGAATCTAGAATCTAGTGGCGCATTTGGCACCAAGTCACGGTCCAAAAGAGCAGATAGGTTTCACAATCCTGACCGATATTCATTTATTGAAATTAGACTATTGTATGTATTTTCAAATCCTATCCTAAAGAAGATAACATTTTCAATGGCTCACATTCAACTACAAAAGAATTAGATCAATGGTCATTTTTACTACATCTTTTCACATGAGTCATCCACGGCGGCGGCGAGGACATGATCTCAATGGTTTGGATATAACTATCAGGTAGACCACACCACAGGAAAACAGTAGTAATTGAATGTCCACCATTAAAAACCTCCTATGGCCCACTGTAATTTTTATTTGACATCCAACCTATTGATTAGGTCAAACTAACCCGGATGAAGGGGAAAAAAACAAATATTATCTTGATTCGAATCTTTTGTAGCCCTTGAGAATTTTTTAATGGTGGTCGTTCAACCAACACAGTTTTCTATGATGGGTCCACTTGAGATTTAGATCTGTCTCTTTTTTCGGTCTCGCAACATAAAATTATCTAAAAAATGGATGGATGGCGTGGATGAAACAAATATGTAATGGTGGGCCCTACCATGTGGATTGACAAATCCACCAAAATTTCCAAATTCCTATTTTGGACAACCCACCCTAAAATCTCCAAATCCCTAAATCGTCATTGAGATTGAGAGAGAGAGAGAGTAAATACTTCAACCGAGCTTCAGAGAGAAAGAGAAGGCATACGTGGGTAGGGCTTCGCCAACAAGAGCGTGGGTGGAGAGAGAGAGAGAAAGAGAGAGAGCGACAGCAAGAGAGAGAGAGAGAGAGCGACAACGAGAGTGAGAGAGAGAGAGAGCGACAGTGAGAGATGGGCGCTGGAGTCGTTTCGACTTAAAACAAAACATTATTACCGATGAAAATTTTCGTCGGTAATACTTTTCACAATTCATCGATAAAAGGCTTCAAAAATATCTAGGTCCACTCGTGCTCTATTAACCCCATCCACTTTGTAAATATGTTTTTAAATATACTTATTAGCTGCACCAAAAAAAATTTACAAATCAACATCCATGATCAACCACACAAAGTGAAATAATGTCCACTATTCATTTTGTCCGCCTTTACTGACAATTTTGTCCATCGGTAAAAAGCTCATTTACCAACAATATTGTATAACGTCGGTAAAAATAACCTCTCAGCGGAAAAATGTTTGGTCGTGGTGAGGATCTTTTACCGACGAAATATGATTTCATTAGGGAAAGTCATGTTTACCAACGAAATTTATTTCGTCGAAAATAAGTCATTTCGTCCGAGCAGGGCTCTATGGGGCCCACTGTGATGTAACTATTTTATCCACTTCGTTCATCACTTTTCTCAGATCATTTTCAGGTATGCTCCTAAAAATGAAGTAGGTTCACAGCTCCTGCGGACCACACCAAAGGAAGCTGCAGTGATAATGACACCCACCATTGAAACCTTTTCAAGGGACACTTTGATGTTTTTTTACCATCCGACCTATTCATAATGTCATGTAGACATGGATGAAGTGAAAACACAAATATCAGCTTGATCTGAAACTTCTCCAACTCCCAAAAAGTTTTTAATGGTGGACATTCAATCCCCACTTTGTGCTCCAGTACTTAAGCCTTGGACCTATCTTATTCATAATCATATATTGAGCCCACCTAAATGTGATTCACATATCCAGCCCATTCATTATGTGTGTCCCACTTGGATGAGGGGTCAAACCTGAAAGGGCCTAGCTATATGCCCTAGAGGGGGGGTGAATAGGGCAATGCCAAATAAAACTATTAACAGCGGAATAATAAAAGAAATAAAGCACAATGCTAAATTTAAAGTAATCTCAATAGCCTAAAATAAAGAGAATGATACTTTATCAGTTCTAAGGACAACCTTACACCAAAAACCAAAGGTTTAAGGTAGGACAACCTTATTTCTAGAACGTCCTTGTATCACAAACCAATGATGAATAAAAAGCAATGAAATCAAAATAACTTGCAGAAATAAATCCTAAGTTATTACAACATTCATCCACACTTGCTTGAAATAAAATGATTACAAAATTCATCCACAAACACAAACCATAAAACTGAATGAATAAAGATATGAAAGAATAAAGCATATCCACAACACAACGATACATAGTGGTTCGCCTATGTGTACACCAACTGTTATCCAACAGCCACACAGAATTCTACTCCACTCCTAATATCCTCACACAGGGGATATTAGCATGCACTATTAAAATAGGTTTCACGGGTTCACCTAAAACCTTCACAATTATGTCTTTGATCTCGGGCTTACATAATCCAAAAACTCCCACAATCTGAGTTTTCTGGCTCTCCTCAGATAACCAATACAATGAGATTTTTCTGACAAATCTCAAACAAAACCAAAGAAAGTAAATTACAAAAATGTAAAATACCTGAATCACCTTTTGAAGTAGCCCGGTAGAACCAATCGGAGTAGAAGTTTGATTCAACGTTCAAAGTCCAATACTCACTTTAAGAATGGTTCTAAGTCTAATTGATTTTAAATCAAAAGGGCTAGTTCTATTTGATTTTGAATCCAAGAAGAAGGAATATCAGAAATTTTCTTTTTCAAATAAGATTGGAATGTAGATCAAAATCAAATAAAAAAAAAGTTAGCAAAAGGAATATTAAATAAGCACAAAGTAGCTTAAAACAAACACAAACTTATCTCAGAGTATAACCTAAAGAATGCTTGAATAAAGTTGAATTGAATTGCTAAAACTCTGAAGTTCGTGCTCTATTTATAGCTTGAAAAATTCCGTCTACGACTGGTCTTAGGATCCTAGGACTGGTCGTAGCTTCAAATATTTTCAAAGATTTCCGCGGGATAAGGATTTGATGTTCCATGACCGGTCCTGGGTAGCCTACGACAGGTCGTGGGCCACCTACGACTGGTCGTGGGTCACTTACGACTGGTCGTAGGACCCTCAGTTTAGTTGCTGGAGTTTGAGTCGTAGGGCTAAGACTGGTCGAAGGATGAGTCGTAGAACTCACAGGACTGGTCGTAGGATGTCCAGGACTGGTCGTAGGACAACCGAAAAGATCCAAAAATCTTCAACAACCTAGGACTAGTCCTGAAAAACTTAAGACTGGTCGTAGCAGAGCTAGGACTGGTCTTGAAGTCCCTAAGACTGGTCTTAGAACAGCTCAAACAAGCATATTAAAATATATGAAATAAGTATCCAAAATGACCTACAGTAAAACTCATCATAAGGTCAATCTAAGGTCAAACAAACCTTAAAAGTGAGATGGACATTGAAAGTCTGTACACTCAGATGACCCTTAAGAGAAGCTTGAGAATATACGAATCTTGTAGTAGGCCTTCTTGAGTTTGATCTTGACTTGAACAAAGTCTTCTTGAGCTTGATTGTATCTTGAACATGCATACTTGAAGACTTCTATTCTTGAATTCTTAATCCATGACTTGAAACTTTATTCATTTAAGATCATGTCTTGAAATGCGATGTCTTGAAGCAATGAATAGTCTCAAATAGAAACACAAGATATACAAGACATAGATATAAGTTTTGGCACGACAAAATTTGACAACCAAAGAGATATGAAATCATAGCACTTACAATCTCTCCCTTTGTCAAATTTGTGACAAAACGCATAGCATAAAGAATAAGAAGAAATCATGAGCCATAAAATCATAAATTACTCTACTCCCTCTGAATAATACAAATACTGCTCATGTAACCAAACAATAACATCAATACAAAATATTCTCATCCACATATCCTTCTCATTCAATCAATTACTCCCTCATTCCATCTTTCCATACTACTCCCCCTTTACCATTCTACTCTCCCTTTTTGTCACAAAATGACAAAGGAAAGTCATAATAGGAAAGAGAACATCAACATAGAGAGTAACAATAAGCAGATAATGAGAAAGACATAAGAAAGGATATAGAATATTTTAAAATATAAACCAGAAGCATCAAGCTATTATCAATCCACAATACAATATCCAAAAGACAATGCAATAGTCAAAATAAAAGATAATGTTATACTATCCAGAAGATAATTCACCTAATCAGATCTAGAGGAGGGAGCAGGGATAGTCGGATCAATCTGGTGTAAGCCCCTATTGATGCGATAAAGATATTTTTGCATGTACTTAAATTGCATATCATGGGCTATACTCATGTTATCAATATTCTCCTCCAATGCACGAAGGCGTGCATCATAACTAGATGGATGGTAATCAGGATCATTTGGCAAATCAATTTCTATATCATCAAATAAATCATCCATATTATCGGCCCAATCAGCATCTGAGTACCCGGCTAATCGAACACTAGTATCAAAAGGGTACCATAGACCCAGATTTATAGTACTTGCGACATATCTAATAATCCGTTTAACAGCAGTAAGATGTGATTCCTTAGGATTAGACTGATATCTCGCACAAATACCAACACTAAATGCGATATCAGGTATACTTATAGTTAGATAGAACAAACTACCAATCATATTACGATATAGTTTAAGATCTATATCTTTACCTATAGAGTCTTTTGAGAGTCTTAACGTTGTACTCATAGGAGTATCAAAGTTCTTACCATTCTCAAATCCAAACCTTTTAACCAAGTTCGTAGCATACTTGGTTTGGAAAATAAAAATTCCGTCAAGTTGTTTCTTTACTTGCAACCCTAGGAAGTAATATAGTTCACCAACCATGCTTATTTCGAACCTTGATTTCATAAGATCTGTAAAATCAATAGACATGTTAGTACAAGTTGATCCATAAATAATATCATCAACATAAATTTGAACCATCAAAATATCATTGTTATACTTCTTAACAAAGAGCGTCTTATCGAAACTTCCTACTTGAAAGCTATGACTAAGTAAGAATTTAGTCAATTTCTCATACCATGCCCTGGGCGCTTGTTTTAGACCATAGAGAGCCTTTTTGAGACGAAATACATGGTCAGATAACTTGGGGTCTTCAAACCCTGAAGATTGTTCAACATACACTTCTTTATGTAAATCGTCATTCAAGAAGGCGCTCTTTATATCCATCTGATAAATCTTAAATTTTATAAAGCATGCGATGAAAATAAAAAGTCTAATTGATTTAAGACGAGCGACTGGAGCAAAGGTTTCATCGTAATCGATGCCTTCAATCTGAGTGTAATCTTGTACAACCAGTCTAGCCTTATTTCGAATTATATTTCCAAGCTCATCAGACTTATTTTTAAAGATTCATTTTGTTCCAATAATGTGTTTATCTTTAGGTCTAGGAACAAGATACCAGACATCATTACGAACAAATTGACTAAGTTCGTCCTGCATAGCAACTATCCAATTTTCGTCAGATAGTGCTTCTTTCACGTTGAAAGGTTCTATTTGGGATGTAAAACAGACATAATTACATATGTTCTCAAGTTGTTTGCGAGTACGAACTCCAGTGAGAGGGTTTCCAAGTATTTGATTGGTTGGATGATCTTTGACAGTCCTTGGTTTAGATTCTTTTTAACTTGATGAGGTATCTTGATTGTCGATAATAAGAGCTTCATCATCATCTGAACTCGGAGTTGGTGTATTCAAATGATCATCGATGACCACATTGATGGACTCTTGAATCACACCAGTTCTCTTATTTAGAACCCTATAAGCTTGACTGTTCAAAGAATAACCAAGAAAAATACCTTCATCACTTTTCGTATCAAACTTTCCCAAATTTTCACGATCACGTAAAATATAACACTTGCTGCCAAAAACTGGAAAGTATTTGACAGTAGGTTTCTTTTCAAACCATAATTCATAAGCAGTCTTATTATCAGATTTACTGGTATAAACTCGATTAATAATATAACATGCGGTATTAACTGCTTCAGCCCAAAGATTTCTAGAGAGCTTCATGTTATTCAACATAACATTAGCCATATCCTGAAGCACTCTGTTTTTTCTTTCAACTATACCATTTTGTTGAGGTGTTTTGGGCGCAGAGAATTCATGTGATATTCTCAGATTGCTACAAAATTTCTCAAAACTACTGTTTTCGAATTCTGATCCATGATCACTACGGATCTTACTAACATGAGAACCTTTTTCATTTTGAATTCGTTTGATGACCTTTTTCACTTCATCCAGGGTTTCAGTTTTGTCTTTTAAGAACGATACCTAAGTAAATCTGGTATAGTCATCTACGATAACCAAGATGTATTTTTTGCCACCTCGACTCTCTGATCTGGTTGGTCCAATAAGATCCATATGGAGAAGCTCGAGTGGTCTAGATGTGATATTGGAGTTCACTTTCTTGTGAGAGCTCCTAGTCTATTTTTCCAACTGGCATTCACCACATATTTTGTCTACTTTTTACAATTTGGGTAGACCTCTAATTAGTTCTCTTTTGCTCAATCTAAATAAGTTCCGATAGTGTACATGTCCAAGGTGTTTATGCCATAATTCAGTCTCATCGATATGGACCATGTAACACGATTGAGTAGATGAGCTTGCATCACTAACGATGTAGCAGTTTTCAGAAGTTCTGCGACCGGTTAATATAATAGAACCCTTTTTATTAAAAATCTCACAACCTTGATTAGAAAACTTCACACTATGGTTGTTATCACACATCTGAGAAACGCTAAGTAGGTTGTGTTTCAAGCCCTCAACATAAAAAATATTTTTAAATAGGGAAAGGTTATAAAGCTGAACCGTACCTTGGCCAATGATCTTACAATTGCTTCCATCACCAAATGTGACTGACCCATCAGTCATATCTTTTAGATCGGTGAATAAAGCTTTGTCACCTATTATATGTCTCAAGCAACCACTATCTAAGTACCACTTTGAATGGCTTGTAGCTTTGAAAACGGTGTGGGCAACCAAGCTGGCAACTTTAGGAACCCATTTCAGAACTGTTTTAGGTTTAGGAGTATGGATGGTCTTTTTCTGTCTGTTGTTATAGGAGTGACCTATAGAGTTAGACTTTAATAGCTCCTTAAGTAGATCAATTATTTTTTCAGCTAAAGGATTTCGATTTTGAAAATTAAAGTTGATATGGCCACCTTTAGGTTTTTGAAAAGACCTTGAATTTTTAGAAAAACCTTGATAAGTATTCTTTTCATTTGAGGTTGAAGACTCTCCTTTTACAAATTTAGGAGCAATGTTCTTTTGTTTAGGAGATGTATTCTTATCATAGCCCAACCCGGATCGATCGCCACATTTTCTTGATCCGGACAATAATTTTTTTAATTTTGGATCACCTTGGGCATATCTCCATATGTCTTTCAAACTCAGAAGAGAAGCTATCTCATTTTTGAGTTTCTCATTTTCGGATTTCAAATCTTCATTTTGGGATGTTTTGAAATCTAAATCACATTTGATCTCTTCAAAAGAATCGAAAATATGAGACTTTTCTAAAACAAGAGACTCATAATCTTTCTTAAGCTTAGAAAATTTTTCTTTTTGTAATTTAAGCTTAAAGGCAATTTTACAATTCTCTTTATAAAGAGCATTATAAGCATCCTGAAGATCATCTTCATTATCGCAATCACTATTCAGATTTTCTTCACTAGATATATCATCATTATCTGAATAGGTGATTTTGGCTAGAGTCATAAGGGCTTTAACATCTTCGCCCGACTCGGTTTCAGAATCTTCTGATTTAGAAGAGGATTCAGAATCAGACGATTCATCCCAAGTAGCCATCATGCTTTTCTTTTTTAATTTATCCTTTTTAGGACATTTGTTAGCTAAGTGCTCATACTCTTGACAGTTGTAACATTGACTATCTTTCAAGAATTTTCGAGTTCTAGGTTTAGATCGTCTCTTATCATTTGACTTTTGAAAATCAACTTTTTTCTTGCTTTTGAAAATTTTATAAAACTTTTTTGCTAAAAGCGTCATATCATCTTCGAAATTTTCTAAATCTGAATTACTCTCTTGTGAAACATTTTTAGATGATTTGAGAGCAATTAATTTTCCTTTAGGAGCTTTAAAGGATAACTCATAGGTTTAAAGTGAACCAACTAGTTCATCAACCCTCATGGTATGCATATCACGAAGTTCCTGAATCGCGGTCACTTTAGAATTGAACCGTTCAGGAAGTGAGCGTAGTATCTTTGCGCACACTTTATTTTCTAGAATTTTATCACTAAGACCCCACATAGAGTTCACAATGTCATTCAATCTAGTATAGAAGTCCATAAACATCTCATTCTCCTCCATATGAAGTTCTTCAAATTTAGTTGTGAGGAGTTGGACTTTAGATTTCTTGACAAAAGATGTACCCTCGTGTATCATTTCTAATACATCCCATGCTTGTTTTGCATTTTCACAAGAGATGATTCTTTTGAAGTCATCTGGTGATAATGCACAAGTGATTGCATTTAGTGCTTTTGCATTGGCACTACTTTCACTTTTCTGAAGTGTGGTCCAAAGAGAATAAACCGTTACTTTCATTGATTTTGAACCATCGTCATTAGTTACTTCAGTGATAGGAGGGTTCCATTCATTCACTGTGGCCAACCACACACTTTCAACCAAGGATTTGAGGAAGATCCTCATCCTGGCTTTCCAATAGGCATAGTTTGTGCCATTAAAAGGTGGTGGCCTAGTGACTGATAGGCTATCAAAATTTGACATCTTAATATAGCTTAGATCATTAGCTCAGGAAATAAATTCAATAAATAAACAATAAGCACGAGCTATTAGGCTTTGATACCACTTGAAAGGGCCTAGCTATATGCCCTAGAGGGGGGGTGAATAAGGCAATGCCAAATAAAACTAATAACAGTAGAATAATAAAAGAAATAAAGCACAATGCTGAATTTAAAGTAATCTCAATAGCCTAAAATAAAGAGAATGATACTTTATTAGTTCTAAGGTCAACCTTACACCAAAAACCAAAGGTTTAAGGTAGGACAACCTTATTTCTAGAATGTCCTTATATCACAAACCAATGATGAATAAAAACTAATGAAATCAAAATAACTTGCAGAAATAAATCCTAAGTTATTACAACATTCATCCACACTTGCTTGAAATAAAATGATTACAACATTCATCCACAAACACAAACTACAAAACTGAATGAATAAAGATATGAAAGAATAAAACACATCCACAACACAACGATATATAGTGCTTCGCCTGTGTGTACACCAACTGTTATCCAACAGCCACACAGAATGTTACTCCACTCCTAATATGTTCACTCCCCAAGTGCAGGGTTGTGATATAGTAATAAACTCGATAAGACCGAGGTCGAATCCCAAGGGACTGAAACCTGTACGTAATCTAAAATTAAGTAAAACTAGGACTAGAATAAGATGAAATCTAAATCAAATGTAATTTGAGAAATAATTGTGGAATAGTGAATCTAAAACTTAAGAACTTCAGAGGAAAGGAAACTAGGGATTCAGAGGATCCACTTGTAGAGATCAGGGAGATCTTATACTTGCTTCACAAATCATGAAAGTTAAACTGAACTGCCGTTGACATAGTTTTAAAGAGATGAAAGGTATATGAATTAGAATGGATTTCATCACCAAACCATACCAAGGAGACTATGGCAAACAACAGAATTAAACTAATTACCAACCAATCACATGTATGAAGGTTAGGAAGGGTACCGTCATCAGACCATGCCCAGGAGACTATGGTGAACAACAGGGCTTCCTGACGTCATAAACATAAAGGAAAAAGGACATGCTCAAAGCCATTGCAGACCCATTGTAATTTCAGTCACAACAGACCATTAAAGACTAAAAACATTCCCTTAATAAAAACTAAAATCAATGTCAATTTACTCGAAACAAAAGGTACAAGCAAATCTCTCCCATCACGCGACAAGCTTCACCTCTTAGCCCTAGCTAAGAGGATTTAGCCCGTCATGGATGGACTAATCATCTTAAAGAGAAAAATAAAATAAGTAAATAAGAAAGAATAAAAGAATCTCTAATCCTCCTCTCTCTCTCTCTCTTCAAGCTCTGGATCTTCCTCCCAAAGGCTGAATAATTGCTCCCCACGTCCAAAACCTCCTTATATAACTACTGGAGTATTGAAAATCGGACTTGAATCGGATTTGGAAAGCTATCGCATGCGCAGCGAAAGCCTTTTCGCAGCCAAGTTTAGTGCCTCGAAACACGTCACTTTCCTCGCTTAATTTCCTAAGAAACACAGTCTCTTAGGACGTTTTTGGGTCCTCTACATGATAGACGGTTCAGATCTACCATATGATCAAAGATGGTGGGCCACAACCGCCTGAAAAAGTCAATTTTCGTGGATGTGCGAAATCTTTTGCACTCTTTCGCTGTCGTGATCGGTGGGCCCCGCAGAGGTACTTTTAGGAAAATTCATCCCGTCCATTGCATTCAGAATGAAATTTCAGTCAAGAATGGGTGGTTTTGAATGTCTATTGACGCGGCTCAGAGAAGAAATCACGCTAAGATTCATTTTCAACATCACAGGGTAGTCCACTTGTGACCTCTATACCGCACACGTGTGTGCATGGATGCAAAATTTTAACATGGTTTTATAGTTTTCACGGCCTTCTACATGGTGAACGGTTCGGATTGGCCGGACGGGCCATGGATGGGGCCCACTGATCTCCAAAAAATCAGACAGTGCCGTCCGTCATTAGCTGAAACGGCAATTGCCGTTTTGGTCACTGTTGCAGGCGGATGTAGAAGGCGGTCGCGGTCAGTGCTGGCACGGTACTCGGCGTACGTGCATATGCCATGTGCACACACCTCATACACAGGGCCCACCGTGATGTTTACAAGAAATCTACACCGTCCATTCTCTTTCTTATATTATTTTAACCGTTGAAAACAATTTTAAGGCAGTTCCAGATATCAGGTGGGCCCCACTTAATGAATTAAGGGGCTGATCAGTCCGTTGGCCCACTTTCAAAGATCTTCAATAGCTGAAATTTGACGTGTACGGTTTATTTATGGTCCTCAGGCCATGTATGAAGTTTCAAGCTGATCGGATGGTGAGAACCTTGCGATCTTGCATTCTGAGCCAATTTCGGGCCACTTGAGCCTCAGTTTCTCAATTTTCTCAAATTTTTAACGTGTAATTCCATCGATCTTGGTCCCTTGGGGTCCGTCCCTTGCTTCGGTGCCTCTAGAGCATCAAATCAGTATTTTTAATACTCTTTTTCAATCAACTCTCCTAATCACACCCTGCAACGAAACACGATTAAAACCGAGCGTTAAACGGTATTAGGCTCGTAAATCCGAGTAATAAATGGGGTCTAATTTGTAATATTTGACCCTCGACACAACCCCCAACCAGCATTTTGATAGTCCCGAGCAAAATATGCGAAAAATAAGTTGAGAATTACAGGATAATTTTCTATGAAATCAAGTGATATTTTGAAAAACGAATTAGATACAAGAAATCTAAGATTCATGAATGTTGAAAATTACTTTCTCCCGGACTCAAACACACAGAAAACTTCATAGTCAAGTTCAAAGTATTAATCCATCAATTAGCATAATTCTAAACATTGAGTTCAATGGGTGTATAATGTAATCTCGGCTTTATCAACATTAAAATTCTATTTTAGGATATCATTGGTAACCAACAAGAGAATTCATAATAACCAAAACCCGAACCAAACTTGCCTCAGAAATTTCAACTTTTGATTTTTCTCTTAAAAATAATGCCAAGGAGGCGAATCGAATCCTTACCTATAGGGAGCAAACCTATGGTAAAGACCAGTCACCTAATAATTTTTGAATGTTAACCTTGGGAAATCAAACCTTCACCTGTAGGGAGCAAACCTACAATGAAAGTCATTCGCTCAACCCTGGATATTTTCTTTTTTCTTCAATTCTAGTTTTTTTTTTTATATATATAATTGATCATAATAGGCAAATTGTCCAGGCTGGTTCCTTCCATGCTTAGTTATTACCAAGATAACTCTTCAATATCAAACTACATCCTTAATATGAAAGCGAGATGTGACATGTGAAACCATGACTCAATCAATGTTTACAACTTCTAGTTCTGGATTAATAATTCACTTAACTGTGAAATCTAACAGATACGGAATTCAAGAGTCATAAATCCAACATTATGTATCTTGAAAATCTAAATTAGGGATATCTGTCAAAATCACTTCGAATTCGCAGGAATTGCAGAAAAATTTTAAAAATTTTCACAATTTTTGCTCAAGACCAAGAAAACACAGATTAGGTTACCTAATCTCCCACCCCCAACCTAAAATTTACATTGTCCTCAATGTAAAAGATATATGAGTATGCAATGCACATGGGACAACAAAAGTGAATGAGAAGTGATGGGAAGATAGTACCTTAATAACGAATCGAGAAAGATTTTTTAAGAGATCGCTGAGAGAGAGCAGGTTAGTACGAGAGAATAACAAAAATAAAATCCTACCTATACTACTTTCGCAGGTGCTCTCGATTGCATTTAGCGTATGCAACAAGCCTTTAAACCCCTAAGTTACCCCTAGTGGACGAGTTATAGTCTCGTGAGGGTTTGCAGTAATGTTACCCACAAACATTGAATTAACTAAATAAATAAAAATGAATTGGAATGAAAAGCTGGGTTGCCTCCCAGGAGCGCTAAATTTACTATCTTCAGCAAGACAAATAAAGAAAACTACCATAGTCCTATGAAAGCGATAAACTTACATATACCTCCATCAGACTAGGAGATCAATCCTGGTAAACAGGAGCAGTCAGAGGCATGAACATGTCCTCTGAATCAAATGTCTCGACAAATGGTTTTAATCGATGCACATTGACTTTAAACTCCTTTCCATTGTCAGGATCTCTTATCTCGACGGCCCCATGAGGATAAGCAGTAACAACAATGTAAGGGCCGGTCCAACCAGATCGAAGCTTACCCGGAAAGAGATGTACTCGAGAGTCATACAAAAGGACTTTTTGGCCTGACGTTAATGATTTTCGCAGAATATGTTGATCATGAAATGCCTTCATCCTGTCCTTATAGATTCTCGAGTTCTCATAGGCATCGTTCCGGATTTCTTAAAGTTCATTTATATGAAGTTTGCGTAGCGAACCAGCATTGTCCATATTGAAATTTAGATTTTTGATCGCCCAATATGCTTTATGTTCCAAATCCACGGGCAAGTGACAAGCTTTCCCATAGACAAGTCTAAAGGGAGATGTTACAATAAGAGTTTTAAAAGTAGTACAGTACGCTCATAAGGCATGTTTGATCTCCCTATTGAAAATCTCAGCTTGTCCACTCGTCTGTGGATGGTATGGGGTGCTCACCTTATGAGAGATACCGTATTTCTTCATTAAGCTCTCGAATGGTCTATTGTAAAAGTGTGAGCCCCCGTCACTAATGATGGCTTGAGGCGTTCCGAACCGCGACAGGATGTTTTCTTTTAAGAACTTAATGACCGTTCGATGGTCATTGTTGCGGCACGGAATTGCTTCGACCCATTTAGTGACATAGTCTACGGTGAGCAAAATATATAAATTTTCAAAGGATTGGGGGAATGGTCCCATGAAATCAATGCCCCAACAATCAAATGCTTCTATAATAAGGATGGGATTCAAAGGCATCATATTTCGATGGGATAATGCTCCCAATTTTTGACAACGCTCACAAGCCTTGCAAAACTCATGAGTGTCCTTGAACATAGTGGGCCAGTAAAAGCCACACTGCAGAATCTTGGCCGTGGTCTTTTTAGCAGAAAAATGACCACCACAGGCCTGTGAGTGACAGAAGAAGATGACACTCTGATGCTCATCGTCTAGCACACATCTCCTTAGGATTTTGTCTGGATAATATTTAAACAAATATGGATCATCCCAGAAAAAATTACGCACCTTGGTAAAGAATTTCTTCTTATCTTGCGACGTCCAGTGTGTCGGTATGGAACCTGTAGCAAGATAATTAGCAATATCAGTAAACCAAGGTGAATGGGAGACTCTGAACAGTTGTTCATCAGGGAACATGTCGTTAATATGGGTCATCTCAAGGGAATCAAAGGTATTAAGGTGAGAGAGATGATCGGCCACTACGTTCTCTACTCCCTTTTTATCTTTAATTTTCAAATCGAATTCTTAGAGTAGAAGGATCCATCGTATCAAGCGGGGCTTAGAATCATTCTTAGAAAGAAGATACTTAAGTGCCGCATGATCTGTGTAGATAATGATTTTGGATCCGATCAGGTAGGATCTAAATTTGTCCAAAGCGAACACTATGGCTAAGAGTTCTTTTTCCGTAGTCGAGTAGTTCACTTGGGCAGAATTTAGAGTCCTACTTGGGTAATGAATGACGTAAGGCCACTTATCCTTTCTCTGGCCTAGAACCACTCCAAGAGCATAATCAGAGGCGTCGCACATGAGCTCAAAAGGCATGCTCCAATCGGGTGGCTGCATGATAGGTGCAGTGGTTAACATGCCCTTAAGCTTAGTGAAAGCTTCTTGGCATTGCTCAGTCCACTCGTATGGTGCATCCTTTTGAAGAAGATTACATAAAGGACGAGAGAGGAGACTAAAGTCCTTTATGAATCGCCTGTAAAATTCTGTGTGTCCTAGGAAGGATCGCACATCTCTGATGTTCTTGGGTGGAGGTAGGTTAGAGATAAGATCGATTTTTGTCTCATCTACCTCAATTCCCTTGGACGAGATGATATGCCCAAGAACAATTCCATTTTGAACCATAAAATGGCACTTCTCCCAATTAAGTACCAGATTCTTCTCTTCACATCTTTTCAGCACACATTTAAGACTCGCTAAGCACTCGCTGAAAGATAAACCGAAAACAGAGAAGTCGTCCATGAAGACCTCTAGATATTTCTCCACCATGTCAGAAAAGATACTCATCATGCATCGCTGAAAGGTGGCAGGGGCATTACATAGCCCAAATGGCATCCTTTTATAAGCAAAGGTGTCGTAGGGACATGTAAAAGTAGTTTTTTCCTGGTCCTCAGGGGCGATTTCAATTTGATTATAGCCCGAATACCCGTCAAGGAAACAGTAATAGGAATGGCCGGCTAACCTTTCCAAGATTTGATCAATGAAGGGCAAAGGAAAGTGGTCTTTCCTTATGACGGTATTCAACTTTCTGTAGTCAATGCACATTCTCCAACCAGTAGTAACTCTGGTCAACACGAGTTCATTGTTGGCATTGGCTACGATAGTGATCCCGGACTTCTTAGGAACTACCTGAGTTGGACTCACCCATTGACTATCGGATATGGGGTATATGATACCCACATCCAATAGTTTAAGAACCTCAGCCTTAACTACTTCCTTCATGTTTGGATTTAGTCTACGTTGTGATTGCCGAATAGCCTTTACATTATCCTCAAGATATATGCGGTAAGTACAAATCGATGAGTTAATTCCTTTGAGGTCCGCTATCGTCCATCCAAGAGCTCCCTTATGCTCAATGAGAGTAGATATGAGTATACTCTCCTGTTCTTTCTCCAGGTGGGCAGAGATCACCACCGGGTATGTCTCATCTTGACCTAAATAGACATATTTCAAATCAGAGGGCAAGGGTTTTAGGTCGAGCTTCGGTGGCTTGAGCTTAGACGATAGAGGCACTACATCGATTTGGAGCAACTCTTCAAATTGTGGCCTCCACCGGTTAACTTCAAGTACCGGTGCAGTATTCATCATGGCACACATCTTTCTAATTATATCATCATCAAGATCATGGGAGTGGGCCAGGCACGTCTCTAGAGGATCAGAGGATAATGTGACAGGCGTTCTATCTTTCACAAAAGAATCAATCATGTTAATATCATGAAAATCGTCATTATCATCTGAGTTACTGCCGTTATTGAAAAAGATATTCGATTCTAATGTCAAATTTCTAAAAGACATAGTCATGACACCATTTCTGCAATTGATAATTGCATTTGAAGTGGACAGGAATGGGCGACCAAGAATGACAGGAATCTGAGTGCTTGTGTCATTGATGGGTTCGGTGTCTAAGATGATAAAATCTATAGGATAGTAAAATCTATCAACCTGGACTAACACATCCTCGATTATCCCTCTTGGTACACGAACAGAGCGGTCAGCAAGTTGTAGAATGGTCCGGGTGGATTTTAATTCACCCAAACCTAACTATTGGTATACCGAGTAGGGAATCAGATTGACGCTCGCTCCTAAGTCAAGAAGTGCATGATCAATTCGATAGTTCCCGATTACACATGATATGGTTGGGCAACCAGGATCTTTGAATTTTTACGGCACGTCTTGTTTTAGGACGGCACTCACTTTCTCAGTTAAGAAAATCTTCTTTTGAACACCTTGTCGTCATTTGGTCGTGCACAAGTCCTTTAGGAATTTGGCATATAAAGGTATCTGTTTTACGATATCAAGTAAAGAAATGTTGACTTTCACTTGTTTCAACACCTCTAGGATATCCTGAGAGTGAGAGAGACGTTTTGGTGCAACCAACCGTTGAGGGAACGGAGCAACTGGCTTCTCTAGAGGTTCCGGTTCAAATTTTTGTGGGGCATCACTAGATTCATGATTGTTGTCCTCTTCTAGTTCTTGAGGCTTTTCGGGCCTAACCGGAAGGGTTTTATCAATAACCTTCCCACTCCTAAGAGTGGTGATGGATTTAGCGTGCCCTATTTGATTTGAAGAGCTGGGATCACCTATCTCGTAATGCGGTTTAGGATTGGGGATTGATTGTGCAGGAAGCATCCCCTTTTCTATAGCCTTCATACGTAAATCTATCTTTTGTATAAAATCTCGCATTATCTGCGTCAACTCTTGCACAGAATTTTGAGCCAATTCTTCTTGAGGTCTCCCTTGATTTAGATTTTGATTGAAGAAACCTTGAGGGGTAGCATTTTATTCGTTCCTCCAACTGAAATTGGGATGATTTTTTTAGCCAGGATTGTACGTATTAGAGGTTGATCCATTGAATGGTCTTTAATAGTTATTTACAGCATTAGATTGTTCATTCAATACTTCTCGAAAGGCAGGTATTGTTGGACAATTTTCAGTAGTATGAATGTTACAATCACAGATGCCACAAACACTTTCATTAACCTTATCCTTCTTTAATTTTATGGCCTCGACTTTTCTGGTGAGATTAGTCACCTTAACGTTAAGATCATCATCCTCTTTCAAGAGATATATTCCACCCTTTTCCTTTGAATGAGTCAGCCTAGACATAGTGTTCGTCTTTGGATAATAGTCTCATGATTATGTTTTTTCAGCGAGACTGTCGAGGTAATCCCATACCTCGTCGACATTTTTATTAATGAATTCTCCATTACACATTGTCTCGACCATTTGGCGCATGGAAGATGTCAGTCCATTGTAGAAAAAATTTGTAATGCGTCACGTTTCAAAGCCGTGTTATGGGCATGAACTGACCAAATCCTTGAACTTTTCCCAACATTGGAAGAATGTTTCATCTTCCTTTTGGGCAAAGTTCATGATTACTTTTCTGAGGGTAATTGTTTTATTATGTGAAAAAAAAAATTTCATAAATTCCCTCTGCATATCATTACATGTGCCAATGAATCTAGGACGCAGTGAGTGAAACCACGTCTTGGCCTTCTCTTTCAAGGAAAATGGGAAGAGTTTTAGCCTAATAGTATTCTCAGATACATTAGGAAAGTATAAGGTGGTTATAATCTTGTCGAACTCCTTCAAATATAGATACGGTTCTTCAGACTCGAGCCCATGGAACTTAGAAAGGAGTTGGATAACCCCTGTCTTGATGTCCATCTGTCCTGTATTCTCAGGAAAAATCATACATGAGGGCGTACTCACCCCCGCTGGTTATAAATAATCTCGTAAAGTACGAGGTGGGGGTGCTTGATGCACCTCATTCTCAGCTTGTACTTCCTCAACCCTGGGTTGGGATAGTGCTTGAGGTTGATTTTCAGTCATAACCTCAACTAACTCTAGAAAATTCAAGTGGTGTCTAGTCCTGCGATGGACAGTCAACCCCTCAACTAATCCTCCTTCGGTTAAGAGACGTCGAGTGTTGTCGCGTGCCCACTTGGGCATAAAACACACTCAGCCCTCAATTTAAATTCTAAACCTAGACCTAAGAGAAAGGAAGAAGTAGAACTCTAGAAAATAAAAAGAAAAGATGGAAAGAAGTTACCAAATTTGAAGTCATAGGTTAAGAACCTGCAAAACAAACAAAATGAGTTAGTTTCTAAGAATAGAAAGTCTAAAATTATAAAATTTCTAATTATAAGTAAACTGATTTCTAAAGAAAATGAGAAATTTCAAAGAAAGTAAAAAATTTTTAAAATGAATTAGGAAAGTCTTAACTAGAAAGTAATAAAAGAGATGTGAAAAATAGAAAGCAAGAATTAGAAAAATCTTACCGAATTAGAAGTTTATATCTCAAAGCCTACAAAAGAAAGGGCAGTTCTAAAAATAGAAAGAAAAACTTAAAACTAAAATTAGCAAAATCTTAATCTTAAACTAATCCCAAAACTAATTAATTTCAGAAAATCGTAGCCGTCAGTCCCCGGCAACGGCGCCAAAAACTTCTTCACTCCCCAAGTGCAGGGTTGTGATGTAGTAATAAACTCGGTAAGACCGAGGTCGAATCCCAAGGGACTGAAACCTGTACGTAATCTAAAATTAAGTAAAACTAGGACTAGAATAAGATAAAATCTAAATCAAATGTAATTTGAGGAATAATTGTGGAATACTGAATCTAAAACTTAAGAACTTCAGAGGAAAGGAAACTAGGGATTCAGAGGATCCACTTGTAGAGATCAGGGAGATCTTATACTTGCTTCACAAATCATGGAAGTTAAACTGAACCGCCGTTGACATAGTTTTAAAGAGATGAAAGGTATATGAATTAGAATGAATTCCATCACCAAACCATGCCCAGGAAACTATGGCAAACAACAGAATTAAACTAATTACCAACCAATCACATGTATGAAGGTTAGGAAGGGTACCGTCATCCGACCATGCCCAGGAGACTATGGTGAACAACAAGGCTTCCTGACGTCATAAACATAAAGGAAAAAGGACATGCTCAAAGCCATTGCAGACCCATTATAATTTCAGTCACAACAGACCATTAATGACTAAAAACATTCCCTTAATAAAAACTAAAATCAACATCAATTTACTCGAAACAAAAGGTACAAGCAAATCTCTCCCATCACTCTACAAGCTTCACCTCTTAGCCCTAGCTAAGAGGATTTAGCCCGTCATGGATGGACTAATCATCTTAAAGAGAAAAACAAAATAAGTAAATAAGAAAGAATAAAAGAATCTCTAATCCTCCTCTCTCTCTCTCTTCAAGCTCTGGATCTTCCTCCCAAGGTCTGAATAATTACTCCCCACATCAAAAACCTCCTTATATAACTGCTGGAGTGGTGAAAATCGGACTTGAATCGGATTTGGAAAGCTATCGCATGCGCAGCGAAAGCCTTTTCGTAGTAAAGTTCAGTGCCTCGAAACACGTCACTTTCCTCGCTTAATTTCCAAAGAAACACCATCTCCTAGGATATTTTTGGGTCCTCTACATGATAGATGGTTCAGATCTACCATATGATCAAAGATGGTGGGCCACAACCGCCTGAAAAAGTCAGTTTTCGCGGATGTGCGAAACTTTTTCTACTCTTTCGCTGTCGTGATCGGTGAGCCCCACAGAGGTACTTTTAGAAAAATTCACCCCATCCATTGCATTCAGAATGAAATTTTAGTCAAGAATGGGTGGTTTTGAATGTCTATTGGCGCGGCCCAGAGAAGAAATCACGCTAAGATTCATTTTCAACATCACAGGGCAGTCCACTTGTGACCTATGTACCGCACACATGTGTGTGCATGGATGTAAAATTTTAACATGGTTTTGTAGTTTTCACGGCCTTCTACACAGTGAACGGTTCGGATTGGTCGGACGGGCCATGGATGGGGCCCACTGATCTCTAAATAATTGGACAGTGTCGTCTGTCATTAGCTGAAAACGGCAGTTGCCGTTTTGGTCATTGCTGTAGGCGGATGTGGAAGGCGGTCACGGTCAGCGCTGGCGCGGTACTCGGCGTACGTTCATATGCCATGTGCACACACCTCATACACAGGGCCCACCGTGATGTTTACAAGAAATCTACACCGTCCATTCTCTTTCTCATATTATTTTAATCGTCGAGAACAATTTTGAGGCAGTTCCAGATATCAGGTGGGCCCCACTTAATGAATTAAGGGGCTGATCAGTCCATTGGTCTACTTCCAGAGATCTTCAATAGCTGAAATTTGACGTGTACGGTTTATTTATGGTCCTCAGGCCATATATGAAGTTTCAAGCTAATCGGATGGTGAGAACCTTGAGATCTTGCATTCTGAGCCAATTTCGGGCCACTTGAGCCTCAGTTTCTCAATTTCCTCGAATCTCTGGTGTGTAATTCCATCGATCTTGGTCCCCTGGGGTCCGTCCCTTACTTTGGTGCCTCTGGAGCATCAAATCAGTACTTTTAATACTCTTTTTCAATCAACTCTCCTAATCACACCCTGCAACGAAACACGATTAAAACTTGGCGTTAAATGGTATTAGGCTCGTAAATTCGAGTAATAAATGGGGTCTAATATGCAATATTTGACCCTCAACATAATATCCTCACACAGGGGATATTAGCATGCACTATCAAAATAGGTTTCACAGGTTCACCTAATACCTTCACAATTGTGTCTTTAATCTCGGGCTTACACAATCCAAAAACCCCCGTAATCTGAGTTTTCTAGCTCTCCTTAGATAACCAATACAATGAGATTTTTCTGGTAAATCTCAAACAAAACCAAAGAAAGTAAATTACAAAAATGTAAAATATCTAAATCACCTTTTGAATTAGCCCGGTAGAACCAATCGGAGTAGAAGTTCGATTCAACGTTCAAAGTCCAATACTCACTTTAAGAATGGTTCTAAGTCTAATTAATTTTAAATCAAAAGGGCTAGTTCTATTTGATTTTGAATCCAAGAAGAAGGAATATCAGAAATTCTCCTTTTAAAATAAGATTGGAATGTAGATCAAAATCAAATAAAAAATAAGCTAGCAAAAGGAATATTAAATAAGCACAAAGTAGCTTAAAACAAACACAAATTTATCTCAGAGTATAGGCTAAAGAATGCTTGAATAGAGTTGAATTGAATTGTTAAAACTCTGAAGTTCGTGCTCTATTTATAGCCTGAAAAATCCTTTCTACTACTGGTCTTAGGATCCTAGGACTGGTCGTAGCTTCAAAGATTTTCAAAGATTTTCGCGGGATAAGGATTTGCTGTACCACGATTGGTTCTGGGTAGCCTACGACCGGTCGTGGGCCACCTATGACTGGTCGTGGGTCACCTACGACCGGTCGTAGGACCCTCAGTTTAGTTGTTGGAGTTTGAGTCGTAAGGGTAAGACTGGTCGAAGGATGAGTCGTAGAACTCACAGGACTGGTCATAGGACAACCAGAAAGATTCAAAAATCTTCAACAACCTAGGACTGGTCCTGAAAAACTTAAGACTGGTCGTAGAAGAGCTAGGACTGATCTTAGAACAGTCCAAACAAGCATATTAAAATATATTAAATAAGTATCCAAAATGACCTACAGTAAAGCCCATCCTAAGGTCAATCTAAAGTCAAACAAACCTTAAAAGTGAGATGGACATTGACAGTCTGTATACTCAGATGACCCTTAAGAGAAGCTTGAGAATATACGAATCTTGTAGTAGGCCTTCTTGAGCTTGATCTTGACTTGAACAAAGTCTTCTTGAGCTTGATTGTTTCTTGAACATGCATACTTGAAGACTTATATTCTTGAATTCTTCATCCATGACTTGAAATTTTCTTCATTTAAGATCATGTCTTGAAATGCGATGTCTTGAAGCAATGAATAGTCTCAAACAAGAAACACAAGATATACAAGACATAGATATAGGTTTTGGCACGACAAAATTTGACAACCAAAGGGATATGAAATCATAGCACTTACAAAACCAAGTTTTAGCCGCTTCCAAAACTTATGTGGGCCCCACCAAGTGCTTTTATATATTTTAGTATGTCTTCATATAGTTTTAGATGGTATGGCCTACCTAAGTTTCGTATACAGATGATTTTTGAGATATCTCATAACCTAAAGAGGACACATCAAATGCACGGTGTTAATGTTCGACACACATCATGATGGGGCCACAAAACTTACTAACATCAATTCTTAGGTTCTCATGATGTTAATAAGTTGGGTCACAATTTTGACCAAAATATTTGGCCCATCTTATATGTCTGGTCCATTCACTTTATTTTACTGATCAATACCCTCAATTTGACTAGTTACTCGCCCCAATCAAGCTACATATGAGAAAGATATTAGACATACAAGATTGATCAACAATTTGGGTGAAAATTGATATAAAAATCTGAAGTTATTTACTCTTCAATTTGGACTGATTAGAATTGTCCAAAAACGGTTAAAGGTTCAATTAATAGATGTGCCTAATAATTTAGTAAAAAATGTTATTTTTTTCAAAGATAGATCTCAATTTCCATTTTAAAATCACATTTTTTTTTCAAAATGTATATTTTTTTACTCTTAATTTTTCCTTTAAAACTTTCAACAAAATATCATATTTATTATCAAATATTTCAAAAAATATATATACAAATTCTAAATTTTTATTGCAAAATCTTAAAAATTTTACCAAATTTTATTTCATTTTTATCAAAAAATTCAAAATGCCGATTTTTGCAAACGACGAATGTTTTTGTCAGTAAAAAACTCATTTACCGACGATATTGTATAACTTCAGTAAAAATAGTTGACGATGTATATATAACGTCGGTAAAAATAGCTTCTCCGACCTTTTCCCGAAGATGTATCTATTTTGTCAATAAAAAACTCTTGTTCCTTTACTGACTATATTGTATAACGTCGATAAAAATTGCCTCTTCGATCTTTTGCCTACTAACAATTTGGTTCGTCGGGAAAATTTACATTTACCGATGAAATAATTGTCAGGAAAATAGTTTTCACCGACGATACATAATGTCATCGATAAAAGTTGTCAGGCCGTCGTTGTAAATGGTGGTGGGAACATATTTGGTCATGACGGGAATCTTTTGCCGATGAAATCATATTTCGTCAGGGAAATTCATGTTTACCGACGAAATTGATTTCGTCGGTAAAAGGCCAATTTCTTGTAATGGGTCAATTAAGTGAGAGTTCATCTTCCATGAAAATTTTTGAGCCTTCCAACTCAAATTCTTTGAAATTAGATGAATATGTGTCTAATCATGAATTTAAGCGAAGCAAACAATCTAAGATTGCTAAGGCATTTGATCTTGAATTTTATGTGTTCCAAACTCAACTAGATGATGACCTGTGACATTCGAGGAGGCTATGTCCTCCTATGATGCTATCTTTTAGAAAGAAGCAGTCAATTTGTAGACACCCTACTATCAAAATACAACCACTTGGCTTTGTAACTTGGGTGAGCCCCTTGATCAGAGCAAGCACAGGGTTCAAAACACATAAGATGGCAGCTAACAAACCCGATTGGAGCAAACCTAATAGAAATGGCCCTACTGGGGCCAGTTTAGTAGGTGGAATTATCAGTTGAATGTCGAAGCTTCAATCTGTGGTTGTACTTTCCACAACCAAAGCTAAATACATAGTAGTGATGGAAGCGTTCAAGGAAGAAGTTTAGTTAAAAGAGGTGATAAATGAGTTAAGGTTTCATCAGAAAGTTGTACCTGTGCATTGTGACAGCGAGAAGGTAATCAATTTGGCAAAAAACCCAGTGTATTATTCTCAGACTAAACACATTGACGTTCGTAATCATTTTATCCACCAGATGCTAGAGGAATAAGAATTCACTCTTGAGAAGATTCACATCAACAAGAATGCAGTGGACATGCTTACGAAGGTTTTTTTGTAGCATTCTCAAACTAAACTGATGTAGAGCGGCTCGCGGACAATTTCATGGCTAAGATGGATCAGAAAAGGCACGGTCGGCGACAGAAGTGATCCGGACCATCGGACCTTAGATCGGGCGTATCTCACAATCCGGAATGAGTTATCCGACGTAAAATATATGATTTTGGGGTAGAACGAGCTACTTTAGCCAACCAACCCAGCTATGCCGGGTTGCGCAGCCCGAATTTGTGAAAAAACCCCTGATCGACGGTCGTTTCCTCGTTTTAATTTTGTTTTTACTATAAATAGTAAGTTTTAGTTTGAGTATAACTTTTCATCCGTTGGGCTTTAGGAGTTGTGTCCAACATGAAAAGTGCTTAGGATAATTAGGAGAACGGTTTGTTGAAGCCAAATAGGACACTTACTATTTTTGGCCGAAAACCTTGCGCACTAGTAGACATCGTGACCGTCTATAAATAGTAAGTTTACTATTTATAGTAAGTTGCGAATTCTAGGAGTTTTAGTTGTAGTATGAGTCTGATTTCTTTCATGTTGCTTGGTTCCCTTATTTAAAGGGGTGTAAACTCGTTTTTAATTATTGATCAATCAATTTTGAATTTATTAGAATTATTTCTATTTTCCTGCTTTCTTTCCTCGTGGATTCGAGAAGTCTCTGTGAGGAGTCCAGAGAAGCTCCGTGGATTCGGAGTAGTTATCCTTGAGGAAGACGGTGATCGACCTCATCACGTTCATCCCTGCGTCATAAACGCATTGACGTTCGTAATCACTTTATTTGTCATATGCTAGAGGAATGAGAATTCACTCTTGAGAACATTTATAGCAGCGAGAATCTAGCAGACATGCCTACAAAGGTTATTTTGTATCATTCTCAGACTAAACGCATTGACGTTCGTAATCACTTTATCCGCCAGATCCTAGAGGAAGGAGAATTCACTCTTGAGAAGATTCACAGCGGTGAGAATCCAGCGGACATGCTTACAAAGGGTGTTACTGTAAAGAAGTTTAAGTTTTGCTCGACTTCTCTGGGATTGGCAAAGAAGAAATGAAGACAAAGTGTGCATGAGAAGCAATGATGGTGTTTCCTTAAAGATGATTAGAGATGGTGGTGATAACTTGAAGCAGTGGATCTAGAGGATTAAAGCCACAGTGGAGATTGTTAATCGAGTTCCTTTATTCTAGCGTAAAGAAATACCTGTCTCAATTTGACCAATGTCCCTTTCGATTTGACCGAATTAAGGGTGGATTCTTTGATTGTATGTTGTCCACTTTTGCATATTTTTTGTTTGACCGATGTGTATAAGTTAGTTCGATTCGGTATGACCAAAGGTCCCTCCATGTCCGACCGATGACAAAAGTAAGTGCGGGTTTTATTTTGTAATCTCGTACGGCAGTGTATAAATACTCTCACTAATTGCGATTAGAGTGCATTGAGGGTTTTGGAGCTTAGCATGAATTCTCGATTTTGAGGGGAAAGTTAGGTTTTTTTATTGTATGTTGTTACATCTTTTGTAACATTCTTCTTATTATAATAGATTGATTGTCGCTTTATATGGTGGTTCTTTCCCGCAAGGATTTTTCAGGTAAAACTCTCATGTCTTCTCTGTGTTCGATTGGATTGTTCGTTCTCTATTAGTTGTTTGATTCTCGTATGAAGTTGCTTCTGCACCTAAGAAGTGGTATCAGAGCTATTGATCCCAACAGACTAAGGAGTGTAGCGAATATTTCTAACAGTTATATTTTTTAACTCATAGAGCACTCACTAGGTGATTTCAAAGAAGGTTTTATCTTTGGCAAACCATTTTCAATAAATTTATACTTTTCTAATAAAATTGTTTTTAAATCCATATGTTGATTAGTGCCGCCCAATTGACAAGAGACAAGATTATCTCAATTACTGATTGTTAGAGTCTTATGGGCATACAGTGGGCCCCAATAAGGTGATCACACACATGCAAGTAAGGGAGTTGCATACACTTCCACTCCCAGATGCATGTTATCTAGTTGAGAACGGAAAAGTGTGGAGACGTGTAAAAAGAGGTTTCCATATATGGATAGAAAACCTAGGACTCTCTATATAATGTTATTTCTTGATTCTCAAACTCTCTCTGAGTAGGGGTGCGCATGGAACCGGTGGAACCGGTAAACCGGACCGGAACTGACCAAACCGTACGGTTTGGTTTGGTTCCGAAATGCACCGGTTCCGGTTCCAAAAATTAAAGAACCGATTAGTTCGATTCGTCTCTCAGTTTGGGGTTATGTAGAACCAAACTGAACCATGAACCGAATCGTAGAAACGAACTGTGGAACCGAACTGAATCATAGAACCGAACTGTGGAACTGAACCTTACTGATTAGGACCTAACCACTTCCATAGAACCGATTAGTAATCGATCACATCCTTTAGTAGAGACAAGGGAGGCCCACTGACTGATTAGGGCCTAACCACTTCTAGCAACAAAGGTGAGGGTGGCCCACTGTTTGGTTAAGGTTGATCATGTCAAAGATGAAAGGCATGATGAATCTCATATCTAAAAAACATGAAGTAGCATCGATGAAGAAAAAAACTTAGATCTGATCACATCTGGCATCCTTAAAGAAGATGGGTGATGTCAGGCAGCGACAGAAGAAATCAATGTGATGAGGATGGGTTGCAACACAAGTGAGGTCCACTGCATCTGATGCTTTAACCGACAACAATGGTGATGAGGGATTTAACGACAACTAGTGAAAGCAGCCACCATAACAGGCTTTGCACAACAACAATAATGGCAACTGTGATACCAGTGTAATAATCACAGTCAATGGAGATGCAATGGTTGAATCTGGGTCATTCGAAATGAGTAGTGAACACATGATGCTGATCAAGATGGCCTAAATCCTATATAGCCACTGCCGGAACCATAGAACCAAACCAGTTTTTATGTTCCAGTTCTGGTTCGGTTCTAAGGTGCAAACGGTCCAGCTCCGGTTCCAATTTTCCTCAAACCATTAAGAACGGTTCAGTTCTAATTTCACCCCAGAAACGGACTGAACCTACCCGTGTACAACCCTATCTTTAAGCATTTTAAATGTATCTCATTGACATGCAAGGAAGGAGTGGTGCAAAAGACTGAAAGATGGCGGTGCTTATCAAAAGTGTAACAATGAAATCATGAAGAGCCAAGAACGTGTTTCCACTTCTTAACTCCATGGTTCCTATGCATTAGGAATCATGGAAAATCAGGAAATCTGATAACAGTTGTGACTCATTCTAACCATCCAATTTGTGGTTATTAAATAGTAGCAAAAGTAAATCGATCAGTGGTTAAAATTTTACAGTAAAAAATAGATGAAAAAGTCTAATAGTTGCAATTTTTTATCCATACTTCATCTACAGCGGGACATGTGAATTTGAAAGGTCTGGATAGCCTTGCATATATGTCACATGCGTAGTGTATGATTCACCCCGATTTAGAAGGTGGCACCTGAGTATATCTTGCAGTCCACGTTTTCTCTATACCATGAGAACAATTATAAACATTGTGATAAATATTGTTAAGATTTTAAAAATCTCATAATATCTTTTGCGGAGTTTTAATGATACTACTGTGATGATATTGGAGTTCAAAATCTCGACAAGTTCTAATTTTTCAAGATATTTAAGGAAAAGTATTTAGAAGCTTAAATAATTCAATTTGTGCTCATATTTTTCAAATTTCAAACTTACTTATTAATTTATAAAACATATTTATATATTTTATTTTAACAAGATTTTCTTAATAATATTGCAAGAAAAAGGTCAAACTCTCAAAATATCCTAAGAAATTCTCTGGTTGTGAAATTGTCAATAACGAGATTTGCCACTATAGTTAAGAAGAGTAGACAACTCTCACCTTCTATGACAAATATCACCAAATTTTGAAAATCTCACTATATATGCAAGAAATCAACTAAACAATTATATCCCGACAATATTTTAAGATTTTCAAATATCTCCTATTTTTATTTTTCCATATTTTTGTGCAATTATCTAGATATTAATACAAAAAAAAAAAAGCTAACTAGTTCATGCTATAATTATTATTTAAATTTTAAAATTATTTTATAACAAATATTTTAAAATTATTTATTTTTGAGAGATTTTCCTCAAAAGAGTCTAAATTTTGGAAAATCTCTTGAGAAATACCTTTTTCCAAAATCAAAATTATTTTAATAATGTGATTTATCAATACCTTCTCACCTAAGAAACTCAGTCCTAACTAGCATTTCTTAACAACTTTCACTAACATGGCATCTATTGTTTAGATCGCTTGTCTGTGAGCCTAACTATAAGGGAGTTAGTTCGTATTTTATTATTGAGAAATTCGAATGAGATTTGCACTCTGATAAGTAAACTTGTTGTCGACTCCCACCTAGAAAATCTAACCAACGCTTGCCCATTGTGCTAGGTTTCCTTGGGCGCGGATTAGGCACTACCCTGCCTGTTCGAAGCTCGGGACAGGCAGAGGCCTGACAGCCACTGAGGGGCCACCATGATGTTTGAATTTTATCCAAACCATTCATACATTTTTTTCATATCATTTTAAATTATGAACCCAAAAATAGAGAAGATCCAAGGAACAAATGGACCACATAGGGGATTAAATTCCTGCTGTTGAAAAATTCTCGGAGGCTACGGAAAATTTGGGTCAAGATGATATTTGTTTTTTCAATTCACACAGGTTTATATGACCAATAACAACAGGTTGGACGGAAAATAATAAACACTGTGGACCTTCTAAGAAGGTTTCAATGGTGGGTGTTCTTAGCACCGCTGCGTCTTGTGGTGTGGTCCACTTGAACCTTGAATACGCCTTATTTTTTGTCTAGGACTCTAAAGTGATACGATGATGATGATGATAAAAATAAAAATAAAAAAATAATAAATAATAAAGGGATGGACAGTTTAAATAAAATTCATACATCACGGTGTCCCTCAGTGGCCCTCGGAGGCTCGGCCTGTCATGAGCTCCGAATAGGCGAGGGTAGTACCTAGTCCGCGCCCGGTTTGCCGGGAGTGGAATATGGCTGGTCATGTGTTCACGTCACCAAGTTCAGGCTTGAGCAGCAAAATAATACAGATCCAAATGTCAAACGTAATGGGGATTAATGCCTATCATTGAAACCATTTCAGGGTTCATAAAAGTTATGGATCAATATGATATTTCTTTTTCCTTTTCATCTAGGTATGTGTGACATTATGAACATATTGGATGGAAAATAAACGTTATGGTGGGCCCTATAAACGTTTTAACGGTGACAATCATTGTCCCACTACTATTTGTGGTGTGGTCCACTTGAGCTTTGGAAATGACTCGTTTTTGGGTTCATGGGCTAAAATTATCTCTCCAAATGGATGAACGGAGTGGATATAATAAATACATCATTATGTGGCCCATGTAACTTTAATCTCCTTTAGACCGTCCGTGCAATTGGGAGCTCGAGGAGTGTAGCGCACACGTACCCACACCAGCTATATTGTGATGTAGGCAGTATCTGATCATGGATTATGATTGAATCAAGATTTTTATTGATTCGAATTCTTGTGAGGGTCATCATCTTTTATTGATTGAATCAAGGTTCACAACATACAAAATCAGTTACGATCTCATGCACCGCATTTTTGAGTATTAAACATTATTCAAACGGCATTAGAAGTATCTCATTTGAAAGCTTCTAGAATCAGCTTTCCAAATTAGAACTTAAGAACACGTACCCCAGCAGCGGATAATCAAGTTAGAACTGTTTCGGAGGACAGTTGTCAAGAGCATGCGTTTTTTTCTGAAAATTTCTATGCTAAAGACTATCACTCAATTGTAAGGAGTTTCTTTCACAGGCATGTGTTCCATAAAATTAAGAGAGCCCAGACTTCAGAGTTTACATTTATTTTTTCTTTAGTTTTTTAGTTATTTTTAGTTTTCTATTTGTCATTAGATTAGTAATTTTAATTTGATTGATTGGAGGAATCTTAATTTAATATTCTTGTTGGTGAGACAGTTTCGGAGTCTTTGTTATACCCAATTGAGAAACTGCTATTCGTTATTTTTATTATGCGTAGATTATAACTCATCAGCATAGGAGAGGGGGTTGATTTTATGAAAAGAAGGGGCTTTACATCCCTTGGATTTTCCATTTTGGTTTTCATGGTGCCGAGCCAATTGCAAGGTGACTATATTGTGCCATTCAATGTGATTTGTCATGGAATTGCTTGCCAAATTGGGGTATCATTAGTCAATCAACGATCATCATCATTGGAAGATCATGCACATTAGTTTGAATGATATCATGGTGATCATCAAAAAGGGAGTTATTTGATAATCCACCCAAGCTTCACTCTTGATACATGTTGACCAGGGTTGGGCATGATGAGGTCAATCATCATCTAGCATCTTGAATCCACGAGGTTCTCTTGAATCCACAGGAGAAGAGTCTCGAGTCTAGAAAAAAATTAAAGAAATTTGAGAATACTTTTATTAAAAGCTATTTAAAATAATTGAGTTTGTATCATTAAATAACTTTAAACAAACCTAAGAGATCATTAGAAAAGACAAAAACAAATAAGGAAACTAAAACTAAAAAACATGCAAGTTTCCGCATTCCGTTGATTGATCAACCATTCTATTGGAAGGGCACAAAAAAGCCCAGAGACTAAAATCCATAAAATTGAATTTGTTCCGATCGATCAACCTAACCTGCCAATCGATCAAACATAGCAAAAGCTGTTCAGCAAGCAAGCTTTTCATCTAAATTTAAATTTTCATCGATTGATCAATTGAGTTAATTGGTCTGCTCGATTGAACTATGCTGTATTTTGTTGATTTTCTTCTTGAGCTTGTTTTAATCCATTTGTATGTTATCATATGCTTGCTTTAATCATATGTTATCATATGCAACGAATTTGTACACATTGTATATGATGGCTTAAATTAAACCTACCAAATTCTGGAACTCACTATTGCTTATCACAAATCCAAGCCTAGGTTGATTGAATGCTGCTAACCTTTAGTTCGAGGGTACTTGTTTGTTGAAATAGGACTATTGGATATTTTTCATTTATAGTCATCCAATAAATGTCCACCAATCCAATAGTTAAGAAAATAAATATAAGCTTTAACTTGTGGTTCATATGCGCTTAGAGATTGTGAAACCCACAAGCTAGATAACGCTTCCCAAATCATGCTATGTTTCAAAAGAGAAATGCTAAAGGATGTGGATGTAAAACCCATTTCATTTATTGATTGATATTGAAGCTTTTGGTTTCAATCTTTCCTATGAATCCCTCGAACCCTAGATATTAACAACACAAATAGCAAACAAAAATAAGAACAAGAATCCATCTTGGTTTGATGCAAGATCTTTCTCTCCTTTGCTTTATGTGTGAAAAAATATTTGTTCCTTGCAGTTCTACTTTTTTGCCATAAATCACAAACTTATTGCTATTTCAACACAAAAAGTATTTAAATATTAAGATAATCCATTTTATATCTACATATTTACATTTTAAAACTTATTAATTTATAATGAGAGACACATCCAATCAGTTGGATGATAGGATCACCTTATGCAAAAATTGGCCCAATCCACTTTGCGGTAGACCACATGTGTAGTTTGTTATTTATAGGTATCTCTTCATTATTTTCTATAATAGCCTACCTGATGAGTGGGTGGGATTGATTTATAACAAGCGGCCAGTTTTTCTATTGGATTGGCAAAGGAAAGTTTATTGTGTAGAACTCATTTTGTAGAGGTAGGGACTATACATGGTTGACCTATCCAAGTCATTGTGACAGCCCCATAGATGGACCAATTCCCAAAAGACTCCCAAATAGGAAGATCCTAGCAATTGAACTGTGGTCTTCCCTTCCTTGAATGTGGTTTGTTTATGCATTTCTTCTTTACTAGCATGTTGGTGAATATTAAATTCTCTATCAAGAAGAAGAAGAAGAAGAAAAAAGTGAAGTATCCAAATTCAACAAATGAGCCTACTAACCAAAGGTTAGGATTGTTGGAATAATTAAAATCAAGTTATGACTTATATACAATGGGTCCCACAATTTGGACTGTTTTGTTTCATTTAATGCATACCATGTGCAAAGCTACTTTGGCTGGGTACCCAAAAAGTCAAGTTCTTCTAGATAAATAGCATCGAAACAGGCTTTCTGAAGGGCTAACTAAGAGATGCAATAAATGAGATGGGTGGGTGAAAGGATAGGGTCGATACAAATAGAAATACGGTAGCGCCGTCTCTCTATAAGGCACGGGCAGTGTGAGTTAATATTCAAGACCATTAATCCAGTTAACTACAAATCCCAAAATGATTCGTAATACACGAATATGGGTTGAACGTATCCGATGAATGCCCTTCCATTTGATTATGCCCTTTGAAGCTTTAGTAGGAAACGAATTTGTTTTATGGTTGACATTTTAGGACGATAATTTATTATGAAAGTGTAATGATCACAAATTACAGTAACTGACTCTTAAAAACTTTATAATTTGACCAAAAATTCCCTTACTTGAAAACATGTAGTAAAATCATGATGCTTTTACATTAATGAAATGTGCGTGTTTGAACAGGAGTAATGATTATAAATTACTTTATACGCTTGCATTTGATCACTAAATTAGTGTCTAACAATCATTGTAAAATCATGATGATGGCATTTTTATGTTATAATTTACATTACCGCCATAATTTGCAATCCAAACAGGCCTTTAGTATAGAAAACTGAAAGTATGCCTAGCTAGGATTGTCTATAAGAAACGAGTTTTAAAAAATGGGTCATCTATGAGAAAATCAGCAAAATGAATGGTTAGGATTAATGCATAACCCTACAACAATTTAGAAAGTGGCACCTGAGTACATCTCGCAGTCCACCTCTTCTCTTTACCATGAGAACAGTTAAGAGTAATGATATTACCATAATGATATTGGAGTTCAAAATCTCTGTAAGATTTTAATTTTTCACTATATTTAGGGAAAATTATTTAGGAGCTAATATAAATCAATTTGTGCTCGTATTTTTTTCATTTTAAAAGTATTTATTAATCTGTGAAATATATTTATATATTTTATTTCAACAAGATTTTCTCAATAACATTACAAGAAAAGCGTCAAAATCTCCTGAGAAATTCTCTGGCTGTGAAATCTATGGTTAACAGCTGACAACTCTCACCTTCTATGACAAATATCTCTGAGATTTTGAAATTCTCATGATATTTATGCAATAAATCAACTAAACAGTAATATCACAATAATATTATGATATTTTCAAATGTGTCCCATTTTTATTTTTATTTTTAATATTTCTATGTAATTATCCAGATATTAATGTAAATTTGTTTAAATTGTTAACTATTCACGCTATAATTGTACATTTTAAATTTTAAATTATTTTATAACAAATATTTTTGAATTATATTTTTAGAGAGATTTTCTCAAAGAAAGTCTCAAATTTTGAAAATCCCTTGAGAAATTTCATTTTTCAAAACCAAGAAATTCAACAAAGCTCACTAACACGACATGAATTGTTTAGATTGCTTGTCTTTGAACCTCAACATAATGCACCAATCAGGGATTTATTTCTTATTTTATTCTTGAGAAATGCTAATGTGATTTGCACTCTTATAGGTAAACATGTTGTGGGCTTCTTACCCTAGAAAATCTAACCGGCACTTACCGGTATATTGGGTTTTTCCTTCAGCATGAGTGAAAGAGAGAAGGTGATGCAGGCAGCATATGATTCACACTAATCCCCACCGTTAATCTCATCATGAACCATGACTGAACCATCCGAGGGTCGAGATTTTTATTAATTCACGAGAGAGTCATTATCTTTAGTTGTGGATTGTACACATCATAGACTTTTTACCTTACGGGTCCCATCTCAAGCAAGAGACATTGACGAGATAGTTTCATCATTTTGGCATGCTTGGACCCATTAAATATGACAATATAGATAGTTGCGAAATGAATTACGATCTCATGCAACCAGGGATCAAATTTCAATTTCAAGACCTCTCACCAATAGACCCTGTGACCTAACTATCTATCCAAATCTTATGCAGAATCTTGCAGCCCATTTTTGGAGGATTAAATAGTATTGAAATGGCATGAGCACCATCTCATTTGAAAGCTTTTAGAATCAGCTTTCCAAAGAGCTCAAGAACACATGAATCTGACACCAGGTGATCAAGTTATAATCATTTCAAGAATATTCAGATCCTTTGCTTGCAACAAACAAAAGAAAAAAGGAAAAAAAAAAAAAAACATATTTGTTGCAATGCGATTGGACCACATCATCACAGACTGCATTTAATGTAACAATGCTAACAACGTCAGTGATGATGTGGACCACTCACAACCTAGAAATACAGTAAAACCATTTTTATTGTAAGCAGAGTATCCAGATTCTTCTTTCAAAGGACAGTTACCAGGAGCACGTCATTTTGAGCAAAAAAAAAATTTATGCAAAAGACTCCAGCTCAATTGTAACGAGTTTCTTTTGCAGCATGTGTTCCATGGAAAGTTAAGAAAGCTCAGATTTATGAGTTTACATTTCTTTTGTCTTTAATTTTGTTAGCTATTTTTAGTTTTCTATTTATCATTAGATTAGTAACTTTAATTTTGTTAGCTATTTTTAGTTTTCTATTTATCATTAGATTAGTAAGTTTAATTTGATTAATTAGAGGAATCCTAACTTAATTCTTATTGGTGGATAGTTTTGGAGTCTTTGTACCCAATTGAGAATTGTTATTGGTTATTTTTCTTCTTAGTGGATAGTCCGGGAGTCATTGGACCCTACTGAGAAATTGCTATTGGTTATTTTTCTTCTGCAAACATTGGAACTCATCAACACAGTGATGATTGATTATATGAAGGAGAAGAAAGAAGGGGCCCTATATCCTTTGGATTACTTTTTTGGTTTTCATGTTGCCAAGCTGCTTGCAAGGTGACTATAGCCATTCAATATTATGTCAATTCGAATTATATGATGGAAAGGGAGTTATTAGATACTCCGACTACGCATGACACTTGATACGGATGGAGTCAAATTTGAACAGAAGGCATATAATGGCTCAAATTAAACCAACCAAATTCTAGAACTCACTATAGCTTAATCACAAACTTAAGACTAGGTTGATTGAACAATGCTAACCTCTAGAGTGTCGATACTTGTTTGTTGGTATAGGACCATTAGATATTTTTTATTTATTGTCATCCAATAAATATTTCACCAATCCAATAATTACTATAATAAAATAAGCTTAACTTTCAATTCATGATACATCTCCGTTGGGATGCATAACTTATGCCTTATGCCTTGTTTACAGGGATGTCAACGGGCCAGGTTAAGGTCAGGCCAAGCTTTGTCTAAGCCTGGCCCATATCATTCAAGCTAAGCCCAAATCCGACCCAAGCCCATGACAGATCAGAAAATTCCAGCTCTAGCCCACCCCAAAAATTTTACAGAGGGTCTTGCCCAGGTCCAATGAATTTTGTAAATAAAAGGGATGCACACCCTTGGTTGTTTAAGGGCCCAATGTAATGTGTATGTGAGATCTACTCCGATGATTAGATGTGTAATTCCATATTAGGCCAAGAGAAAAATAATTAGGTTTCTTTGTTATTCAAGTGGTGCCACACAAAAGGAAATAGTTGCAAGAGAGACATCCACCCTTGATTATTACAAGGTCCATTGTGATAATCATATAAAATCCACTCCAACCATTAGATGTCACACCGATATTTAGGAATGGAGTCCAAAATTCATGTACATCCATGATTCAAGTGAGCCACACCAAGGGAAATAGTTAGGAGGGTGAACTTTATCCCGTATGATGTTTCCAATTGTGTGGCCTACTTGAAATACAAATGAGATTTTATATATATATATATATATATATATATATATATATATATATATATATATATATATATATATATATATATATATATTTGGGGGGCATTGACATAACATGGTTCGACACACCTTATGATCAAGGTGGATTTTACATCACCAACAAGGTGGAATGCACTCAAGGTGCCCGGCCCCGAAGACACGGAGATAAACCCCTCTCCCTCGATGTAGAGATGTTAAATGGAAAATAAATCCTCCGGGGACTCCCACCTTTAGGTTTTTTAGGAGGCTCACCTTGGTATGCATGTGAGATTCACTCTAACCATTTGATGTGTAATTCTACGTACCTTATGCCTATGGTAAAAAAACCAGGCTTTCTGGTGGGCCATACTAAAGAAACAGTTAAGAGAGAGACATCCCCCTTAATATTTATAGGCCCACCGTGGTGCGCCAACCTAATTAACCAACAACTCTCTTTCGAGGAACATGATTTCTGTACTACCCATTTATAAGCATTAATTAAGGCCCTGTAAGTCAGACTGGTTGGTACTGTGTTGAGGTGGCAAAATTCTATAGGCCTTATTATGATGTGTGCATTATATCCACACCTTCCATCAAATCATTTTAAATCATGAGCCCAAAATTGAGGTAGATCCAAAGCTCAAGTGGACCACACTGTGGAAAGCAGTGGCCACAATAACACCTACAGTTGAAACCTTCCTAGGGCCCACCATAATGTTTATTTCCCATCTAACCTGTTTATAAGGTCATACTGACCTAGATTAATGAAAACCACAAATATCAGCTTGGTTCAAATCTACTGTAGCTCCTTAGAAGTTTTCAATGGTAGAAATTCAATCCCCACTGTTTGTTATGGTGTGGTCCAGTTGAGCTTTGGATATAGTTCACTTTTGGTCTCTTGCCCTGACATGAAATGGAAAAATGGATGGATGATGTGGATATAATACATACATCATAGAAGGTTTTAAAGAGCTTTTCCACGTCACTCTGTACATTCTAAAGTCCGGAAGTTCAACTGATTGGAAGTGGGCCTCGAAAATCCAACCGATTGTAAGTCGATGCAGGTTGTACGAGGCATGGGTAACAGCTTAGCAAGTAAGGCCACGACCATGAGCCCACCTCGATGTATGTGTTTCATATCCACACCGCCCAAATAAAGTAGATCCAAATCTCATGTGCACCATACAATAGGGGATTGAACTCCCACCATTAAAATGAGGATCCTTTGTAAACCCTAATGGGCTGGGCTGAGCCGATGGGCTTTTCAACATCCGAGTCCAAGCCTGGCCCATTTAAAAGGACTTGAAATGTAAGCTTGAGCCTGCCCTCGGAACTAATACTCCAGCCTAAGCCCGGCCCCATTGATAGGGTTTTCCTCCTCAATTCAAAGGAGGTAGTGTAGCCTGTTCTAAAACGGTTGTCTTTCACCGCACTATTCGACTAGTTGAGTGGGCTACTCGACCAGTCGAGGAGACTACTCGACCGATCAAGACTCGCTCGACTCGAAGTCCAGCGTACTAAATTTTTTGGTGTCAACCAGTTGAGAGTCTACTTGACCGGTCGAGGACCTAGCTCAACTAGTCGAGGGTTACGCAGATTCTATGCAATTTTATACGGACTACGTAAATTTGATGCGGTTTTCGCAATGGTGTAGAAGGGGAGTTGCCTAAATTATAAATAGGAGTCCTTAGGGCTATTATAGGGTATGTTAAAACTTTCTATTTCACGTCCAAGGTGAGAGAGAAAAAAAAAAAAAAGAAAGAGAGAGAGAGGAAGCTTATGGAAGGGAAGATTCTGCTCATAGAGGTGATATACTGTGCAGTTGACATCTCAGCGCTTGTACGTTCTCTTGATCGGTGAGATCTATCCATTTTTATTA
Source organism: Magnolia kwangsiensis (assembly GCA_037074715.1). Lineage (NCBI taxonomy): Eukaryota > Viridiplantae > Streptophyta > Magnoliopsida > Magnoliales > Magnoliaceae > Magnolia > Magnolia kwangsiensis. The sequence continues at coordinate 102,603,010 of CM073578.1, read as the reverse complement.
TTCTCTTACTGTTCATCCACTCATACGTGAGTGAAGAAGGTTTGATCCAAGCGGTGTGTGCTTGTGATCAGTTGTAACGTTCTACTTCATAGTGAATTGTTACTCTGGACTAAGTCCCATAATTTTTACCTCTTCGAGAGTTTTTCATGTAAAATCTCTTGTATCGTGTGGTTTATGCTTTAATTTATTCATTCATTTATTATATCTCATAATTATAGTGTTTTGGGGAGGTGAGATCCTAAGATATTATGCAACGCACCCCAACACCTAAGATATTATGCAACGCACCCCAACACCCATGAGGGACAGGATATGGAACATGGACAGTTTAGTTGAGAAACCCACTAATATTTTGAGAATCTCACAACAATATGGCAATAACATGGTTTAGTTTATTTTCATAATATTATGACAAGACTTACAAAATCTAGGCTGACTACCTAAGAAGGTGGATTCCATCCAGTTGGACCATAACTTAGCAAATGACTTCCAACCTATTATTTGAATTCAAAATCCAACTTTTTCAATACGCCAGCATTCCTAAGAGGGTCACCTTATGCAAAAATCAGCACTATCCACCCATCAGGTGGGTCACACTGAAGAAAATAATGCTTAGTCATTGGTAAATAAACAAAAAATACAACTATATATTGTTCACTCAATGAGTAGATATGACTTTTTTGTTACACTAAGTGATTCTCATAATGTAGAAAAGCTATTGGATGGACTGGATGATACATGCATATGAAAGTTTAGAAGTTATCTGATGTGTAGACAGGAACTCCTGGTCCAACTGGTTGGACTGAAGTTTTCTCAAGAAAATATCCATCCATACACTGCTGGTCAGAAAGCTAGGGCCACCAAATTAGAGAGAGATTTGAAAGTGATCTCTTCACTTTAAAATGGGATTTTGTGTTTTAAAATTTAATTTTAAAAAAAAAAACCAAAGGAATTGTTTCATTAAAAAAAAAAAAAAAAGCAATGAGCGCCTTTTATTATTATCTTAGAAGTTAGGATCTCACAATAATCGTATGTACTTAGAAATTGCAAAACCAGTGAGCTAGAAAATGCTTCTGAAATCGTTCTAGTTTCCAAAAGAGAAACGTAGAAGAATATGGATGTAAAGGCCCTTTCATATATTGTTTGATACTGAAGTTTTCGGTTTGAATCTTTCCAGTCAATCCTTCAAACCTTAGATATCAACAACACAAACGAAAATACAAACAGCAAACGATAATACAAACAAGCATTCATCTTAGTTTGATGCAAGATTTTTCTCTCCTTTGCTTTTTGTGTGAAAAAAAATAATTTATTCCCAGCAGTTTTAATTTTTCGCTATAAATGACAAACTTATCACAATTTCAACACAAAAAGTATTTAGATGTTAAGATAATTCACTTTAGACATGTATATTTACGTTTTGAAACTTAGTAATTTATAATGATAGTTGATCGCTCACATCCAATTGATTGGATGATATGTTACCGTCCACTTAGTGGATAACTTTCAATAAGCTTGCCCATGTGCAATAGGATCACCTTATGCAAAAATTGGCCCAATCCACTTTTGAGGCAGACCACACTTGTAGTTTGTTATTTATCAGAAGATCTTCATTATTTTCTTTAGTGGCTCACATGATGAGTGGGTGGGGTTGATTTTTACACAAGGTGATCCTCAAACTATTGGACCGGGTATTCATTAGATGGTGGCAAATCATTATCCAAGTGGTTCGATGCAAACATGTCTCATTAATAAAATGGGCCAAGTTTCCAATTAGGTTGACAAAGTGTATACCCAGGACTATGGTTGGCCTATCCAAATCATTAATATAATAATCTCATAAATGAACCATTTCCGAAAAGACTTCCACATACAAAGATCTTAGCAATTGAATTTAGTATTTTCTAACATGATTGACGTAGGACAAGCCAAACCACACACACACAAAAAAAAAAAAAGGGGGTCAAACCAATACACAAATGACAAAGAATTAACAAACAAAATTAATAGACAAAAGATATAGAGATTTACATATTTTGACAATATAATTACTTTATAAGATAATAACACAAAGCTTTTTTCTTCACTAAAATAAGACAAATAAAAATACAAAACTCACTACTCTCACACTGTATAAGAACTTCCTACTAAGAAATATCTTTAAAAAATTAATACAAAATACCTCTCTCCTTATATAGACAATAGCAAAGGACACATGTTAAAGCTCAATCTAACTAGACTTCACTGTATAAAAGACATAAGAGAGAAAGAGAGAGCATGTCTTTACTAGGAGACGTGATAGATAAGGATTGTTAGTGCACTGATTTTTGCACTCTATTTGTCAATCACGTGAATCGTTGTGTCATATATTCGGTTAAGCCTTTGGAAAGTAAAGATTGAAGACACATGCGTAGCTGAAGCATCAAGAAGCAAGAACAAGTAAAACAAGTGCCTTGGTGACCCTAACCCTTGATCTTAAACAATCCATATACCTTTAGATAATTTTGACCTAATGGGAATACTTTATTGATCATCCCTTAGCCTTAAGAGATCAAGAAAAACATAATAAATAAGGTTAGAAGATGTATGAATCTGTTGTGTAAAAGTTAGCCCAAGACAGCAGATTTCTATTTATGTTCGATTGCATCGAGCTACCATCGAACAGCCTTCGATGACATCAAAAGTCTGGCCGATGACATCAATCGAGAGTCAAGAATGTCTAATAACCAACTAGATTTTTCTCTGAAATTCTCGATGGTATTAAAGTCCCTTCAATGACATCGAAATTTAACGTTAAAGACACCTCAATGGCATTGATCGAGAGTCAGAATTGTCCAGTATGAAATTAAATTTTTTTCTGACTTTCTCGATGGCATCGAAGCCCCTTTGATGACATCAAAACTTAAGGTTTGATGACATCGAAACATGTCCAAATATGTCCAGTAAAAAAATATCATATATTGTCTGGATTGTTCAATAACATCGAGGAACCCTTCGCTAACATCGAATATATCTTTAATGACATCGAATGACCTTCAATAACATCAATAGAGCCATTTTCTGCTCATTTTTTTACCATTGGAGCTCGAACTGTTTATAAAGGGCATTCGATTCTTTGGTGTTTTGATGAGTTTTGGAGTAACAGAAGATAGCATGATTTCATATTCATATCCCCCATCCATAGCCTCTATTTCATGGTGTTCTAAGCAATATTCCTTGATATTAATTTCCACTTAGATGAGGATTCTAACATCTATATTGAAGATGTGCTTGAACCCTTCCATTTCATAGAGATTGGACTTAAGCAATATTGGCAAACCATTGTCCAAATCATTTAGGAGACTCATCTAGGTGAATCCCCAAGGAAAACAACTTTCCACTAGTTGTAGGAGATTCAACCATCCTCTCATCACCTTAGTCACCTCGGAGGACCATCATATGCAAGGTGGTTGATCGTGAAGCTGAAGCATTGGCAAAGCAGCGGCATCATGATCGGGAGAGCATCGGGGAGCTGAATGAAGCATGGGGGAACAGAGATCAAGCAACCCAAAGAGGAGCTATAAATGGAGCCCAATCCGATAACTAAGTTGTCCTTATAAGAGTCCATGTTTACTTTTTTTCCTTGTATAGGATTAAGGGTAAGAGTTGGTAAATCCAAACTGGAACTAGGTTCTTATGTAGGACTTTAGCCTTTGGCCTAAATTTAAGGTTCTTATGTAGGACATTAACTCCAGTATGGAGTTTAAATTTTCAGGTTCTTGTATAGGCCTTGTGCTCTTGTGTAGGGCCTAAATCCTTGAGTTCTTGTGTAGGACCTTAGCTCGGGAGTAGAGCCTATTAGGTTCTTGTGTAGGACCTTGGCTCTTTCATGGGGCCTAAAACATCGGGTTCTTATATAGGACCTTGGCTCGATAGTAGAGCCTAAACTGTCAGGTTCGCGAGTAAGACCTTTGGTCTTGTGTAGGGCATAAAGTTTAGAGTCATTGTGTAGGGCTACAAAGGTTAGAGGTAAACCTGATTTAAAACCTCTGATAGTGAAATCCGGTACACTCATGGGTTGAGTGCATCCGTCGGGAGTGGAGTACGCGAGTAGCCGAACCACTATACATGCTTGTGTCTGGGAATGTTATTTGTGTAATTTTTTAATTATGTTATTATGTTTGAATGCTTAATTATGTATGCATAATTAGATGAATGCTTAATTTGATAGTTAACACTTCTCACACACACACATGTTCATTAACATAATAGACTAGTTGCTTATTTACAAATAACGTGTAGTCTATGTGATCAGACCCTCTATTAGCTTGGAAGCCTTTAGAGTTATATTGTCTTCCTTAGTTTAATTGTTTATTAGTTTAAGTTAGGCAATTTCTGTTTTAAATAAGCATAATTTCTAAATAGGTCCTAATCTCCCCCTTTAGTACTTTGTCTTCATTACTTAGCTCTAACAAACTTTCATAAGCACAGCCATGGTAAACTCATTATACCAAAAGCTTAACATTTTTAATTGGTATCGGAGAGGGTAACTCTTGAAGGGCGTAACCGTTTGGAGTTAATCTAAAGAGCTTAAGAATGTCGTCTAACCAATAAGACAGTGCCATCACACAACTACCATACTTTGACGAGTTTAATTATGCCTATTGGAAGGCTAGGATGATAGTCTTTCTAATGTCTTCCTTGTGTAGCTTGGAGTGTAAGAGTTTGTATTCCCAAACTTGACTGGGTTCTTATGTAGGACCTTGGCCTATGTGGCCTAAATCTGTGGTTCTTGTGCAGAACCAATGTTGTTGGTTAACCTAAGAAAAATCCAACCACAGTCTCTTACAAGAACCTCTGGCAGGAGAATACGTATCAGGTTCCTGTGTAGGATATTGGCTCTTGCGTAGGGCCTAAAACCTTAGGTTCTTGTGTAAGACCTTGACTCTAGTATTGAGTCTAAATTTCAGGTTCTTGTGTAGGACTTTGGCTCTTGTGTAGGGCCTAAACCTTAGATTCTTGTGTAGAATCATTGCTCTTGTGTAGGGCATAAATCTAAGCTCTTGTGTAGGACATAAATCTTAGAGTCCTTGTGTAGTACTATAAAGGTTAGAAGCGAACCTAATTTAAAACCTCCAATAGTAAAATCTAGTACTCTCATGGGTTGAGTGCGTCCGCCGAGAGTGGCGTAGGCAAGTAGTTAAACCACTATACTGTTTATGTTTAAGATTGTCATTTGCGCAATTGTTTAATTATGTCAATGTGTTGAATGCTTGATTATGTATACATGATTAGATAAATGCTTAAGTTGATAGTTATCACATCCCACACACACATGTTCACTATCATTATTATAGACTAGTTGTCTTAATTGCAAATCATTTGTAGTCTATCTAATTGGACCCTCTATTGTTTTGGAAGCCTTAGAGTTATATTGTCTTGCTTAGTTTAATTGAAAATTAATTTAAGATAGGCAATCTAAATTTTAAATAAGCATAATTTTTAATTGGTCCTAATCACCCCCCCTCTAGGACATAGCCTTCATTCTCTAGCTCCGCCAATCTTCCGTACTTAACGCATGGCGATCAAAAATCTTAATTTCACTTAGATGTGCTTTACACTTCGTGCAATAATACATGTATTTTTCTAATTGGTGGTTTCATGAATGGTCAAAATTAGGGTACAACATTGCCTCCACGTCGCTTTACCTTTGGGCAAAAAGGTAAAAGCGATGGTGGTCTGTTGTTCAATGCAATAAATGCAATTGGTCTACTTTTTATGTGTCAATCCTCTTATTGAATCTGCTCAGCTAATACGAAAATTGAATGACAGTTTTGCTCCTTTTCCACCGATGTCATTGCAACACATTACACACAATCAAATCATATTATGAGTCATAATTATCCTTTCATTAATGTGCATGTTCTTAACTGATATATATGTGATTTCGAATCAGCTTTTTATTTTTTAGCCGCACGTTCTTAACCGATATATACGTGATTTCGAATAAGTTTTTTATTTTTTATTTTTCTTCTCTACAACTCTTGTTCTTTATGTCTCCTATTCTTCTCAAATTCTCCAAGTTTGATTATGCAACTGCCATGGCTGCTTCTTCATCTTTTGGTCCTACAACCTTCCATTAAGAAGACTTCGTAAGAGAGCTGGATGCTCTTTCTCCTATGATCATTAATGATATCATCTTCATTATCCGCGTTGGCACAGATAAGGTATATCTTACGCTTGGACCAGCCTTCCATCCTGGGATTATCCATTATCAGATTCAATTAATAGAATAATTCTTCTCAGGTTACCTAGGATATGTGCTTTCACTCATCTTATCCATTTCGGTGATCCAATCTATTCTAGCTTTGTCCAGGACGATGAACACTACTTCGTCCTTCCAAACAAGAAAGGTAAAGCATATTCCAACTTTATGTAAATCCAACGCAAAACCTATACCATCGTTGATGATCAGGAGGACAGGGCATTTTTATTGATGTGGATTTACCATTATTTACTCTATGTGAATGTTGTACAAATCACAAAAGCGTATATTTATCTAGCTAAGGTGCTAGCCCAAGGACGATAGCTAACTCTTGCTCCATTTGTGCCCAGCCATTTGTACCGCGGCATGTATAAAGCAACCTCCAAATGCTTTTACCACAGTGGAGGGCCTTTATAGCTTCTTCAGATATGGCTTTACAAATATTTTCGCTCTACTTTTATAAATCTTATTACTCCTTCAAAGTCTTATACTTCCTTCGGCCAGCCCAACATCTTTTACCCTAAGTCTACTCATTCATTTGCAAACTATATGAACTTCTTCTCTCTTTGCCCAAATAAACTCAAGCATTCTTTTTTGTGCTTTTAACAATAAAGAATTTGGTCTAAACTGGTTCACAGAGGAATACGAGATATACAATGTTAAGATGGTCGTGCTCGTAAATAAAGCTTGGGAGAGTTATCTCATTTGTAAAGATCTCCATTATGGCAGCACTATGGAGACAGGTGTCAATGCTAAAGCTGGGTTTGAATAGTACTGTCAGAATTTTCTTACTCGTCAGTTCGGCCTAACTCAATGCATTCCTTACCCATTCACCCACAGAACTTACAATCAGCCTCCAAACCATCACTTGCTCATGAATTCGATTAGTACCTTCCAAATTTTCCACAGCAACTTTGAAACCGTAAGTTCTGTTTTCCAACCTCCTCTCTTCCCCAGTTGTCCCCCACCAAATGTTCACTTTTAGTAATTGGTGGAAGAGTTATTATGAGAGATTGGTTACTGAACCCATTGAACTCATCATCACTCGACTCTTTCCTTTTGTAATAAGGATTTTTAATTAAAAAAATTGTGACCAAGAAGAAGAAAATAGCGACCGAGAGTAATAAAAAGACAACAACTGTGTCCCCAATAGGGCTATATACGAGTCAAGCTAGCTCGAAAAGCTCACTCAACTTGGCTCGATCTAGCTCGGTTTAACTCAGCTTGAACGATGACTCAAGGTGAACCAAGTTTCATATGAACCAGCTCATTTTGAAAACAAGCTGAGGTCAAACAGAATAAAGCTCGACTCGAACTCGACTAGAAGCTCGAACTTGACTAAACTCAAATATAATATATATATATATGCGGAATGCTCACCTGCGAACCGGTTCGTACGTACTACGTACGAACTTTTTTAAAAACCCATCATATGTGATGTGGATCCAAAATCTGAACCGTTCATGTGAAGCAGCACCTCATGAAACCCCCTAGGCCGAAGTTTTACTTTGATCTAAGACTTTATGGGCCATGAAAAATAAAAACAGTTTCCTCCCTTGATTTGCATTTCTCTTTGCTATGACCCACCAGAATTTTAGATTGGGGTGAAAATTTGTCATATAGGGTTTCATGGGATTCTGCATCACATGAACCGTTCAGATTAGACACCCATGGCACGTGTGCAAAGGTGCGCACGTGCGTAGATGCGCAGGGGAGCATGACTCATATATATATATATATATATATATATATATATATATAGGTAGATGCGCAGGGGAGCATGACTCATATATATATATATATATATATATATATATATATATATATATATATATATATATAACAAAAAATCCTACCCTACCCATCCCTTTCTTATCTTTTCCTTTCCTTACCCAACCCAGCACACCCACTTGAGCTCCTCTCTCTCTCTCGCCCAAGCTCCACGATCCAGTCACTTTACCAATCTCTCTCTCTCTCTCTCTCTCTCTCTCTCTCTCTCTCTCTCAACAGCAAGGTATCTCTAATCTTTAGTTCTTTTTTATCTATCTAATTTTAAAAAAATAGAAAAACTTCAAATCCCAAATTTGAGATTTGGAGTTTTGAATATTTGATTTGGGAGTCGGGTCGGGTCAGGCGTGGTTCGAGTTAGGGTCGAGTTGGGTCAGTTGGGCAGGGTTGGGTCGAGTGTGGGTTGAGTTAGGGTTGGGCTAGGTCGGGTTAGGTCAGTTAGGTCGAGTTAGGGCTGGGTTGGGTCAAGTGTTGGGTTAGGTTGGTCGAGTTGGGTCGAGTTAGGGTTGGGCCGGGTCGGGACAGGTTAGGTCAAGTGTGGTTCGATTTAGGGTTGTGTTGGGTCAGGTGTGGGTCTAATTGGGTCAGTTGGGTCGAGTGTGGGTCGAGTTAGGGTTAGGTCGGGTGGAGCTAGGTTGGGTCAAGTTGGTCGAGTTAAATTTTAAATTAGATGCATTTTTTATTAGATTGGCATTTTGGATTAGATTTGCATGATTTTATTTATTGATATTTACATTTGTGTAATTATATTATATTTGAATTTTGTAAAGTTGAATTTTAATTGTGAATCACAAAATCTGTGAATAGATATTATGGATTACACTTATGGACTAGATTTGCATGATCTTCTTTATTTTCTTATAAAAATATTTCTCTTAATATAAAAAGGTGTGCATCAATGTCTTCAGATGATCTATCCACCAACATTTGGTTCGAGACTTTTTTTTTACTTTATGTTATGGCATGTGAGACTTTTTGGATTTAATGTTGTTGACTTTTAATTTGTATTTTGTATTAAAAAATATAATAAATAGAGGTGAGAGTAGGCTCTCCTCGACTCGAGGTAAGCTCACCTCGACTCGATCCACTAGCTCGCCTAGATCTCACCTCAAAAGGTTTGGCAAACAAGCCAAGCTCCAATGGTAAGCTCGAGGGAGAGCTCGAGGAGAGCACGGATGAGTCAAGCCAGGCTTGTCCCACCTTGACTCGGCTCTACTCGACTCGATGTACAGCCCTAGTCTCCGGGCTAGAGAGCGCCATGGTCATGAAGAATGATATCGGTCACTTCGACCATCCCCCCTTCATCAATAATAAAGGTGGTCAAACTAGTATCTTCCAAGCCAAAGTGCCAAAAGATTATAGTTGCAAGCTCTGCTAATATGGAACTAATAGCTCAAACGGCTCCAACATCTACAGCTCCACTCATTCTCAAGAGGAATTCAGATATAGGACCACTTTCAGGTCCCATCCCTATACCTCATATTACTCCAACTATCCCAAAGAGTTCCTCCACAACAGCTTGGGCTGGCCGAACCATGAGGAAAACTCCAAGTATTTCTTTTACAGCCAATGCTGTTTATCTATGAAAAATATTATAATACAAAGTATTGGCTGGAAATATTATCTTCGAAATATTCTTGAGAAATGGAAGAGGCTCATAAAAGACATGCAGAAGCCTACTTCAATTGAGCTTAGAATAAATGGGAGAAAGAAAAGAAAACGTTGAATGATCCTAACCTCTCTTTCAACTGATATCGTACACCTTACAAACCTAATCCACCGCCTTTTCCTATCTCTACTCATCTTCTTGCGATAGCTATCAGTGATCCTACCCAAATTCAATCAAAAATCAACCAATACTCCGCTCTTGTTGTTCGCTTTGACTAAGGTGGATGTTTTATTTTTTTCCTCTTTGTTTGCTCTATGTTGTCCACTTCTTTTGATATCTTTCATCTATGCATTGACAAGGAAAATTCCGGCCACTGAAAAACAAATTGCTTCTACAATACCACAACCTCAACAACCCAGGAGTGTTAATATTGTTGTTGTAGTTGGCAAGCCTATCATTCCAATGAAGGAAATCAATGTCTCTGATTCTGAGGTGACTACAAGCGATGTCCCTCGACCTAATTATCAAGCTCAAGGGGATGGGGGAAGTGCCCAATTGGTGGAACCTTTTTAATGAACCCATTGAGGTAGCACCACAAAGTTCTTAAAAAATCATATCTTCTCATTCCACTCCTGCATCAGCCAGTGACTCTGCAACATCCCTAGAACAACCTAAACAACTTGTCCCCAGCACAATTGTCAAGCAAAGTGTACTGATTTCAGACGAAGAAGAAGAACCATCTTGGTCATCTACAACTTCTCATGGCCGAACAGCAACTACTGAAGCTCCTGTGAATGACAGCATTGTTGTTTCATTACCTCCTCTGCCAATTCAAATGTCAATAGCATTAGCACCTTCTCCGGCAACCAAGAAAATACTAACCATTGAAGAAGTGCTCTGTTCCCTCGGCCAAGTTCTCAAAAGTGCATGACATCACCATGGCCGAGTCCCCACTGCCTTCCTCAAAACTTCAATAACTCTAAGATGAATTGCGAGCTCTTATACGCTCAGGGGCTATTGAAATCATCTCCACAGGGTTGGTCGAGAGACTCGCACTTCTCATTCATCGTTATCAAGTGCTTTCTCACTTGGATGAAACTCTCTCTGCCAAAATGCCTACATTTCATGAATTCCTGAACTTCATGCAAGAGTATCAAGATATCAATGCTATGGTTAATAGGATCCAGGCTGAGCATTCGGCCGCAACCCTTGAAGTGATTGAGGTCACTGATGTTGGAGCAAGACTCTCTGTTGCACGTGCCAAATTGAAAGACTCTGATACGAAAATGACTGATCTTACTGCACAAATTGTAGCGCTGAAGGAAAAACTAGAGGCATTAAAGAATCTCCATGAGGAGCTAGCAAATATTATGAAAAAAAAAAAAAAAAAGCAAACAAGGCAAGCTCGTTGCTCACCTTTGTCCAAGACAACTTCTTGTATCGGCCAAGCCAGGTGTGTAGCCTTGAAGACTCAAGTAACTCTCTATCAATTGGAAGCAAGGTAGGCAAAAATACTAGAGAAAACTATTATGTTTTTTTCTTTTGATTTTTAATTCTTGTGTTGGCCTATATAACAATTTGAATTTATGAAATCGACCATAGTGCCATTTTTTTCTCTTTTTACTTATCGATTGTTCTTCTTAACTTTTTTCCTTCTTTTCTACTCCACTTGCGTTAAAGAGAGTAACTGCCATGTTTACATGGCATAGAAATGAGGAGTCGTGTGTCATTTTCTTAGTTGAAATAAATACCATTATAGTTGCACGTCCCAACTTCCTCAAAAGGTGGTAAGGCGCCTTTCATGCCACTACTAGGTGTAATCTTTGTCATGATGCAACGAATATGGGAATGATCCCTACCATTTGATTCCTATTTAAATAGCACTTCTCATTTCAATTCCTCATGCTTCTGGATTTCCTTTGTGACTAAACCTTCTTTTTCTTCTAACTCCTGGCCAACCATGTCTTCAACTGTAACTTCTTCCAGTCTTTCCCAAGCTATGGGTTACCTAAAGGAAATTTTCTCTAACGATCTCACTTTCTACTATCAATCCTCCATGATTTCGATATTGATGCCTTCATCCAAGATAGTAGGGAATTTTCCCTGACTGATCCGGCCCTAGGAGAGATCTTAGAGGTCCTAAAAGCACTTCACCGCCTCGGGAGCACCTACTTGGAGGCAAAGTTTAAGTGACAACAAGGCAACTTCTTCTTGAAGCAGAAAGCTTCCCTTCAGAATGAAGCCCGCGACCAACATGACAAGTACGAGGAAGCCAAATGAATGCCTCCACTGGAGTCGGTGACAGCAGTTTGACAAGATGGTGCTGCGACTTTTCCAAGTTGAACGCAAGGACCTGATGATGACCTCAAAGAAACGGACCACATCTACCATGGGAGAGACCGCAGTCACCCAGAGGAGCTTCTGGATTTCATGGACTCCCATATTGATATCTTACAAACTTGGTCAAAAGAGAGCAGCACTCACAAAAGAGAGGCGGAGACCAACGCCATCATCTTCGGTCATCATGTTGATGAAATTGTACACCTCCCTGAGCATGTTAGGCCGAGGAGCAGTCCTAGAAGGACAGAAAGTGTGAGGCTCGTATTCTAACCCGTACTGTTCCATAAACTTTCGTGGTCCTTCCGGTCGAATTCCGGCAACTCACGATTTGTAATTGGCAGTTGCGCGCGACCCTATGTCATATCTCGTATTGCAGAGTCGGCTCGACCCGAAACTTATACCCTAGCGATCACGCAGTCGCTGCGGTTCCGACGCCGCATATTAAGCACATAGACGATACCCGAGCCAGGAGATGTGGGCCCGTGTTCAGTTCGAGGAAAATGCCACACGTTACAAATCCCAAGAGAATGTCTGATCAATCACATCAAATTTCACATCAATCCATCAATTAAAGTTAAGTACAAGTAACTCATACCCTGGCCTTACCTCTCTTTTACACAAGTACCCTAAAGTCAACAAGCACCTTACATCTCATGTCACTCCACCATCCCTCTCTCCCATCACTTCTCTCCCATCACCTCTTTCTCTCTCTCATTCTCCCAAGCAACTTGGGAGGTGGACATCCAAGCTCTCCATGAGAAAGAGCTTGGTGTGGCCCACCTTCCTATCATCCAATCCCACCCTCCATGATCGATCTTAACCGTTGAAGTCCATCCATTGGAGCTCTAGAGGCTTTAGGTGGAAGAAGGAAGAGAAAATCCTAAGGTGGGTGCTTTTATTTGTTAATTTTGTGATTTGAGAGCCCACATATGTGGGACCCATCTTGATGTATGCATGTAGGGGTGTAACGCCCGTGAAAAATTCGTACTTGGGCTCGAGTACCAACTCGACCGGAAATCGCGTAGAATTAATTTCCATGGAAATTAAGCGTAAGTTAGCTAGCGCAACGCTAGAGTAGCTGGGAAATAGTCCCTGATCACTTTAAATACGTTCTACAAGACCCAAATCGAGTAGAACAAACAACTCTACAATACTCTATAACCTCGGATCAAACTCTAAGCGGGTTTGTCCTCTGGACCACATTGAATTTTTGTATTGGATTTAGACCGCGCGTCGAAGGTCCGATACCTCCTATCTTAGACCGTTAGAACCGCCCAGCTGGACTTGACAATCATCTCAAAAATCAAGTCAAACCGATAATCACAGACTATTTCGTTGAACCCGGACTGAAGCGACCGCGAATAGGGACAGATTTGGAATTTCAAATTCAAATCTGGCACACGACTTGACGCGTCAGTATTAAGCGTTCTGACCGTCGGAATTAATCCAGATTATACCCTCGGATCAGGAAAAATTTTTATTTATTATCATGAGACTTTCAGCCCTGATCTACGTGCGGTGACCGCTGAACTGAAACTGGTCCACCACGTGCGATCTGCGAACCCTGCCAGACTGAAAACTTAATACGAGCTACATCTGGTACACATGAGCTTAAGTCCGATCGCAATCGACCAGGGGACCACCAGAAAGCAGTTTTTAGACCGAAACAGCCCCGAAATGGATAGGCACCAAGTAAACTTCGTTCCGGAGCCTATTTCCGACGTTTTTAAGCTTATAAAAGGGGTTGAAACCCTCATTTCTCTCTCCCATCCGAAAATTGCAAACCCTAGGAAAAGGAGAGAGAGTTTGAGAGAGAGATTGGAAGAGATTTTTCCCGCTTCCGAGCCGTCGATTGCTGCTGCTTCACCACCTCTTCCCAATCACCTGGCTGGTGATTTCTCCACTTTTTCAGGTATAAAATAACCCTAGAACTTGCTGATTTAGGGTTTACCTAGATTCATGGCATGTTAGCTAACGTACTTCATAAATCAGGTCCTCCTACTGCCGTAGACGAAGCGTACACGCTCCGTTCAAAATCCCGCAACCGTAAGAGACTAGGTGAGGATTTTAGACGCTTTGATTGACGGTTTACAACGCTTTCAATGTCGTTTAATAGTAGATTATCGACGGCATCGCCGTTTGACATGTACAACATGCTCTCCGTTTCCTGTTTCGTAAATTAACGAAGAATATGAGATTTAGGGCATTTTAGTCATTTGTAGGAAGTACGGTCTACATGCATATTTTGCTGACGTGATTGACATGGTTTGTTGTCGCATTAGGGAGTTAGGAATGTTTGCATAATCAGTTTGGCGAAGAGATTCGCCTAGTTGCGCACTTTGGGTCGACATACTATATGTAGACTTAAGTGTGTAGTGTATGTGTTTGTATAAATGCTTGTATTAGTATGTATTGAATTAAGTGATGTTATGTAGTAGTTTGAGATTGATTTCTTGATTAATATGCTGACCTAAATGATTTCCTACATGTTGACCTTATGCATGATTGCATTACATGCATGGAAAGTATGCCTTGAAGATTTGCTTAAGTTGAATGTTATAACATGTGTTAACATGCTCACATGATGTATTTCAATTCCAATACTTTTGCATATAGTATTAATGTGATTCCATAGATGTGTGGGATTAGACTTAGTCCAGGCAGTCGGTAACCGAGCGAATTCGTGGCTGACTGGTCATAGCCACGAACGACGCGTCGATGAACGTGATTCGTGTTTAGAGTTGGCGGCAGTGGTTAGGCCACGCGAAGTGTTTTACGCACTTCATGTCGTTCGACTTGAGATGCGATCGCGCTAGTCGAGCCCGTCAAGTAACCCGACTGGCTGATGTATGTTCACCTTGTATGTGTCATAACTGCTTGAACCTAGGGTACTGAACTTACCATTGTAAACCCTGTTAACCATGGTACCTTGATCCACGAAGACTCATGAGCCGGGCATGGTGGTATGGGACACCGTGGTCGAGCTGTCGGCCTACGCTGGGGCCACAAACCTCCCGGTAGTGACCAGTGAGCACCTAAACTCGTGAGCAGATTATGGTGGTATGGGACACTATATTCTAGCTGTCGGCCTACATTGATCAGGCGACGAGCCCTTTGTAGTGACCGCGAGCGTATTCTGAGTCCACGGGAGGCGACGACCCTTCCGTTGCAGTAGAGTACGGTAGGCCTGTATTGATAAGGTGATGGGGGAGCGGTGCAACGAGTGCGAGCAACAGCCCTTGCAGTGACCTACGAAATATACATCGTATGAAATTACTAGGAGTGACGACCCTAGACAGGATCTGTGTTGGGATTGATACAAGGGAAGTACCTTAGTTTCTCAATCCTGCTGTTTGAATGGACTAATAACAACTTGGAATTCATATCACCATAGCATTGCATGTGCCTGGAAGATGTGGAGCACTCTAGGGAGTGTGGCATGCCGCGGTCGTAAGATGTTGCCGCATGAGGGTGATCGTAGGTGAGGGCATACATCACGTCATATCATCTTGCATTAACAACAGTATTAGGATTGTCTGATTTACTGCTTTACTATTATCGCGTGATTGAATTGTGAACATGCTAATCTTTGCTCTATGATTCCACTGAGTTGATCACTCATTCCCACGTTACGGGATGGTGTTTGCAAAACCCACCAGACCCTGTTGTAGATGCAGGTGAGGCCGAGATCCAGGAGGTGGAGCCAGAGATTGACGAGGACCAGGATGAGTTCTCGTATATGCAGTATCACGACGACTTCCCGTAGGCGACCTGGATCGAGGGGACATCAGTGGGACTTTTTTTTGAACATTATTCTTTTGTTTATGTATATGTATATGAGACTCAGAGATGTAGTCATACTTTGGAGACAGATGAGATTACTTTATTTTTTTCCATACAGTGATATATACATTGTTTAGTCTTCCACTTGCTTTTATCACTGGATCTGAAGTATGAATTGCAGTTTTGGTATACTTTTACTCATGTGAATGCTTTAAATCAGACCACATTGAATCATAACCATTTTTGTTGCATAAGTGACGGTCTGGAACTCGGGAGTTGAGTTTATACACGACCCCCGATTTTCAGGGTGTTACAAGGGGGGACCCATAGTGGCGGGGTGTCTCTCTCTCTCTCTCTCTCTCTCTCTCTCTCTCTCTCTCTTAATGTGCGGCCCACCCAATGCGTTTGACATGTGATCCACACCATCCATCACCGTGGAGCCCACCATGATGCGTATGTTGCATCCAAACCATCCAATGGTGGTACCCCAACCGGCTGACTGATGTCAGTAGGTTTTGTGGGTCCCATATGATACATGTGTTATATCTAAACCGTCCGGATGGTGGGACCTACCGTAATGTGTGCTGTGGCCTTTCCCCCACCCACTGTGATATACGGGTTTTATCTATACCATCCATACCGTCCAGCCACTGGACGTCCAGCAGCAGACGCTGCTGGACTGTATGAAGGGAAAACACAGTATGTTATTTTTGTTTAATAATAATAATAATAATAATAATAATAATAATAATAATGATGATGATGATATATTAGCATAATATAATATCGTGGTGGCCCCACGTGGGACCCACCTGCTGTGATAAAGGAGGGGCTGTTGTACCTTACAAACAGCTCTGAAGACGCTATATTGATCGTCAGCACGTTATGTGGGTCTAATCATAAGGGGTGTGTTATATCCCAATCGTCCATCCTTTTGCTAACCGTGGGACCCACCCTGCACGTGTGGGGTCCCCACCGTCCAGCTAGGACGTGGACATCACCTTGGATGCATGTATGTTGTACTCGTATCGTCCAGTGTCGGGCAGTGCTGGGTAGGGCCGTCCGTGATTTATGTATCTTATATCCACACCGTCCAGCATTTCTGGACGGTGAGGACCCACCTCCTGTATGTGATATATGCACGCCGCCTACCCTTTTTGGGTGTGCGACCCACCCCACATGTACTGCACGTGTGGGGTGGGGCCCACCTTGAAATACGCATCGTATATCCTCGCCGTCCGTCCCATGCACCCGGACGTCGTTGTTTCTTTATAATATAATATTAAATATATATATAGACGTTGACGTTTATTATTATATAATATTATATATATACATAGACGGTGTTGTTTATTATAATATATATATAATGATATACGTATGTGTCTGGTGGGCCCGACGTGGGACCCACCATGATGTATTTATTCTATATCCACCGTCCATATACCAGGACGGTGGGACCCCTGTGGTATATGTGTTATTCACACCGTACATCTGCCGGACGGGTGGGCCACACCTTGATATATTTATCTTATATCAACTCCGTCCAATCTGTCCAGGGACGTGGGAAGGAAGTGGATTGGCAGGAGCACCGGACGCAACTCCCTGGGCCACCATGATGTATGGTTTCATCCAGCCGTCCAAAGGCAGGGACGATGGGCTGATGTGCCACGTGTGTGCTGTCCACACCGTCCAGCATGGGACAGTGTTGGACGCATTATGTTGCACGTGTTATATCCAAACCATCCATCCCTGGACGGGATTGGGTGGCCACCTTGATGATGTGCTGTATGTCCACCGTCCACACGTGGGATGTGTGGACCCCACCGTGATGTATGGGTTTTCATTCACACCGTTCAGATTGAGCTGGACGGTGCTAGACAATGTTTGGATGGTACCACTTTACATGGATAATGTTTGGACGGTGCTGATTTACATAGGCAATTTTTAAACCTTGTCACGAGCTCCACCGTGATATATTTGTTATACACGCTGTCCATCTTATACAATGCGGCTCACTTGATGTGTATGAGGCTCATTAAATGCGGCCCATTGATGTAACCCACTTGATATGTATGAGGCTCATTAGTGCGGCCCATTGATGTAGCCCACTTGACGTATATAAGGCCCATGTATAAGGCTCGCCTACTGTGTATTTGAAGCCCATGGGTTGTGGCCCATTGTGATTATTTGGGGCCAATGGGCAAGGCCAGATGAGATGTATTTATGACCCATGTTTGAGGCCCATATGTTAAGGCCCATGTGATACAGCCCATTGGTGGGGTACATAGCGATGTGTATTAGACCTTTGTGTAAGGCCTTGGGCCCAATATGTGTTTAACCCTATGTGGGCCACTCCTTGGGAGCAATGTTGGTTGAATGTCCACATTGATGGGCAATGATGATTGGATGTCCACATTGTGACCTTCTCTTATGCCTTATTAGGTCCATCCTCACCGATTGTCGATTCCGATTGACGTAACCGCTTTGCCGATTCCGATTATCATGACCGATTGTCGATTCTGATTGACGTGATCCATGTGCCGATTCTGATTATCAATCGATTTCGATTGTCATGACCGATTGTCGATTCCGATTGTCATGACCGATTGCCGATTCCAATTGACGTGACCGATTTACCAATTCCGATTATCATGACCGATTGCTGATTCCGATTAACGTGATCGATGTGCTGATTCCGATTGTCGTGACCGATTGTTGATTTCGATTGACGTGACCGATTGCTGATTTCAATTGACGTGACCGATTTGTTGATTCTGATTATCGATCGATTCCGATTATCGAGACCAATTCCGATCGTTGAGACCGATTCCAATTCCGATTGTCAAGGTCAATTATCGAGGCCGATTCTAATTATTGAGGCCGAGTGTCGAGGCCTAATGTGATGTATATGCGGCCCGTATTTGAGGCCCGTTGTAATGTGTATTCAGCCCGTGTTTAAGGCCCAATGTGATGTATATGAGGCCTATGTGATGAGGTCCATTGTGATGCAATTGAA
The DNA here is from genome assembly GCA_037074715.1 of Magnolia kwangsiensis. Lineage (NCBI taxonomy): Eukaryota > Viridiplantae > Streptophyta > Magnoliopsida > Magnoliales > Magnoliaceae > Magnolia > Magnolia kwangsiensis. The sequence continues at coordinate 102,584,227 of CM073578.1, read as the reverse complement.
GGTCTGGCGATGGAGCCCATTGTGATGGATATTAGGCCCATATGAGAAGTTCATCGTGATGTGTATTAAGGTCTTGAGTGAGGCCAATGGTGTTGCATATTAGGCCATTGTGTGAGGTTATGGGTCCACTATGTGTTAGGCTCTATATGAGTCATTCCTTGGGGGCAATGTTGGTTAAATATCCACATTGTAGAGGTCAATTGTTGATACCGGTTATTGATACCGATTATGAGAATGTGACAGCATAGCATCATAATACATGCTCATACGCATCATCTGCATATTTGTTATGAGATGTGATTGACCATTCCATATGTCATTAGGCAGGTTGTTATGAGACTCCCTAATAGGCAGAGGTTATCTCGCATGAGTGCACGGTATGCGCAGGATTGATGTATGATTAGATTGTATGATTCATGCATCTTGCATTGTGTGTTGTGACTACTGTATGCCCTACCGATATCAGGGTCATAGCCTTCACAGGCATATCATGGATGGCTAGATGGGACACCGAAAATGTTTGGTTCAAGCATACGGGTGTCATAGATATCCTTGGGTGAAAATCCATAAACCTCTGTGGCCAGGAAACGCCCGAACGTCGAAACAAAATGGATATATATGAGCGCATGAGGGTCGTATACAAGTAGACCGCGTCTCCCACTGTGCCATGGTCGGTTGGGAGGGGGTGTAACCTTACCTGCTTGAGTGAGGGGGCAATATCTAGGTTGAGCTTGACCAGCTTGAGGAATGGGTCCGCTATCGACTAGCCGGGCCCGATATTGGCAGGCAGATATTGAGGTCTTTTCCACTTATCCAGTTGTGCACTCGGATAGGGGAAGCAAGCTGGCGTAGAGTATAATAAACTCCGGTGTTGATCGTAGAGAGAAACCGTACTGATATGTGGACTTATCGAGTAAGAGTTGTATATTCATTCATTCATTCACTATCCACTTGGGTTGGTGGTGCGCAACTAAATATTGTGTACCTTCGTAATGGCAAAGATTTTGGTTGAGCACGCAATTAACCTGAGATTATGAGTTTACCACATTGAGTCTAACTATCCAAATTTATGTATAGGACTGGTTTGGATAGAATTCTCTTGTGAAGGAACTCATAGCCTACAATAGTACGTACTATCATCCCGACTTCACTCTAGATTGGTCATTTCATTCGCATGGTATATTGCATTACATCCTCGACATGTGGCATTCTGGGTTACTATGTTTCTGCATTTATATGACCTATATGAGGTTGATAGTATTCGTAGCTCTTCCGAATTACATATTGTATTGCATCCTCGATACCTGACATCTGGTTCATTATGTTTCCGCATTACATAGTCGATTTACATTACTTTCTTAGTATATAACATTGGATTGTTATGTCTCTTCATCATATATCCTGGATGAGGTTGATGATATCTTTATGGACTCGTTAGTATTTCTGCTTACTCTGATATCGTATGATTCATGACCTTGTCAGTATTTTTACCTACTCTGATTACTCTAATATTGCTTACTTGGCACTTACCTTGTGCACACACTTTTACCACCAACTAAGCTTTTTATAAGCTTATGCATGATAGATGCGTGCAGATGGCATTAGGTTGCAACAGCGTTGAGCTTGGAGCATGCAGCAGACCTCTAGAGCGTCGATTTTGACATATGTATTTCCCTTTCAGCATTGTATTTATATGTTTATATTAGTGGATATGTAATGATGATGTTGCCTTTGTGATTTGGGTAAACTTGTGGTTATGCTTCTTATGAAATAAATGTATGTTGGAAAATCCTCCTTATAGCATCCCAAGATCGGAATCTGGCGTATGAGTGCTGGGAGCCGAGAATGGGGTATTACGGAGGCTGTTGGCACCGAATTCAACGATCGGGATTCCTGTGAGTCCGATTTTCAGGTTTGAGGCATGACAGAAAGTGTCAGGTGAAGGAGACCAAGGCTCATGCAAAGTAAGAGTTTAAGAAAATCAGGGTAATGCACACTTAAAATATCTTCTCGATCGGGCCTCTATTTTTTTTCTCTTTTTTGTAATCGATCAGGGGGCCTTTTATGTTCCTTCCTTTCTGCATCAATAAAATATTTTTTCTTTCCATGTTTCTCATTTCTCAAGTGTATTAGACCTCCGTCTATTCTCTAGCAACAAGGACTTATTGTTGCAAACACTTTCACTTGGCCTGACTTCGCACTATTTCCCATAAACTAGGATAATAAGCCTTAAGAAATTTTTCATTAATGGGAGCTTTTAAGACCTTTCCTTGCATGTCGCATAGATGCAAGATCCACCTTGGAGAACTTGATCGACAATGAATGGCCCATCCTAGGTAGGTGACCATTTTCAAAAAGCAACGTGTCTAGACTATAGTGGCAACACCACCTTTCACCTGCGGATAGATGGGCAAACCGAGTAGGTGAACCAGATATTGGAGGACATGTTGCGGGCTTGTGTTCTGGACTTTCGGGAGAGCTGGGACTATTGTCTCCCGTATGCCGAGTTCACCTACAACAATAGCTTCCAGGCTAGCATTGGTATGGCGCCTTACGAGGCTTTGTACGGGCATCCATGTCGTGCCCCACACTTTAGTGCGGATCACGACAAAAAAGATTGGAATTATCCAGCGCCGCCTCTTGACGGCTCAAAGCAAACAGAAGAGCTATGCCGATACTAAATGGGGGGACTTGGAATTTGAGGCTGGGGATCACGTGTTTCTCAAGATCTCTCAAATGAAGGGCGTTTTATGCTTCAACAAGAAGGGAAAGCTCATGCCACGGTTTATTGGGCCCTTTCAGATTTTGGACCAAGTAGGTACAGTTGCCTATCGCTTGGCCCTACCCACGCCTCTCGCCAGAGTACATAACGTCTTCCACGTATCAATGTTGAAGAAGTACATCCCCGATCCTTCGCATATCATCAAGTGGGAACATGTGGAACTCAAGGAAAACGCCACATACATTCTTCGACTCACTCGAATACTGAATAGGAAGGAACAGGTCCTACGCAACAAGGTCATCCCATTGGTCAAGGTACTATAGACCCATCACGATGAAGAAGAGTCCACTTGGGAGACAGAAGTGGAAGTCCACAAGCATTACCCAAGCCTGCTTTAGCAATACGAACGGGTACAAATTTTGAGGACAAAATTTAATTGTAAGGGGGGTAGATTGTAACGTCTCATCTAACCAGCACAGTATCCTGGGGCGTCCATGTAGGATTTACTGCACGACCATTCGTTTAAACCACTCGTGGTGGGGTACCGTAAGTAAATTAAGCTAAGATTAGCCTAACTGAGTAGACCAGACGGGTCATGATAGGACCTAATGCGGGCCGTCAAGCCAGATAGCCGTTTACACTTAGCATCAGCCTGTACGGGCTATACCGTGACGTAGGAAGGTCAGAAAATTATGAAACTTTAGGAAACCTTAGATCTCACTGGGCTTATGGTCCATCGCAGACCACATACTCATTGGACACCCAGAAACTAATTATTTGAGCCGTTCCAACAGCACTTATCAACCCACCCAAGGCCATATTTGAAATCTGGCATTGAATAATGAAGCTGAGACTCCGAACTTTTCAGCCGTTGGATTTCTTCTAAATTTATGATGAAGGTCTAATGTACTATCCTACGCCCATCCACAAAACCTTGGACCCGATCGTGGCACGGTAACCGTTAATCGCAAATCAGACCCGTACGACCAAACCTAATATCCGATCGTCCCCAAATTTTGCATGGCACTTCATCGGGCCATGGACCACCTATCCTATAAGTTTCAAGGTCAGGGGACCACCAGAACTGCCCCAACAAAGGGAATGAGCCCCACAGGGCCATTTAAAGATCGGAGCCGTATGATCAAATCTCATATTTGTTTATCTGTTTGATCCTAAACTTTACATGAACCTTCATTGGGCCGTGAGACACCTACACACCCAATTTGGTGGCCAAAGGAGTGTTATCATTGATCATCTTCCTCAAGATATTTTTTATGGCTTTATTACTAGCCTTGGCTTAGCCATTAACCTGAGTATAGTAAGGCGTCGAATGCAATATTTTGATCTTGTATTGCCCGACCATCGCCTTCACTTCCTTGGACAAAAACGTGGTACCTCGGTCCATGATAATGGACTCATAAATTCAAAGTCTATGATAATATGAGTTTCGATAAACTCGATAATTTCTCTGTGGCTGACTCCCTTCATGGACTTTGCCTCTACATACTTGGTGAAATAATGGGCGCCCACTATAATAAAACTATATAATTTCGATGAAGGTGGATGAATTTGGCCTATCAAACTGATAGACCATCCTCGAAAAGGTCAAGGCTTAACAATTGAATGAAGCTCGATCGCAGGCATGTTTTATATCGGCCCATGTTTCTGACATGCTTCACATCCCTTAGCATACTAAATGCAATTGGCCATCATTTTCAGCCAGAAATAACCATAACATCTGAGTGTGAGCTTCATTTTCCTTTCTACTTGGTGAGCTCCACATAGTTCTTTGTATACTTCGATCATGGCCAACATGGCTTCTTCTTAGCCTAGGCATTACAATAACACACCATCTGCCCATTTTCTATATAGATCATTGTCGACCATGACATAGTTATGAGTTGTTCTTTTGATATCCTTGTTAGTTTTAGCCCGAGGACTTTGAAGATAACTCGTGATCAGGATTCTCCAATCATTTTCACCTATCTCGGCCTGACAGATTTCCAAGGTTGGTTCCCTCTGAAAAATTGATGACAACAATCTCTTTTGCATAACAATCATTCTCTCACTGGACCATTGGATAATCGGAAGTCTAGCTGTCAATTGTTTCATCTCATTAGCATCAACATTACATTCTTAAGTCACATGTCTCAATTCAACCTCATCGAAGTTGTCCATTAGCTGGCTTGTCAAAGCAAAATACAGCAGTAGTGCGGCACTAGTATATTTAAAGAAACCAGCTACTTGGTTTATTACTAATTGGGAATCACTTGTTACTAATATATTCCTTGCACCTAATTCCATTAACATTTCCAAGCTGATCACCCAGGCTTCGTACTCAGTCTAGTTATTGGTACATTCAAACTCTAATTGGATCACCAAATTCTTAATTCTTTCCATCCGGAGATATTAAAGTGATTTCTGCTCCCGATGATTTGTTGATCCTCAAAGCATCAAAAATTAATTTCTATGGCATCAAATTAACCTAATATAAGTCCAACACTTTTAGAGAAAATTGACTTTCTATATCAGATGAATGATCGGCCAAAAAATTTGTTATAGCCTGTCCTTTTACTGTTCTTTGAGGCACATACTTAAAATCAAATTCAGATAAGGCTAAAACCCATTTTCTAATTAAGTCATTCAAAATCAACCTATTCGACATATATTTTACTAAATCAGTAATTGTACTTACATTAATTGACTCAGCCAACAAATAATGCCTTAACTTAGTGGCCGAAAAGCACAATAATAGTGTAACGTCCCGTCCAATCAGCACAGTGTCCTGGGGCGTCCACGTAAGATTTGTTGTAGGACTATTTATTTAAATCACTCGTGGAGGGGCACCACAAGTAAATTAAGCTAGGATTAGCCCAACTGAGTAGACCAGACGGGTCATAATAGGACATAATACGGGCCGCCAAGCCAGATAGCCGTTTACACTTAGTATCAGCCTGTACGGGCTATACCGCGACACAGGAAGGTCAGAAAATTATGAAACTTTAGGGAACCTTAGATCTCACTAGGCTTGTGGTTCATCGTGGACTACCAACTCATTGGACACCCAAAAACTAAATATCCGAACCGTTCCAACAGCACTTGTCAACCCACCCAAGGCCAGAGTTAAAATTTGATACTAGATAATGAAGCTGAGACTCCAGGCTTTCCAGCCATCGGATTTCTTCTAAATTTATGGTGAAGGTCTAATGTACTGTCCTACGCCCGTCCACAAAACCTGGGACCCGATCGTGACACAGTAACCATTGATTGCAAATCGGACCCGTACGACCAAACCTAATATCTGATCGTCCCCAAATTTTGCATGGCCCTTCATCGGGCCATGAACCACCTATCCTATAACTTTCATGGCTAGGGGGACACCAAAACCACCCCAACAACTGGAATGGGCCCCACAGGGCCATTTAAAGATCGGAGCCGTATGATCAAATCCCATATTCGTTTATTTGTTTGATCTCAAACTTTACATGAACCTTCGTTAGGCCGTGAGACACCTACACACCCAATTTGGTGGCCAAAGGAGTGTTAAGGCAACCCCAACAACAATGGGGAGTCCTAGAAGGCTATTTTAGAAATTCGAAGAAACTTAAGGCCAAAGGGCCCAAGTCTAGGAAATAAAGCCCTACCTCTCTCATAACTTTTCCTTTTCTACACCCACCAAAGAGAGAGAAGGGAGAGCAAGAGAGTAAATAGTGAAGGAGAGAGAGTGTGTGAGAGAGATCCAAGGTGGACCCTATGTCACACCCCAAACCTGAAAATCGGATTCACATGAATCCCGATTGCCAAATCTGGTGCCGACAGCCTCCGTAGTGCCCCATTCTCGGCTCTGACAATCAAATGCCAGATTCCGATCATGGGATCCTACAAGGAGGATTTTCAGAATATTTTTTTTTTAATGGAGCATAACCACAAGCATAACCAAGTCACAAAACAACGTCACCACATATCCACTATATCAAAATTTTTAAGTACAATGCAGAAAGGGAAATATAAGGTGATCAAAAAGCTCCAAAAAGGTCCTGATATGTACTCCTGCCTCAGCACTGTTGCTGTCCAACACTACCTGTACGCAACTGTCGTGCATAAGCTTACAAAAGCTTAGAGGGTGGTGAAAGTGTGTGCGGAGGGCAAACGCCGAGTGTACAAGATCAAGTAATGCGGAAGTATGCGGTAAGTCCATGAATATACCAAGGCCATGTAATGCAAGGCATGATGCGAGATATGAATGTCATCGGCCACACCGATGCAATGCAAGGCCTACATAGCGGAATGTCATATGCAAAATGTAATCCAAGCAAGTCGATACTCATCAAGTACATATATCAGTACAGTTCCCCTCTGGATATCACCGGGGTCTAATACACTTCACAGTGACTGCCACCTCCCTAGCTGCACAGTCAAGAAAGCGGAATAGACCTCACTATCCGCCTGACCAGTAGTCTGCCAATACCTACCCGGCTCGTCGATAGCGGACTCATTTACGAGCTGGTCAAATTCAGCCTAGCTTATAGCCCCCTCTCTCAGGCGGATAAGGCCACACCCCCTTCCAACCGACCACGACACAGTGGGAGACTCGGCCTACTGGTATTCGGCACTCGAGCGCTCGTGTATCCACTCGGTCTAAACGTTGGAGCATCTCGTGGTACCAAAAAGGTTCTGGGACTCTCACCCAAGGACATCCTAAGTGCCCACAGTGCTAGAATAAGTATTTTCGGTATCCAATACGGTCATCCACGATGTACCTGTGGAGCCACGGCCCTGATGTCGCTAGGGCGTGCACTGATCAAATCACACATATGTGAGATGTATGGATCACGCCGTCAAATCATGCAGAAATCCAGCGCGTACTGCGCGATCATGTGAGGCACTCCGTCTCATAACGGGTCCCGTAAGTGTCTCAGCCCAACGGCTTATGCTATGATCAAACATTCTTCATACCAAGCATACATATGATGCGTATGAGCATGAATAATAGGGCTATACTAAGCATGTTATAAAGCGATGAATTAGTAACAAGTATGGGCCTATCAATGGGCCTTAAGGAGAGTTACAATACGAACATTTAACCAACATTGTACTTACAATGTGGACGTCAAACCAACATTGTTCCTTAGGCACGACCTGCCATAAATGTCATTACATGAACCATGAGCGATCACTCATTGCAATGGACCCTAAGGTTATCTTGTTGGGCCTCGACCCATGGGCCTTAGATACTTCAAATGGGCTGCGTTAATGGGCCTCACCAATGAGCCTTATGTACATTGCAATGGTCCATGATCCATGGGCCTTGAAATACATCAAAGTGGGCCTCACAACTTAGGCCTTAAATATATCAGATGGGCCTACACACATGAGCTTTAAATATATCAAATGGGTCGCTCTATGTGCGCCTCATGCACATCAAATGGGCTTGATCCCATGGGCTTTAATATATATATCAAATGGGCTTGAATCTCGTGGGCCTTATATAGAATAAATGGGTTGGATCCCATGGGCATTACATATGTCAAATGGGCTCAAACCCATGGGCATTATATATGCCAAATGGGCTTAATCCCATAGGCCTTATATGTGTCAAATGGGCCTGATCATTTGGGCCTTAGATATATACCAACGTAGGCCTCAATGAATAGCCAAAGTTAAATCAATAAATGGCCCTATACACATGCCATGGTGGGGCCATTTGAACCATAGATCTGGCTCATTTTTAGCTCAAGCCATAAAAATAAATTTACAAAAATAAATGGATGGCTTAGATGCAACACATGCATCATGGTGTGGGTCCACATGAGTTAAGGATCTGGCTCATTCCTTAGCTCTCAAAATGGATGGACGGTTAGGATACAACTCATGCATCATGGTGGGTCCCACCATCCACACCTGGATGGTGTGAATAAAACACATACACCACGGTGGGCGTCCACACCGTCCACGGACGCTGTGAGGAGAGCACGGCATCAAGGTGGGCTCCACCGTCCGCCTGGACGGTGGAAAAGAACTCATACATCACTGTGGGTCCCATGTGGGGCCCACTATAATGCTTTCATGTCATCCAACCCGTTGATAAGGTCACGCAGACCTGGTTGAAGGGAAGGTACAGATTTCAGCTTTATTCAAAACTTCTGTGGGGCCCCAAAAAAATCTCATTGGTAGAATTCAACTCACACTGTTTCTTATGGTGTGGGCCACCTGAGTTCTGGATTAACCTGATTTTTTGTATAGGGCCCTCCTCATAGGGTGGGCCACCTTACGAACAGGTCAGATGTTAATTAAACATCAAGGTGGGGCCCACACGGTCGGCCGTGGGACCCCCCAGCGTCCGCCCGCCGTCCTGGCGCAGGCAGCAGCAGCAGCGTCTGCTGCCTCATTTATTTTATTTTATTTTTTGAAAACCAGTATTTCTGTGGTTTTTCAGGTGTGGGGCCCGCGTGTGATGGATCCACTCCAGCCATTGGATTGCATGGCTCGAAACAGTCAGAATGAGACCCATATCCCGCTTTTTATTGGTGTATAAAATGACCAAGGCGTCTTTCAATGGTAATAGTACTGTTTTCGACGATATGGCCCACCGGATACTCTGATCATCCTCATTTTTCGGCTCAACGCCTAAAATGAGTCGGGGAAGGGAATGGACGGCTTGGATTAGAAGCATACATCGAGGTGAGGCCTAAACAAGTGGCCCATTTTCCAAAGGCTTTAGAGCAAGCCAATATTCGTGTTTTCCTTCCAGCGATGTCCAGCGTCTGGACGTGTTTTTTTTTTTTTTTTTTTTTGGCTTATCAAATGCAATCAAGGTGGGCCCTATTTAAGTGGGCCACCACAAATGATACATCTAAGATGGGCCCCACTCATGGAGAGCTTGGATAAAATACATATTTCATGGTGGAGCTCATTTAAGTGGGCCATATGGCCATTTCATCACACACAAAGAAATAAAATAAATGAAAAAAGAGGGAGAGAGAGATAGGGTGGGACACGCGTGATGGAGGGACCCCAGCACTATGGGCCCTCCGTTTCAATCATCCAATCATACATCAAAGGGTCCCATTGCATATGGGTCATTCAAACAAAAGATCAACGGTAGAGATCCCACTCCACTAAAAATGGACGGTCTAGATGACCTCTTTAATGCAAGGAAAGCAAACATCATGATGGGATCCATGGAGAATGGCCCCATCATGGAAATGATTTTGATGGTCAAGATTGGCCATTGGCCACATCTTAGGGTCCCAAGTGAGATCCACACCATTGATCGGTGGGCCTCACTTAGCCCATCATAAAAATAAGTAAACTACCCTATAAAAGCACCCACCTTATGATATACTCGGTCCGTTGGAACGCCTCTCTTGTAGAGCTTCACTTTGATGGTGGAGATGGGAGATGGATGGCTAGGATGATGGGTTTTTTTGGGAGTAGGAAGTGGGCCACCAAAAATCACTTCTTTTCTCATGGAAATCCTTGGACGTGGGAGTACTTTCTTACTTGAGATTTTGAAATGAGAAATGAGAAAGAGAGAGAGAGAGTTGTAAGGAAAGAGGGATGGGTGATGGGTGAAAGGGTGAGGTGAGTGATGTGTAATGTGAGTGATGGGTGAGGTGAGAGCTTGGTTGACTTTTGGTGGTTGCTTAACTTGTGGAGAAAGAAAGTATGGGTGTGTGTACTTAACATGAGATGTGATTGATGGGATTGATTGATGGGATTGATGGGACATATTGTAGAGATTCCCTTGGAATTTGCAACACGCGGTGTTTTTACTCGAACTGAACGCGGGTCCGCATCTCATCGTCTGGGTATCGGATCGGTGCGTGAGTTGCGGCGTTGGAACAACGACAACGGTCCGGTCGCAATGATACAAGTCTTAGATTAAGCCGACTCAAATGAATAGGATACGACTTACGGTCGTGCGCAACGTCAACTACAGGTCGCGGATTACCGGAATTCGACTAGAAGGATCGCGGGAAGCGACGGAATAGTACGGATTATGATACGGGTCTTACACTCTAAATCGAGTTGTAGCCCAAGAGAATCAACCCTTTCAACTCTCTATCCCTTCTCCAAAAGAAATCCTACACCACCACCACAATAATCATTCCGTTGAGCATCTAGGTAAGATCTTTCACCCCTTTTTCTTGAAACTCATGTATTGAGAAAGGATTGGCTTGGATTTCTCACATGTAAGAGCTTATTTTATGAATTTCGGCCGATCGACCTCAAGCCCTCATTCCATGGTCATTTTTCAAGTCTCCAACAACCCATAGGTGCAGACTATTGCTCTTAGGTGGCCTAGCACCAATTTTATTATGAGTTTAATGAATTTGCTTGCTTGAATGCTATATTTGAAAAATCTAGAGAAACCCTAGGAGTGGTTAGTTTGTTGGAATTGTATGGATTGCATGCTTATCTCTCAAATTGGCATTGATCTTGCCTCTTATATGATATTATGTATGGATGATAGTTTACTCATGTTTGCTTGATTATTTTCCCTCATATGTGGTGTTTCATTGTATGTATGATTTATTACCTTTATGCTTATGATTTCTTAAGATGGAGGAAGTGCTTAGCTTCCTCACACACCCACACACATGCACGCACCCTGTTTCTTGATAATGCTCGCTTGCTTGGTAGGAGTATCTGTTTTGTATGGTTGAGATGCATGAGAACATGATATTGTTATGTTAGTTGATAACATGAATAGTTGGCATGTTATGGATCACCCTCACCCTCTTGGGTTGGTCAGGAACATGAGGAGAGACGGTAGTCTCATCGGTAGGACTATGTCATGGCTAGACCTGTGGCTTTGGCGGGTGTGTTCCGGTGGCTGTAGTTCGACTACATGAGTCACTTGTGCCGAATGTCACTCGTCTCACGCTCGCCTGACTCGTGCGGTCTAGCCTACTGACTGACCAACCCCGTTTGCTCACACATGTATAGAACTTGGAACACCCTACAACCGTAGTGGCCCACTAATAATCGATTGGAAGCTGGTCCGCAGCCTCGTGAGCCGGGCATGGTGGAATGGGACATTATGTCTGAGCTGTCGGCTTACGCTAGGGTGTCGTGCCTCCTCGTAGTGACTGCGAGCGATCCCTTTCTCTCGGCACTCCTCATGTGCCTGAAGTAAGGGATGAGGAACCCGACGGGATCACGGACCGCGAGGTCTCGGCCTCACACATTGAGAGACATTGGCCTCACAACGAGCTTAGGGCATTGATACGTGGGGTATTTCAAATTCTCCAACCTGCTGGATGAATGGACTTAACTAATAACTCGACTAACATGATCGCATTGCATCACATTAGTTAGGGTAATGACTCGGAAGTCGAGGTCGCTCTGAGGGAGTGTGATCATACACGATCGTTAAATGGAGTCGCTCGAGGGAGCGTTGTGGCTAGGGCATGCATCATTTCATTCCGCATGCATGCATTTTAATAAGAGTTGCTAGGTTTTGATGATAAACTGCTTTTCATTAAGATTCATATTATAATTAATGTCTGTTATAACTTAAGATTAATAATACCCATTGAGTTGATCACTACTCTCACTCTAGGATGGTGTTTTAAAACACCAACCAGACTCTCTCATAGCTGCAGGTGACGAGGAGTATGAGGGCCCTGGCGACGCGAGCCTCGAGAAGAAGGATGAGTTCTCCTACTTCTAGTTGATGAGTGGGTCTTCACCAGCTCTATAGATGAGGCGTTGGATAGCTGAGTAGTGGACTCAGCTTTATTCTTTTGAACATATCATTCTTTTTGCTGTTTTGTCGAGCAATGCCTCGTGCGACCTGTTTATATTCTTTTGGACTTGTGTATATATATATATATATATATATATATATATATATATATATATATATATATATATATATATATATATATTTCATTTCAGTAGACTTGTGTGATGATGCTTTATGTTCCAGAAATTTTTAGATTTGCGCAACTAAACTGGATTAAATGCATATTAACAAAATTAGTTATAAGTGACACTCGGGAACTCGGGAGTCGAGCGATGCGCGACCCCTGATTTCCAGGGCGTTACAGATAGGCACAACTTTTTTATTGTAGAATAACTTCTTTCAGTATCAAGCAACATCTAACTTAGGTAGTAGACTATACGCTCTTTTCGATCATCATCATCTTGTGCTAGCAGGACTCGAATCGACTCTATACAAGCCGCGACATACAGCTTGAGCGATTGACCCTTGATCAATGGCATTAACACCGATGGCCTAATCAAGTATTCCTTGATTTTTATCATAAGTCAGTTGATGTTTACCTGCTTATTTAAATTAATGTCCCTATTTCAACTTCACCAACAGAGAAAACACGTTAGTCTTTTATGCATAATTGGAAATAAATCTGTGAAAAAAGTTAACTTCACCGAGAAAACATTATCACTTCGTTTTGGTTTTCGGCAACTGAGCGTCCATGAATACTTATGCTTAGTTTGATCCCCTACTGATGCACAAGGAATCTTAGGAAGTTATCCATCGAAACTCCAAAAGCATATTTAAGGTGTCTCATTTTCAACCTATGGACCCTCATTCGCTCAAATGGGCAAAATTCTCTGCAACATTGATGGATTTGACCACCACGTTGTCATTGTATACTTTCATGAAATGGCCAATTATATCATGAAAGATAGCATTCATTACTCTTTGATAAGTAGCCCTTTGCATTTTTTAGCCCAAGCAGCATAATCACTCAACAAAAAGTTCCCAAAGGTCTCGAGCATCTAAATGCCATTTTTGGCACATCACCAGACATTATGTTGCTCAGGTTATATCCTGAATGGTTGTCCACAAATGAGAGCATCTGATGCCTAGCTGCTCAATCAATCAATTGATCGGCTATTGCCATTGGATATTTATCCTTAAGCATATCTTGGTTTAGATTTCTAAAATCAATGCATACTCAGAACTTCTTGGTTTAGATTTTTAAAATCAATGCATACTCAGAACTTACCGTTCTTCTTGATAAATGGAACCACATTGGAAATCCATTTAGCATATTTGATAGGCTTGAAGAATCATGCCTTCAACTGTCATTTGATCTCCTCTCTTATTTTCTTTGCAACCTCTGTTGTCATCCACCTAGGTTACTACGTGTGCGATCGATGCCCTTCCCTTATTGGTAACCTGTACTCGACCAGGTTTTGGTCTAAACTAGATATTTCATGGTAATCCCATGTAAAACTGTCAGTAAACTCTCTAGGTAAATTATTAAGCTCGACTTGGAATTATGGTTCTAGCATACTACTTATAAAAGTCAGCTTAGGGTTTGTTCTATCCCCATATTTATTTTAGTCAGGGGATTGTGGACCCGGACGAGAGAATCCTCTAGCTTTTCTGGAGCTTTCTTCAAATCTTTGATATCTAAATCTTCGGCCACCTCATCGATCGATACTATAACTTCGGTTAGGTTGACAAAGTAGCCACTACAATGCTCACTCGAGGTTTTCTCGAGCTTCTTTATTCTAGTTGTGAACTCGGTTGCCCTCCCATCTAATGATGGTGAACCTATCATGTAATTTCTTCTATAATGCAGTGCAAAACTACTCGATAAGGTACTATAGCCTTCGACAGCTCGTCATCTAGGCGTATCACGATGGCAATATCTTGCAATATATTGTTTGGATTAATTGCAGTAGATATTCCAGTTGAGCGCCCATATTTGTTCCTTCCAATGAAACGTATCAGCCCAACCTCATCTCCATAAAGGTATCCCTCGATTGCATTTAATGTAGCTAAGAATGGCTTGTTGTCGGCCAACACCAACTCAACCTTATCCTAGTTCCAAAAAATCACGAATTAGTGTAGAGATGACGAGATGCATAAGAAAAGGTGTATTCAATCCCTTCCTAGCAAAGCATTGTAACTGAACAAGGTATCAACCACGAAGAAAGCGGCCAACACTTTCTTGGTTCCAACCGTCAACTCAAATAAGAAGACGCCACATGTTTTCGTTATTCCACCAGTAAAATTGCTAACCATGACCTCGTCTTGAATTAAGTCAGCCTCGATTTTTCCCACTTTTTCCATCATTTTGGCAAGAAGAATGTTCACAGCTACCCCATTATCGACTAGGACTCTGGTAACTAGTCATCACTCTAAATGAACTGAGATGTACAACGGTTTTAAGTGTTGGGTCATAATAATAGTGGGTCTTTCTATGACCACCTTCTCAAAAGATACGCCTAACTCAACAATGACAGTCAATATATTTTTTGCTCCCTCTAGGTAGAATGAACCATATTGTATTATCACTGAAGGACCAATTTTCTCCACATCTCCTATCATCTCGTTGGGTTGAGATGGCTTGGCCTGAAAACTGGATGAGAGTGTGATAACCATATTGCAGTCCACCACGACTAGTGGCAATGATCCAAACCTTATTACAGAATTTGGACATTGCCCCCCAAGCATTTCTAAATTCAATTGCCCTTTAGCATTTGTGCTAATGGGTATAGTACTTGGATAATTCTCCCTCGGAGATACCTCTGCATTTTCGGGTTTCTTCCAACAACTTTGATGTTATCAGAAGCTCTTCAATCAATAGGTCATCATCCAAGAAGCACTCATCACTGAGATACTTGACCAAGCCCTTAAGATCTTCAGTGTCTCTACTATGCTCTGCATTAACTGGTTGGCTTGATACAGCTGAACCATCCAAGGAAGGCTTCATGACCAAATCGATCATGTTCACATCCAACTGCTCATCTCCCAGCTAAGGAATTATCAGTGTCTGGCTTGCTCATGGCCTATGGTTACAGCTCATGTTTCATGTAGGCCAATTCTCTTCACTTGGCAGCATGTTGTCATTACCAATGCCACTTCTAAGTGCAATTCATCATTTCAGGAACGGCTGAAATTTATAGTGACTTACCCTCCTCTAGACCTCCTCCTGAGTAGGGCAAGGTCTAACCATCCTTTGTCTTAGTGATGGGACCAGTTGAGATTGATCAAAATGAGACCGGTATGTTCTCTACGGTTGATAGGAGCTCAATCCTCCAACTTTGTGCGAAAATCAAGGTTTGATCTGACTAGCCGATCCAGATAACAGCCTGGTTGGCCAGATCGCCCTTATGCATCGAATACATAGATGTGGCTCACGGTTGATGTGCAGTGCTACTCTTGGTCACGCCTCTGTGCTTGTGGTCGTCTGCCAAGACATGCAGCTTCTCTTGTTGGATTGCGGTGCCACAACCTAGCGATCACATGGACCAAGGTTGACTTTCTGTCACGGTCAAGTTGGTTGTTGAAGATTGACTGTGGACATGTTAACCTCCAGATTAGGTGGAAACATATTAGTATTAATCAGCATTGCCTCCCTATCTTTATTAGGGAATTCCAGCAATCCCCGGTCGATGTTTCCTAGATGATATTCCTGAAAACTACACAATTTTTAATAGAGTGCAACAGGTTCAGTGCCACTTGCAATATCCGATCTTCTTTAACTCTTCAACCGTGGGTATTTTCTAGTTAATGGGAACTTTAATGGACTTCCCGGCCAATATGATATCAAAGATTTCATCCGTTCGGATAATATTAAACGTACACATCTTATGAGTTTTTGGTATAGTCAACATAATAGCCTCAATTCTAACCAATGCTGAACACACAAATGATTTCTTGGCCACTACTGGGCTGCAACCACCTCATAGTTAGGATCATAATAATATGCCCCAGCTGATGAGTTCTTTTGTATCGCTTCCTCTTGAAGAAGGGCTTCATATTGAGATATTTTTCTTATCAAATCATATAAGTCTACAAACTCCATCCCGATAAACTTTTTGCGGAGTTTGTATTTCAAACCATCCCGGGCGACTTATATAAACTCGACCTCAGCTATGACCACCTTGCAACGACTATTTGCTCTCTTTAATTGGACATCTAGTTTTCAACCGATTAACCAAACAACTGCCTGAAATGTGTAAGATCGACCATAGAAATTTCTTTGTCCTTGTAGAAGAACTAGGCGTGGGAATTTCTCTTCCATCTCCGGTCAGGTTTAGATAAAATTTGGCAACGCGTTATAATACCAAGTAAAAGCCACTGCAATTAAGGAATGGTCAAATAATTATAACTTATGATAGTCATTGTTGTCTAATTTGTCACATTGCATGGTAAATCGACCTATATGCTCTATGGTCGATTGACTAGTGTCTCCAATGAAAAGTGTAAAGTTTAGTCAATTGTTTCTAAGTAATGAATGTTGTCGGTCGATCCATTTCGGATATGGTTTGCGATATATTGGGATAGCAGTGTGACCGAGAACTTGGCCTACCACTTTCTTGAACTAGTTGCATAACCTAGTCACAATCCATACGTTGAGGTTCAACCAATGGTGGCGGATCTAGACCTATTGGGTATTGTGCGCTGTGGTATGGCGAATTCTTAAGGAGAGGGTGCCCCCTAGGCATTCCTTGATTTCGAACTTTAAGAATGAAGTTTCTAACTTCCTACTCATGTCACTTAAATTCAGGAAGCAAAGGCACGGTCCATACACCTGGTCATCCATTTGTTGAAGGATTCTACTTGAATTCTTGGTTGCTCTGCCTAAGCTTGTGCTTTCTCGACTTGAGTCCTCCCTTGCTCTGTGATATGTTGGATTCCCAATTGCATTTCACACATCCTAACTGATATAGTCTCAAGAGAATTGGTCCTAGACGTAGGTACTTGATCCTGGTTTGAAAGATTAGCCGTTAGATTTGAAGGCGACCTAGGAGTTCAGGTGTTGCCTGCATATGCATCTCCTTGAGTGGAGGTAATACAGAAGGTGTTACGGGATCGTTAGTCCAGGGAAACTTCAGGTAACCCTTCAACTCATATTTGGATTAATTAATCACTCTTATGGCACACTGGCATGTATACCAAATCAAGTGTCCTACTGGGAGTGCGAAAAAACATTACTTAGATGCAAAATTCGATCACACGTAATATTTACGGGCGTGCCAGAACTGACTCTACAGCTCGATTCCAACCTAACAACTTTGACCCTAAGTACCAAGATAGGTATATACATCAAATTGCTCTGGCCTCAACACCACTTTTCTCTTGATCACGTCTTGTATTTGAGCTTCTTGGCCACGCTGTCTATTGATGACGTGTAGCACTCTAAGCAGCACCAGCAGTAATTCCACGACACGCACTCGAGATATCCTCAAAGATCTTAGATGTACTTTATACTTTCGTGCAATGACTCATGTCCTTTCTTAATTGGTTGTTTTAGGAATGGTCAAAAATATAATACAACACACACCACACATCTCAAAACAGCCGACTCTACAGTATCAAGGTTGTCTATCAAGCAGGTCCAACTGTGAAGATATAGTCGCCAAAGCATTAAATTGTTATACTTATCAGGTGGGCCATGATTAAGGGCAGCAATGGGTCTGGCTGGGGCCAGAGCTTGGCCTTAGAGCCCAACTCTGAGATTAAAATGTAGGCCTAGGCCTAATGTTTGGACCCATGCCAACAATGAATGGCCCAGCACCGTGGCCAGGTCCAATGATCAAGTGGGTCACTATTATAAGGAAGAATGGATGATTTGAGGACACTTGTAAGTGGTCTCATTTAACCTACGTGTATAATTTAAAAGTAATTTTGAATTTGAGGTCTTTTTTTTAATCAGTTAAAACATAGTCTGTCTTACCTCTAAGCCATGGAGCCGAACCCAATTTGAGGTCATGTTTATTGTT
Source organism: Magnolia kwangsiensis (assembly GCA_037074715.1). NCBI lineage: Eukaryota > Viridiplantae > Streptophyta > Magnoliopsida > Magnoliales > Magnoliaceae > Magnolia > Magnolia kwangsiensis. Next base: position 102,565,788 of record CM073578.1, on the reverse strand, counting down.
GAAAGGATACTACAAACAAATTTCTTAAATTCAGACCAGTTTTAAATCTTGGATCATATTACTCTGATTAGGGCCAAGGGACAGGGCTTAAGGGATTAATGTTGGGACAGGGCCAACTCCGGGCCATTGTCACCCCTGGCCATGATGTTAGAAACAAGTGGAGGTTTAGAAATCTTGGGCCAATTTTTAAGTTATGAAGTTGTTTTTCATAAACAGTAGCCCAAATCATGAATGTGCGTTTATAATCTTTTGCCCACACCATAAACATATAATAGGCCACCATAATGGATGGTTTGGATGTCCTATATATGTTACACGCTCACAAATGGTGCCGGGACATGTGCTGCCCATGTCCAACTGGATCTTTGCCCATCCAAAGAATTATGCAGGTTTTTTCATCTGCTGAACCCCACCTACAATTCAAATGCCACTCACATGCAATATGTGCGTTTTACTGGTCCTTGTAAAATGACTCCATTTTGATTATAAGGAAATGGGCGCAGTGGATGCTTTGCTTCTCTTGGGAATCGTTTTATAGTTCAAAAGGGACTCCTTTTAGTTCTTGATAACCAAAGAAAAGATAATAGCATTTAACATTCGACACTCCAATTTTTGCACGCTCTACTGGACTTATCAGCCATATGACTTAATGGGCCCAGTTGGGGTTGAAGTCAGCCAAATCCAACCTGTTCAAGCAGCCCAACTGTATAGATTTACAACTCACCAAGCCCAATTCTAACCCACAACCTGATTAATCATGTACTCAGATTGGGTATAACTAATCAAACTCAAGCTAACTTAAATGTACACCCAACCTAATCCAATTAGCAAACATGTACATAATTCATATAACAAATCAAGCATAGTCCACATGGGCTACATTTTTAACGTGTACAACCTCCTGCTAATTTAGCTTAGCATGTACCTTGGACCCAACACAAACATAGCCTATTAACACCCACAAAGATAAAGCAATTGAATTTCAAGCTAAACCAAGATACAACCTTGAGCACAAGCTTCCAATTTCTAAGCATTCATGCACATGGCAAACATTTTGTCAAATTACTACTTATGCCATGAACAAAAACATAGAAAAAGCAAACCAAATATGGGCTGGTCTCGTTTTCATTACAAACTATCACCAAGTTTCAGCATATGCTTGTACCAACACACATTGGGTAGGAAGCACTGTAACTTAAACTTGAATTTTTAAAAAGTCAGTCCGGGAGGATTGAAAATCCTAACTCTAGAAGACTTTAAATCCTAATGAGTCATTTGGATTGTTGTGAGTTTTAAAGTTGTGACTTTCAAATGAATTTCCCCTCCCAGACCACCTACATAAGATGTTTGATGAGAAGTCACTTTCCTGTATATGTCTACTTGTGTTTGGATGCTCCAATTCACTAGTAAATCATTTCGTATTTATAAATAATTTACTAACAAAGCCCACTTTTCATTTACCAAAAAAAAGTGAGTTTTCATTTACTAGTAAATGAGGAGCTGACAATGGTTCTTAATTTTTTGAATGAAAGCCTGCGAAGCAGATTTAATTTACTATTTACAAGCTATCCAGACACTGAAAGTAATTTACTAATAAATTATTTACAACTTAAAGCTAAAAAAAAAAGATTTACAGCCTATGAGTGATTTACTAGTAAATTATTTACAATATAAACAATTTACCACCATCCAAACTTCCATAAGCAACTTTGCTAAAAGTCACCTTTTTAGCAAGTAAACAACCCCAAATAAATTTTAAATACAAAAAAATATATATTATTAAAAAAAGAAAAAAAAAAAAAAAAAGGAACCCACTATAGATTTGAATTTCAAATCTACAAATGCCCAAAATCCAAACTGGCAACCAACTTTTAAAAGAAATGGGAAACCAAGGTCTTATTTTGCTCTTTTATAATGTCCTAAAAGAAGAACAAAAAAGAACAAAAAGACAGAAATATGAAAGGAAATAATAACAAAATATAAAAAGATACTTGTATTCGACGAGATAAAATCCAACATACATGCATCCATTCATCTCCCATACTTACATGAAACTAAAACAAAGAAAGAAAAACCAAAACAAAACAAACCCACCAAAATCCATCCATCTTCCCATTTCTTGACCGCAAGACTTTCATCAAGAAAATCCCCCTCCTAACCCCCAAAACCATACAAAGTCCTTCCTTGCCTCTTCAGTGCATACACCACATCCATCGCAGTCACTGTCTTCCTCCTCGCATGCTCCGTGTATGTCACTGCATCTCGAATTACATTCTCCAAAAATATCTTCAGCACTCCCCTTGTCTCCTCATAGATCAGGCCACTGATCCTCTTCACACCACCCCTCCTTGCCAACCGCCGGATCGCCGGCTTTGTGATCCCTTGGATGTTATCTCGAAGGACCTTGCGATGGCGTTTCGCGCCGCCCTTGCCCAACCCCTTTCCTCCCTTTCCACGGCCAGACATTGTCTCTCTTTCTACCTTTAAAACAAGAAAATATAAATCAGAACCATTAATCATGCAGTAATTGCTGTGGACAATCTAATGGTATCAAGATCCACTGTTTGAACAATCAAGCTGACCCACAGCCATTCGCACGGCCGATTTAAAAATCGATGAGCCGTGCCGCCCAGTAAGGCGAAGCCGCGTGGACTACCATTTTGGATAGTCACGCGTACTAATTTGATAGATTTGAAAGCCTTATTGCAAAACCTAGAGGGATCTGATTAAGCAAATAGAACAGAAAACAGAGATCGATAGAGCATTCGAAACCCTAATATGAGAGAGAGAGCTGACCTAAAATTTCAAAGCTTCAAACTCTCAAGCGCGGAGAAAGATGCAGTGTTGGGAAAATGGGTTTGGGAGATATATATAGAGGGTGGTTGGATCGGGAAATGGCGGGGATCGAATTCAGAGATGGATTTTCGGACGCTTTGGCAACCGTTGATTGCTGTGTGTGAACGGGCGAGATTATCATTGTAACTTTGGTGCGGATCGATGACGTGGCTAGGGGCGTGAAATTTTTCAACGTGGCCCGCGCATTTTTCAAAACCCAGCTTTTTGTTTTGAAACGAGGAGCGGTAATGGGTTACCCGCCTACGCAACAAACCATGGTCGGCCCGAGCCCCACCCATTTACTAAACGGGTCCAACCAAATATTCAGACCCTAGACCGACTCCGTGATGTCTTGATCGGACCCACTTCATTTTTAGGTCGGTTTAATCAGATGTTCCTAGCCATCTTGGTCTTCACTGTTCATCGCTTTGATTGATTGTCTCTCTTAAAAGTCACTTTGATTAGATTACGCTAGCCATCCAATCAATGGTTATAAATGATAATTCATATTTAACTACAATTGAGGAGGTTGGATCAACAATGGTTTTGGCCATCCATCGTGTGGGGCGTACCTTTGACTGATCATTCGTCTCAAACAGGTACTTTGATTCGATGATTCTAACTATCCAATGGATGGTCTATTGCTAACAGACGTCTTAAATTTGTCAATGAGGGTTCGATGACATTGAAGCCAATTCAATGACATCGAAGTCGGTCGATGTCATTGAGTATTTTTAAAATTTTGGCCCTTGCTCATGGGACATATTTTGTTATTTTTCATTGATATCAAAAATAGTTCGATATCATCAAAGGTTTTATGCTAATTTTTTGTGAAAACATGAATTTTATGAAATTTGTTTCCTATTCCGTTTTGGCTTCTTTCTAAACATATATAAAAAGGTGTATACGGGACTGGGATGTATTCCACGGCATTCTAAGGTTTCTATAAGGATTCCAAGGCTTCTAAAAGGGGGTGAAAAAGGTAAGATTTAAGGATTGCTCAAGCCGGATAAGTTCTCTATCTTTGTAATATCTTCTTTTAATGGAATTTTATCACTTTGTACCGTGGTTTTTTCCCGTAAGGGTTTTTCACGTTAAATCTATGTTTTGCATTGGTTTGTTTGGTGTTTTTGAATTGATATCCTAGATCCATCTCTGTGTGATTCCGCAGCACAAATCTCAACAAGTGATATCAAAGCTATTGTTGGGGCACAGATCTGGATCTGCAGGATTAGTAATAATGAAAAATACTATATATGATATTGAGAAGTACTCAGGAAAAAATAACTTTGAGTTATGGAAGATCGAGATGATCAGTTCTTTAACCAAGCAAGGTGATAATAGTGCTCTTGAGCCGAAAAAGTCTACTATGACTAATGATGAATGAAATACATTGATCGGGAAGGTCTTATCCTCAATCCGTTTATGTCTCACGGATGAAGTTCTCTATAATGTTGTGAGGGAAAAAACTGCAGTTAGTTTATGGACGAAGTTAAACGATATATATGCGAAAAAATCTTATGAAAATCACCTACACTTGAAGCTACAGTGGTATAACTTAAAGATGGTAGAGGGTAGAGATCTTGAAGCCCACATCAATAACTTTAACAAATTGGTTTGCAAATTACTGGATATGAAGGAAGTGATCAAAGATAAGGAACATGTATGTTGTTGAATTATTTTTCGGCATCATATGAGTCATTCAAGGACACAATGTGTACTGCAAATAAAACCCTGAGTGTCGACAGTGTTATCTCGGCCCTTCAAGGGAAAGCCATGAGAAAGTTAAACGACGATATAGAAACATCTTGCGATGCATTGATTACGAGGGGCAGGAATACTGATCGGGTACAGGATCTTCAAGACTTATATCCAAATCCAAGGGCAGGGGCAAAGGAAAACTAAAGTGTTGTAATGTGGGATGATTGGACACATGAAAAAGGATTGTACCAATCCTGAAGCGAAGAAAGAAAACTCAGAAGCTTCTTCTAAGGAGGTCAATGGTGTCACATTTAATGAAGAGACAAGTGATGGTGATGTTCTGTCTATGTCCATGATTAGTCACTTGCACGACAATCATAAAGATGAATGAACCCTTAACACAAGAGCATCATATCACATAACTCATCATCAAAGTTGGTTCGTCAGTTACAAGGAATGCAATGGTGGATAGGTTTTCATGGACAATGACAATGCTTGTAATATTGTGACTATTGGTACTGTGAGCATTAAGATGTTTGATGAGATGGAGCATTCCTTAACTGATGTCAGGCACATTCTTGATATGAAGAAAAGTCCGATTTCTCTCGATGCACTCGAGACTATAGGGTGCAAGTTCACCGGCGTCGATGGTATCCTTAAAGTAACAAAAGAGACACTTATGGTTATGAGAGCACAATGACATGAAAATCTTTACAAGTTGATCGGAAGTACTTCAGTTGGTGGAGCAACAACAGCTCTTGCAGATTCCACATTTGTAAGTATGTGGCATGCTTGTTTGGGCCACATGAGTGAGTTGGGCATAAAAGTACTATCTGATCGTTGTTTGATTTCAACTTTTAAGAATTCTGATTCAGATATATGCGAGCATTGTATATATAGTAAACAATATACATTATCTTTTAAAACTGGAAAACATGTATGTAAGGGAGTGCTTGATTATGTGCATTATGACGTATGGGGGTCATCGCCAGAGGTTTTCATTTGGGAGTCGTCATGGTTTATTTCACTCAAGGCACAACATAGTGCACCACACGCCTGAACAAAACGTGTGGCTGAAGGAATGAATCGGACTCTCTTAGAGAGGGCCCGATGCATGTTAAGTAATGTTGCATTGGATAATGACATATGAACAGAGGTCGTCAACACGGCTTGCTATTTGGTGAATCGGTCTCCTTCTACGACAATTGAATGCAAGATCCCAAAGGAAGTATGAAGTAGTCATAAGATTAACTATTAAGATTTGTGAATATTTGGTTGTGAAGCTTACTCTCATATACCATCAGTTAAGAGGAATAAGCTAGACCGTAGAGCCAAAAAGTATATTTTTGTTGACTATAGTGTTGATGTGGAAGGTTCTAAGTTGTTCGACAAGGTCATCACTAGCCGTGACATCAGATTCGATGAAAGCTCCATATTCCGCAAGAACGATTAAGAGGAGTAGGAGGAACCAGAAAGGTTGATCGTAAACGTCCAGATTGACACAGATGATACTCAGGTAAAGACATATGCACAGGCAGAGGTACATGAATAGGTGGAGTAACCACCTGTGAGAGAAACTCACCGCTTGATCACATGTTACCGGCAAGATACAGGGACGAATCTAATATTGCATATGCCCTCATTACATATGAGGGAGACCCGTCTACTATTTAAGTGCTTTAAGTAAGACTGATGTAGAAAAGTGAAAGGCGGCTATAGACAATGAGATGGACTCATTGCATAAAAATCACATATGGGAGCTGGGAGAGATTCCAGTAGGCCAAAAAGTGATCGGATGCAAGTGGTTATTTAAAAGAAAACAGAATAGATACAAAGCTAAATTGGTAATGAAGGGTTATGCTCAGAGAGAAAGAATCAACTTCACAGGCATATTCACGCCAGTGGTTAAGAAAGTGTTTATCAGATTCGTGTTGGCGCTGGTTGCTCAATATGATCTCGAGCTGGAACAGATGGATGTCAAGACTGCATTCCTATACGGAGAGTTAGAAGAGCATATCAAAATGAAGCAACTAGAGGGCTACAAAATTAAAAGGATAAAGAAAAAAGTTTGTAGGTTAATAAGGTCATTGTACGGTATGAAATAATCGCTTAGGCAATGGTATAAAATATTTGATTATTTCATGTTGTTTCAGAAATTTACTCAGAGTGAATACGATCACTATGTCTATTACGAGACACTGAGTGATGGCAGATTCATCATCCTAGTATTGTGTGTGATGATATGTTGATCGTCAATCATGATATGTCTGAAATCAACTTACTGAAGACTCAGTTATCAGGGACATTCAAGATGAAAGATCTGGGAGCTACAAAGAGGGTTCTCTGCATAGATATTCATAGAGACGGGAAGAAGAGCAGGCTTTGGTTATCACAGGTAGAATACCTTGAAAAGGTGTTGATCATGTCATGCCCCAAACTCGAAAACTGAGCTCACAAAATTCTCGATCGCCGAATTTGGCACCTACAGCTCTATAATACCCCATTCTTGGCTCCCGACACCCATACACCAGATTCCGATTTTAGGATCCTACAAGAAAGATTTTCAATATGAATTTGATTCGCAGTACGCATAACCATAAGCATAACCCACAAACAACAACCAAAAATATTATCATAAATCCACTATGATAAAAAAAACTTTGAGTACAATGTGCATAAAGGGAAATATAATAACAGAATCGGAAGTTTCAGAAGTTTGTTGCACACCCCGATCTCAATGCTGTTGTGACTTCCTAGCATCACCTGCACGCATTAATCATGCATAAGCTTATAAAAAGCTTAGAGGGTGGTGTAAGTGTGCGCGCAATATGAGCATACTCGGAATGTAAAATCAGAGTAATGTAAAATCATGCCGATAAGTACATGAATGCAATCAGTCGTACCAAGGCTATGCGGTGTAAGACATGAATGTTATCGGTCATATCAAGGCCATACGATGCGAGATACAACTCAAGCATGTTAATCCTTATCTGAATTTTCATATCAATGCAACTCATCACTAGAGCATCAAATATCAGTATTCTCACTCTAGATAATCACCAGGCTTTAGTACACTCTAAATGACACTGTCCCTTTTCCAGACGCGCAGTCCAAGTGAGTGTAAGAAACGTCACTATCCGCCTGTCTAATACTCATTCGACACGTCGATAGCGGACCTATTCATAAGCTGGTTATACTCAACTTAGCAATGCCCCCTACCCTCGGACGAGTAAGGCCACACCCCCTTTCAACCTACCATGACACAGTGAGATACGCGACCTCCTGGTATTTAGCCCTTATGCGCTCACATACTCACGTGGTCTCGACGTTGGAGCGTTTTTCGATACCGTCACATTTAGGAATTTTTACCCAGGGACATTTATAATGCCCTGATGCTAATAACAGTATTTTCGATGTCCAATCCGGTGCCCCTTATCCATGATGTGCTTGTAAAGGCTACGACTCTGATGTCGCTAAGACGTACAATAATCATGTCACATAAATACGAGGAGCATGAATCACACTATCAGTCATGCAACAATCCTGCACGTACCACGCACTCATGTGGGGCAACTCCGTCTATCAGGGAGCCCCATAAACAATCTGCCCAATGGCATATGCTATGATCAATCACTCCTCATATCAAGCATACATATGATGCGTATGGGCATGAATCATGAAGCTATGTTAAGCATATTATATGGTGACGAACTCTTTTCACAACAAAGATGGGCCTAGACAGCCTATACATAACAAGTATGGGCCTAACAATGGGCCCTAGGGAGAGTTACAATGTGGACATTTAACCATCATTGCTCTACAATGTAGACGTCAAACCATCATTGCTCCCAAGGCATGACCCATCATAAACATTATTACATACATCGTGGTGGAATCCCACATCACATCGGTCCTCACATACACCGTTGGGGCCACATCCCATGGGCCTCAAATATATCACAATGGGTCGCATCATATGGGCCTTATATACATTAAATGGGCCGCATCATATGGGTCTCATATACATCAAATGGGCCGTTACATATGGGCCTCATATACATCAAATGGGCCGAAACAATGGGCCTCATATACATCAAGTCAGATCGCATATGGGCCTTAAATAAATCAAATGGGCCACATCAACGGGCCGCACCAATGGGCCTCATATACATCAAATGGGCCGTATTAACGGGCCACACCAATGGGCCTTATATACATCATCATCAAGTGGGCCGCACCATCTGCACCTAGGGGTGGGCATCGAGCCGAGTTGAGTCAAGGTGGGCCAAGCTCGGCTCAGCTTGTCCATGTTGTACTCGAGTTTAAGCTCGAGCTCGAGCTCGGCCTCGAGCTCAACATTGGAGCTTGGCTTATTTGCCAAATCTATCGAGTCAAGTTTGAGTTGAGCTAGTAGTTTGAGTCGAGTCAAGCTCGAGCTTATTAGGTGAGAGAGCAATGGATTTTATTCTTGATCCTCCTCCATTGATGAAAAATTCAAAAAACTTAGGAGAATCAAAGCAAAACCTGATGAAAAATCCACACAAATCTTCGAATTGGATGAGGAAACCTATATGAACCGATCTGTTCTTAATCTTCTTCCACCAGCAGAAATCCAAGTACAAAAAAAGAAACAGAGCAGAACACGGATCAGAAATCCAAGTAAATAGCTCTAGCCAATCAAATCATTGGATTTCCTTGAAGCTCTAACAAATATGAGAAGAACCCATCTCGAATTTCTTACCCAAGAAGATCTCAAAAGATTGAATCATACTATTGTGGAGCTGAAATGAAAACTAGTGGTGGTGGTCCAGGCAAGCGGGCGGCTGACAGCAGGTAGAGAAAGAGAAGAAAGGGAAAGGGAAGGGGAAACGGGGTGCATGTGGTCGGGCAAAGACTCTAGGGTTTGTTTTCTTTCTCTTTTTTTTTAGTTAAAACTTAAAACTTATATTAATAATATATATATATATATAATATTTATTAATAGAGTTGAGTCGAGTTTGAGTTTGAGTTTGAGCTTCGAGTTAAGTTGAAATGCCCCCTGGTCGAACTTGGCTCGAACTCAACTCGAGCTTCAAATAATTAGCTTGACTCGGCCCGAATTAGCCATTCAAGCCGAGTCAATCCGAGCGGATTCGAGCCGAATTGATTGAGTTTTTCGAGCTAGCTCGACTCGTGAACAGCCCTATCTACACCATTCATCTATATTTTAAAGATCATTTTAGAGCATTTCCACGAAGATAAATTATATCGAAAGATTATCTGGACCATACCATAAATAACAGTGGTGATAATGATTTCCACCGTTAAAACCCCACAGGGCCCACCATAGCGTTTATTTTCCATCCAATCGATGCATATGGTCACAAAGACCTGAATTAGATGGAAAAACAAATATCATATTGATCCACAGCTTCTGCGCGCCCAAAAGGATTTCAAGGGTAGCCGTTCAATCCCCCACTGTTATTTGGATTGTGGTCCAGCTGATAGGTGGATCACATACATCATACGGGACCCACAGAGCTTGCAGATGTGAATACAACAGCTACTGCTGCTCATGGGTCCACTGGTCCACCGTCCATATGGACGTTCTGGATTAAACAGGTGGACGACGTGGAATACAAAACATACATGATGGTGCGTTTCCACAGATGGACGGTGTGGAATACAAAACATACATCACGCTAGGACCCACATAATTTGGTAACGTCACCACTCCAGCTATATAGCTGGTGTGAGACGCACCAGCCAATCTGCGTCCAAGAAGTGGGTCCCAGGTGGGCCTCACCATATATATGTATAATATATATATATATATATATATATATATATATATATATATATATATATATATATATATATATATATATATATATATATATATATTATTATTTATATTATTTTTTTAAAAAAAAAGACCTCCAACGTCCAGGCCTTGGACGGCCTAGACATAAAACACGTAAATCATGGTGGTCCCCAGCGATTGGATGGACAGTTTGGATGTAACATATACATCAAGGTGGGTCCCACCCCTTTCACACGTGCAGGGCGGGTCCCACACAAGCCATAAAAAGATCTCTTTAAATGGATGGACGGTATGGATTTAACGCATACCCTATGTGTGGGGTCCATTGCATGGACAGTTGGATGAAACACATTCATCAAGCAGGACCCACAAAACTTGCTAACGCCAAGCTCAGTAGCCACGTGCTGCTAGCCGTCCAGTAGATGGACTGCCCTGATTTAACGCATGCACGAGGTGGGTCCACACATGTGGGACCCACCAGCAGCTTTGATTAAGCAGATATTTATGTTTTTCTTCCAGCTAGGATGGCCCAAAAACGGGCAGCAAGTGGGCCACATCTGCTAGACGTCCAAAAAATATGGACGGTCCATATTGTTGGACACATCAAATGGGCCACATACATCATCACCATCATCAAAAGAAGAAGAAGAAGAAGAAGAAGAGAGAGAGAGAGAGAGAGAGAGAGAGAGAAAGAGAGAGAGAGATCGGTGTAGTGGAGGGACCCCGCCTCTATGGGCCCCTCATATGATTACAACACATACATCAAATTTGGTCCCATCGTAAGTGGGCCATCAAATTGAAAATTAACAGTGGATCACCCACCTATTGACCTTTTTCTTGGTCCCTTGGAATGCTAATCTCCTAAGCTCCTTCTTTGATGGAGGATAATGAAGTTTCGAGCATGGGGATGAGAGCTTTTGGGGTAGGGAAGTGGGCCACACCTAGCTTCTTCTCGGGAGGCTTGGACGTTGGCTTCTCTTAGGTTACATGGGAGTGAAGAGAGAAATGAGAGAAAGAGAAAAGCGATAGGATGAAATGAGATAGGTGAGTGATGTGTGAGTGATGGGTGGAGTAGTTTGTGTAAGAGATGGGATGGAAAGGTAAGGGTAGAGAGAGAGAGAGAGAGTTAACTTTGAGAATGAGAGAGGGATGGGTTGCTTGTACTTGACTTGTACTTATGATAGGATGTGTACTTGACTTGAGTTGATTGATGTGATGGGTTGTAAAGATCTCTCAGAATTCGTAACGTGCGGCATTTTTCTCGAAATACATGCAAGCCCACAACTCCTAGCCTGGGCATCGTATCGGTTCGCGAGACGAGGCATTGGAACCGCGACGACGGCGCGATCACTAGGATACAAGTTTCAGGTCAAGTGGACTTTGATATACAGGATGTGACTTAGGATCGTACGCAAACATCGATTACAAGTCATAGGTTGTCAGAATTCGACCGGGAGGACCGCGGAAGCCTACAGAACAGTACGGAATAGGATACAGGTCTTACAGATTAAGTATGGGATGGACTAAGCAAAGCTGGTGAGCTTTCTTCATACAACTCATTTCAAGCTTTCCTCAAAACAATGTCCTAAATCAAATGAGAAAAAGCAGATTATGTCTCATGTGCCTTATTCGAATGTAGTTGGCAGTTTAATATATGACATGACCTGTACGAGACCAGATATTTCACAGGCAGTTGGTGTTGTGAGTATATACATGTCAAACCCTAGCAAGCAACATTGGAAAGCAGTGAAATGGCTACTTCAATACGTTTGAGGTATGAAAGATTACGTCTTAACTTTTGAGAAGGCGGGAGTAAAGTTAGTAGGGTATGTGGATTCATACTACGCAGGTAATGTGGATTGTAGAAAGTCTGCTTCAGGATACTCGTTTGTACTAGAGGGTGGAGCAATTAGTTGGATGTCGAAACTTCAGTCTATGGTAACTCTTTCCATAACAGAAGCAGAGTATAGGCAGTGATTGAAGCATTTAAAGGTGTTTGGCTCAAAGGCATGATAAATTAGTTGGGACTTTAGCAGGAGATCATGCCGGTTAACTGTGATAGCGAGAGAACTATCAATTTGGATAAAAATTCTGTTTATCACTCATGTACTAAACACATTGATGTTCATCACTATTTTATCCGAAGGTGCTCGAGGAATGAGGTGTAACACTAGAGAAGATTCACACTAGCGTGAATCCAACAAACATGCTCACCAAGGTCGTTCCTACTGAGAAGTTCAAGTTCTGTGCAACTTCTCTGGGCTTGGCGAAGGTATAAAAGAAGGACGGAGTATGCACGAGAAGCGTTGATGAAGCTATAATGCAATACAGAGATAAGAGAACAGGATAAGAAGCTACACGTTTGAAAATTGAAAACATGGTGGAGATTATTGTTGACAGATGTGTTAAATCTGTCAATGAGGGTTTGATGACATCAAACCAGTTTCAATGTCATCGAAATCGGTCAATGTCATCGAGTATTTTTTAGATTTTCACCCCTACTCTCTAGACATATTTTGTCATTTTTTGATGACATCGAAGCTAGTTCGATGTCATCGAAGGTTTTACGCAATTTTTCTGTGGAAACGCGGATTTGTGAAATTTATCTCTTATTTCGCTTTGGCTTCTTTGTAAACCTATATAAAGGGGTGTATATGGGACTGAGATATATTCTAAGGCATTCTATGGCTTCTAAAAGGGTTCTAAGGTTTTTAAAAGGGGGCTTTAGGGTTTCAAGGGGTGGGAAAGGTGTGGTTTGAGGATTTCTCAAGCCCGGTAAGTTCTCTATCTTTGTAATCTCTTCTTTTATAGATGAATTCTGTCATTTTGTGCCGTGGTTTTTTCCCGTAAGGGTTTTCCACGTTAAATCTCTGTGTTCTTCTTTGGTTTGTTTAGTGCTCTTGGATTACTATCCTAGATCCATCTTTGTGTGATTCCGCAGCACAAATCCCAACATGGTTCATATCAATTACAATTGGCAAGGTCCTTCAATGCCTACTTGGATTACCCATTAGTTACATCATTCTCACAAGGTGCACTTCTAGCCATGGATATATGTAAACAACCGTTACCATTGTTGAAACCTTTCTAGAACCCCACCATAAAATGTTTATTTGCCATCTAACATGTCACACAGGCCCAGGTGAAGGGAAGAGACTAATATCAACTTGGTCCAACACTTTTAAGGATCCCAATAAAATTTCAATAGTGGCCATTCAATTACCCCTACTTTCTATGGTATGGTCCACTTTAGCTTTGAATCTATTTCATTTTTTGGCTCATTTCATAAAAAGATCTCGCAAAATGAATGGAAAGTGTATATATAATACATATGTCATGGTAGGGTCCCCATAACTTTTTCACATCAACACATTTCGGCAATCTACGTCTCTACAGTGATTACGAAAGATTCTTAAGACTTGACATTTTTGCCCTTAATGATTGGTTCTTCTATTGGGTTGAACCCACTTTTAAATTATAGTTATGTTAACCTTTATCATTTTAAAGAGCTTGTATTTAGAATGCATTAGATTTTAAATCACAAATTAAGGTGACTCTGAATCCCCTATTATGTCATAGGTTATATTTGAAATACACTTGAATCCAAAAATAATAATACAATGAAATTCTATAATCTATATAATATATTTATTGAATAAGAATTTAATTTCCCAATCAGCTTTAATATCTTTAATTATTGTACATATGTTATTATAATAACCTCATGAAAATATATATTATGGCAAAACATGATGAAATTTTGAGCCTCGACTGGGCCATAAGCATAGGATCACAAACAAGTGAACCACCAAAGTCTTCTAACTGTCAAATTACAAGGGGTAATTGTTGTGCAGGATGCCTTAAAAATTGTCAATATGTTATGTAAAGGAATCTTGCTTTGGCTCAATCGAAGTTATTTTTGACTTACTGAAAATAAGTGGATTCTCAATTTAAACGTTGTGAAGATTTGCACTTTTTCGGTTCAACCAAAAGTGTAGTCAGGTTGGTTTGGTTTGATTGAAGGTCTATTCGGTCCAACTGGACATATTACACAAATTTGCAAAAATCAGGTTATTTAATTCCTTAGTGTAAGTAAGGCTTAGTAATACGGGTTTTTTCTCTCTAAGGGCAAGGGTTTGGATGATGTTCTGTGTTACTTATCTTGGTCATGTTGCATTTATAAGGTTGGCATTCCACCGTATAGGGTTGTCCTATTAAACGTGTAAGCTCGTCTTATTTTGAATACTATTTCATGTTTAATTCCAAAGTGCGTGTATAAAGGCTATTACTAGTTTATTTGCATATTGTTCTATGATTTATTTTAAATTGTCACAAGGATTTGATGTAGTATGATATTTCATTTTATAATTAATATTTTGATTTTGAATTAGTAGTGATGGGATTTGATACTAATATTTTAAAATATTTAAGTCATTTATGCGATGGCGATGGTTATTCTTTTATTTGATGTGTGCATGTTTATTTATTTATAATGGATGAATGCGATGTTTAGAATTATGTGTTAAATAAATCATGTGTTCTTCTATCTTGGATAGTCTTACTCGGGGTATCAAGGTATAACATGGCTTTTCAACCTGTTAAGTGAGCCTTAATGTTATCTAAGAGAGATTGATAGTCGCACCTTTTGATTTTGCAATATAGGATTGAGAAACCATGGTATTGGGTCGATTTTCCTCCAAAAGATATTCCAAGTGAGTGCCTTATTTTACTTTAGGTTGGATATGTTTACACTCGGCTTACACAACTAGATTAGATGGCCTAGAAGATGCCACATGACAACCATGTGCACTGTGGTGTAGACGAACTTCAAAAGGAATGAACTAAAGACGCATGTAAGAAGCATTAAATGTTAGTCCCATCAAAGAAAAATTTAGTAAGCATTAAATGCTAGTCCCAAAAAAAAAAAACTCTCTTCAAAGGTAATATTCCAGTAATGTAAAGACTCAAGCAAAGCTTCCTATGCAAGAGTTTAATGATGCGAAGACTCTAGCTAAACTTTCTATCATGTTGCTTAACTATAATAACGAGATGATTATATTATCTATCTTGTACTAATGATTGAATGCAATAGTTATACTTACGTGGAAGGATCAATGAGAGTTGCATGAGATCTCTCATGTTGCTAAATGCTATGTATGGTCACCACATTTTTAAGTCTATAAAATCAACATGCGAATGAGAACTTTAAACTACATGCTAATACATTCACATATAAACTTTCAATTATAGATTGCTTATCTTTTTCGTCGTCCATGGACACCTATTAGTTTCTTAGCTTAGTTTTCTCCATTTCTGTCCAGTGCCATGCTACAATAAGACTGGAGTTCTTAGTTTAGTTTCACTGTTGTCCAACGCACCACTTCAATGTGCCAGTAATATAAATATCCATGACCTCATCGTTTGAGCCCTAGATGATTGAGTTCTTACTTAGTACATCTCCAGTAGCATCCTTTTGACCTCATGCAATGATCGTCTCATAATTGTTTGGTATTTTGTGCAACCGTCTCATAATTGTCTAGGTTTAGAGCATTGTTAAGACCATAGCTGTTTTTGTTAACACAGACCACGATGGGTAATCTCTTTGCTTATTTACTTTTTTTTCTTTGTCAATTTGACTATATTAATATTTTGATTAATAAAATCTATGTTGAAGCCATTTTTTCTTTTCATCTTTTACTATTTTTTATTAAGAAACACTATCTACACCATCATTGTTGATTAATTGTCTAGGTTTATAGCATTGTTAAGACCATAGCCGTTTTTGTTAGCACAGACCATGATGGGTAATCTCTTTGCTTATTTACTTTTTTTCTTTGTCGATTTGACTATATTAATATTTTGATTAATAAAATCCATGTTGAAGCCATTTTTTCTTTTCATCTTTTACTATTTTTTATTAAGAAACACTATCTACACCATCATTGTTGAAAGAAAAATCCTTTGTCTTGATGGCAAAAATGACTCGTTTAGAATGATTAACATTCTCCTTCCTAAATTACCTAATTGTTGTAACAATCAGTAACTAAATAGTCAGGTCAATCTTCACATATTTGGTCTTAATCCAGTTAATTCAACGCTTGGGGTAACAAGCATTCAGTTTTATTTAAGTTGAACAAAACTCAGCACACTTGACGTCTAATCTAATCACACACGTTTAATTGAAATCGGGTCATTCATTATACATGTGGCTGGTGCTTTAAATATTGACAATATCGACTGATATATCCCACGACATATCTAAGATCCTTTTTTGGTTCTCTCTTCAGCCCTATGTCTCTTATCCCTAGGAGGTCTTCCTCCACTTGCTAGTAGTTTTTTCAGAAAACTCCATCTATTCTTGTAACACCCCGAACTTTTCAATGCTTGGGTTTATGAATGTATTCTAATAATTTAATTATCAATTAAATAATGTATGAAAATGTATTGAAATAGAGTGATGTGTATGTACTTAACGTATGTAAAATATTATGAAAATAATATTATAATAAATAAACATAATGAATAAAAATTTTACAACATATGATTGAATTGTAAATATTAGTGTAGCATTAAATATCTTTTATAAATACGTATACAAAAATTATTAGATGTTTTAATAAAGTTGTATATTATTTAACAATATAATTTTAAATCTGAGGTTGTACAATTTCCAATTCATATTATGTATAGTATGATATTGTGTATTACGAATTATACACTAGTAAATATATGGCCAATAGCATGTAAATAATAGTATGTTAATATTAAAATTATATTTTTATGGATGTAAATTGTTTTCATCAATGTAACTATAAGTAATGTATAATAGTAATAAATTTTATATTAATTTTTCAGTAGTAATATAGGATGGAAGCCTCACAAATGGTCCATTTAGGACTTTTAACCGTTGATGCTCTATTTCGGACTGATCTGACCAACAAATCAATGGGAAATCTATAAGCGGGACCCAAATCAAGTCATGGGCCCCACCCAGGCTTTAGATCTTCCTGATAACTGGACAAGGCCATACATGGATTCCTAGAAGCAAATGGATGGATCAGATCAAGCAGAACAGCAACGTGGACCCTACACTATGGAGCCTGTGCATGTAGGGTGCGTGCACATGCTGTGCGCGGTACTGGCAAAGGTGGTCAAAGCTACTCTGACCGCGTCTCTTGCAAAAAAGAGAGATTTTCACTCTCTCTCTAGATTGGCAGCAGATGGGCTGGCGTCCTCTATTTCGATCAGTGGCCCACCCACATGATCCATCAGGACAATCCAAGCCATCCATCTTATTGAGTGGGGGTGACGACCAAAACCATAGTCTTTCCACTAGGTACTACGCGCGTGTGCACAAGAGATACGACGCAAGTAGGACCCGAAAACACATTGTTTCCAGAAATGAAAACTGTCTGTTGCTGCTGCCAGACTGGTGATCTGTGTGAGAGGGAATCCCCAAATCCCAGCCCTCCATTGATCATGGTTTTCTGTGGAAAACCGGTGCCAAAAATCACCGTTTTACTAGCTGTTTTAAGAAGCCGGATGGTGGAATCGATCCTGGCCATTCATTGCTTATCAGACGGTTCTGAGAAGCCTAGGGCTTCAAAAAAAAATCATATATAGCAAAGGAGCTGGTGCTTCAACCCTTACGGCCGCACCTGAGAAAGAACCGTCCGTTTTGATTCCTCCTTCAAAACCACCGCTCAAATCTTCTCCAAGCTTTGAAAGAGCTTATCTGAAAGCTTTCTAAGACCCATACGAATCATCGAAAGGAAGCAGATTAACGGAAGAAGTAGTGTTTTCAAAAATGCCATTAATGGGCGTCATATTCCCCATTGTTCTACTACACCGAGTCGACGTGGTTCGACCCTGGTTGCACTCGGCTCGCTTCTGGATGTCTCTGGCAAAGGAAGAAGGAAGGAAAAGAATAGAAAGAGAGAAGAAAAAAAGAAGAAGAGATGACGAGTGGATGGGGTCGAGTTGTTGTCGCACCAGCGCGACTCCGCTCGACCGAGCTTGAGTCAGGCCCGGCCGAGTCAGGTAATCCCTTGCCTCCATCTCCTTGGGTCCCAAACAGAGCTGAAACCATCCCTCAACAAGGCCTTTGTTTGGACTGGGAATGGCCTCCAAAAAGAGTGTGATTCAAGCTGAAAATGGCCTTCAGCTGGGTCTCCAAGCTAGGCTGAAACCAGGCCGCTGGTTGGGTTAATATCAAGCTGAAAATGCCCATAAATCCAAGCTGAAATCAGCCCTGAGACAGGCCTTGGAACGAGGTGAAAAACAGGCCATGTTCTCAGCTGAAGATATCCTTCGGCCATCCCTACAACAAGCTCAAACGGGGCCTAAAACGGCCCAGAAAAATGGCCTCTGGAATGTGCCCAGAATCAGCCAATCATGGGCCTTGATGTTGGCTAGGGTCAAGCCTCAAACAAGCCTTGCATTGGATGGTGTTTTGGGCTGGGAATCAGCCCGAAAAATGGGCCACACCATATGTAAATCTGGTGGGCCGCACCACACTCAAAACATGTGGGCCACACCTCATTTAAAAGTGTTATGGGCCTCACCATAAATCTGGTGGGCCTGGTCGAACTTTGGGCCACCCTCGTGACCACCAAGCTGGGCCGAACCAGGCCCAGTTCGGGCCTTAGTAATGGGCAATTTCAGGTTCGGTCCGGGCCGCCCTGTTGGGTCACAATTGATGGGCTTGACCACCTTGATGTAGGCCCGATTTCCATGTATATGGGCCCTTACAATCTCAAGCATTTACAATAAAGTGCATGGCCATTAGCAATTATCTATACTAATAATAGTTACTATGGACATATAATAATAATAATCATCATCATCATGATGTCATTGTTAAATCCCAGTGCCTTGTTTTGCCACTCTCAAATGTTATTATTAATAGTAGGTCATAACATTAGTAATCATCATAATGATTGTTATTACTACGTTAGCCAATATAAATAATAGCAATAATACTAATAGTTACTTCGTAATTATTAAATTTACATCATAATTAAGGGCACACCAACTAAGGTTTAAAATCCTAAACCTAGGAAATCTAAACCCTAGGTTAAGACCCTAACCCTAAATAGTGTGTAAGCTTGGGTCTAATTTTACAACTTCGCAATTGATGGTAGGAATTGATTCCATAGAAGCACACATTTCTTAGCGATGGTGTAGGCGGTTCAAACATAAGGGACTCACCCTTTGAGTTTCCCACTTGATTTTATCAATCTGGATATAAATGATGACATGATTCCTCTAATCGAGTTACTTATCTTGCTATTGAATATGCTAATTTGTTATGAAATAAATTCATGTGTTAGATGATAGGCATCTCTCTTTAATTATAACATGCACAAATGGTATGATGATAACATGTTATTTTCTTTAGTTGTATATGCATTGATTAACTACATGTTACTATTTGCACTTAAGTGATGTAATGAATGGAACATATCTTGGACTTACTATCATGCGTTCCCTATTTATCTTACATGGCTTGGATCGCATGCTCGCCCTACGTGGCCTGGATCATTTATTTACCCTTTGTGGCTTTGATTAGTCGTTGGTGTCCTTTTTCGGCTTGATGGTTATATTCACATATCTTGTTGGTTTTCTAGGCATCTTGCGGTGTTTAGTCATACCTCGATTTTCGGGTGAAGTGGGTGTTCGCTTAGCGATTTCCTAGCCATCTTGCAGTATTCACGTACGATATAATTTTCGTGTGGTCTAGAGTTTGTGTGTTGTTTGTTTCTTCATCTTACGGTGTTCAATCGTACCTTGATTTCCAAGTGGAGCGGGTATTCACTTAGCGATTTCCTAGCCAATCTTGCAGTGTTCACGTACGATATGATTTCTGGGTGAAGTAGATGTTTGATGTTGGTTTCCTAGCCATCTTACCGTATTCAATCGTACCATGATTTCCAAGTGGAGTGGATATTTGCTTAGCGATTTTCTAGCCATCTTGCGGTGTTCACATACGATATGATTTTTGGATGGTCTAAGGTTTGTATGTTGTTTGTCTCTTCATCTTGCGGTGTTCAGCCATACCATAATTTTCAGGTGGAGCGGGTGTTCACTTAGCGATTTTCTAGCCATCTTTCGGTGTTCACGTACAATATGATTTTCGGGTGAAGTAGACGTCGGTATGTTTTTCTCTCTTTATCTTACGGTGTTCAGTCGTACCATAATTTTCGGGTGGAGTGGGTGTTCGCTTAGCGATTTCCTAGCCATCTTGCAGTATTCACGTACGATTTGATTTCTAGGTGAAGTAGAGGTTTAAAGCTTGATTTTCTAACAATTTTATAAAGTTTGTAAGGTTGATTATTTGATTATCTGGACATATTCCATCGCATTGCGTTTGCTATTGTATTTTTCTTGTGATGAGATTATGTTAATTGACTTAATTTTTCAATGTGTGATCATAATTATGAATTGTCTTATTTAATATATCTATCCTCATGACTTGCTATCTGTATTGGATTATGAATGATGGGTGTGCAATCTTAGAGGGTGTTCCTCACTGCGATAGCCATTGACGCTATCAAACCGTAACAGTTGATGCAGGTGTAGAGTAAACCAATTCTGTTCACAAGGTTGCTACCAGATTTCACATCCCAAGATTGTTGTAACTTACTTTATTTCACATGTAATATTATTTCATTTTGTATTGTAAGAATGAGGACATTAGTTTGTATACGTCATTATGGGCAGCTTCTTATATATTTAAATAATAATGTAACTTTCCTTTATGTCTGATTTGTCCATACTACGCTTATCTGCTTATTCTGGTGAAAGAAAAAAAAAATGTATGCGGACTTTAGCTCTTTATAAGTTAACACTCAAGTTTTTAGGAAACGGGTCATATACTCGGGTCCTGAAAATACGGGGCGTTATAATTCTGATGTGGATGGCAGGCAGGCCTATATTTCTTGGTATCAATAGGACTCCTTATGAGCATTATACCCCACCTATGTGATACGAAACGTACAAGCAGTGGGCAATATCTTACATGTTCGATCTAGTGAGCATATTCGATTTTCAATTATTTTTTCTTTAAATCATGTTTAATAAGTGTCAAATTATTACAAGACCATGATTTTCCATGTTTTGTATGAAAATTCATGGATTTGGTGCTCCGATTTTGAGATTTGGATGAGACGGGTTAAGTTGCAAAATTTTGAAAAAAAAATTTAATTTTAAATTTCTCGCAAATCGGTTACAATCTTTATGTTCAAATATAAAATTAATTATGTATGAAACCGGATATGGTGATTCTTCTTTTTCTTTTTAATGTATTACTTATTTTTTCACATATCTTCTTTCATTTATGAATTATATGAATACACTTTGAATATACTTGCATCAATTTAGTTATACAAAACATAGATTAGGACCCCATACAAAGAAAACCTATAATATGCACTTTTTTGTAACGTTTTTATTTATAAGTCTATATTGATATCTTTTTTAACAATCACTCAAGCTTCATTGAAAAATTCGACCAATTTCCAAATGTTTCCTCATATTTCCAATGACTGCAATTTATTCTATGATTCAACTAATATATTCCATGTGATAACCAATACGGGTGCCATATGTAACGCGATACCGATATTTCAAACATTGCATGTGGTCATTTGTCCAAATTAAACAATTACAATATATATATAACGCCCCGATTTTTTGAAACCCGAGTATGTGACTCATTTTTTAAAAACCCAAGTGTTAGCTTCTAAAATTCAGTCTAAATTTGAACCGCTTATCATTAATTAGAGTTAGCAGCAAATGTTGGAGGAGTAAACCATGCATCGTATAAAAACATCCTGATCATCACCAAATTCCAAATGTAACGCCTATACAAGACTAATATAATTCCAAATAACAAGGTTCATTAAACAAAGATAAAAATCTATCATCTAATGATGGAGATCAATATGGCCTGCAGGGACCCCGTCT
The DNA here is from genome assembly GCA_037074715.1 of Magnolia kwangsiensis. Lineage (NCBI taxonomy): Eukaryota > Viridiplantae > Streptophyta > Magnoliopsida > Magnoliales > Magnoliaceae > Magnolia > Magnolia kwangsiensis. The sequence continues at coordinate 102,543,482 of CM073578.1, read as the reverse complement.
AACTCCTCAACTACCCGATCTGCTCTAGCAACCTAGTGAACAATATCGGCTCACTCTACACTTGCATCAACTGATATGGTTTGATAACGTCAATGACTATTCAGTAAGGAGTACCCTCTAAGATTACACACTCATCATTCATGATCCATAATAGATCATAAGTCATAAGAATGGATATGTGAAGCAACGCAATTCATATTCACGATCATATACTCAAAAAAATTAAGTCAATTAACATAATCTCATCATTAGCAAAATATAATAGCAATCGCAATACAAGTGAATGTGTCCAGATAGTTAAGTAATCAATCATACGACTTTCTATTGCACTCGGAAATCACATTGTACGTTAACTCTACAAGATGACTAAAAAATTGATAAGCGAACTCCCGCTTCACCTGAAAATCACAGTACAAGTGAACTCCGTAAAGTGAATAGAAAATCAAGTTTTAAACTTCTAATTCACCCGAAAATTATATCGTATGTGAACACAGCAAGATGACTAGAAAACTAATAAGCGAACTTCAGCTTCACCCGAAAATCACAATATGACTGAACACTGCAAGATAAAAAGAGAATTAATATACAAACATCTACTTTTTATAAATCATATCATACGTGAACACCACAAGATGACTAAAAAATCAATAAGCGAACTCTCACTCCACCCGGAAATCACAGTACAATTGAACATTGCAAGATGAACAGAGAATCAACATGCATACTCTACACCACCTGAAATCATATCGTACGTGAATATCGCAAGATAGTTAGAAAATAGATAAGTGAACTCCCACTCAACTCGAAAATCACAGTACGACTGAACACCGCAAGATGGAGAGAGAATCAACAAGGGGCATTCCAACATTATTCGTAAATCGTATGAACTTCGCAAGATGGCTAGAAAATTGATAAACGAACTCCTACTCCACCCGAAAATCATAACGAACTTCGTATAATAGGAATCAACACACAAACATCTACTTCACTCGAAAATCATATCGTACGTGAACTTCGCAAGATGGCTAGAAAATCGATAAGCGAACTTTAGCTCCACCCGAAAATCATGGTACGACTGAACTCCGCAAGATAAAGAGACAATCAACATACAAACTCTAAAGTACCTGGAAATCATATCGTACATGAACTCCGTAAAATGACTAGAAAATCTATAAGCGAACTTCGGCTCTACTCCAAAATCATGGTACAACTGAACACCACAAGATAGCTAGGAAATCAACATACAAACCTCTACTTCACGCAAAAATCATATAGTACATGAACTCTGCAATATGGCTAAAAAATCAACATAGGAACTCCGACTTCATTCGGAAATCATATGAACTTCGCAAAATGGATAGAAAATTGACAAGTGAATTTCAGCTCCACCTAAAAATGATAACGAACTCTGCATAATGACTCGAAAATCAACAAAATATATGAATACAGGTAATAAGCCATAAAAGGGCGCCAATGTTCCATCAAAGCCACGATGAGCAAATAAGCAGTACAAGCCACGTAGGGCAAATACGTGATCCAAGCCATGTAAGGCAATGTGTGATCCAAGCCATATAAAGCGAAAGTGCGATCCAAACCGCTAAGTTAAATATGGACCGCAGGAAGGTAAGTTCATGACAGGTTCCATGCATTCCATCACTTAATTGCAAGCAGCAAACATACAATTAATTAACAAATGTACGACTAAAGATAACACGTTATTGTCAAATCATAAACATTCATGCTTGTTATAATTAAAGAAAGATGTTTATCATCTAACACAGGAAATAATTTATGTAATAATTTAGCATATTCCACAATAAGTTAAACAACTCAATGAGAGAAATCCAGCATCATCTATGACTAGATTAATCAATTTAAGTGAGAAGCTTAAAGGGTGAGTCCTTACTTCCAAGAAGATTTCCTTTCATCACACAAGCCTCAATATAGAGATCTCTCAATTCGCTAGATTGATTAAACTTTAACGTAACGAAAGGTTTTCAAATGGCACAATGGAGTGGTTAGGAAATGAGTTTTTCCTATGCACCATGCATTGAGTCACTTTGACTCAAATCTTTGTTAATCGGGCTCCCAACTCGAATCTTCCACAATCCCACCATTCTAAGGCATTCAACTGAAAATATGTGGAGAATTTGGTCAGCCTTAAGATTCATTGGGTTGGAACTGAGTGAGAGTTGAGTCAAATGGGTTACCTTAATTAGGATAAATTTATAGTTGTCGTGAAGAGAATTGATTCTAATTAGTTAACAGGTTAAAGCCAGAGCATGGAATAACAAGGTTCCACTGAGCTCGTGTTCGCAAATATTGGATATTAGCATGAATCCATCCTGGTTAAGCATGCGACCGAGTCAACACAGTAACAAGCTACACGACTCAGCATAAGAGTTCTAAAGATATACCTAATAGGGTGGATTCCCAGATAACATGATAGAGGGAGGAACAGATCAACTTGATAATCAAATGAGACACCCCAGCTCCAGAAAGAACGGAGATCTGACCCGATTAAACTCAGCAATCGACTAAGTTAACCCAATTGATGTGGTAGCTCAAGAAGGAAACTAGCCACTCAAAATGTTATAGCAGCCGAGTCAGTCAGCGAGTCGACTCAAACTCAACTCTACAATAGCCACACCTGAGCTCCCTTTCTCCTTCCTCCTTTCCCTCTTCTGTTTCCTTATTCTTCCTTCAACCACACCCAACAATGGTCATGGACAGATCAGACCCGAGACTAGACTTGACTTCATGACTCGGCGCGAGACTCGGCCCAAACTCAGTTGCTGGGTCAATTGAGCTTAGCGCAACAGCAGTAGCAGCTCCCCGCCTCTCTATTTCTCCCTCATTTCTCCTTCTTCCCCACCTTTCTCTCCTTCTCCCTCTCCCTCTCTCTCTTTCGTTCTTTCTCCTGTCATCTTCCCTTCTCCTTCTTCCTTCTCATTTGAAGGTTCAAGAGGGGCTAACCGCATCCAAGCTCAGATGGAGGCCTAGTGCAACAGCCCCCTACTCACGTTCAAGCAGGAGTGCGACACTACTCCTCCCTCTCTCTTATATTTCTCTCCCTTTCTCCTTCTCTCTCTCTCTCTCCATTTTATTCTTCTTCTTCTTCTTCTTCTTCTTCTTTGGACAGGGGAGGAACCTCGACTCGAACCGTGGCTCGATCGAGTCTGTAACTCGGTGCGGCAGCAGACAGCAAGAAGAATGACACTCTCTCTCTTTTTCATGTTCTTCTTTGGATAAGGGCTACCCTAAAAGGGTGGCTTTTATAAGCCACTCTAATCCTTTTAGAACTTTCGAATGCTATTCAATGGTTTAACTAAAGATCGTATTTTCATTTTAGTTAAACGCCTCAAGAATTGCTAACTATGTGGATTCCTTAGTGCGTAGTTATGATCTAACATCACGAGTAGATTTATGACACCATGGTCCATTAGATGGATGATCCCGATCAGGAAATGGGACCCACTAAATGATGTTAGGTTTCCTGGACAACCAGAGAAGAGGATGGCCATAATCATGACAGATTTTGATCGGGTGGCCCATCCCTCAATCTGAGGCACATGGACGGTGTGGATGGGTCCCATGATCGCTCTTGGACCCATCGAACGGAAGGTGATTGGCATCTTAGCTTAATGGGCTCAGTTTCATCTTACGGCGGCAGCCGGAGAAAATCCGAATCATTGATAGGGAAAGCCTTAGTTTGGGGGGCTTCGATGGCTCTAAGTGGAGGATGAAATAGCGGTGAAGATTGCTTGAGTTAAAGTCAGAATATGTCAATATGTCCTAGAGGGGGGTGAATAGGACTTTTAAAGTTTTTATGATATATTTAAAAAATCCCATTACACTAATCCTTATAGTGTAACGCCCTGAAAATCAGGGGTCGAGCATAAACTCCACTCCCGAGTTTCAGAACATCACTTATGCAACATTTTCAATGATAGATGAATGTCGGCTGTAATAGTGCATAAAACATGAAGTGGATTAAGCCAAAACAACATATCATACTCCAGAGACACTTAAATTAGCAAGCGAAAGAATGTGATAGATATAAAAAATATATTAATGATTGTAAGTCTCCAGAGTGTGAACATATTACCAGGTTAACTAAATACATGTATACTCCAAAATAGAAAGAAAAAAATATACATGGGTGTGTAAATAAAAGGCAAAATACCAAGCGTATTGGCATCTAATCAGTAACCCTGTAACCCTGTTAATTAGAACCTGCATATAGGAGGGATCCTCCTCATCATCATCAAGTCCGGCTCTGCTTTGCAAGCAATGTCATCATCTGAAACTAAAACAGAAACTGTTTGGTGTGTACAATACCGTCCCGTAACGTGGGAGTGAGTAGTTAACTCAGTGGAATCATAGAGTAAAGGTTAACATGTTATCAAATCAATCAAGCGATAGTGATAAAGCAAGCAATTCAAACATTCCTAAATACTGTGATTAATGTAAGAATGAAATGACATGATGGATGCCCTCGCCGACATACTCCCTCATGCGACACCATCTTACGTCCATGACATGCTTTCTTCCCTCAGTGCTCTACATCTTCCAGGCACATGCAGTGCGATATGAATATGATTACCAAGTTGTTATTAGTCCTTTTCATACAGCAGGATTGGGAAGCTAAGGTACCTCCCTTATATCAATACCCAAACAATGATCCTGTCTAGGGTCGTCACTCCTAGTAGTCTCATACGATGATATATTTCTAGGTCGCTGCAAGGGCTGTCAGGGCTGTTGCACGCACTTGTTGCTCCGCTCCCCCATCACCTTATCAATACAGGCCTAGTTTATACTCTGTTTACTGCGGGAAGGCTCGTCGCCTCTCCGCAGATTCAGAATATGCTCGAGGTCACTACAAAAGGCTGTCAGGGCTGTTGCTCGCACTCGTTGCACCGCTCCCCCATCACCTTATCAGTGTAGGCCGACAATAAGAATATAGTGTCTCATACCACCATAATCTGCTCACGAGTCTAGGTTGCTCAATGGTCACTACAAGGAGGTTTGTGGCCCCAGCGTAGGTCGACAGCTCGACCACGGTGTCCCATACCACCATGCCCGGCTCATGAGTCTTAGGGGATCGAGGTACCAAGGTTAGAAGGGCTTTCTAATGGTAAGTTTGGTACCTTAGGTTCAAACAGTTATGACGAATACAAGGTAAACATACAATGGTCAGTTGGGTTACTTGATGAGTCCGACTAGCATGAGCGCACATTGAATCGACCGACATGAAGTGTACAAGCACTTCGTGTGGCCTAACCACTGCCGACGACTCTAGTACGACTCAGGTTCATCATACACATCCTTCGTGGCGAATAGAATCCAACCACGAATTCTAAACTGTTACCGACTGCCTGAACTAGAGTACAGCCCCAAGTACATGTAATGTGAATCAGTAATCATATGAGATAAACAAAACTAAAATAACAGGTAATTCAAGCATGTTAGCAACATGTTAGAAGATACAACCTAAGCAATTTAACCATACACAAGCATTTCATATATATATAAGGTAATCAATTCAAATATAACAAACATGGAAGAAATTATATACATCATCAAAATAGTTGAGAATCCTATCTCAACACTAATCTACAACCTCATTTACGCAATACTTACTTATACAAAAATTTATACAAACACTTAGTCTACACACATTAGTCTACATAGCATATGTTGGCCAAAATGTGCATTAGGGCGAATCTCTTTGCCAAACAGATCATACACGCATAACTAATATAGGTACACGGTAAATAATCATGGCAATCATATCAGCAAAATATGTACGTATACAGTATTTCCTACAAATATCCAAAATACCCTAAATCTCATATTCTTCGTACGTATTCGAAATGAAAAATAGACAGCATGTTCTACATGTCAAACAACATCCTTATCAGTAATCTACCATTAAACGGCATTGAAAGCTTTGAAAATAGATAATCTAAGCGTCTAAAATCCGCACCTTACGCCGTAGAATCGTAACGAACTCGACAAAGACTCTAAGTCTGAGTCAACGACTGATTGACAACCTAATACGCAATGTAAGTCAGCTACTTCACTACTTGGATCGATAAAATCCCTAAAACATGTTAAGGTTAGGGTTTACTTACTTAGAATGAAGTCAGAATCACCGGAAGAGTAATTAGATCGCGATGGTTAAGTACGTAAATCGGCAGAGAAGAATAGCAGGAAGATTCTCCCACTTCTCTCACACTTTCTCTCTTTTCTCTCTTCTCTTTCCTAGAGTTTTTTCAAATTCGTATGGGAGGGATGTGAGAGGGTTTAAGGTCTTTAAATAGGTTAGAAACTCACATATTTAGACTCTAAACCAAGATATACTTGGGTTATAGCCAAATCGGGTATTTTCCGATCCAAAGAACATTTCTGGAGGTCCCTTAACTGAATGCGGTCGGACTTAAGCTCATGGATGTTGGATCCTGATCACATTAAGTTTTCAGTTCGATAGGGTTTCAAATATCGCACGTGGCGGACCAATTTTAGTTCAGCGGTCACTGAGACTCGATCAGGGATTCCAAGTACATTGACCTGAGTGGGAAATGTTCTCTGATCCGAGGGTGTATTTGGGTCAGATTCCGATGGTCTGAATGCTTATACTTAACCCGTAAGCGGCACGTGCCAGATTTATTTAAATCACATTTAATTTATAAAGAATTTCACTCTTTCTCGCACTCCTTGCTCTAGGCTCAATGAAATAGCCTCAGAACATCAGTTGGACTTGATTTTCGGAATGATTGTCAAGTCCAACTAGGCGGTCATAATGGTATAAGATTATAGATATCAAACTTTCGACGTGCGGTCTAGATCCAATACAAAGTTTCAAAGGGTTCCTGAGAACAAACAGGTTTAGAGTTTGATCATAGGTTTTAGGGTAACGTAGCGTCAACGATTCTATAGGTTTTGGGTCTTACAGATCGTATTTAAAGTGGTTGGTGCTTATTTCACAGGTAATCTAGTGTAGCGCTGGCTAATTCATGTTAAATTTCTAAAGAATTAGGTTCTAAATGATTTATTTGGCTTTGGAATTGGATTCTGAGAGGTTACCAAGGTGTTATGGTTGACCCATTGCCTAAGGACGTCTAACCTCAGGTTGACAAAAATCTGGAGTGTTACATATAGATATGCAATTATTAGGATTACTCAAATGTAACTCTATTGGCTTCCAAGCCTAGTATATGATCCAATCACAAACTATTCAAGAAACAACAATATATAACTTAGTTCATGATGAAATTGACTTGTGTAAGTGTGTGAGGTGTGATCAAATATATAAAGATGGAAGAATATGAATAAATCACACACACAGAAAGATAACAATCGCAAACATAGTCATTTTTATAGTGGTTTGACTACTTGTCTACTCCACTCCTGGTAACCGCATTCAACCCTTGAGTGTACCGAATTTCACTAAGGAGGCTTCACAGTGGTTCACCTCTAACCTAAGGTTTTAAATCAAGTTCACCTTCAACCTTTACAACCTACACTGATGCTGACTGTTTATGCTCTCACGAGTAGGGGTCAACACAACGCACCTACTTTTAGGCACACTGGCTAAGGATCTTCCATAAGACCCTAACGGAGGTTTTACGCGGTTTACCTCGAACCCAAGGTTTTACACATTTCACCATAAACCCAAGGTTTTACACGGTTTACCTCAAACCCAAGGTTTTAACTGGTTCACCCTAACCAGATGTTTATACTCTCCACAGAGCAAGGGTCCACACAACGCACCCACCACGTACACTCCCGCCGGAGACCTCCTTGAGGACTTTAAAGGGTTAGAAAACCTTAGACCCAATCCTACAAAGGAATGATCAAAGGGTTCTGTGGACTCTAGATACTTACAGATAAGTTGATGAGTCTCATTCAGCACGATGGCGAAGATCTCCCCCTTATTGATGAAGAATCTTCTGCTCTCTTGATCCGCAATACAAATGATGTACCAATATGTAGCGATAGGTTAGGTCAAGGTTATAGTGGAATCCTACTCTCTAAATATTTTCCTATCAGGAAGGTAGAGCGGTTCCAATCATCTATGCATTCAAGGCATCTCAACTTAATGATTTTCCATTAAGGTAGTATCTGGAGGATCCTTGAATGTGGAAGTTCATTCCCCAATCCACTCTATTGAATATCAATGATGAGGGTGGATTGGAGGATGAACTCCCATGAGAGAAAGGGCTTTGGATATATAATCTAAGGTTAAACACAAAAGCACTCTCTTCTTTCTCTATTAGCAACTAAAGACAAGTTCTCTTTATATAGGCAAAAGGTTCCAACGGATATAAAACGGTCACATTTATGATAGAGTTCGATATCATTGAGTAGGTTCGATATCATCGAGCGTATACTCTCGATCGTATCGATGGTCTGCTCGATAACACAAACTCAATGTTATACACTTTTGAAAAACCTTCTACCAGCTGGTCGAGGGGATCGAGACTCGTGTCTATGTCATCGAATTTTGAACTCTGATTTTATCGATGCGAGTGTCGATTCCTCGACATTTGAAAATGAGAGAGACTTGCTTTGAAATTTTTTCAGGTCATCAGATATGATCGGGGGATACTCGATATCATCAAAATTTGAATGTCGATGATATCGAAAGTCGTGTTGATGCATCGATAAATCCAAAGATTTTATTAGTGAGCTTGCTGGATGGTTTTTTCTATTCTCGATGCAATCGATTCAACCCCGATATCATCGATATTAGAATATTAATTCTACCGAGTGACCCCCGATCAGAGTTAAAAACCACCTGAAAAATGTTGTTGGAGAACTTCGCACCCATGCCCGATATCATCGAGAGCCCACTGATATCATCGAGATTTGAACTCCGATGGTATCGATGACAACTCCGATATATCGAAGCATATATGATTTTCCTAAGTAAAAGTAGGGGCGCCGGATTTGCCTATCAATATTATCGAGCCACCTTCGATAGGCTCGAGATTCAAATATCGATGATATCGATACGTGTGTCGAGACATCGATAATTCCATCCAGATATGCATGTGGTTGCTGGACACATTAAGTCATCATTCGATTTTATCGATTGGTCTTTCGAGGACATCGACAGCGTAAGTCGATCATATCAAGATGTGTATCGATACAATCGACAAAGTAAGAAAACTTAGAGATTTTTCTGATTATTGAAAGAAGTTTTCTCACTTAAAAACCCTATGATGTTTATCTTGTTTTAAGAATTTTATTCACCTGGTGTTTTGGGACATGGGATGTGAGGCTTAGATTTACCTATGGTGAGCTTCCACACATCCGATTGAGGCAAACGCTTGAATTGATCTTCTTGTATGGTTCTGCAGTCCGATTGACTCAACACACACGTAAATTGACAAACAAGGGCACTAGCAAGGGCACTTTTAATCTCCCCCTTTGTCAATTACGTGACAAAATACCCAAAACGCCCTAGGACAGTATCTAAACAGACACATCCTAAATTCTGTGTAATGCATTTTACACAATTTTACAATTTCTAAAGAACCCATGTACCCAACCCAGTATCTGCTCTCCCTTGCTGTAAAACTCCCCCATTCTTGGTGCAGCTGCTCCCTCTAACACCTGCAACACCATTTAAGCAGATATACAATTTTTCATCCGGGGTGTTTGAAACGTTACCAATCTCCCCCTTTGTCAATTACGTGACAAAATATCCAAAACATCCTAGGAAAGTATTTAGACAGACATATCCTAAATTGTGTACATGCATTTTACACAATTTTACAATTTCTAAAGAACCCATGTACACAACCCAGTATCTGCTCCCTCTTACTGTAAAACTCCCTCATTCTTGGTGCAGCTGTTCCCCTCAACACCTACAACACCATTTAAGTAGATATACAATTTTCCATCCGGGGTGTTTGAAATGTTCTCCTCCTTTTTGTCAGTCATTGGCAAAGGCATAGCGTTACAATAGATATTGACTAAAGTTTAAAGACATGTGGGAGAACCAATCAGATATAGATGTGTAAAGATGAGATCAATTTAAAAGCATACATCATCTTCAGAAAGTATAGATGCATATCAAATCAAGGAAGGCAGGTATAACAGTAGACATGCATTCCATAGGAGACAGTAAATATTAGAAACCAGGGGTCATATATATCAGAGTGACCATAAAAATAGAATTATTTGTAACCACATTCAACAAAATCTCCATCACTCATACTGCCCCAGACAGCAATAGACTTCCAATCACCCAAACAGAATTACTAAACCCATCCATAGGTACCAAAAAAATCAAAACAAATGGGAAACAACATGATGTCAGGTGAAGGGAGTGTGAGGATTTTCAAAAAGTGATTACAATATCCTCACATTCTTTGCTAACACTGTCATCTTCTAAAGTATATCAGATCCACCAGTTGTTAACAATTCTAGTATCTATTGTACAGAGGGTTGGAGAGCTTGTAGCTTGTCTTCTATCCCTGACAGTCGTAAAGAGAAGTACAAGGAACAAGCGGACAAGCACCGGTGACAAAAAGTGTTCGAGGTGGGCGACCGCGTTATGGTCCATCTACGTAAAGAGAGATTTCTGACCGGGACATACAACAAGTCGAAAAATAAGAAGATTAGACCGGTACCAATCATCCGAAAGATCAATAATAACGCTTATGTTGTTGATCTTCCAGATGACCTGGTAATCTCACGGACTTTCAACGTCGCGAACCTGACCGAGTATCATGAACCAACATAGGAGGAGAACTAGAGGACGAGTTCTTTTCAAGTGGAGGGGATTGATGTAGAGCGGGTCGTGGATAATTTCATGGCCAAGATGGATCAGAAAAGGCACGATCGACAACATAAGTGATCCGAAGTTATCCGAACCGTTGGACCTTAGATCGGGCGTATCTTGCAATCCGTAATGAGTTATCTGACGTAAAATATATGAATTTGTGAGAACGAGCTACTTTAGCCAACCAACCCTGCTACGCTGGGTTGCGCAGCCCGTATTTGCAAGAAACCCCCTAATCGGTGGTCGTTTCCCCGTTTTAATTTCATTTTTACTATAAATAGTAAATTTTAGTTTGCTTATAGCTCTTCATCCGTTGGGCTTTAGGAGTTGTGTCTAACATGAAAAGTGCCTAGGATAATTAGGAGAACGGTTTGGTGAAGCCAAATAGGACACTTACTATTTTTTGCCGAAAACCTTGCGCACTAGTAGACATCACGACCGTCTATAAATAGTAAGTTTACTATTTATAGTAAGTCGCGGATTCTAGGAGTTTTAGTTGTAGTTTGAGTCTGATTTCTTTCCTGTTGCTTGGTTCCCTTATTTAAAGGGGTGTAAACTCATTTTTATTCATTCATCAATTAATTTCAAATTTATTAGAATTTATTTCTATTTTCCTGCTTTCTTTTCTCGTGGATTCGAGAAGTCTCTGTGAGGAGTCCAGAGAAGCTTTGTGGATTCGGAGTAGTTATCCTTGAGGAAGACGGTGATCGACCTCATCACGTTCATCCCTGTGTCACATTGGGGTAATCATTTTGGAGTGTTGCATAAATTCTAGACAAATACATGGTGGATAATCCTGAAATACATGGCAACAATTGAAAAACTGTTGAATCATGTCATACTGGTAAGGACCACCCAATTTAAGCACATTTTGTCATCCGATAGTCTCTAACATGAGATCTACCCCATAGGGCTCGATAGCACTGTTGAGAACAATGCGATCAACGATCGTAACTTGTTCCCAATCGGATTAGTTATGAGGTAATCTAACATTTTTCTCTTTCTTAACTCTTGAAACTAAGGGGTTCTTACTTTTCTCTTTGACCATCTTCCTTCCTCTTTTTGATGTTTCGGAGCCAGCAGGGTAATGAGGAAGATCAGAGAGAAAAAAGCTGGGTGAATCTCTTCCTCGTAGTCGGTTGGCTCTTATAAGAGGTTTGTCAGTGTCATCGATACAGTCTCGATGATATCGAAAAACCACTCATAGATGCATTGAAGACTGTGTTGATGACTGTTGGGAGAAACCAGCAGTATCTTGAGAATTCCAACGGACACAATCTTACTTTTTCGAGAGTTGCCGATCACGTCAATAGTGCATATTGATATTATTGAATTTTGAAGACCGATGATATCGATTGGATCCAGGTTTCATCGAGCATGTCATCGATATCATTCTTGATTATACGGCTTTTCACATTCCAAGGAGTCATCGATTATATCGACCTTTGATCGATTTATCAAGAATGACATATTGATAGTTATATCAAGGGTGGATGATTTTACATTTTCAGCATTTAGATGACCTTACAAGTATACTATTAGAATTTTTATGAATCAAGTATGCTTAGCAAAATTTTGTACAGTCACTGTACACAACAAAAGTATAAACATGTGAATGTTTATATACAAAAGACAGAGGTTAGGAACCTCAAATATATCATTTGAAGCTCAGTAAAAAATTGCATCATTCCAGCAAATATCCAGATCTAGATGTATAACCTAGACTTGTTTTTCTATGCTCAGTACTTCTAGGCATCAGTCCATTCTTTTCCTTTGATACTGTAGCAGCAGTTGTTTGTGCGATGACCCTTTATTACTGATTTTCCTAATTGATTTAGGATTTCACATTCTTGTTTGTTGAATTTGACCACATGCCCATTATCACAGATTTGAGATATGCTTAGGAGATTATGCGCCAAACCTTTTATGTAGAAAGCATTCTCATTTTTAAGTAAATTAATCCCTTTTATGATTCCTTGTCTAATTACTTTAGCAGTGGTTTCATCTCCATAGGTGACTATTCCATTGTACGGATTCTGAGAGTTTGACAGAAGGGACTTGTCACCTGTGACATGTCTTGAGCAACCACTGTCTAGGTATCACTTAGTGTCATTGCCTGTTAAATGATTTGAGTGAGTAGCAAGACAATTTTTCTTTTCTTTAATTACCCACCTTGTAACAGGATTCTTACTTTAGTTTTATTTGATTCAACTCTTTGATTAGTTTCTGTGTTGCTACTAGAGGCATCAGTTTTTTCAAATATTTGTGTTCCATACCCAGTTTAACTTTCTCATATCCTAAGACATTTTTGTCATTTCCAGATTTTTCCATACCTAAAAGTTTTTCTAACTTCTCACCACCCTGGGAAATTTTATAATGTAGCTTAGTAGTTTTTCTGGATTCCTCTAAATCAAACAGAAGTGTATGATTTTCATTTTGTAGGAGCATATTTTTGTCTTTTAATTGCTCAACTTGATTGTTTAGTTTTTCAGATTCTGATTTAAGGAAGGTGTTAATTCTTTTAATTTTATCATTATCTAAGTATTATTGTTATAAATCATTGATTAGCTGTGTATTAATTTTCAGAGTTTTATCAAAATCTTTTTACAGCAATTCCTTTTTATTCTCAAATATTCCAAGTCTTTTAACAACTTTGATTCTATGGATATACAGTTGATTGTAAGCATCTTGCAGTTTATCTTTTTCTATCTCTTCTTTTTCTGTTTCCTCATTATCAAACGGAAATGATTCAGTGACTTGTTGTTCTTCCTTGTCTTCAGATTCTATGGGAGAAGTGGAGACCATAAAAATTTTCAATGATTTTTTATCTCCATCACTCTCTGAGTCATTGGATTCTGAATTTGATTCTTCTGTATCATCCCAAGTGGTAGTCATTGTCTTGCCCTTAATTTGTTTTGTTTGGGCATTCCGATGACAGGTATCCATACTCACGACAGGCATAACATTGTGGTTCTTTGGTCCTTTTACCAAATTTTCCTATAGAGGGTTTGTTGTTCACCTTTCTTCCTTTGGAAGGACGACCACGATTCTTCTGAAAGAATCTTCTGGATCTTTGTACCAGCAAAGTAACTTCCTCATCTCATCTTCTTTTTCACTTCCATTGTCCTCATGTATTGTTTTCTTGGAGGTTTTTAGGACAATATTTTTTAAATTTTTGGGATTATTTGAAGTGTAATTCGAAAGTTTGTAGGGAAGCTACTAGTTCTTCTACATTCATCTCATCAATATTCCTACACTCCTCTATTGTTGTTACTTTGAGATTAAACTGTTCTGATAGGGATCTTAAGATTTTCCTACATATTTTCAGTACCGGAACTTTTTCTCCTAATCCACCCATAGAGTTGCAAATAATATTCAACTTGGTGAAAAACTCCATAAACATCTCATGCTCTTCCATTCTGAGACTTTCGAACTGTGAAGTCGAGAGTTGGAGTTTGGACCTCTTCACAATGCTTGTGCCTTCATGGGTTATTTCCAATAAATCTCATGCTTCCTTGGATGTCCCACACATACTTATTTGATTGAATATATCCTGGGACACGGCACACTAGATGGCGTTCATAGCTTTTGCTTCAGCAGTTTATTTTTCTTTGTCGACCGTCGTCTACTTTTATTTGGGTTTGGGTTTTGTGATGGTTGTGTCACTTTCAAGTGCAATTTGTTCAGATGGTGGCATATATCCATTTGCAATAATTTTCCAGACCTCATGATCCAAAGATCTCAGAAAGTAATGCATCTTAGCCTTCTAGTATGTGTAATTTGAACCATCAAATACTGGAGGCCTAGCAACTGATGAGCCCTCTCCTTTGGCCATATTTCAAACTTCAGTCAAGATCACTCTCTAGGCGGTAAAGCCCTTAAAGAGAGACCCACTCTGATACCAATTGAAATAGCGGTGAAGACCACTTGAGTTAAAGTCGGAATATACCAATATATCCTAGAGGGGGGTGAATAGGACTTTTAAAGTTTTTATGATATATTTAAAAAATCCGTTACACTAATCCTTATAGATATGTAATTATTAGGATTACTCAAATGTAACTCTACTGGCTTCCAAGCCTAGTAGAGGATCCAATCACAAACTATTCAAGAAACAACAATATATAACTTAGTTCATAATGGAATTGACTTGTGTAAGTGTGTGAGGTGTGATCAAATATATAGAGATGTAAGAATATGAATAAATCACACACACAGAAAGATAGCAATTGCAAACATAGTCATTTTTATAGTGGTTCGACTACTTGTCTACTCCACTCCTGGTAACCGCACTCAACCTTTGAGTGTACCGAATTTCACTAAGGAGGTTTCACAGTGGTTCACCTCTAACATAAGGTTTTAAATCAGGTTCACCTTCAACCTTTACAACCTACAATGAGGCTGACTGTTTATGCTCTCACGAGCAAGGGTCAACACAACGCACCCACTTTTAGACACACTGGCCAAGGATCTTCCATAAGACCTTAACGGAGGTTTTACGCGATATACCTCAAACCCAAGGTTTTACACAGTTCACCTCAAACCTAAGATTTTACATGGTTCACCTCAAACCTAAGGTTTTAACTTGTTCACCCCTAACCAGATGTTTATGCTCTCCACAGAGCAAGGGTCCACACAACGCACCCACCACGTACACTCCCATCGGAGGCCTCCTTGAGGACTTCAAAGGGTGAGAAACACCTTAGATCCAATCCTACAAAGGAATTATCAAAGGGTTCTCTGGACTCTAGATACTTATAGATAAGTTGATGAGTCTCATTCAGCACGATGACGAAGATCTCCTCCTTGTTGATGAAGAATCTTCTGCTCCCTTGATCTGCAATACAAGTGATGTAACAATATGTGGCAACAGGTTGGGTCAAGGATATAATGGAATCCTACTCTTTAAATGTTTTCCTATCAGGAAGGTAGAGCAGTTCTAATCATCTATGCATTCAAGGCATCCCAGTTAAATGATTTGCCATTAAGGTAGTAGTTGGAAGATCCTTGAATGCGGAAGTTCATTCCCCAATCCACTCTATTGAATATCAATGATGAGGGTGGATTGGAGAATGAACCCCCATGAGAGAAAGGGCTTTGGATATATGATATAAGGTTAAACACACAAAAGCACTCTCTTCTTTCTCTACTAGCAACTAAAGATAAGTTCTCTTTATATAGGCAAAAGATTCCAACGGATATAAAACAGTCACATTTATGTCAGAGTTCGATATCATCGAGCGTATACTCTCGCTCATATCGATGGTCCGCTCGATGACAAAAACTCAATGTCATACGCTTTTGGAAAACCTTCTACCAGCTGGTCGAGGGGATTGAGACTCGTGTCGATGTCATCGGATTTCGAACTCTAATTTTATCGATGCGAGTGTTGATTCCTCGACATTTAAAATTGAGAGAGACTTGCTTTAAAATTTTTTTAGGTCATCAGATATGATCGGGGGATACTCGATATCATCAGAATTTGAATGTCGATGATATCAGAAGTCGTGTCAATGCATCGATAAATTCAAAGATTTTATCAGTGAGTTTGCTGGACAGTTTTGTCCATTCTCGATGCAATCGATTTGGCCCCGATATCATCGATATTAGAATATCGATTCTATCGAGTGACCCTCGATCAAAGTTGAAGATCACCGGAAAAATGTTGCTGGAGAACTTCGCGCCCATGCCTTATATCATCGAGAGCCCACCGATATCATCGAGATTTGAACTCCGATGGTATCGATGAGAGCTCCGATATATCGAAGCATATATGATTTTCCTGAGTAAAAGCAGGGGCACCGGATCTATCTGTCGATATTATCGAGCCACATTCGATGGGCTCAATATTCAAATATCGATGATATCGATACGTGTGTCAATACATCGATAATTCTGTCTAGATATGTATGTGGTTGTTGGATATATTAAGTCCTCATTCAATTTTATTGATTGGTTTTCCGAGAATATTGACAACACAGGTCGATCATATCGAGGTGTGTATTAATACAATCGACAGTGCAAGAAAACTTAGAGATTTTTCTGATTATTGAAAGAAGTTTTCTCACTTAAAAATCCTATGATGTCTATCTTGTTTTAAGGGTTTTATTCACTTGGTGTTTTGGGACATGAGATGTGAGGCTTAGATTTACCTATGACGAGCTTCCACACATCCGATTGCGGCAGACGCTTGAATTGATCTTCCTGTGAGGTTTTGTAGTCCGATTAACTCAAAACACACGCAAATTGACAAACAAAGGCACTAGCAAGGGCACTTTCAGAGGACTGGGATGCTGCAAAGGCAACCCATGCTGATCGCCAACGTGAAAAGAGAGATAAAAATTGATCTTTCCGTTTTTGGCAGATCTGTCTGCGCACAACGCTATTGCACTCAAGTTTATGTGCACACCTTCGTGATCCAATGGGTGGATCGACCATCTTTATGGTCATCCATGGCCTTCCCAATGAAATGGACGATTTGGATATTTAAAGGGGCCCCTAATGGTGGGCCACAAGCCAAATGGAGGTTGTTCATTTGAATCAAACTCAGGTGGGAAAGCTTCCCTGCTTTTTCCCATTTCCATCGGGTCAAACCCGGTTGACCGAGTTTCTAGATCCGGTGCGGCACCGGTGCACCCACACTTCCCATGTACATGCACTCTATAGTGAGGCCCACAATGTTGCCATTTGGAATCTGGCCCGTTCATCAGATTTCATGGGTTCAGGTATGACCCTTGACTAAAGATCAGGCAAAACAAAATCTCTGGTGTGCCACACTTTAGAATTTCAAACTTTAATCACAAATTTACGCTGATTTGACGATCATATTTTCTCCTAGACTTGATAATCACTGATCCAAGGGTTTTAGGGGTCCAAGGACCATCTGCCTAGTGGTTTATGGCTGAATTTGAGGCCCAATTCCTATAGTCTAATCATGTATCGTTCATGAACCATTTCTAAGGGTAAGGATTGACGGATTCGATGATCCAATAATATATATTTCTAGTGGATGGTTAGGTTTGCTAAAGAAATAGGTCCTTCAGGTAACGTGACACTATATTTTGAAAATCAATGGATGGATTGTTCTAAGGTTGATGCCTTCTTCCCGTTGGCTAGATACAGTTTTAAAATGCAGTTTCGACAATAGAGTTAAGGTTATTTTGATAATTCTATCTGTTGATTTGTGAGACTTCGTTTACATGGTAATACCCAAGTACTGAAAAGTACGGAGTGTTACAATATATTTTTATATATATGTATGTGTGTGTGTGTGTGTGTGTGTGTGTATAAATGGGCTTGATTTTTGGAAGTTGATTTATTGGCTTGCTTTTGCCAATAAAGATCAAGGGCTTGTTTAATTACACTAGTTGTCCATAAACAATTATGATAGTAAATCATTACATTGTCAACAAATAAGAGATAAGAAATGAGAGGGCCATTATTGGATTGAAAAACTGGTTCAGTGAGGCCTACTGAAGACAATGTGTGAAAGGATCATGATGAAACTTTAGTATATAAGATAAAAAAAGGTAAAGTAAAATTAGGTCTCATTGCCGCAAACCATGAAAGGGGCAAAACGAAGGGGTGGGCTTCCATTTACTAATACGGAAAAGGAGACCATAGTGATGCAATCCGACTATTTGATTCTATAGACATTGGAAATTGGTGCCCATGGTAATTTTATATTATGGTTGTTGGGTGTTGGGAGGGGGTAACTAGGGTGATTTGTGGATGTTGGAGTTACCACTAGCCGATGGATCTTAGAATCCCGTAGTCGACTAGAACCGTGGAATACGTAAGGTTGGGGAAATTCGAAGATTCTCCTACCTTAGATTGACCCTGGTCTGCGATTCGGGATTATGGGTAAGGGACCTCAGTTACAAAGAGGGAAGGTGTTAAGCACCATCTTTGCCCTTACAACTGCACGGTCTTTACTTAGTATGGTACGAAAATCTCAAGGGATGAATAATATGGTCAAAGTAGGACTAGGCACGCATGTATTTTTGGTGCGGCAAGATCCAAGATTTTGACAGGCCACAGAGCATACGTCCAACAATATGTCTAGAAGGTGGATGTAATGATGCTCATGCAAAGGAAGTAGTAAAAGTGGACTAGAATGCTAGAAATTTCTGATGTGACAAGATCTAGTGTACATCAAGTCACAGAGCATACGTTCACTAGAAATTTAGAGGAGCAAGGGTCCTTACTCTTGCCCGGGTGGTAGACTCTTAGGAGTTTCAACTCCCGGTCAAGGGTTCGAGTACCCATAGGTGGTGAAATTCCACTAGCGTGAGTGTGTGGGGGTGTGTGTGCGTGTGTAAAAAAAAAAAAGTGGATCTTTGGCTTTGAACTTGTATAGGTCATCACATGGACCAGACTATGACCGAACTGGGCTAGGCTAAGGAGATGAAAAAGGTCAAGAGGGAGGCTAGGGGGTGGCTTAAAGGATCAGAACTTTAGAGGTTTGAGAGCTCCTTCCCTCTCCTTCACTCTCTTTCTCTCTCACTCCCTCTTGGATGAGAAGTATTGTTGTTGTTGTGTGTGGAAATGTGAAGAGGAGAGGGCTATTTATAGCCTTCTCCAATGACTCTATGGTAAATAGGGGGTAGGTAAGGGTTAAAATGATGTAATGGAGGCTTATGATTGGCTAAGGAGAGAGGACTGCCATGTGGCGCTCTCTCATTAGCTCTTGAGGCTGGTAAAATGGTAAATAGTAAACCCTAGAGGGGTAAATTTAGGAAAAAGTTTACTTTCGGGCTAAGGGACAGTTGTTGCTCGGAAGATACACGCGTCCGGTGAGTGGTGGTAATTGGAGTGCCGCAAACTAGGTTGGACTCAGGCCGGGCCCACACGTGTGGTCCTCGTGTGGTGTGCTAGTTTGTCTGATGGTCCTTTTTTCTGGTTTTTGGCTTGGCCGAGTGTATTTCTAAGCTGTCTTGGCTCGAACGGATCCTAGATTTAAGATTTTTAGGTTGGGTTTAGGAAGTTCTAATGGCTTGGATTAGGGTTTTGGGTTTGGGTATGGTTTGGATTAGGGTTTCGAGTTCGGGTATGGTTTGGATTAGGGTTTCGGGTTCGGATACGATTTGGATTAGGGTTTCGGGTTTGGATACGATTTGAATGGGGGTTTCAGGTTTGAATACGATTTGGATGGGGGTTTCGGGTTCGGTACGGTTTGGATTAGGATTTCGGGTTTGGGTTGTTGATCATGGTCCGTATTGTCCTTATTTATGATAGCCTAGGTGGAGTGTTTACAGATTCTAAATCAAACAGTGGTAATTGAACATCCACCATTAAAAACCTTTTAGGGCCCACTACCTGTTTATTTTTTATCCAACACATTGATAAAGTTATATAGACCTGAATGAAGGGAAGACATAAATATTAGCTTGATCCAACTCTTTTGTGGCCTACAAAAAGTTTTATTGGCAGCATGATTTAATCACCAATGTTTTGTGTGGTTTAACCCATGTGAGATTTGATTTTTTTAGCTGATGCCCTATACTGGGCTGACAAAACATACATTAGGGTGGCCCCATAGTCTAATCTAAAATTTTTATTTTATTTAATTATTGCTCGTCAACGAGGATTAATTTTATTTTATTTATCCATCCCAAGTGTAGTCCAGTCCATTAAGGGCCTTATACACAAGTGTCATTGTTGTTTGATTATTTATATCCATTACTAATTTATTATGCTATTTTTGCATTATTGTTATGTGCTACGGATTACAATATGTGAACTACACTTGTACATTTGATATACATAGACTTACAAAATTTATATAATTTTCAAATTTTATTTATTTTTTTCATGTGTGCTACGATGGAGAGTAAATAATTTGAACAATTTTGCCTTTTGTTATAGCATATGATGTCGATATTTAACATGATGAGTGATGAATGCTACTATTCGATGATTTTAATGCTCAACTTTGTTTCCAATTTCTTGTTAGAAACTTTTTTTTTTTTTTTTTGATGATAACATTTTGATCCTCAATTATTGCATAGCTTGGTCCGGTATATGGTTTTGTATATGTTGACATATGAGTCGCCTGATTTCACTTGAATATGTTGGCTCACTTGATAATTGATTTAGCGAAAGATTTGACTCAAATATTCATTTAGATAAGTTTAATAAATGATATATTTGTGCCAAACTTATGTGAGTAAAATTTTAGAATGATTCTCTATTTTAAGTTTTGCTTGGTGTTAATATATAATTTATTATGTATAACTAACCCACGATTATTTTTAAAAATAGCTTATCTATGTTATTTATAAGTTACTTACAAACTCATATGAAAATAAAATGATTGATTTATCTTACGACTTAAAAAACTTGAGGCACAGTGAAGTGTGAACTCACAGTGGGGTGTACTAAAAAGCTAACAAGAAAAATAAAAAAGATAAAAAAAAGACCTTGAGGCACAGACGAGACCTTAAAAAAAGAAGTGGGGTGAGGTTAGGCAGGTGAGGGGACGGCAGAGCACTTGGTTTTGTCAGAGCATTGTGGTCCATAATATGGTTGATTTCTACACCCGTGTTACATCTAAACTATTCATGCTGCCAAAACCACCGTACAGAATCCAGAATCCTTATATTGACATGACCCATTCATGTTGTTAAAACCACAGTAGAGAAGCTATAACCTTGGGTAGTTTGGCCCCATGGATTTGGGAGGATTATTGAGGATTTAAAATCACCAGGTTATTTAGCACCATAAAGTTAGGGAGGTTTCAAATCCAAAGTAAGAGCTTGGATTACATCTAAAATTCTTCCAAGAGTTGCATGTGTAACATCACAGGACTATTATTCTATCCAGCACATGGCCCACTAATGATGTTCCAAAACAATTAGATGATTAATTGCATCATGATGATTATTTTAATATAATGAACAACATCGTCCAAACATTGTTCACATAAACTAATGGATAAAATTTGTTGGTTAGTCACTCAAACATGATTTTTTGCTTGGGGTCAGGAGCAGTTTGGGTGGTGTACCACGCACCAGTTATATAGCTGTTGTGGGCAGGTGTTATGCAAAGACGAGCACTAACACTCCTCAGGCTTCGAGTTGTACGGATGGTTCAAAGGAGATCAAGGTTACATGGGCCCACAGTGATGTATTTATCATATCTACACCGTTCATCTATTTTTATAGCATTATTTAAAAACTGAATCATATCCAAAGATCATCAGGACCGCACCACAAATAGCAATGGAGATAATGATTTTCACTGTTAAACAATTCGTAGGGCCCACCATGACGTTTATTTTCCATCCAATTTGTTCATAAGGTCACAAATACCCGAATGAAAAGGAAAAACAAATTTCATATTGATCCAAAACTTCTATAATCCTAAAAAGGGTTTCAATGGTGGACATTCAATCCCCCGCCGCGCTTTGCAGTGTGGTCCACTTGATAGTTATATCTGTCTTATTTTTCATCTCAAGCCTTAAGACGAGCTTGCCAAATGAATGGACAGTTTGGATATAACACATACCTCATGATCAGACCTACAGAACTCACTGACATCAATGCAACAAATATATAGCCAGTGTGAGGTGCATTAGCCAATCCGCTTCCCTCGTGGCTCATCCGAGATTTGGAATTTCATCATCTTTGGGCAAAGCATATATTTCAACAGGCTTATTGCAGCCACTATATTAAACATTATGTACGTTTATTAATTAGAGATACTAAAGTTGATTTAATAATTACATTCAAGTCCGTGCCCATCTGGATATACCATGCATAGCTACTTTTGGATATAGCTACATTTGGATTAAAGTTGATTCCCCCAAACACAACACGAGGATCATGAAATCCAGGGGGTTTCCAATCAAGGGTTCCAAATCCATGCTTCCAAACAGGTACTTATATAATCATCTCCATTGATTTTCCATACCTTTGAATTTTAGATTTGATTATAAGTCATTAAATATCCATCTTCATTCTCAATCACCAGTGCAACAAATGTTTCTTACCATGGACTTGGTGGCATGGAATCTAAAATATGGACGGTTCAGATCATCATTTAAAATGCATTGTGGTGTGGGGCCACGGTACCCTAGCAAAACGACATCCATGGACGTCCCTATCCACATATCCAAACATAAAATCTTGACATAGGCATCCATGACCAGCATTCACCGCATCCAAATGACCCCCTCTTGTAAGGACCTGTTTAGATGCCGGTAGGTTGGATAAGTGAGAAGTCACTTACAAGTGGTGTTTGGGAGAGAAAAATCACCTATAAGTTACTTACAGGAAAATTTACCAAAAACACTGCAGGGGGATGGGGGTGGGAAGCCACTTCCCTGTAAGTCACTTACAAGCTCAATGGTTAGATTTTTAAAAAGAGGGGAAGGGGGAGAAACGCACCAACCCACCAATCTCTCTCCATCTCTGCAATATCTCGTTGCAGTTACCACCTTTCGTCTCTTCTCCTCCTAAAATGGTAGGGTTTCATCTATCCTTTTTTTCTCCTTTGAAAATGAGAGTGGTTTGATGTTACTCTATAAGGCACGCTGACATCCAAACAGTCACTTATAGGCACTTACGCATGTGCGTATAAGTGATGGGCCTCTAATTCGAACGGACCATGTGATGTAGCATCACATGAAACTGTCGAGGACCAATTTGCGCCCTGATTTAAAACTCTGGTGGGCTATAGAAAAGAGAGATGCAAATGAAGGTAGGAAAATGTTTTTTTTTGTCATGACCCACCAAATATTTTAGATCAAAGTAAAAGTTGGGTAATGGGGGTTTTATGGGGTTCTGCATCACGTGGACCGTTTAGATTTTGGACTCAAATTACGTATGATGAGTTCTCAAAAGAACTCTTGCTAACTGGTGCACGATCGAGTATTGTGCAGGAAGGGATCGCGTGCTGAGTAATGCGTAAACTTTGTGGGATCCACCTAATATATGTATTTGATCCACACTGTCCATACATTTTAATACTTAAAATTAAATCCTGATCCTAAAAATTAGCTATATCCAAAGATCAAGTGGACCACAACATAAGAAACAGTGTGAATTGATTGTATACCGTTGAAAATTTTTGGGGGGCCACATAAGTTATGGATCAAGATGATTTTTTTTTTTCCCCTTCATCTAGGTGTTTGTGATCATAACATGCTGGATGACAAATTGAGTTATTACTTCATGTTATAGATATTTTTAATTCATGGGCCCACTTTTATAGCCCACTTAATGATTGGGTTAGTTCAATAATTATCTCAAATATTCATCTTGATGAGCTTAACAAAATAATATATTTGATTTCATATATTTTTTTTTAAAAAATTTATTTATTTATTTTATTTTATGATTATAACTTTTTAGAATGATTCTCTAACCTAAGCTTAGACAGATGTGAATATACAACTTTCTATCTGTAAGTAACTTATATGTTACCCGTAAGTGATTCACAACTTGCATACAAATAGGCTACCTGTGAGTAAACTTTCGCCTGTAAGTGGCTTACACGTAAGTCACAACTTTTAAAACAACTGAGGGCATCCAAACAGGCCTGAGTAATTCATCAGGAGCGCCATCAACCCTAGCAGGAAGCTGCGGAGGAGAAAAGCCCGATGTGGTGCGTGTCACGAATCTCAACCGTCCGTTTCCATCGCTCTAGTACCCTTCTCACTCCCTGCCCTCGCTTCCAGCTCGCAAATGCAGTCTCCTTGTCTCAGGTTTTCTTTCACAATCTTCTCCATGTTCTTTTTTCTTCTCTCAGATTACCGCTTTTTCATTCGCTCTCACTCTCTCTAATTCTGCAATTTCCATTTCTCCCAAGGAGGTAGACTCCTGTCCTTGGGGTCGTTCGGATGCCTGTAAATGAGGCAAGTTGTAAATGATTTACAGTCAGGTTGATCCAACACTTTCGTGTCCCCCAGAAATTGCTAATGTTTGGCGTTCAAATACCACTGTTTTCTGTGTGGTGTGGTCTACCTACGAATTGGATCTGCCTCATTTGTGGGGCCCAAAAATGATCTGGAAAATGGTTGGACTGTGTGGATAAAACAGATACATCAGGGTGGGGCCCATGGATCAAAGAAATGTGAATTTTCCTCTTTTTTGTCTTTTATGATTGAAGGCCTACCGTTTTAAACTTCGTGGGGCCCACTGCTTCGTTTAGGTTACACAGACCTGGATGAAGGTAGAACACAAATATAAACTTGATCAAACACTTTCATGTTCCTCAAGAAGTTTTTAATGGTGGGCGTTCAAATACCTATGGTGGGGTCCACCTATGGTTTTGGAATGATCCGGAAAAAATGGATGGTAGGCGTTGATAAAACAGATACATTAAGGTGGGCTCATGGCTCAAAAAAATTGAATATATCCTTTTTTTTTTTTTGTTTTTTTTTGTTTTTCTTATGATAAAATCCCTACATTCGATTCGACCTTTTTTTAGGCCCAAAATTTGATTGGACCAGATTTTATAATTGTGGGCCCAAATCCTGATCGGATTTTTTTGGGGGCCCACATCTTGTTTGGACATCTTTTAGTGGGCCCACATACAGATTGAACCATAATATTTTTTGGGGCCCAACATATTTTACAAAATTCAAAATAAGGAGGAATTATAGGATGCTTGATAATATTTTTTTTGGGCCCACATCTTGATCGTGCATCATATGCCGCTTGATATGTAGGCACCTGGAAATTATACACCTATTATGCAGTAAGTAGAATTAAACCGACTAATTTGTGGAAAGCGTGGTCTCTCAATCACAATCCCAAAATCAGATTGGTTGAGAAATTATAACCTTTCATTCGTGTATACTCATTTTTGATCCACGATGCATGTAAACTAGGACCCATAATTTCTAGTGTTAATGTGGAAATGAAGAAGGTCAATCATCGATGTCGCAGTCAAACATGGCAATGCACTAAATGTGGCAACTCACATGCGGTGCCCAATCGACCATGCTCATCAATCCAGGCCATCTAGATCATGGGTGTTTTTATGGATGTTGTATTGGAGTGCCTTTTGAAATTCAATAATAATTGTTTCTCCAACATCAGGTTAACATGTCAGATGATTCCAATTTTAGCACCTCCTGCTCCGTCTTGGAAGTATCCGACATTTTGGATGGTTAGGTGGATATTCGCCATACTATAATGGTTGCCGCAATCACCGCTGCTACAATGGTAGCAAATTGGTATGAAGAGATGGAAGAAATTCCAGGAGCATGATGAGGACATCACACGCGCACGCACACGCACGCCCCCTACGTACGTACGCAAGGAGGAGGGCCCCACCGTCGATCTGGATCGATGACGACATCCAGGGAGGGCCTCCTAGTTAGAAGACTGAGTTTTGGTTCGTTGGAGTGGGCCCGATAGTCAAGTAAAACCTATCATGGGATCTCATGATTGTGGCCCACTAGTCTGATTAATCTCATATTTTAGGTTTTTCTTATTAATGTTATTTAGAATATCATGGACGCTTTAGATTTCTTTGATTAGTTTTTATTTTGGTTTACTTCATCGCCAAGTAATAGGTTGCGTACATGGCGCGAGTTTTGAGGTATAGAGTTTTCTTATAAATAGGCACCCCTTGTAGCTTTTTGGAATATTGAAAATTAATAAAAATTTTGCATTTTCCTGATCCTTTGAGTTCTTGAGTTGTGGAAATTTAATTGGGTGCGAAGTCCTCCCTAACTACCGTGGTACGACGCCACATCTATCCCGATTCGCTCCTATCTTTTATCATCCATACTTCTCACTTTCTACATTCATTCTCGCTTTGAATCCATCAGTTTTTGCAGCCGTTCTTCTTCCTATAGCTAGTTTCCAGAATCTGGCCCTGTAGGAGAGTTGAAACTTCGGCGAAGCACCACACATAGACCGCGCATCCGATTGACACACAACTTTGGGGTTTTGAAGTCCTCCACTAGTTGACCAGAGCCAAGGAGGTGCTTTCCGCGTTCGGCGCCCCCTCGAACGTACAGCCTAGCCCCTGCGCACGTGCGACAGGCCTGGCCCGCTGTCCGCGCGCCAGAACTGTCTCTGGGTTCAGATTTTCTGCCTATTTCACTCCCCTCATACCTATTTTCCCTAACCTTAACCCTAGATTGCATTACTTTCAATTTATTTGCCCCTTTTCTAATCGTAGGGTTCTCTGAATTGAAACTGGTGAATCCCTTGGATTAGGGACTGGTTGCTGTGCATATGTGGATGAGTTTTACTTCCCTTTGATTATCGTTTGGCTAATAATTTTTATTGATCTAACCCTAGCATGTGTAGGCCTGGACCCGCACAGATTCCCCTTGTTTGAATGTTTGAACTTTTGTGTGGGATGTGAAAATTTTATGTGCATGTTTCTGAATTAGTTTGATCTAAAGCCTGAGATCTTGCATATCATAGTTAATTTTCATGTCCTACATCAAATTCATTAGCGAGATTGGACAGGTACTCAGTCCGCAAATGTGGGAATGTCCGCTCTAGTACGCAAGAAGAAGAAGCTAACTCCCCAAGGTGGTGTAATGCAAAGAGTGGATCGCCTTTGTGACACAATTGAGGAATCCCAAGAAAATGAGAGGAATTTTCTGGTCTAGGTGTGGAAGGAGTTACAAAACCTCACAACCATCAACAATGATATGATGTGAGATGCTGCTAGCTATCTTGCAAAGCAACTGGGTTTATCCAAGCTTTTTCTTGGAATTGAACCTGAGCTTAAAGCTGAATGGTTGGAGAGGACCATTCATTGCTAGACTCATTTTCAGTATTGTTGTCTAGAGTTGATATGTACTTGGATTTATGAAGACATGTTAACTATGTTTATCTTAATGTGTTTATGGTTTGAGTGTTAATATTCAGTTGTTTGGCCTTATAAAAGAGCATTTGAATTCATGGCCCCACTTTTATGGCTCACCTAATGCTTGTTTTTCTGCGAGGATCTACCCTTGACACCACGGATTTGGGGGGATTTCAAATCCCTTATTTGTTTGGCGCCATAAAGTAACTGGGGATTTCTAATCCCCTCAAAGAGAGGGTTTGAAATCCAAGGTGGAAGCTATGATTTCACCTAAAATCCTCCAATGAGTCGCATGTGTAACATGTGTGTCACTTGGCTACTAATCTATTGGGCACATGACCCACTGATGATTTCCCAAAACAGTCAAATTATCAATTGCACCACTAAAATTACTTCAATATGATGATCCGCGTAGTCCAGACATTGTCCATGTAAATCAATGATTAAAAATCGTTAGTTAGTCGCTCAGTTGTGATTCTATGCTTGTGGCCCATCCGAGACTTGGAATTTCATCATTTTTGGCCAAAGTATATATATTTCAACGGGCTTATTGCAATCATTGTGTCAAACATTACACATGTACACTAATTAGGGATATTAAAGTTGATTTAGTAATTAACTTCAAACCCCTATAGAAATAATATGCATGGATTTCTAATCCGAGTATTCCAAATCCGTGGTGCCAAACGAGGCCTAAGCTTTATTGAGATGGGCTTAACTCAATGATCCACTTTAAAATTCACTCTTTTATGCCATTTGAATGTTTTTTGAGGAATTATTTCTCTAAACTATCTCAGGTGTGAATACCCAATTACAGGATATAAACCATTTGCAGGCTATCCAAACACTATAAATGATTTAGCTTAAAGCCAAACGGATAGGCTGTAAATGTAAATGATTTACAGGTACACCATTTACAAGCATCCAAATGACCCCTTAGTTTAGCACTGTTCCAAAAAATGGTGGTGACTCAAATGCACACGTGGTGGCTTAGTTGTAAGGACATCCGAATCGTCCAAATTGCTGGCCAAATTGTCAATGGAGCATAACCAAAAATTTGCACTGAGATTATAATGATAACTGTCCGTTTTTTCCCCTTTGATTTTGGATGCTTCAAATTGCCATTACTTGGATTATTGGGATTGCTTGATCATAATGAGTTTAGATATATGGTCCGTCCACAATGGGACCCACAACCTGGATGGTTTGGATGGCTGTAATGCCATGTGCGAGGAGGATAAGCCACCACCATTCTTTTAAATGGTGAAAAACTAACATAGGAGTCTAGCTCATTACCCGTTTGCATTCAAAGAATGAACATCAATCCATGGTTGTCGCATGAGTTTTGTGGGAAGATCTACTTCAGGTAAGAGGGATGAATGTTGAGCTTCCCAGTGCATTTTTGTGCTGACAAACCCAACAAGGAAAAAAAATAAAAATAAAAAAATCTTATGGAGCCTTTCTCCTTAGAAAATATCTCGATAGATTCTTTCGAACCCCTCTTGTGAGCATCATCAAAATATAGTTTTAACACCCAAATGCCGTAAGGTAGTTGGTTCTAGGATACCCTCTTGTCCCAGTGCATTTTTTGTGCTGACAAACCCAACAAGGAAAAAAAAATAAAATCTTATGGAGCCTTTCTCCTTTGAGAATATCTCGATAGATTATTTCAAACCCCTCTCGCGAGCATCATCAAAATGTAGTTTTAACACCCAAATGTCGTAAGGTAGTTGGTTCTAGGATACCCGCTTGTCCATAGTAGCTTGATGATGGAATTTGTTTAATGCACCCCAATGTAACCACTCTTTCAGAATCTATGAGAATGGTATGTTGAAACGCAACGCCGATGTTTGGATGAAACCCATTGAGAACCTTGAATTTTGCTCCTACCAATACCCCAAAGTTCAATTGAGAATAGTATTATCCATAAGCACATTACTTGAGCATTTGAATTTAAATTGACGGTTACCGCCCATTTTGGAAATTCATGAAGAATTAGCTAGAGATTCAGACACATACATACATATAGTTGGAAATGGAGTTACTTCGCTGGTTTGTACAAGTGTTCTTTTTTCACTAATTACTACTATCTCAGATACTTCATGGTACGAGATTATTTGGACTACAAGATCAAACCAGATTATAGAACATGACCTGACAAGTAATGTTCAACAAATTGGAATTCATTTATCAACAAAATTCCCTAATCCTAATGTAGTAGTTCCTTCAAAATCCAATGAATAGCAACGATTACATAGGATCGACTTGCGAATTTGTGGCACTACAGTAGAATCCGTTGAATAAATTGAAAAGCTTAAGAATCCTTACCTAATTAAAGAAAATAATAGTGTACACTTTTTCTATTAATTTAAATTAAAACGCGACTGGTAGTTAATTTGCTTAGAGGAAGTGCCAAGCAAGGGGGACAACGAGTAGGGGAAATAGAAGTTTGGGCTCTAGAGGGATTTGGTGTTGCTCATATTTCACAAGAGATGCTTTACTTATAAATCAAATAACCCAGCCCTTTTCAAAATTCCCATAAAGTATGGAGCCACTAACCCACCCCCCCCTTTTATAATGAAGTCTCTAATCATCACGCTTAGTCATCGAGTCATAACGCTTCTCTCTTTTCGTCACCCTAGCTCGTTCTTTTTGAGAGATGTAGATTTGTAGAGCATTAGGAGGAGAGCCTTACCAATCCCGCGACTTCTGGACGATGTGGTGAACAATTTCTTAATGAAATGTTGGTTTTCTGTTATAATGTTATTACTCCATTGACATTGCTTATTTGATTGTTTTAGGAATCACTCTGATTGGCCTACTCATTGACGAAAGGCCCAGCCAAATAGAGTCAACCTACTAGGTAATCTGTTATCCTTATACATGAAGGTGATAAATTCGATGGTTGTGGTTAGACTCTATTATGGATTTCTGACCACATTGTTGATGGGGCCCTCTTATCTCTTCCTTCTCTGAGCTTAGGTTTATGGTCCTTATGCAAGAAGGAACCGAGAAGGAGGTATCAACCACGATTGGTTTTATTACAGGACAACTCATGATGTTCCTAGAGTGGGACCGTCGTCTCTTGGATCAAAGTTGTTTTGACAAGCATGCTTGTCAAAGGATTTCTTCATTCAATTTAGGGACAAGGGATTTATGAGAAAGGAAGTTAGACGTTCGTGCCGTATCGAGACTCACTTGTTATGGAATCAACTGTAAACACATACCTTAACCAATAATAAACCCACCTGATTGGCGAGTGAAGGCGTACCGGGTTTTGATTGGATCAAACTAAAGATTTGGTAGGCTCTCGGAATTGCAAGGAAACCAATGATAAACCTACCTGTCTAGCGAGTGAAGGCGTAAAAGTGTTTTGAATGGATCAAACGAAAGATTTGGTAGGCTCTTAGAATTGCAAGGAAACGGAACTGCATACTAATCAAAGCATGCATACAAGAGAAGACTGGCAAGTGGATGTGTAGTGGGGTTCTGAATGGATCGAATGAAAGATTTGATAGGCTCTCAGAATTGTAAGGAAACGGAAGTGAATATGAATCAAAGCATGCATAAAAGAGAAGGTTGTGTGTGCACACATGCACGCAAGGAAATGAAAGTGAAGTGGCAGTGCATACGAATCAAAGCATGCATAAAAGAGATTGTCATGTGTGCACACGTTACATCTCCATTTCTTTCACCTAGCTTGAGTTCTGTTGGCAACATCCTTTTCAATTTCTCCACTCTCATGAATCATTGGTCCAAGGTATTAGAAGTGGTCATTTTGGGAAACTTTGTTGTAAACAATCTTAACTAATTCTCCTCTAGGAAAAAAAAACAGTCTTAACTAATTCCTTGTTTTCACTCCTATTATTACTAAAATTACACTCCATATACTCCTATTATTACTAAAACTCCTTAGATTATCCTACACTTCTTTGTTGTCTTAGAAAGATAACATTTATACTAACTACTAATCTAATGGTCCATACTATTTCATAACAAAGCTCTAATTTGAGCATCCTTTGCTACCCAATCTTTGTAAATTGTTGAACTTTCATCAGGTTTGGGGGAAGTCAAATATTTTAATTTCCTTTACCTGTAAGGAATACCTCTGCTGATGTGGTCCACTGCAAGTAATTTGCCCCATTGAGTTTAGTTGATGCAGTATGAAAGTTCATTGACTAGGAGAAAAAAAAGACTCTTGGCTTCATTTTTGACATCTATTGATTAAAGAGAAATCAAACGCCCAAGGAGGAATGGATAACTTTAACTTACCCAGCACGTATTTCAGAAACTGATGTATATCAATGAATATGATCACTTGATGGAACTTCTTGTTTCAACACTTTCGGACATACATTGATTCTTTACCCTTGCAATGCTCACCTTCAACACATTTTTGATCCAAAATCCGATCACAAATCTGGCCATAAACATTGCCCCACTTTTATCTATCATGATGGGCCTATATGAAAGTGGGCCTTACACACATTCATGGTCCACGATTGCATGGCCCACCACACAATTGTTGGGAGAGATTTTATTAAATCAACCTTCAACAACCTTTGATTTTTTTACCTCAAAACAATAAAAGGAAAAAGAAAAGAGAGGATATGCTGAAGAGGAAGGAAGAGATCGGTGCCTGGATCAATTTAGCCTTGATACCATGTGGACGGATTGAGAAAGGAGGAAAGAGAAGAAAAATAGAATAAAGGAGAAAGAATGAGGGACAAAGAATGAGGATTAGGGTTCACAACATCCCACCTCTCTCAAGTCTATTAACATAGTTTTCAATATTTACAAGAATGTTATTAATAACAAAAGCAAAAAACACCATATTAAACCTAGATGGGCGTAAGAATGGGCCATATAATAGCCTACATTCACATTTTATAACACCCTCGAATGCATTCATTAATAATTCTATCTCTGTCTTGCCGCTCATCCATCTCAACATCCTCATTTTGGCCACACTTATCCTATGGACATGCTTTACTGCCCAACTGTTCCATAAAGCATGGCTGGTCTTATAGCCATCCTACAATATTTACCTTTTAGTTTGAGTGGTATGCGGTGATCACATAAAACTTCAAAGTCACATCTCTATTTCTTCCACCCTGCTTGAATTATTTGGGCAACATCCTTCACAATCTCTCTACTCTCATGAATTATCGACCCAAGATATCAAAAGTGGTCATGTTCAGAAACTTCTTGGTCAACAATCTTATTGATTCCTCGTTCCCACTCCTATTTGTTACTAAAATTGCACTCCATATACTCTGCTTTAGTCCAACTAATTTTAAATCCTTTAGATTCTAAAGCACCTCTCCATAAATCTAGCTTTATGTTTAGCCCTTGCTCAGTCTTGTCAATTAAAACTATTTCATCTGCAAACAACATATACCATGGGATCTCTTCCTGCAAATGCCTCCTTAACTCGATCGTAACTAATGTGAAAAGATATGGCTTAATGCTGACCCTTGGTGCAAGCCTACAGACTACAATAATTGGGAACCCACTTATCTCTCCACTATTGGGAGTGGTCTTCACATTTGTTACTGCTTCCTCATACATATCCTTAATCATATCAACATATCCTTTTGAAACTCCTCTCTCCCAATACCCACCAGATTAGCTCTATAGGGACCTTATCATAAGCTTTTTATAAGTTAATAAAGATCGTATGGAGACCCTTCTCTCCCTATATTTCTTATCAGTTGTCTAAGTAAGAATATAACTTAAGTGGTAGACCTCCTAGGCATGAAACCAAATTGATTTTTTGATACATTTGTTTCATGCCTTTGTCTTTCCTCGATCACTATTTTCTAAAGTTTCATAGTATGGCTCATAAGTTTAATCCCACGATAGTTAGTGTAACTCTATATGTTTGCTTTATTCTTATAAATGGGTACTACAGTACTTTTCCTATATTCGTTTGGCATTTTCTTTAATCTTACAATCTTATTGAACAACTTTGTTAACTAAAATAACCCAGTGTCTTGCATATACTTTCAAACCTCTATTGGTATACCAGCTGGCCCAAGGGCCTTTCTTGTTTTCATCTTTCTCAAAGCTTCTTTCACTTCATATATCCTAATCCTACAAAAGTATCTATGGTACTCAACATCATTTGAGTTTATGGTTCCTTTTATCCCTATGCTCTCAAAGTGGTTGTCATTTAACAAGTTCTGAAAATAGCTTTTCATCTTTCATTGATCTCATTGTCTTTTAATAATATTCTTTGGTTATTGCTCTTAATGCATCTAACATGATTTGTGCCTATTATTCCTCTCTCTCATTTTGTAAGTTTGAAGACATCTTTCTCATGTTCTTTTGTCCTTCATCTACTGTGAAGATCATTATAAGCCTTAAGTTTAATGATGGGGACATCATCCGCACACGCACGCCCCCCACCTTACGCACGTACTCAAGGAGGAGGAAGGCCCCAC
Organism: Magnolia kwangsiensis; assembly: GCA_037074715.1. Taxonomy (NCBI): domain Eukaryota; kingdom Viridiplantae; phylum Streptophyta; class Magnoliopsida; order Magnoliales; family Magnoliaceae; genus Magnolia; species Magnolia kwangsiensis. Next base: position 102,509,456 of record CM073578.1, on the reverse strand, counting down.
TATCGATCTGGATTGACGACGACATCTATTGAGGACCTCTTAGCTAGGAGGATGCGCTATGGATCATTGGAGTGGACCCGATCATCATGTGGATCCCACCATTGGATCTCATGATTTGGGCCCACTACCCTAGATGATCTAGGATTTAGAGTTTTGGTTATTATTGCTATTAGAAACATCATGAACGGTTTTAATTATGTTGATTAGTTGTTATGTTTGCTACTTCGTTGCTAAGTCTTAGCGTGCGCACATGGCGCGGCTTTTGGGGTTTAGGGTTTTCTTATAAATAGGCAACCCCATGTAGGTTTTTTTTTTCATAGAAGCTTATGAATAAAATTTTGCGTGTTTTTTTTTTCCTCAATCCCTCTAAGTTGAAGAAGCCAATTGGGTGCGAAATCCTCCCTTCCTTGACGGGCTAACTACCGTGGTGTAAAGCCACAACTATCCCAAATCATCCTCATCTCTTCCACCCCGCATCGACCATCTTCTACAACCCTCACTTCTTCAGATTTTTTTTTTTATTTTTTTTTATTTTTGGTACCCAAGTTCTACCTTACAACAGATTTTCAGATTCTGGCCCACCAGAGGGGCTGAAATGTCGGCGGAGCACCACGCACACACCGGAAGGAGGATTGTCACGAAACTTGGTGTGAGAGTGAGCCTCCCTTGGCCGACCACACCCAAGGAGTCCTTTTTCAGTTTCGTGGGCCCCACACACATACGGCCAGACAGCCACGCACGTGCGCCCAGGTGGGCCTGTTGTTCACACGCAGAATCCTTCTCAGGTTCTTCTTTCTCCTCTGTTTCTCTCCGCTCTCGCCTTAAATCCTAAACCCTAACCCTAGAAAATCCTAAATTATAAGTATTTCCAACTTTTGCAAACCCTAGGTTTTCCCTATTTGAAACATGGTGAATCTCTTGGATTGGGAACAATTCTTTGGAGGATTTGATGAATCTACACTCCATTAGGTATTGTTTGGTTTATAATTTTACTTGATCTAGCCCTAAACGTGTGTAGGCTTGGACCCTCATAGATTTCCCTTGTTGAATGTTTGAACGTATGTGGGACGTGATTTATTTGTGATCAAGGAATGCCAAATCGGTTACGTATCGATCGTATCGGCCGATACGTAATGGTAACGGAGGCAACCGTTATGCGATTCGGCCCCGTATCGGCCGATTCATTTTTTTGCACCGTATCGGCCCGATCGGCCAATACGGGCCGATACGGCCGTTATAGGGCGTATCGGCCGTTACGGGCCCATTACAGGCCCGTATCGACCTTTTTCCATTTTAAGCTTTGTTTTTGCTGTTTTTTTGAAACCTCTTGCTTCCAAACTGTTTCTCACTCCTTCTACTACTAATTTCGACCAACTTTAGCTGGGTATTTGAGATAAAACTACATTATATTATGGATTTTCTTGAATCAAAGCTCGGCGGGCCATTTTTCAGAAATTTGTCAAAAATAGGTATTTATACTTTTTTTTAAAATATGTTTTGTTGTTTTAATCATACCATATGATGTGTTAATCATAGTAAAACATGTTAATGTGCATTTTACAGATTTGGGGTGCCATTTAATATTTTTTTAATATTTTTTTCTATTTACGCATGAATTTTGGGCCCTTTTTTTAAAATTCGAAAAATCAATTTTTAATGGTTGTATTGCTGTTTTAATCATGCCATTTGATGTATTAATCATAGTAGAACATGTTAATGTGCATTTTACAGATTTTGGGTGTCATTTTATATTTTTTTAATATTTTTTTCTATTTACGCATTTATTTTGGCCCTTTTTTTGAAAATTCGAAAAATCATTTTTTAATGATTCTTTTGCTGTTTTAATGATGCCATATGATGTGTTAATCATAGTAGAACATGTTAATGTGCATTTTGCAGATTTGGGGTGCCATTTTGTATATTTTTTATATTTTTTTCTATTTACGCATGAATTTTGGCCCCTTTTTTTAAAATTTGAAAAATCAATTTTTAATAGTTGTTTTGTTGTTTTAATCATGCCATATGATGTGTTAATCATAGTAGAACATGTTAATGTGCATTTTATAGATTTGGGGTGCCATTTTATTTATTTTTTTATATTTTTTTCTATTTACGCATTTATTTTGGCCCTTTTTTTGAAAATTCGAAAAATTATTTTTTAATGATTCTTTTGCTGTTTTAATGATGTCATATGATGTGTTAATCATAGTAGAACATGCTAATGTGCATTTTACAGATTTGGGGTGCCATTTTATATTTTTTATATATTTTTTTTCTATTTACGCATTTATTTAGGCCCTTTTTTTGAAAATTTAAAAATTCAGTTTTTAATGATTCTTTTGCTGTTTTAATGATGCCATGTGATGTGTTAATCATAGTAGAACATGCGAATGTGCATTTTACATATTTGGGGTGTCATTTTATTTTATTTTTTAATATTTTTTTCTATTTACGCATGAATTTTGGCCCTAAAAAATAATTGCAAACACCTAAATGTAAGATATTTTCATATTACATTCATTCTAATATATCTATCATTGATAGTAGATAGTTGGAAAATTAAATATATGAATTTTGTAGTGAAATTCAGGTTATCTGGTTCATAAATTCATCAGACAGTTCGATACAACTTCTGACCAAAGAGTGGACTGTTACACCACCATAAACATGTTCCAATTTATAAATGAATGCATATTTGGAATGCTTAGAATATTCCGGATTTAATCCATATTTTTTCATATTTTTTTAGCAAACAAAAAATTTTGTGCCGTTATGGGCTGTTACGCCCCCATATCGCCGTTACGCCCCCGTATCCGTATCGGTTTTGGAGGGCACCGTTACGCCAATCGATACCGATATGGGACACCTTGTTTGTGATTGTTTAGAAATTGGTATGATCTAAAGCTTGAAATCTTGCACCTCATATTTAATTTCACGTCCTGCATCAAATTTGGTATCAGAGCTTAGGTTTTTTTCATAGGGGAATGCATTGCATGTTTAGGGTTTAGTCTATTCACGTCTATTTTGCATTAAGTCTCATCATATAGGGCTGTTTAGGACCCATCATTTACAACATGGACTGCTGAATTTTCTGTTGTCAGAAATTCTCCAATTTTCATGGCTGAATTTTCTATTAATAAACTATTTGGGCAGTTATGTTGCTGGAATTTTAGTAGCGTTGTGTAGTTTCCCTCATATAGTCCTATGAGATCATTTAGTCCCATTTAGACGTATATAGTTGCATTAGAGGGTCTTTGAGTTGAGTGAGTGGTTGTATGTTCACACGTATTGGTCGTGGTTTTGGTTTGCACCCCATGCTAAACATGGAGCAATTACAAGAGTCAATGGACAACATAACCCGAGAGTTTGAGTCTTTGGGTAAGCGCTTGGAACATTGTATTGACCAATGCTTGGATCAGATCAATGTGCACGTTACCCAACTAGAGGCTTCCGCCCAGCCAAACCCCTCCATGTGAGAGGATGCCCAATATTAGGTAGGTGGTTTGGAGGGACTGACAAAGGAATGGTCATGGGCAAGCACCCGTGCACCCACACTGCGAGGGGCATCATTATCATTATGACTTAAATGCGCAACTCCTCAAGGGAGTTAGAGTAAAGGCCCTTACGTTTGATGGGTACTTGGACCCTAGAGTTTTTCTAGATTGGTTGGCGGATATAGACCACTATTTTAAGTGGTATGACATGTCGGATGCTCTTCGAGTCCGATTTGCCAAGATGAAGTTTGTGGGCCAAGCAAAGAGGTTTTGGGCTACTGTAGAGCGAAAGAAAGAAAGGTCGAGGGAACCCCTAACAGTCTATTAGGGAGAAATGAAAGAAACTCTTAAGGAAAAATACCTCCCTTTCTCTTATTACTTGAGGTTGGTTGAAGAATGACAATCTCTTCGACAAGGTTCCATGAGTGTGACTGAATACATTGAGAAGTTCGAACAGTACTTGTTCGGATGTAAAGTTGAAGAGGATCCCGTACTCACTCTTGCTCGATTTAAGACGGGTCTCCGTTCTAACATTAAGAGAGAATTGCTTGCCAGGGACAAATACTCTTGAACAAATGTATCAAGTAGTGTTGGAGGTCGAGCAATACTTCAAAGCATCCGTGGGAAGGCAATTTGAGTCTTGTGATTCTGGTGCTAAGGCCAACCCTTCTGAGGATAAACCTGGCACTGGATATTAGTACCACCCTTCTAGTAGTTCTTAGCCTAGGCGCAAGGATGATAAGGGTAAAGAAATTGTCGGGTCTAGCTCGCGCAGAAGCGATGCAACTAGGTGTTTTAGATGTAAGGGTTTGGTCACTTTGCCCACCAGTGTGGCACGAAAGAGGGCACCAAGGTGTTCTTTATTGAGGGGCAAGTAGAAGTAGTGCCCCCAGAAAGTGACGGTGAGGAGGAAGAATATGAGCTAGCAGAAACCCCTAGTGATGTGGAAGATGGAGCGCAAGAGTCCGCGACCCTTGCAGTTGTGCGTTGCGCCTTTGCACAAGCAAAGAATATCGACGATTGACGAGGCAATACGATCTTCGATACTTACACAAAATGTGGTGATAAGAGCTGCAAGATGATTATGGATAGCGATAGTTGTGCCAATTTGGCGTCAACTGGCACTATGAGCCATCTGTGCTTGAAGCTTGAAACCCATCCTCAACCCTATAAAGTGTCTTGGGTTGATGAAACTTCCATTCCAGTATCGCACCGTTGTCTTATTCCTATTCAGTTTGGATTATATAAATACACTTTGGTGTGATGTTGTTTGTATTCCGTTTGGGACATATAAACCTAGGAAGCGTATTAATCTTATCCCTATGTCCTCGTCCCATAGGCCATCAGAGTCCTTTGCACATCATATTCATTCATTGCATCAAGAAATTAGGCAAAAGATCAATACTAGTAATAAACATTACAAAATTTTTGTAGACCAGCATAAACGATTCAAGGAATTCAATGTAGGGGAGTTTGTGATGGTCTGCATTAGGCCAGAGCGGTACCCTTAGGGAGCTGTTCGTAAATTACGCGCGCATAGCGTTGGACCATTTAAAATTATAAAACAAAACGGTCTCAACGCATATGTGGTAAATCTTCCACCTTACATAGGAATTAGTTCCACATTCAATGTGGAAGATCTAGTTACATTTCAGTGGAGCACCGATACATTGTCCAGTCTTTCACCGAACCAACCTGAGTCCCTAGACCTTTCCTTCGATACATGGCCTCTTCCCGACCCATCTTCCTAGCCGCTACCTCCCATGCCTACCCTTCCCATACCTAGAGAGGAGATAGAAGATATTTTGGACCATCAAATAGTATCGACGTTGGACAACGGGTTTCAAAAGTTCCTGGTTAAGTGGAAGTCATGCCCAACTTCAGACAGTACGTGGCTTGCTGAGGAGGAGCGTCAGAGACTTGATCCTGACATTTTGGAGTGGTTCAGGAGTTTCGTTTTGCTAGTGGCAAAACTTTCGCAGCTGGGTAGAGTTGATGGGGACATCATGCGCACACACGCGCCCCCCACCCTACGCACATACTCAATCAGAAGGAAGGCCCCACTATATATCTGGATCGATGACGACATCTATGGAGGACCTCTTAGCTAGGAGGCCGTGCTATGGATCATTGGAGTGGACCCGATCATCATGTGGATCCCACCATTGGATCTCACGATCGGGGCCCACTACCTTAGATGATGTAGGATTTTGAGTTTTGGTTATTATTGCTATTAGAAGCATCACGAATAATTTTGATTATGTTGATTAGTTATTATTTTTGTTACTTCGTCTCTAAGTCTTAGTGTGCACACATGGCGCCAGGGTGTCCCGTATCCATTACGATACAACCGTATTGGCCGATACGTAACGGTAACGGCTGACACTGTTGCGCGATACGGGGTCGAAACGGCCGTTATGGAATTCTGTGACCATAACGGCCGTTACGAGGCTGTTACGGGCCATAACGGCCGTTACGGACCCGTAACGGCTGTTACAGGCCTTGAAAAAAAAAAGAAAAAAAAAGAAAAAAACTTACCTTTTTCGTTTCTTCTTCTTACAATGGGGTTGCCGCGGCAGCAGCCCTTCCTCTCTCTCTCTCTCTCTCTCTCTCTCTCTCTCTCGATTCGGTCTCCTCTCTCTGCTCTCCGTCTTTTCTTTTCATTTTCCTCTCTCTTTTCTTTTCTTTTTCCAGCAAAACTGAACGGAATGGCGTGGCTGTTTCATAGCCACGCAGTTTTTTTTTTTTTTGTATAATCTGCAGTGCACGCTGCATAGTGCACACTCACTATTTTATTGCATGCGGTGGGGCTCAGCTTGATTTATGTATGGCAAATCCATGCAATTCATAATTTTTCAAATTCATTTTAAAGCATGATCCTTGAAATGAAGGGATCAAAATCTCAATTGGACCACGCAGTCGGGATTGAATGCCCGTCGTTAAAATCTTCTTAAGGCCCATTTTGTGATCCACCTAAGATTTGGATTAGCCTTATTTTTTGGTCCATGTCTTGAAATAAGTGGGCAAAAAGGATAGACCACATGGATATACAACAAATGCCATTTTATATATATTTTATATTTTTTCCTATTTACGCATTAAATATGGCCAATTTTTTTTTTAAAATTCGAAAAATCATTTTTTAATGATTGTTTTGCTGTATTAATCATGCCATGTGATGTGTTAATCATAGTAGAACATGTTAATGTGTATTTTACAGATTTGGGGTGCCATTTTATATTTTTTTCTATTTACGCATTAATTATGGCCCTTTTTTTTAAAATTCGAAAAATCATTTTTTAATGATTGTTTTGCTGTTTTAATCATGCCATGTGATGTGTTAATCACAGGAGAACATGTCAATGTGCATTTTACAGATTTGGGGTACCATTTTATATTTTTTTTCTATTTATGCATTAATTATGGTCCTTTTTTTTTAAAATTCAAAAAATCATTTTTTAATGATTGTTTTGATGTTTTAATCATGCCATGTGATGTGTTAATCATAGTAGAACATGTTAATGTGCATTTTACAGATTTGGGGTGCCATTTTGTATTTTTTTTTATATATTTTTTTCTATTTACGCATTAATTATGGCCCTTTTTTGAAAAATTCAAAAAATCATTTTTTAATGATTGTTTTGCTGTTTTAATCATGTCATGTGATGTGTTAATCATAGTAGAACATGTTACTGTGTATTTTATAGATTTGGGGTGCCATTTTATATTTTTTTAAATATTTTTTTTCTATTTACGCATGTTCGAGAAATTCCTCAAAAATAATTGCAAACACCTAATGTAAGATATTTTCATATTACATTCATTCTAATATATCTATCATTGATAGTAGATAGTTAGAAAATTAAATATATGAATTTTGTAATCAAATTCAAGTTATTTGGTTCATAAATTCATCAGACAGTCCGATACAAGTTTTCACCAAAGAGTGGACTGTTACACCGCCATAAACATGTTCCAATTTATAAACGAATGCATATTTGGAATGCTTAGAATATTCCGGATTTAATCCATATTTTTTTGGCAAAAATTTTTTTTGTGCCGTTACGCCCCCGTATTCGTATCGGTTTTGGAGGTCACCATTATGCCAACCGATACCGATACAGGACACCTTGCATGGCACAGCTTTTGGGGTTTAGGGTTTTCGTATAAATAAGCAATCCCATGTAGGTTTTTTTTCATTGAAGCTTATGAATAAAATTTTGCTTTTTTTTTTTCTTCTCAATCCCTCTGATCCACAACTATCCCAAATCATTCCCATCTCTTTCACCCTGCATCGACCGTCTTCTACAGCCCTCCCTTCTTCAGATTTATCCTTTTTTTTTTTTTTTGCCCAAGTTCTACCCTACAACAGATTTTCAGATTTTGGCCCACCAGAGGGGTTGAAACGTCGACGGAGCACCACGCACATACTGGAAGGAAGATTGTAGCGAAACTTGGTGTGAGAGTGAGCCTCCCCTGACCGACCACACCCAATGAGTTATTTTTCAGTTTCGTGGGCCCTACACATATGCGGCCAGACAGCCACACACGTGCGCCTAGGTGGGCCTGCTGTCCACACGTAGAATCCTTCTCAGGTTCTTCTTTCTCCTCTGTTTCTCTCCTCTCTCGCCTTACATCCCAAACCGTAACCCTAGAAAATCCTAGATTCTAAGTATTTCCAACTTTTGCAAACCCTAGGTTTTCCCTATTTGAAACATGGTGAATCTCTTGGATAGGGGAACAGTCCTTTGCAGGATTTGATGAATCGACACTCCATTGGGTATTGTTTGGTTTATAATTTTACTTGATCCAGCCCTAAACGTGTGTGGGCTTGGACCCCCGTAGATTCCCCTTGTTGAATGTTTGAACATATGTGGGACGTGATTTTTTTGTGATTGTTTAGAAATTGGTATGATCTAAAGCTTGAAATCTTGCACATCAAGGATTAATAAGCGACAATGTAAGCTACTCATATTGAAGGTTTTCAAAGGTTTTTTTTTTTTTTTTTTTTTTTTTTTTTTTTGTTATTTTTAGGATTTATTTGACAGTTGAGATTGATAATTAGTGTTTTAGTTTTCTTATTTTAGATGATGGACAATTTTACTTGTGAGTGGCATAGTTGTAATTATTCAGAATTTTTAATTATAAAAGCACATGGGGGGTGGAAGTCCAACCCTTGTGGAGTTATTGAGAAGAAGAAAAAAGAGAGAAGCTCTCTTGTGCGAAAGAATTTTTTTCGTGTTTTAGGGTTTGTGAGAAATCCTCCCTTCCAATTGAATTGTGGAAGGGTAGAGGCTTGTTTGGTGGTGGATTCTCTAAGGTGCTTCATTCATCTTTCTCTTCTTCAAAAGGTTTTCTTCTTATTCTCTTGTCTTCCTCCTTCCCCTTCTATTACAACCTTCTAAACACATCAAAACTCTACTCAATCCTCCTCTTTCTTTCCCTTTACCTAGCCATGCGTGGACTCGCATGTGAACATGCACGCACGTACATGTGTCCATATGGGCAGCCACGTGTGGGCTCTTCGTTTGGGGTTTTTCCTCTAAAACTTCCTAAACCCTAGATCCTTTGAATTCCTAAAAACCCCATATTACTAAATCTCCATCCATGAATACAAAACCCTAATGAAAATTTGAAAATTTTGTGAAACTTTCTCTAAACCAGAATTTTGCTTGCATCGTTGTCTATTCACGTGGTTGTTACACTACCCGCGCTAGATTGGTAGTTCCTACTTTCAAGCGGGTCACTCTTGAATTATTTTATATTTTTGTGCACCGCGTATGTGATAACCTAGGATATTCGTGTTATAAATCTGAATTTTTGAATTTATTATGTGGATATGCTTGGTTTTACATGTTGATTGCTGAAACTAATGTGTAATTGATCTCTCATCTTGCATCCTAGGATAGTTTCCATCATCCTACATCATCATAGCCTTAAGATTTAAGAAGACAATCTCTAGGATTATCTCAGAAAACTAGGGGGCTTTTGTGCTAGATAGGCAGATTCTGGACAACGCCCTTGTAGCCCTCGAGTGCATTGATCTCAAATAAAAAGAAGAAAAGCGGTTTGGTTTGTAGACTGGACATAGAGAATGCCTATGATAATGTAGACTGGGATTTCTTTGATTACATGCTCGGGAGGCTGGGATAAAGTGGAGAGGGTGGATTAAATCATGTATCCAGTCTGCTTTATTTTCCATCCCGAAAAACGGTTTGCCCAAAGGCTATTTCAGATCTTCTGGTGGTTTCAGTAGGATGCTTTGTAAAGGAGAGGAGAACAATCTATTTTCTTCGTTAAGGATTGCAGGTCTCCAAGATAGTGTTAGTCACCTTTAGTAACCGGATGATACACTTCTCTTCTATGAGGCGAATGCGGAGTTTGTTCGAAACTTGCGGAAGATCATGATGTAATTTGAAGCGGTTTCGAGTTTGAAAATTAACATGGCGAAGTCCAAGATGTTGGAGATGATGATCTTTTACGGTTTGCTAGCATATTCGGTTGTCGGGTTGGCTCATTTTCGTCGTTGTATCTTGGGCTGCCTTTTTGTATAGGGAAGCCGGCTAAACACTTGGTGGGATAAGGTGATTGAAAGGATTGAGAGGAGCTTTTATCCTGGCAGTGTAGAATAAGGCTCTTCCCAGGAAATGGATATGGAGATTTAGTGTAGAAGAGGGCAGGCTTTGGAGGAACCTTGGTAGGTAGGGCATTCTTTGTGAAACGATCTTCACTTTATCGAGCTTTTGTGGTAACATATTGTGAGTAGGGGTATCTCTCTTAGGATTGGGAAAGGATCGCAGTCTTGCTTCTAGGTAGATGTTTGGTGTGGGGATAGGGCGCTTTTAGGACATGTTTCCCTTGATTGCTCGGCTAGCCCTTGATCGTTTTGTTAGGGTGGTGGAGTGCTTTTTGGTGGTTGGTGAGCAGGCTGTCTGGTCCCCCCTGTTGAAGAAACTTGTTGGATGAGGAGTATGCCGAGTTAGTGGTCTTGCTGAATACACTTCGTCTATTAAGCCTGATTTGCATCAAGAAGACCGGATTACATGGTTAAGACATTGTTCTGGAAAGTTTTCGGTGAAGTCACTTTTTAGCTTAATCTCTGATAGCTCTCAAAGTATGCCGACCCTTCCTTTTTTCCGTTGGTTTTATGGAGCTCCCCCTCGGGTTGCAGCCTTCGTGTGGTTAGTAGGGCGGAAGAGGATCCTCACTATTGACAACTTACAAAGAAGAGTGCTCGTCCTTCCTAATATATGCATATGAACAATGAGGAATCGATTGATAATCTCTTCATTCATTGCTCTTTTGCTGCGAGAGTCTGGGGCTATTTCTTCTGTTTGTTCCACACCGATTGGGTAATGCCGAAAATGGTGGAAGATCTATTGTGGGCTTGGCATGGAGGTAGATTGGGTAAGTCCGGGGAAGCTGTTTTGGTGCTTGCTGATTATGGCGGTGTTTTGGGTTATTTGGGGATCTAGGAATGGGCGTTGTTTCCGGAATGAGGAGGGGGTAAATGAGGTCATCTTCAGAGTTAAAAAGTCTCATTTTGAACTAGGCAGTTTTTGTTTTGGCAGCTTTGGTTGTCCTATTATCTTGAGTTTCTTCTACTTTCCTTTGTCGGGCTGTATTCTTTTCGCGTTCATGAATTTTTTAATAAAATTTTGTCATCTCTCACAAAAAGAAAGAAGCTATAATAAGACTTCAGAAAAGTAAAATACTAACAGGAAGCAAATAATATTAAAGAAAGTAATTTGAAAATCTACATTATACGCATTAACAACACTCTTTCTGTTACTATGCCATGCTTTCATTATCCCTGGCATTGTAATAGTCAAGAATTGGCTATAGCTGCCTAGGTTACACAGGCCTAGATAATTGCCTGGTTGTGCAGGCAGCACATTACCTAAAACATAGTTTATTGACTGTGAAATGCAAACTAGTGGCCCTGTTTGGTTGCCACTTAAAAATGAGTTCATCTCCTTTAAGTTGTCTTATTATTATTATTATTATTATTATTATTGGTTAGGTAAGCTGGGCTTGAAACCGAGATCTCAATGTTGAAACATGCCCTGTCTTTGACTATCAGTGAGTTACAAGCTCGATTCTCGAACCCAGTTCATGTCATTGTAACTAACAGTAATTATGTATTAGAGATCATAGTTTACATAAAGACACATGATTACACATTCTGGACTCAAAATATTATAAAAAACTACTAGACATAGTAGGTTTGTATAGGGGCCCAGAATATTAATGCATTGATTTTTAAGAAATAATGCAATAGTTCAACACATATAATACACTAATTCAAAACATCCCCAGAGAGTGATCCCCCAATTTGTTTTTGAAAAAAAAGTCAGTTTTATTTTTTATTTTCTGGAAATTTGCAGGTATTGTTGGTATCATCTATAATAAAGAGATCCCCCCACAAAAATTTGGAAGAATGAGTTTTTGATGGTTTTTTATTTTCTAGAAATTTGCAGGTATTGTCGATAATATCCGTGATATTATCACATATCTTGATAACTCAATGCATTTATTTCAAAGAGTTGTCACCGATTATCCCATGATATAAAAAAAATCGTTCGATGTTGGCCATATTATCAATAATATTGACCGATAAAATGTTTTTTTATATTACATCCTGTTCCAGCATCGCTGACTTGGTATACAGATAATATCGGTGATACCAGGAACACTCCTGGGCTCGCCCACCTAGTGGGGCTGATAGAATATCTTGACAATGTTTCCCATTTTCTTGCTTTCTCTCACAACTCTTCGTAAGTTTTGACCTATGGCATTTTGGTGTACTGCTCTGATCTAACAATGAAAAGCAGGATTATGCTAACGACCCATCTTGAGCCTCTTTGGTCTGGTCTTTCCAGATCATGTGCATGTTCTCTGATGCATGATGCCTGTCCTATATAAAATATGGATTGGTTCTCTTGTCATTGGTATTAAGTACATCCCTCTATTATTACCGACACTTTACTGCATGATATAATGTGTATGTTCTAGGATTTTATGACCACTATTGACAATACACACGCACATATGAATGGGTTTATGCCTTTATTATTTCTTGAAATATTATGGCAAAATCTTTTAACTTCATCTTTATGTCATTACCTCAGGTTTCCCTGTGCTTAAATGTGGACTCCGTTGATTTTTTGTCATGGTTACAGCAGAAGGCCGGCATTGAAATATCCTCAGCTCTTTCTGTTGGGAATTCCGTTTATGGCAGGTTTTCTCATATCACAGCTTCACTCTAGTTCAGTTTATAAATGGACTACAGGCGTTAGTTCTGCCGCCTGCTGCAAAATATTATTATTTTTCATGCTTGCTTGAACTTGCGCATTGGTGTGCACACGCATCCTTGTGTTTGCATCTTTGGATTCATGTGTCTGTTTGTGTCAGCAAAGAAGTTATGGATTCCATGTTTTGGAGCTTTATATTGGGTTCTGTTATGCTTGATACCATTTTCTGAAACTTTCATGCATCTCATGTCTGCAGGATGACAACTTCTTGATTCACCGAATTACCAAGGATTCTTGAAACTATAACATTAACTAAATTTGACAAGGTCTCTCAGTTTATAACATTGGTTTAGATACTCACGTGCACCTCATTTTACTGGGCAGCATCATTTACAAGCTGCCAGAAGTCTACCAAAATATACATTCCCCCCAATTTTGTTTCAACATGACCTAAAACTCCAATTCCTAATTTTTGCAATGTGAACCTCAATAGAACATATAATCTGCTATTTGCATTTGGTTTTGAATCATACTGGAAACTGACCCTCTTTCTACAGAGCATTAACATATACCTTACAATCCAGATCTTGAAAAATCGAGTTGAAAGGACACTTACGGCTTACAATTTGAGCTGCACCATAACCTAGTCTGTGGTGCTTTTCTCTCAGAAGAAGTGATTTTAATCCCTTCAAAGAGTCCTTCGTTCCTTTATCTCATTTTATGATCAAAATTCCCTTCAAAGTGTCCATCGTTCCTTTTTCTCATTTTACGATCAAAATCCTTTGGGAAAGGATGCACACTCTCTACATCGAGTTTGGAAGTTGTTAAAAAAATGTGTCTTTAGTGCGCTCACAATAGACACAATTTGATGTTGTAAGCAATTTTGGTTTTCTTCTTAGTAGCTAGTGATGATAGATTCTCCTCCCTTTTCAAGATGTTAAAGGGTGTCTACACCAATTCCTGATGGTTACTGATTTCCTGGATATTTGGTAGTCCCTTCTCAAGACTAACTAAACCTGAACTTCGATTGTAGAAATGAGGTAAGCCGTTCCATACTGGTTATAGGATGTGGTTCTTTTCACCAAGAGGTTCTTTTTTGTTTTGTTGGCTTGGTGTGAGAGACTGGAATAGAAGTTGCAGTAATATTAATGTTACCACTGGGAGTCACGTTTCACCACTATCCAACCAAATTATGGATTCTTACTATTCTTTCTTGGGCAGCAAACAATCTTCATAATCTCATAGCTGTTTGTGATTTGATGTGGTTGCCGGATGGGGTTATTGCTCCCTCCATGGAAATCCACGGCCTGTTTGAAGAAACATATACTTTATCATTTTTTTTTAAAACAATAGATGCATCCTTGCAAAGGAGAATACCATTACTGATGGACTTGCTTACTTCACTTGACAATGTCTGAGTTTGTTATTTGAATGAAATTCTTGGTAGCCATAAAAACATAAAAGGTCTGAACTGGTTGTGATGTAGGACAATTAACCACTTGCTCTAAAAGCTCGAACTGTTAGAGTATGGAGAAGTAATCCCTTTATCTCATTGCCCAGGCCCCACGTCTCATGGGTTAGGCCCTTGGTCGAACCCCCCTCGTGGGCCCCAAATCACATGGGTACCGCCTCACACGAGCCACCCGAGTCACACGGGTGGGGCCCGCATCTCACGAGCCACCTACATCACATAGGCCGTCCACCCCGAGTGTGCCCCTGCATCTCATAGGCCGCCCCACTCGAGCCCGGTGTGAAAATGCCCCTGCATTAATCACCCCCGGTGAGGAGTCTCGAACACGAGACCTCCCGCTCTGATACCAATTTGATGTAGGACAATTAACCACTTGCTCTAAAAGCTCGAACTGTTAGAGTATGGAGAATTAATCCCTTTATCTCATTGCCCAGGCCCCACGTCTCATGGGTTAGGCCCTCGGTCGAACCCCTCTCGTGGGCCCCAAATCACATGGGTACCGCCTCACACGAGCCACCCGAGTCACACGGATGGGGCCCGCATCTCACGAGCCACCTGCATCACACAGGCCGCCCACCCCGAGTGTGCCCCTGCATCTCACAGGCCGCCCCACTCGAGCCCGGTGTGAAAATGCCCCTGCATTAGGTTGTTTGGGATTCATCTCTAGGCAAATGCGATTAATCCAAAATTTTATTCATTTCTTGGTTTTGTGTCTGGTTCAAGCTCGAAAATGGAAAATCCTTTAAGCTTTCTTTTGAAGTAGAATCTTTAAAGGTGAATAATGTGTCAGTAGCAGTAAGATTATACTGTAGTTTCACGAAGTGTGAAGCAAAGTGCTAGCAGATTCGTGCCTGCTTGCAGGAGCGTGAGTTCGAAGCGTGATTCGAGGCAGGAGTGGCTCCTAGTCAGAATGGTCATGCAACCAAGGATTATGCTATGCCATTATTTTGGACCATTCCTTTATCTGTTTTAAGTTCGTAACACAAAATCATTCTACTATGTCATCCACTAATATCTTATTCTAAGCTTAATAAAAACTTGATAGCTCAATTAGATCATTCTGATGTCGCCTGTCTAATTTCCAACAATCATCTCACATATTTTATATGTACATGTACATATACATATACATACATAGATATATAGATATGTATACATACATGTTTGTGTGTGCATGCGTGCGTGGGTGTGTGCCTGGTTTAAATCTTGGCGGATATGCATTTAATATCTAAATGCTTTTGCCAAACTGCTTTTAAACACTTCTAATATAGGTTTCATTCTGAACTTGTTTCTTGAAATGTAGGTCGTTATTTGCATCAAAGTTTATCCAAGCTGGAGATTGCATATTGAAAGTTCCCTACAGTGTTGTATGTTATCCTGGTTAACTTTGATAAAGGTGCAAATTGCAATAAGGTGCATCCTACATTTGTATGGATCCCAAAATTTATCATCAATTCCTTGTGATTCTACAGCAGATCACACCAGATAATATCATTCCAAAACTTGCTTCTTTCTTAAGTGATGACATTGGTGGTGTTGCACAGCTTGCTGTGGTTATTTTAGCAGAGCAGAAAAAGGGTCAGGTATAATTTTCTGAGCTGTTATCTTAACTTTCTTTGAGTAGCTAGACATACTTTTGAGGATGGGAAATTTTTTAAATGTGGAATATGATGCCATGGAAATAAAATGTTAATGCCAGAGAGAGATGAAGAACTGAGCAATTCTATTTCTTCTTTTGTGCAGGATTCTGAATGGGCTCCCTATATCAATTGTCTCCCTCGGACTGGGGAGCTACATAGCACGGTACACACATATATACTGTAGGGTAATGCTACAGATGCTTAAAGGGTGATCTTAACTTGTAATTGCACAATGTGTATTGTGTGGATTTTGGAGAGAGAAACCCGAACTCCATGTTTTTGCCATGTATTTGGATGCAAGTATATGTATTATGCACTAAACTTGAGTAAAACGACCTTATTCTTTAATTAATATGCTATAGGAGTCGCTAAAAATGGAAAATTAAAGTTCTGCAGTAGAATGTATACCCAGGTTTAAATGGCCAAAATCATAGAACTAAGGTAAAAGTCTAGGTTTCCCCATGGGAGGAGCGATAGGGACTCAATACTGAAAAGAGTGTCTCACCATGAAAAGAGTGGTCAGGTTGTAAAAGATTAATATGTATGGTCTTGCAATTTGCCCAATTTTTATCAAGTATTTGTAGTTATTTCTGTGACCCCCATTCTTAGATGTGGTTTGTAGTCATGTTTAACAGTTTATGTGTATGTTAGAAACAAATTACTGGTTGTTTACTAGTTTTCTGGCAATAAACTTTTGTTGGCCATGGTGTTTTCCCCTAAAGAGCCTTCACATCACCCTGTTTTTTGACCTTCTTCCCTGATATTCTCTGAAATCTGCCTCAATACAAGTGCTCTCGGCCTCTCGTATTCCCTCAAGCATTCTGATAGGTTAAGCTTCCCTTCTGTTGATAGAGGGATCCACTTTTGAATTGTCATAGTGACTTCTATCTTAATGCAGGTAACCTCCACCTCTTCACTGCAGATCACCTTAGAGTCTACCTCGAAGACTTCTCCACACCGAGAACTCGGTGTCTGGATGATGTCTGGCTCCCAGGCATATATAGTGAAATAACAGACCCAAGTTGCTCTTCCACCTTGTCTACATGAAGGGTTCCATCATTTCAGATTCACCTGGGAGAATTTGTTGCGCTTCACCCACAATTGGCAATATCAGAAGAACTCTTTCAACTGGAGAACTCCCATTAGAATTGCAGACATCCAGTTCTGATTAACGCACTGAGTAATTGACTATCTATAGGCTTTCCCCAAAACTACTACTCTAATCAAGCAAGCTCAAGTGAAACCCCTTGTCCCTGTTGCAACTTTGTCACTTCCTAGTCAACTTTTCCTATCTTCTAACCAGGGTCTGGCATGATAAGCAACTTCCCTTTTATAGAGCTTCCTTGAAGGAAGCTCCAAAATAGATTTGGTTCTGGTGAGCACTGGTTGGCTGGCTATTAAAAGCGTCTCTGACTATCCTGCACCCTACTTTGCAAGGCCAACCAACTGAATTTTGCTGCAAATCTCCTCTCATTGAAACTATTCCTTTGAAGCTTCATCAACATACTCGAATGTCCTTATCATCACCATCACCATCACCATCACCATTACACCATCACCATCACCATCACCATCACCATCATCATCATCTAAGCCTTATCCCAATTAATTGGGTCGGCTACATGAATCTTGTTCCTCCATTCAACTCTATCAAGGGAAAAACTTCCAGTTAGACTGTAGGTCATCAAATCTTTTCTTACCACCTCCATCCAAGCCCTTTTGGGCCTTCCCCTAGCCCTTTTAGAGCCTTTAATTTGTACCAGCTCACTCCTAACCAGCAGGGTTCTTGGTCTCTGTTGCACATGATCAAACCATCTAAGTCTCCTTTCCCTCATCTTATTACCTATTGGTGCTACTTGTAAGTTCCCTCCAATGCATTCATATCTAATTCTATCCTTCCTCGTCTTGCCACTCATCCATCTCAACATCCTCATATCAGCCACACTCATCTTACGAACATATTGTTCTTAACTGGCCAACATTCTCTCCCATAAAGCACTGGTGGTCTTATTGCTATCCTATAAAAATTCCCATTCAGTTTGAGTGGTACACGACAATCACATAAAACTCCAGAGGCATATCTCCATTTCTTCCACCCAGCTTGAATTCTAATCAACATACTCAAATATGAAGAAAGCAAATTCACGCAGTTTTTGGGAGACCCTGTCTCTTGGAGTGACAAAAAGAAGTTTTTGGCCTTTCTGAGGATCTAATAGAACTCCTTGATGTCCTAACTTTGGTCAAAGATTTTCAAGTAGAGGGAAAAGAATCCTCTAAAATCTCCTTTCAAGATCACTTTATTTCCTTTGTGCGCCTAACATTCTCCTTGCCATGTTTGTCACAATCTTTGCATACTCATTAGTTGGCCACATATTTATGGAAAAAAAGTGAATACGTTAAAATTTTCCAAGGATCCATGTTCAACATACATGTGTGGTCGACTTGATGAGTGGAATAGCCTGATTTCGGGGTTAGGTAATCTGCACATTGGGATCCACCTTATGTATGGCTTGTATGTGGTCACATGTAAAGGTGCATGTGGGCTTAGCAGAACTCCAAATTCTGATGGTAGACATTGTTGGAAGGGCCAGCCAAGGTATTATGTAATGATATCGGCCGACGTATCGGTAGCTTGCTGGCCACTATGATAAGGCCCTGTAACGGCCAATTTTTCAAAAGAAAAATCTAAAAAAAAGAAGATAGTGCGAAATCCAAATATGAATTCTTTTTCAGTTTGGACATGTATTTGATGGTGTAACAGGCTATTCTTTGGTAAGAATGTTGTTTGTTGAACAATGTTAGCTCGACCTGCTGAAAGTCGACCAGGTGAAAAAATGAAGAAAGTGATGGTTTGCCCCTTTTGATATTTCCCAAAATGGTCACTCTGCTTCGATTCATTGAATCCTATTCAAAATTTGTGTTTTGATCCTCAAAATAGGTGTAGATCATCATCTAGTTTAGCATTAGTTTCTAAGCTTCCTTCATGGTTGAAATGGAAAGAAGTGGATAACGAGAAAATAATTGAAAACAAAAGTTCTCAGAATGGGCCCTTCATGGTGGTACTGGAATGTAACGGCCGTATCGCCCTCATAATGGTGCTGATGCGGGGCATATTTGCTCATATCCTCTTATATGGGCTGAAACAGTCCATTTTGTTCATGACAGACTGATTCAACCCCATATCACTAACGGACCAAATTCCTTTTAGGGCCTGTTTGATTTTCCAAATCTTTGGTAAATACCCTGTAAATGGGTAATAATTATTTCCTTATGTATTTATAGCATTCTTCCCGATGCTTGATTTGACTGCCTACTTTTTAGACATAAAAACCAAGAACGCTGCCAAATATTTGTGGGTCCAACCGTGATGCATGTCGCTTATCCACACCATTCATCCATTATGCCAGCTGAATTTATGGCATGAGCCAAAAAAAGAGGTACATCCAAAGCTCAAGTGGACCACGCCACAGGAAAAAGGGAATCAAACACTTCCCGTTAAAAACTTCTTGGGGCCACAGTTTCTTTTGGTGTGGACCACTTGGTGCGGCCAACACTTCAAATCCTTATGAAGTGCTTTCTTGCATTTAGTAGCAATATGTTTTTGGAATTGGATAACCACTATCCTCCTCTTCTCCATTTGTTTCAGTTTTAGCTAGGACAAGGCTGTGATGATGATAATCATAATGATGTCATGTAACCTAGTTTGACTAATAAAAAGAGACATTGACAGATAGTTGTTTTCAAGAACTGTACCCATATATCAACATGTTATCACCTGAGATCATTACCTTCCAATTGGGTCTTTGAAGGATGAGAGTTTTCTGCTAGATATTTGACAATAAAATTCATGTAAATCATTTCATGTTAGATATTGACAAGAAATTGTTAACTGATTTCAGATATTTTGGACCAAAGATGAACTGGAGATGGTTCGACAGAGTCATATATATCAAGAAACTATCAACCATCGAGCTTACATTGAGAAAGAATTTTCGAAAGTCAAACCAGTATGTGTATTGGATTATGTGTCCTTGCCTCATGACACTTCATTTATTCACATTCAGATGAATTTCAGGGTCAGTTGTGTTATCATGAATTCATGATTGTGCTGGTTACTTGGTTTTAGATTATTGATGTTGTGAAAGGTGAAAGGCTTCTCACTTCCTTACCTTTGGAACTTTTTTTTCCCCTTCATCTTGGAATACTTATTGTGGTTCTGATTTTGTATTTTTTAATTGAAAGTAGTGTAATATGTTTTTAATTGAAAGTAGGGTAATATATTTACCAAGGTTTGGTGTATCGTCTAATACGGTTACATTGGCCCAAAACAGCCTGATATAGCATACGGGGATGATACAGGGTGATATGACCCCGCATTGGTTCTGAACAATTTGATATGCAAAATCCAATTTGCAAAAGAAATGGGCCATGCATTTTTTAAGAAAGATACGTATTTTATCGAAGGCATGGATGATGAATCTACACCAGAAGAAAACAAAAGAAACAAAAGCCAAATAGCATAAGAAAATACAACAACAAATTTAAAAGACTCCAAACCACCTGCCTATGCGATAATATCCATTTTTTCCCTGCAGAAAACTGCCTGTGGACCCTTCCACCTATTTTGAAAGAACATACCATTCCTTTCTACCCAAATGGCCTAGTGGTTCACGAGAAGGGATAGGCCTCCCCAACATCCTCCACTTATCACCCGCACCACCACCATGCCAAGCAAGAAACATCTTGCTTATACCTTTGGGCATTCACCCAACTCCTTCGAATAGGCTTAAAACCATATAGCCGACTTCCTTGGCCCAAGCACAATGGATAAATAGATGATTGATTGTCTCGGGCCCTTCACATCCTGCAAACACATGACGCATGCATTGCAAGCGATCAACTGCCTCTTTTGGAGATTATCCACCGTGAGGACCCTATTTTTGCCCATAATCCAAGCAAACTTTGGTTAATCTATTGTATGTTGTTAGTGTGGTTTGTCAATTCATGAGGTTAATCTATCATAATGAAAATATATCCTAGATTTACTTGCAAAAACAAGTCCTCTTGGGGCTAAGTCAGCCAATATAACAATGGATCTTCATCATAATCTGGAGAGTGATGAAGGAGACGTAGTTGAAGACCCAAGAAGGTATAGAAGATTGGTTGGAAAACTTATTTACTTGACTATTGTCAGGCCATATGCTGTTAGTGTGGTTAGTCAGTTCATGAGTTTTCTAAGAATTTCACAATTTGACGCAATTGTTCGGATTTTGTGGTGTCTTAAGGGAATTCTATGTTAGGGAATCTTATATAAGTGACAAAATTATCTCTAGGTTACCGGGTATTCTGATGCTGATTGGGCAAGTTCTTTCTCTGATAGGTGGTTTACAACTGGATATCGAATGTTTGTGGGAAGAGATTTGATCATGTGGAAGAGTAAGAAGCAAAGTGTGGTAGCAAGATACAATGTAGAAGCAGAATATAAGGCCATAGCACATACCATATGTGAGCTTGTAAGGGTAAAGGTGTTATAACAGATGGGTTTTGTTTAACTTTGCCAATACGATTGTTTTATGATAAGCAATAGCTCATATTGGAAACCAATGTTTTAAATAGTGAATAGCGTGTAGCATAGCATTCCTTCCTATGAAGCGTGAGGCTTAAGTGCTCTATTTCTAGATTTTCATTAAGGTTGTGCCAAATATTGTGAAATTTGATGATATTTTGCACTAAATTAGTTCGATTAATAATGAAATTTTATGACATTTGGTGCAACAAAAAAATATAAAATAATAGAATAAGCAAAAATTAAGCATAAAGGTAAAGAAAGATCAACCTAACTGATTTAATACTATTACTTATATTATTTTACTAAAATCATTGAAAAGATTAACTACTTTTTACTAAAAAATAAAAATTGTAACAAATATAGAAAAATTGATTGAATTTAATGTTTTAGTGAAAAATAAATTGTAACGTAAGCTGAGGAGAGTGTACCATAAGCTATGTATTGTGTAGTGTAGGCTACACATGATCGATGTTTTCAATATCAGTATTGAGAGACGTATCACACCCTTGGTATATGGAAACATATCAGGTATCGCATACACATCTATCACTGTTTTTAGGAAACATTGGGAAGTTGGTCGATTTTACAATGAAACTTTAGGGGATGTTAAAAAAGACATCATTACACACTTAGAAATCAAATCGAAGCTAAAAAAAGTGCACATAATGATTTTTCTTTGTATAGGGTTCTAAACAATGTGTTGTTTGACAGAAGTGATGCAACTATATTCAAAGCAGTTCATATTATTTATAAATCTAAGAACACAGGCATGAAAACACAAATAGTACATTTAAAAGCCAAAGAAGAAGAAATATACTTGTGATGCGCCTCAATGCATATGTGCATTTGTGCCTCAAACCCACATGTTGTGCTGCTGCTCAAAGTCATCTCCATCTTGATGGGGCTGAACATAATATTGCTCCTCCATTAACCAACAATGCTATGCCCAAGCCATAGTAGAATGATACCAGCACAGATACTGTCTGACATACTGTTGATACTCATCCTCTCCGAACTAGATTAGTATGCCCATCTGTGTGCACCACACAATCGTCACAGTTTATAGCTGATATGGATTTAAATCTGGATATGAGGTGGGAATATATGAAGTTCTTGAATACATTTGCTGCCCATATCCATACATTGGATATCCGTGCCCATACGTGGAAGCGTACTTCTGCCCGTAATCGAATAATGTGTACTATTGGAGTCGCTTGTTGCATATCCATGTGGTCCATAACCATATGATCTATATGATCCATAATCATACATGACATAGTAGAATGATACCAACGAAGATACTCTTTGACATATTACTCATCCTCTCCAAACTGGATTAGTATGCCCATCTGTGTGCACCACACAATCATCACCGTTTATAATTGATATGAATTTGGAGTTGGATATGAGGTGGGCATATATGAAGCTCCTGAATACTTCTATTGCCCGTAATCAAATAATGTGTACTATAATGGAGTCGCTTGTCCCATATTCATGTGGTCCATAACCATATGATCCATAATCATATTGTGGCATAGAACTAGAGCTGCCTTGCCCACTATCGATGTCCATGGACTCCATGCTCCATGCTAAAAAGTCCTTAGTGCCACTCAGTTACTTCTTCTTATGATGATTGTAAGCCCTATTTTGGACAATATGAGAACGAGAACCATGGTCTTCGTTCTGGGTGGCATTCTCAAAATCACTCTTCCCCAATGAAGGAGCTAAGAGGCTCGAGTCCAAGTCCGACTCTGAGTCTTAGTTTGACTCTCATCACGTACGTCATTGCAAGTTTGCAACCACCAACTTCATCACCACTACCAGGCCCGACTCCTCCATTGCTCTTCATATCATGCTATCGGTGTCAGATAGAGTATGATCACCACATATCCCATGAGATGGTGATTATTGCTGGCTGCATTCTGTACTTGTCGTCAGTGGGTCGAAAGCTTTTAGGGAGATTTAGGCTCTTCTACAACTGCATCAACGTCGATACTTTGTGATGCTCCCTCCTCTACCATATTCGATTCTGGTCGACTAGCTGCTTGATCCGGTTCATTTGAGTTAACCCACTCGAAAAGTGGGCCATCTTCATCTCCTTTGTAGAATGTATGACGACTGATCATCATTAAATCCAACAGGCTCTCGTTTTCTTTTCTTGCACCTTTTGCCCATAACAACCCCTCTTGAAGCCTGATATTGTAGTGGCATAATACTAAGTTTTAGAGCCTCTCATAACCCAATCCATTCCCCCCCTTTGTGTGAATGAGAGAGAATGTGCTCTAGTTTTGCTCACATGGTGATGAAGACACCGTTTGTGCTAGTACGTGAATAGCTAATCGTTGCAATGTCTTATAGTTGCTCCTGTACATGCCCACCATTCGACTGCGAATTGATCATTTTTTTTCTGTTACATTCACATGTAATTTTAAAACATGAAAACTAACTTTCAACTAATGCAACAACTCGTATGGCATCATCGTCTTCCTTAACTCTCTCATGGCCTCGCACCTAAACATGCCCTCTGCAATCCTGAAAGGTGACAACTTTTTGATGAAGTTTAATAGTTATTGTCAGTGTAAAGCATTGTAGGAACTTAGCAAAGACTTAAATGCAAAAAAAATGTTTACCTTGTTCTTGAAATGGGCTTTCCCCATAGAATTGGGGAACAACTTCTTGTAGATTTCATGCAACGCCCTATTTAAGCTATTATCCTCGTTGAGCCTACGACTGTAGTTGTACTTGAAGTTCAGGCAGTATGCTGAAACCCAATACGATGCACATACTTACGTATTAGTGTCAAGAAAAGAACAAATACAAGTCGATACTATGCAAGTAATTAGTAAAGTATTGAAACATATAGAAAATTAAATCTAATTACTTACCAGCCTTATGAAGTGGGTGCTTGGGAATCCTTTTATAGTGGTCATCAATTATTTTGTTCTCCCATTGATATGAATTTGGGGAGTTAGCCTTGATGGCCTCTTTCATGTATTGCATGGACTCATATGTGGAACCTATCAATGGATGTCTTATCATCCACCGTCCTTAGCTCTTTATATATAGGCTCTAAAATACCCACCACATCGCACACGTGGTCTCAGAACAATCTCTTCAATCCTCCATGCTGCCTTTTGGCATTCTGAATTCATTGCGAATACTCCCTAGAGCTAAAGTGCTATCTCAATTCTCAGCCGTGCCTGTGCTTAGGAGGCTTTCTAAGGCGATGAAATTTATGGTGAACCGTGTCACCTTGGGCCGTAGTAAATTGCCACCACACCTCTCCCGCATCTCGACTAACAGCTATGTGTGATTGTTGATGAAATTTGTAATTGCTCGATCATCGACAAACATTCTTAACTGTAGGCCTTTGACCTATTTCCTTAAGCATCAAATCAATACAGTGGGCTGTGTACGGGTTCTAGTATAGGTTGTAGTTTTTCATAAACTCCACCTTCACAAATGCGATCCCATTGTTTGTGACAAACTGTACCACATTCTCTCTCAACCTCCATCAGCCCATAGATGCAACTTGAGTTTTATTTATTTATCTTATTTGATGCATCAATAGACTTTAGGAATATGATCATTCCCCTGTAGTAGACCATAAAATTTATTATGGACATCTTCATCGTTCCCTTCCACCCGTCACACATTAGCATTGCCTCATATGTCTCCCAGACGGCTCAACCCATTAATATATCGACGCATGTCATCAACCTTGTTGTTTAAGTACCGCCTCATAATCCTACGTGGCATAGGTGACACCACACCTTCACCCCCACGCTGCACTTTAGTGACCATATTCTTGAAGTGCGGGCTTTCTGTTGCATTGATTGGAACATGGTCATTAAAAAAATAAATTGTCACAAACTTCCTCACCCTCTTTCTCACATTCTCTCCACTAAACAAATCCTTCAGCTACTTCTGCTTTCCTTCCTCCTCTCTATACATTGCTAGATATAAAGGTATATCCGACATTGCTTACTACCACCGCGGCAAAAATTACCCAACCCTTGAACCCCCCTCCTACTACCATCAATTCCTCGACTGTTGCTCCTTGCTACTACCCCCACCAACCTCCTGCATAGACCCCTCAAAAGTGGCACACTCGTCTCACACTGCCTCATTTGATCTAACCCCACTTCTCCTATAGCGATTCATCAATAGCACATCTATGGTTGGGATCCTTATACTTGTCCTCCACCTCTACTTCCTTGAGGCTTTGCCCTTGCAGTGTTAATTCCTCTCTAAACTCCCCCTCATGCCCAACATGGTCATCTATGATTTTCACCCATTTCCTCAATACCTCCTTTATTTTCGCTCTCACCTCTCTTGGAACCCCTCGGCAACATTCCGAAACCCCCCCACCCCTTCAAACTCCCAACTAGGCGTTCCTTCAAAGGACACCCCTCTGCTCTTCGACCCATACCCATAATATTTACTGTTGGATCTGTGTCGATTGTCAAAAAGTGAGGTTAGTTAATGTTGGGTGGACTCCCTTTTCCAAGCATTTTCTACCTGCAAAACTACATTAAGCAAACATGTTGTTAGCACATTCAATATACGAAATACGTAAATATTAGGCATATATAACTGCTGGTCAATCCAATTTTTGTCAGTTATTTATTTATTTAAAATTTTTAATTAAAAAATATTTTTTTTCTAAAGTGATGCTTTCGGAATTCCCCCAGTTTCCCCCAATTTCCCCAAAATTGAGAATAGTTATTGATCAATCTAAAACTTATGAAAATACTCGAAAACACTTGAATATTAAGGCTAAATAACCCCTAATCAATTTGATTTTAAAAAATAAAATTTAATTATCTTTTGATATTTTTAATTTAAAAAAAAAATATATTTTTTCTAAAATTCCAAAAACTTCCGTCAATCTATACATCAGCCTTTAGCCACTCTAATGTGATTTTCCACTCTCAAATTGCAAGTTAAATGGGGCAAAATTGGGGTTTTGGATTTTTTCTAAAATTCTCCAATTTTGGAAATTGGAGGTTGAAATCCATGATTGAGCATGCAAAACATGCAAAGTCATGGATTTTCTTCTTCATTCTACTGATTCCAACTGATTTACAGTAAAAAGAAAGATTAAAATCGAAAAAACTCCACTGTTTGCAATTCGGGCCCACTTGCTCTTTAATCTTAATTTCCACCCCCAAATATCCCCGTTTCTCTAAAAAATGGAAGAGGTTTGGTTAAAGTCAGCTTAGGAGTGGATTACAAGCAAAAGATTTTAGGAAAAACTATCATTTTTGAGATTGTTTTAAGCTATAAAGGGGACTTGTGGTTGGAATGTATCGCATGGTATCGTTGATACGGGGGAGAATTTAACTGTGATATTTTCAATATCGCAGCGATATTTGTTGATACAATGCGATATATCGGGCGATACCTGGAAGTTATTAGATTTTTGGGTTGTTTGTATCCCCTCGATAACATCTATGCTCCAGCTTGAGGAGAAGTGTTAAAGCTAATTAATATGGGTCGTATGGTCTTACAACACAACTAATCCTCTCTTTCCATCCGTTAGTTCCTCTCCTTATGCATATTTTATATTTTCAGGGGATTATAATGTAAATTGTATAAAGTATGGGGTATTTTTGGTATTTTGGTTTTATGACTTAAGTAAATAAAAACAAGAGGTGTCTAACCCTAACCTCTCCTCTTTTCCTTTTTTTTTTTTTTCCTCATGCCGCCTCTTCTCTTTCTCTTATATCATGAACTTTCACTTCTCAATTGATTTTTGTGGCAAATGGCAAACTAAATTGGTTTAGTATTAAGTCATGTCCTATGCTTCAGGCTCTTGAACACTTCCATCAAAATTTCGAAGATGTAACAATCGAGAGTTTCATGCATGCATATGCGACAGGTATGAATCTTTATGTGATTGCACATGGAATTCAAAATCTTCTTCGATTCCTTTCTAGGCATGCAATTGTTATAGTACTTGTCTCCTCCACTTGCATCCTTGTCTTCATTTGCTTTTGTATCCATTCTTGAAGTTTTTCACTTATGGTGAAATCTTTCATTCTTCCATTGCAAGATGTTTTAATTATTATGTTCTGGATGAATCAAGACTTATTTGAATGTTGTTGTGTTTTCGTCGCTTGTGACATCTAGATAAATTTGGTAGTGGTTTTTCTAGACAACCATGACTTGGGTGTGATGCATTATAAACAACTCAAATTAGGCTTTGCTCCGTTCTGCTATGTTGCCTATGGAGTACGAGCTAGTTTGTACTTTGTATCCTTGTGCTCTTTTTAATGTTATTAGTTCGTTAACAATAAAGTCAACTTTTCAACATGTCAAAGAACTTAGAGAGTTCTTGAGATTTGGACATTTCAAAGCTGAATCAATCGATTCTTTCTTGGTAAAAGCATCACTTAAGATTACAATTTCTTCAGATTTGCGTTTTGTGTCCATATTCAAATATCAATTCACATGTTTTGTGAGAAACTCTACAAGAGGGTTATAATCAAGGCATAGGCAAGAAAATAATTGGGTGGTAAAATTTAAAAGCTTTAGGAATGGTTAGAGTTACATGTAGTGGTAGTACTACGCACATTACATGCCTATAATGCCATTGATTAGTTGGGAAACTACATCTTCTTAGTTGATACTTTAAACCTTTTTCTAAAGACTTGGGCTTCTACAAGCCTTTGTTTTGTATCTGCTTTGCATAATAAACACAACGGTGGCCATGGTGTCATGATGATTTCCATTTTGCCAATATGTGCCGTTGTGTTTTAGCCATTTTACATATGATAATCACCAATGTTTGAAATATCGGTATCGTGCAATGTATCGTACCCTTGGGTTACAAATATGTATTGGTAATCACACGGGATATATCGTTTGTATCGGATAATTTATCGCACTTTTTGGGAAACATGGGGAAAACGATTGAATTTTTCAATGAAACTTCGGGATTGTTAAAAAAGACATTAATATACACTTTTAAAATGATAACATTTCAAAAGAAAAGTGCACATAATAGGTTTCCTTTGCATAGGATCCTAAGCTATGTGTTGTCTGACTAAACTAAGGCAACTATATTCAAATATAATGCACAACATTTATAAATGTATTAAGACATGTATGAAAACAAAACCAATTCATTCAAAAGCAAAAGATATAGTAAAAATTGAAAAACATACCAATCAATGATGTGACTGGCTATAGCCTAGTCCCGCAGAGTTGCACGGTGGCTCGTAATCATCGTCTCCATCTTGACGGGGCTAGGATTAATAATGTTGCTTCATAAATCAACATTACCGTGCCCAGGTCATAGTAGAATGGTACCAATTAAGATACTCCCTGACATAACATTGGTACTCATTCTCTCCAAACTGAACCAATACTCCCATCCATGGGTACTGTGCAATAGTTACAGTCTGTGGTTCATATGGATCTTGGATGGGCATAGATGCAGCTACTGGGTTATCCATTTCGCCCTCCATATCCATATTGCTGCTCATATCCCTGCCCGTATGCGAGTCTTGACTGTAATCGAAAAGTGATGAGCCATAACCGCTGGAGTTGCTCCTCGCATATCCACTGGCTTCATACAGTATTTTAAATAACGTGTAGCATATAATGTAGCGTTTGGCCTTCTATAGTGTATAGCGTAAGCTACATAATACTTAATATTTTTTAATTAAAATAATAGAAAAATATGATGAAATTTACAAAATGTATAATTTCTATGAGTTATTGACTACGAATCTGAATCATCAACCACATATTTCCATGCAAAATCTCTTTTTCTCTCTCTGCCTTTAGACATCTAAGTGGGACCTCCTTTTTCATTTATTGAAACATCACAAATTCATGATATAGACTACTATTTGGATGGTCCGGATTGATCTAAGTGCTCTATCCACGATATGGACCATAATTTGGATGGTCTGGATTAATTTAATATAGTGCTACATGTGATAGGGATAAGTCATCACCATTTAAAAATATGTGATAAACTAATATAGAAAAACACTTTAAAAAGGAGATTTCAAGTTGCTTATGCTAAGTTATACACTACGTTATGCTACATGTAGCGTACGCTACATGCACTGTAGCTTACGCTACTAGGTAGTTACACTACCTGCGTATGCTACGTAGCATTTTAGCTATGCTACGTAGCATTTTAGCTACGCTACACATGCCCTGTAGCTTACGCTACCATGGAGTTACGCTACCTGCGTACGCTACGTAGCATTTTAGCTACGCTACATGCTATGCTACGAGCGTCACTGAAAACATTGGCTTCGTATCCATACGCCACTGAAAACACTGGCTTCATATCCATACCCACACTATGGCACATAACTCGAGCTACTCTCATGTTTTTGTGATCCATATCCATGCTGTGGCCTATAACTCGAGCTCCTCTCCCTCATCCATAATCCAGATCTTGAGCGACCTCACTTTTCACAAATGATTGTGCCTCTTATGCATGTTGCCAGTAGCTCCTCAAAATTAGAAAGCTTATGGGTTCGTTTTTTCTTTTGTCGCCTCTGACGCTCATGTCTTATTGTAGATAAGATGGGGCCGTGGTTCTCCTACACGAGAACCACGGTCAAGGTCTTGTGTGGCATGATTGATGTCGCCCTCCCTAGTAAAAGGGTTAAGAGGTATCTGAGACTGACTCCCACCCTCATTGCCACCGTCCCTTTCACCATCATCACCATCATTGCTACTGTCATCAGAGTCGCCATCACCGGACCCACCCCCTGCATTACTCTTGGTGTCGGGTAATGTCTCCCCACCATGTCCCACGTGATAGTGACTGCCGCAGATTGCCCTCTGGACCCTTCGTCAATGAGTTGAATGCCTCATCAGGAGATCTTTGCTGCTTCACATGTGCATCAATATCGATCTCCGGACCATTCGTCAATGAGTTGAATGCCTCATCAGGAGATCTTTGCTGCTTCACACGTGCATCAATATCGATCCCTTTTTTCGCTGCCTCTACTGCAAAATGCGGTTTCAATCACCCATCTGAAGTATCTAAATCATTCGACCTAACCCACTGGTAAACTGGGTCCTTGTTCTCATCCTCAATATATGAATGATGTCTGATCGCCATCAGGTCCAGTGGGTTCTCTTGTGATTTTCCTTTTCTTTCAGATCAGAGCAGCCTCTCTCGTAGCTTCATATTGTAGTAACAATACACTAGCTTTTGAAGCCTATTGTACCCCAGTCTGTTGCGCTTATTTGTGTGGTTGAGGGAGAATGTGCTCAAATTTCTTTCACAAGGTGAAGAGGAGACCGTCTGCGTGAGTAGACAGACAACCAGCTGCTATAAAACCTTGCAGTCAGTCCTGTTGATGGCCCACCATTCACTTGCAAAATTTAAAGTTATTTCATTAGTTTCAAATTTACAAAAAAAAAATATGTAAACTAACTTTGAATGTAACAACTCACATAACATCATGGTAGTCCTTGACATCATAGTGGCTTGGCATCTGAACATTCCTACTGCGTTGCGGAATTTAAGTATCTTTTGATGGCATATCAGAAGTATCTAAGTCATTTGACCTAACCCACTGGTAAATTGGGTCATCGTCCTCATCCTCAATATATGAATGTTGTCCTATCGCCATCAGGTCTAGTGGGTCCTGTGCTTTTCTTCTTCATTTGAATCGAGCAGCCTCTCTCGTAGCTTCATATCGCAGTGGCAATATACTAGCTTATGAAGCCTATCATACTTGTTTGTTGTGTGGATGGGAGAGAATGTGCTCCAATTTCTTTCACAGGGTGAGGAGGAAACTGTTTACACAAGCACACGAATAGCCAACCATTGTAAAACCTCGCAGTCAGTCCCGTATATGGCCCACCATTCGCTTGCGAAATATAAAGTTATATCATTAGTTTCAAACTTGAAAAAAAATACTAATGAAAGCTAACTTTAAATGTAGCTACTCACACGATATTGGTAGTCCTCGACATCATCGTGGCTTGACACTCGAATATTCCAGCTGCATCGCGGAATTTAACAATTTGTAAATGGCATATAACAGTCAAGGATAGGTATGGAACCATTAAGATGCAGATATGGAGAATGTAATTGCAAAATATATTTACCTCAATACCTAATGTGCCTTTCCTTGGATATTCACGGAATAAGTGCTTGTACACGTCATGTACAACTCTTGTGCATTGTTAGTGTAGAGTTTTCGACTGTAGTGGTATTTTGGATTTAGGAAATACGTTAAAAGCTAAATGATTCAAATATTTAGACATCAATAACAAAATACTGACGGATATAGAAAAAATCATATAAGTATTTACTAGCCTTATGGAATGGGTGGGAAATTGTCCTCTCCCAATGGTAGCTTATTATTGTATGCACTCACTTATATGCATTGGGGGCTTTAACATTGATATCATCTTTCATCAGTTGTATAGAGGCATACAATGACCCATTGATGGATTTGTCTCATTGTCCACTATTCTCAACACTACATAGATGGGCTCCAGAATACCCACTACACCGTGCATGCGATCTCAAAACGCGTTGCTCAACATAAGCTCTTCAATTCTCCAGGTTACTGTATTTCCTCTCCTATTCTAATCTACGTAGTCCTCTCCCAATGGTCTGTTTCGAGTGGTAGCATGCGGATGCCAGATCTACAGTAAGTTTCGAGGATGTACATGGAAGCGAGAGGGAAAAAAAACTAAAAAAATTAAAGGACATGTTTAGTGGAGGGAATGAAAGGAAAAAGGTTGGGAAGTATTTGGATGATGAACACGAGGGGATGAAGAAATATGTGGATTCACGTAAATAGTCATGGGAGATGTGCAGCTGCACAGTCATGTGTCATAGTTGGACCAGACCAATGAGTATGTCGGTCATAAATTTTGTGGTCTATAGCACGGGACATGAAATGTTCCTAAAGTCCGTCAATGCAAGTGATTAAATTAAAAATGTGGACTACATTTACAAATTAATGCACCATGTCATCAAAAATGTCGGGAAGAAGAACATTGTGCAATTTGTTATAGATAATGGGAGTGCACTTTTCAAGGTAGGGAAGGACATACAGAACAAATATCATATGTGTTGGACCCCATGTGCAGCACATCGTATTTATCTCATGTTAGAGGCGATCGGGGATAGGCCGTCAGTGAAGACCGTTATTAGTGATTCATGGCTCATCACTACCTTCATATACAACCACACATGGTCATTAGTCGTGATGTGCGAGAAGTGTGGTGGGGATATAGTGCACCCTGGGGCGACATAGTTCGCCACAAATTATATCACCTTAAATAGCCTCCTCAGACACAAGCAAGGGCTATGGGACGTTTTCACCTCTCAGGACTACGCAGATTGAAATAGGAGAAGGAATAGAGTAACCTGGAGAATCGAAGAGCTCGTGTTAAGCAATACGTTCTGGGATCGCGTGCGCGGTGTAGTGGGTATTCTGGAGCCCATTTATGTAGTGTTGATGATGGTGGACAGATGAATCCATCGATGGGATCGTTATATGCCTCCATACAACTGATGAAAGATGTTATCAAGGTTAAAGCCCATAATGTATATAATTGGGTGCATGCAATAATAAACAATCGTTGGGAGCAGACACTTTCCCACCCACTACATAAGCCTAGTAAGTACTTATATGATTTTTTTTTCTTTTTTTCTATATCCTTCAGTATTTTGCTATTGATGTCTAAATATTTGAATAATGTTTATTTTCAGCGTATTTCCTAAATCCAAAATATCACTACGGTCGGAAATTCTATGCTGACAATTCACTGCAGAGTGTTTTACATGACGTGTATGAGCACACTTATTCCCCGATTGTCTGGGGAAAGACACATTAGATATTGAGGTAAATATATTCCGCACTTACATTTTTCATATTTGCATCTTAACGATTTCATACTTGACCTTGGTTGATATATGCCATCAACAAATTGTTAAATTCCGTGACGCGACGGGAATGTTCGGGTACCAGACCGCAATGATGTCGAGGACTACCATGATGTCATGTGAGCTGTTACATTTAAAGTTAGTTTTCATATTATTTTTTGCAAATTTAAAACTAATGAAATAACTTTAAATTTTGTAAGTGAATGGTGGGCCATGTACGGGACTAATTGTGAGGTTTTACAGCGGCAGGTTGTTTGTTTACTCGCACAGACGGTCTCCTACTCATCCTGTGAAAGAAATTTGAGCAAATTCTCCCTCATCCACATAAATAAGCGCAACAGATTGTGGTGCAATAGGCTTCAAAAGCTAGTGTATTGCCACTACAATATGAAGCTACAAGAGAGGCTGCTCTAATCTGAAAGAAAAATAAAATCACAGGACTCACTGGATCTGATGGCGATTGGACATCATTCATATATTGAGGACAAGGACGAGGACCTAGTTTATCAGTGGGTTAGGTCGGGTGATTTAGACACTTCGGATGGGTGACTGAAGCTGCATGTTGGAGCAGATGTAGCGAAACAAGGGATCGATTTTGATATACGTGTGGAGCAGTAGAGATCAACTGATGAGGCATTCAACTCATTGACGAGGAGTCCGGAGGGCAGTTCGCGACAGTCATTATCACGTGGGACACGTGGTGGGGAGACATTGTCTGACATTGAGAGTAATGTAGGGGGTGGGTTTGGTTTGGTGATGTTGACTCTAATGACAATAGCGATGATGGTGTTGATGGTGGCAGTGAGGGTGGAAGTCAGTCTCAGAGGCCACACAGGACCTCGACTATGGTTCTCTTCTAGGAGAACCATGACCTCGTCTTATCTACAATACGACATACAAGCGCCATAGGCTACAGAAGAAAAAACAGACCTAGAAGCTTTCTAAATTTGAGGAGCTACTAGTAACATACATGAGGGGCACATGCGTTCATGAGAAGCAAGGCGGATCTAGATCTGGATTTCGAATGAGGGAGGGGAGCTTGAGTTACAGGCAACAACATGGATATGGATCACAGATACATAAGAGCAACTCGAGTTCTGTGCCACAGTATGGGTATGGATATGAAGCTAGTGGATATATTGGGGGGGGGGGGGGGGGGGGGGGGGAGTAAATTGGCTCATCATTTTTCGATTACAGTCAAAACTTCACTTTTGCATACGGGGGGTGACTGCAACAGTTATGGCTCATCATTTTTCGATTACAATCAAAACTTCACTTTTGCATACGGGTAAGTATATGAGCGGCAATATGGATACCCAATAGCTGTATCTATGCCTATCCCAGACTAATTACAAATGGACGTATTTGTTTAGTTCGGAGAGAATGAGTACCAACGTTATGTCAGGGAGTATCTTAATTAGTACCATTTTACTATGGCCTAGGCACAATACTGTCGATTTGTAGAGCAACATTATTATTCCTAGCCCCGTCGAGATGCAAACAATGATTACGAGCCACCACGCAACTCTGTGTGGGCTTAGGCCATAGACAGTCATATCATTGATAAGTTTGTTTTTCAATTTCTACTATCTTTTGCTTTTGAATTAATTGGTTGTGTTTTCATACATGTCTTGATACATTATACATTCATAAATTTTATGCATTATATTTGAATAGCCTTAGTTTAGTAAGACAACGCATAGCTCAGGACCATATATGAAGGAAATTTATTATGTGCACTTTTTTTGAGATGTTATGATTTAAAAGTTTGTATTAAGGACTTTTTTTTTTTTTTTTTAACAATCCTTAAAGTTTCATTAGAAAATTAAACCATTTTCCCAATGTTTCCCTATGTTTCTCAAAAAGTGTGATAAATTATCCGATACGAATGGTGCATCTCGACCAATACGTATATGTATCCCAAGGGTGCGATACATTGCATGATACCGATATTTCAAACATCGATGACATCAATGATTGAATATTTGACAAAAAAATAATTATTAATATTATTTTTTTGCACATACATGTTTTTGGGGAATGCATTTTTGGTGTGTTTTAAGAACTCTGCTTGAGTTGTTTTGCATGAAACCATGAATTTGGTGGATAATCACAATCCAGTGGTGTATATTGGGTGGGAATCCCAAAGGTGGGAAATATATGACTTTTTAAAACAGATTAGGAAGAAAATGGGTAGAATTCCATAACTATGTATGAGTTTCATGCATTGTCATAGATTTCAAGAAGGAAATTTCTATTTTGAAGGTGAAAATAGAAGAAATTGGGAAAATCCGACTTTCTTCTGTTTTCATCCTTTAAAATTGCAATCTTAGTGTGGAAAAGTATATGTTGATGACTGTAGTTAAAAAAACATATGTTGATGAGTGTGGCCCTCTATAGATTAGCCTCCATAACCCCTAATAGCGGTAGTCAAATTTTTTTGGCAATGGAACTTCAATAACTTTCTAAATCAGTATCCCAAGGCTGTGATACATTGCGTGGTACCGATATTTCGAACATTGATGACATCAATGATGCGACATTTGACAAAAAATTAATTAATTTTTTCCCCATATCTGTTTTGGGGATTGCATTTTCGGTGTTTTAACAACTCTGCTTGAGTTGTTTTGCATCAAAACATGAATTTGGTGGATAATCACAATTAGGGCTGAAGGTCGGGTGGGTTGGGTCGGGTTGGTGCTCAACCCTAGCCCAACCCAAGCTTCCTATACCTCAACCCAAACCCAACCCAACCCAACCCAACCCAACCCAACCTCGGGTTGGGAATTCTCAACCGAAGCCCAACCCAAGCGGGCTCGGTCGGTTGGTTAGATGGATACATGCTAATATTTTGGTTATTATATTAGTCTATTATATTTCAATACACGTCTTATTTTTCGTACCTATGATTTTATTAATTATATATGTAGTTATTTATCATAAATAATTTCATTTTTTCTAAACAAATAAGATAAATATATAAGACAATTACTTCTTTAAAAGTCGTGTTGTGTAGCACGCAATCTATCTAGGAGACAAATCTAGTGTATCTTGTTAGCTTGAGTCATCGAAAATGACATGGACCAATGAGACCCGATGGCACTAGAATTTCCTGTGCCTTTAACACAGAGTATCTGCATTCAATAATAATTTATAACTTATATATCGATCGGGTTTGGGTTGGGTTGGGTTGGGCAACCCGAGACCTCAACCTGAGCCCGATCCAAGTTTTATCGGGTTGGTGTTTTTATAGTCCAAGCCCAAAACTAAACCCGATACATCCTGCCCAAGCCCAACCCAATGTCGGGTTGGTCACAGGTCGGTCAGGTTGAACCTGTCCGACTTTCAGCCCTAATCACAATCCAGGGGTGTATATCGGGCGGGAATCCCAAAGGTGAGAAATATTTGTTTTGTATAAACAGATTAGCAAGAAAATGAGTAGAAATCCATAACTATGCATGAGTTTCATGCATTGTCATAGATTTCAAGAAGGAAATTTCTATTTTCAAGGTGAAAACAGAAGAAATTGGGAAAATCCAACTTTCTTCTGTTTTCATCCTTTAAAATCGCAATCTTGGTGTGGAAAAATATATGTTGATGACTGTAGTTCAAAAAATATATGTTGATGAGTGTGGGCCATTATAGATCAGCCTCCAGAACGCCTAATAACAGTAGTTGATATTTTTTGGCAATGGAACTTCGATACCTTTCTAAACCTGTCAAAATGCCAAAAGAAAAGAATCTATCTCTGTCCATCCCTTCAGAAAGTGGGAAACAAAGAGAGAGCACACTTCATCAAAGGATTTCGCAAATCGAGTGACTGCTTATTTTACCTTCTTCAACAATTACAGACTCCACCCACTTATTAGCTTCATTCTCTTACAAATGAATCATCTTGGAGGTTTTTGGAGGTTACTCAAAATTGACGTCACAATTGCTGGATGGAAGAAGGTTCACTGGAACTAACGCTGGAAAAGTTTTCATCACTGAGATGGTCAGCCCCACTGAATGTCATCAACCACTTTAGTACGCTCCCATCTGATATGATTTTAAATTGTTATCTGTTATTTTGAGTTTTAGGATGGGCTATAACATTCTGTTCTTTGTCAAGTTGTCTGGTGCGAGCAGCAGTCGCAAGTGATGTGCTCTTTTTGGTGCTATCTGCTACGTATTACTGCTGTTGTTGTCAATTGTCATATATTTATGTATCTGTGGTGGCAGCATTTAGTTGATATTACATATTTGTATAAGCCATTATGTTAGTTGGATGTAGATATCATTTATTCC
This sequence comes from Magnolia kwangsiensis, assembly GCA_037074715.1. Lineage (NCBI taxonomy): Eukaryota > Viridiplantae > Streptophyta > Magnoliopsida > Magnoliales > Magnoliaceae > Magnolia > Magnolia kwangsiensis. The sequence continues at coordinate 102,471,848 of CM073578.1, read as the reverse complement.
ATCATGCTCTTTAAATATTTCATTGATGAAGAAGCACCGTTTTGTGTTTTTATGCGCAACTGATGTTCAGTTGATATATTTTCAAGTCAGACGCTTTAAGTTCTTGTCCTAATACGATAAGTTTATGCTCTTATGTTTAACATGAAAATCATACAGCTTTCTCGATGTTCTTGTTTTTGTTTTGGTTGTTCCTCCTTATGCTTATAGATGCGCTTTAAGTAATATTTTCTTTATTTTGTTCACTTTGTTTTTGTTATGTTTTTTGGATGTAAGCTGATGAGTTATTTGTCAATGTTACAGTTGCATCTCGTTCATTTATTCCATCATGCTCTTTAAATATTTCATTGATGAAGAAGCACCGTTTTGTGTTTTTATGCGCAACTGATGTTCAGTTGATATATTTTCAAGTCAGACGCTTTAAGTTCTTGTCCTAATACGATAAGTTTATGCTCTTATGTTTAACATGAAAATCATACAGCTTTCTCGATGTTCTTGTTTTTGTTTTGGTTGTTCCTCCTTATGCTTATAGATGCGCTTTAAGTAATATTTTCTTTATTTTGTTCACTTTGTTTTTGTTATGTTTTTTGGATGTAAGCTGATGAGTTATTTGTCAATGTTACAGTTGCATCTCGTGCATGGGAAACATCAAAGGGTCAATCCTTGGTACCATTCATTTCATAATTTTTGAGTCGTCAATTTTTTTAGGTACATAGAGCTAGAGGGTATTCACATCTATTATAATGTTTTCATCCTTTTGTAGATTCCTTTTGCAGATTTTCTAAATCACAAAGGGGTTTCAGAGGCATTCTTATTAAGTGATGATGATAAAGAAGTCTCAGAGGTGCCTCTCTATTAAATTATGTAATTACAGTAGTGTCTAGAAGGTATGATCAATGGTTGAAATATCGGTATCGCTTTATGTATTGCACCCTTGGGATACGGATACATCATACATATTGCTTATTGGATGGGATATATTGGTTGTATCGCGTAATGTATCGTTGTTGTTGGAAAGATGGGGAAACATTGGGAAATTGGTTGAATTTTTATTGAAACTTCAGTGATTGTTAAAAAAAGACATCAATAGACACTTATAAACCAAAACATTACAAAAAACAAGTGCACATAATAGGTTTTCCTTGTATGAAGTCCTAATCTATATGCTGCCTAACTGAATTAATGCCAGTATATTGAAAGTCTATTCATATAATTTATAAATGTAAGAAGACATGTGGAAACACAAGCAATACATTCAAAAGCAAAAGAAGCATCACTAAGTTAGGTTACATACTCAGGTTACATACATGTTTGATTTTATGTTCGGACACAAATCACAACCGATTTGTGAGAAATTGGAAAATTTTGATTTTTTTCTTTCAATTTTCTGCAACTCGATCCATCTCCTTTGAATCTCGAAATGCTCCTAATCAATGATTTTTCATGGTTTTGTAAAAATTTGACATTCATTTAACATGATTTACAAAAGAAAAAAAAAAAGCATCGAAAATTGACAGTGCTCACCGATTGGACATGTGGGATATATCCCACTGCTTGTGCGTTTTGTATTGCACAAGTGGGATATATATATATATATATATATATATATATATATATATATATATATATATATATATATATATATATATATATATATCGGCTGATATCGTTGACATTTAAAACACTGGGTATGAGTATGGTACTACTGTTTTTTGCATAGATGTGTGAGGTCAGCGATCATACAAGAGAACCTACCCTATGCATACAAGAGTAAAAATGAAACAATGATTTCAACCAAAATGAACAAATGACTTGCATCATGTCAGCAGGACCGAGAGCTGTGGGTTGACCAATCTGCACAACATGAGCTACTTAATCATCTGATTAAAATTCTTTGAACTAAGTGAGACCTTGATATCAACATCTACTGTGTGGTGCTATTTTAAACTCCAAAATTAATGAACACAGTATACAAGCTTATTGTGGAAGGCACGTGGATACATAGAGATCATCTCTGTCATCCGGCATACATCTTTTACATGTCACAACAAGGGAATCTAAGCCATCGAGCATGCATCATTTACATGTCACAGAGAAAGCATCTTAACCATCCATCATAGGCTTTTAACATGTACTGGTTGCACATAGATTAAATTCATTGATCAAATGAACAAGTGCATGTGAGTGTGGATGAGCATCAATTATTGGTATCCTAGAAAAGTTTTGTGCCATAATGGTATTGAGATCTAAACTGGAACAACGGCTTTCAGTGTTTGAATTCATTGATCTGGAGATGGGATCATCATCATCACCATCAAATCGAAGCCTTACCCCAACTCACTGCAGTTAGCTACACGAGTCGTGTTCCCCCTTGTGACTCTTTCAGGGACCATATCCTCAGTTAAACCATAGGTCCTCAAGTCTTGCCTTGCAACCTCCACCATGCCCTTTTGGGCTTTCCCCTTTGCCCTTTTAGAGCCTTCAACTTGAATCAATTCACTCCTAACCATCTCCAACTCAAGACTTGGAGATGGGATGACTGCTTTTATTTTTGTGAATGGCAACTCAATTTATTAGAAAAGGAAGCAAAAAGTGGAACAAAGAAATGAGATGATTGTAGGATGTGATACGCCAGGTCGGTCCGAAAGATCACTTGTTTGCCCACAATGAAAGCAAGGAATCCAGGACAATCGATCTTGCTGGTTTATTGCCCTAGATTTGTGATCCCCCACTGTTTGAACACTTAGCAAACAGACTACTATGATTGATTAGATCGCCTCTGTATGCAGGTATATTTATAGAATCTCACTACTGCCGCATAGCTGGCTATGTTCAAGCTAATTTTGATGAATAAAAAGATAAGAGGGGTCTTACTGATCCTACTGATTATGAAGCATGGGAGAGAATTATTCGATCAATTATGCTTTGAAAGGGATTGGTCCATCGTATTGGATACCCTTTAAACTCCCTTGATCTAAAACTGGTTTAGAGGCATTTTGAAAGTCGTGATGTATGAGCATGTTCTTTGTGCATATGCTAAGAAGAAATCTTTTGAAAAGACATTCGGCTAGAGGTGCTGGTGCTACCTTTTTTCTTTTTCTTCTTCTTCTATTTAAAATAAAAATAAAAATAAAAACCTACTTTTTGATAGGCTTTCCAATGGCTAGATTTGGGGCCCAAATTGACATAGAAATAGTGCACACCACATGAGGCAGCCGAAATTGTAAGGAGGGGATCTCAAAACTACAACAAGCGGGAAAGGCTGGAACCACAACAGGAAATAGAATCAGGGGAAGATCAGAAGCTAAACTTCCCATTTTTGGACCGCTTCCATTTATTTTTTCCTACTTGACCTTTGCTTCCCATTCTTGGACCATTTCCAAAATTTTCTTGTACTCGACCTTTGTTTCTTTATTAGCTAAACAAAATGTGATGGAAAGAGTCCTTGTATCAAAGGGAAAAAAGTAAAAAACCAAAAAGAAAGAAACAGAATAGGAGGAATAAGAGGGACAAGATCCACAACCCACTTGAGCTACACAAATGTGTCTACAACCTCTATACATAGCCCACAACACCAATCTAATTTCCTCTTCATTAAACTCCCTTTCAAGTCAATGCTATATTGGGAGATTTGTTTCGAAGGCATGACATTGAGCTTTGGTCTCGACTCTTGAGGTGTTTCTTCTTTAGAGTTCAGTTGGGACTAAAAGTTGATGACTTCTACTTTTTAGCAAGATTCTCCAACATTCATATGAACCTTATAAATGTGACCGCCTTCTTCTTCCGTTAACTGGCTTGGGAGACTTTTGCGTCCATGCCACTGCCTCTTTCCTTAGGATCGCTTAATAATGAACTTGAGAACTTCTCTTTACATCCTTGCTCTTTCCTATCTGAAGATTCTATCTTATTGAGGATATCCTCCCTTTTCATGTCACCTTTTTTCACCTTCAATTTGAGTTTTTTTTTTTTTCATAATTCTGAGTTCTACTTGTCCTTGGACCTTTTATTCCTCCCACCACGAGGCGACTGAAGCAAAAAATCATCCTCTAGCTGCCAATTCTGAAAACAGAACGGAGATGATGGCCTAGTTGTGATGCCGGACGATTCCAAACTGTTAGGGTTAATTGAAATTAGGGCCACATCTTTCCCCCTCTCTCCACAATTTGCATTAATCAGCTAATAAGGGAAAAACATATGGTAGTCCATAGCAATGTTCGCAATATCGGTATCGTGTTACGTATTGCACCCTTGGGATACATGGGTAGTGGCAGTAGATCCTCTGTTTGGGGACACTGAATCTAGTAGGTGTCTCGATGGCATGAGGTGGAGGCCTGACTTGCAAAGGTCCTATCAGCTGATGGATGCGTGGTGCTCAATGGGTATTAATGGCGGTGTTGCTAGCGTGATGGGTTCACAACGATGGTGGCTACAGTGTGGCAAGTGGACGATGGGGCAAAGGTATGGAGTGGTAGCGCCGAATAGACAACGGAGATAATGCCGCTGTTTGCACCTCTGTTTGTGGCAGCGAAGGGGTGGTCAGGAGATGGGTCCGGGTTAATAAAGATGTTCAGAGCTTCATGAAGGTTAGTGGAAGGAGAGACCTACTGACAAAACCGGGTTCAATAGCAGGGTTTGAAATTGCTCCAGAGGATAAATCTTGGACTAGGTTGTTCTCAGCAACCATCTTTGGGAGCACACTTTGTGAGGGAGCTTCATGAAGGTTAGTGGGAGGAGAGACCTATTGACAAAAGCGGGTTCAATAGCAGGGTTTGAAATCTTTCAGGAGGATAAAGCTTGAACTAGGTCGTTCTCAGCAACCATCTTTGGGAGCACACCTTGTGAGGGAGTGGAAGGCACCACTTCACCTGAAGAGGTCTCGGATATGAGATGACTAGCAGGAGGAGAACAATCAATGGAAGGAGATGATAACTTAGTCATGGAATCCTTCTAACTAGGTGGTGCTGCCGCTTCGAATCCCTACTTTAGACTGTCAATCTTGCTCCTGCTTCCTACTTATTTACACGTGTCTACATTTTGAAAGAGGCGTTTCCCGTTCCAGCACCCAAATTTGTTGCCACTTCACTTCGAGCTTGATGCAACTATAGATGAAAGTTGAACTACCACGGACAGGTCTTCATCAACGTACGTCAAAAATTCTTTGGGTATGACTTCAAAAATAAAATAAAATCTTTGGGTATGGTCTCATCTTATAACTGCTTCATTTCTAAACTCGGGCAGACATCCTTTGGAACATTATTTAAAGACATTTTCACAAGAACTTCAATGAGATTGAGATATTGAGAATCAATGGGAAGGAGAGCTTGCTTTTGGAACTGCAAGTTAGCCCAGACTCGATCCCAAAATATAGTGATTGCTGCCATCATCCTGCACTCCTTTTGATATCATACCCTCAATAACTATCTCGAGCTTCTCGTGATACGAAGGCCTTTTAAAAATAGAACCTTATTGAGTTATGAAATAAGATAACTGCTGTAACATGGGTCCAATTTAGTGCTGCCAGCCTCCCCACTAAGACACGTGTCTGCCATTTTGTAAGGGTTAGTGCCTGTAATGTGATAGAGAATCTGCCTGTGATCGTCTTCATCATCATGTGATGCTATCCCTGCCCCATGAGACAACTCACAACAACCTTTTCTTCTGAGTCTGAACCACGTCTCCATTCCTTGCTCCTGTTTCCGGGATAACGTGTCATTGGCAACATCACTTAATTGTCTCTATCCCTTCTGTCCTTCCTGCACATGGAAGGATACCAATACCCTTTGCTTCACCGCTGGCACTTCTGAATTACACTGGCACCAGAGATGGACATTGTCTAGAACAGGAATCTGAGCTTTCCCTGTCTTCCCTGCTGACTGTGTATGATCTGCCTTACACAATCAAAGGGATGGACATTCAGACCCATCAATGATGACCTAAACTCTGCCTATGTCCATATGTTCTTTGCAAACCCTCATCGAATCTACCTCTAGAACAGTTACAATGCAGGGGTCTAGAGCCTTGAATGTCTCCTCATCCTAGGCATGGTGAGGAACCCCCAATAGGTTTGGCCATACTGATCTACCTGACATCCCCACTTGATCATCCCAATGTTGCCGATTGGAGACCAGGCCTCCTTGTCTTCCCAACCCTCTTCCAGAATTCTGACTGCTTCCCCAATTTGGCTTCTCCCAGAAAGGCAGAAAGTTTCCCTACCTTGTGTTTGTCCAGATCTGAATCGATTCCAAAGAAATGATTTAAAATCCACCATACTGACAGGGCACACTTTGAGCAGAGTTCTGTTTCAGCCAGTGGAGAATCTGATAACACAACCCATCCATCTTTTTGGTTGGATGGGTGAATGTACATCTCCAATACATGCTTCTTTGAATGATTGAGTACTAGCCTACCAGCTGCTTGCTGAATCCACCACAAGAGATGACAATTGAGGAGTATGCATCTTTCCTCCCATGCTTCTTCTCATCTTCCCCTTTTCCATCCTGCTACTGCCGTCTCATAATCCCATCCAATGCCTCAATTCCTTTCATAGCTTTATCTCTGTACTCAAAACGAATTAAACTGCATCCCAGCTTGCCGATGGTCTTGTTTCTAGGTGTGACTGTTTCTACCAGAGATCCAAATTTATCAAAGATTGACATTCACCCTCCAGCTGGACTCGAAGCTAGGCACGAAGACAAGGACCTAATTTCACCTTTCCTCATTGTTGCTATATTTTCTTCATCCGCTAAAAGTCAACTTGGACAGATATGCAGTACCTAAATTGTAATTCTTTGTGGTTGAGTGTAGTTTCTTCAAACAGACGTAGCAACAAAGGTTTCAGAGAATCTGGTTTTCTAAATTATTAGTTCGACACACGAAAGAATGCTGCTTCAAGCTTGTTGCAGTAATGATGGAAAAACTAGAAATCAATTATTGGGTCACCTTTGAGGCTATCCCTACATAAAAATCATTTATGTCAGGCATTTGGCATGGTTTATTGATGAAAATAATAATCTATTTCCACTAAGGTTTTAATTGATTCCTTTGCAATGGAGATTCCATAGGAAATGATTGTTTTAGTTGTGTGCTAATGTATGTACTTGTTTGGACGTGTCCAAGTTATCGTTCCTAATGTAGGGTGCATTCTGTACCACTAAAATTTGAATGCAGAGGTTAAAGAAGGAGATTGTAACTACACTAGTATTGTTACGTCTCCGATATCTTTGATGATTAACTATTTATACTTTAGCTGTACTTGTGTTAGATTTGTGGAAAAAGAAGAAGACTATTTGTCTGCTCTCTATGGTGATGTTTAAATATACACATTTGTGGAAAAAGAAGAAGACTATTGTCTGCTCTCTATGGTGATGTTTAAATATACACATTTGTGGAAAAAGAAGAAGACTATTGTCTGCTCTCTATGGTGATGTAGAGTATACACAAAATGAGACTGAGTTATCAGAATTCACTTGCATCTTTCTTTTCTTTTCTTGTCTTCTTCTTTTTCTTCTTCTTTTTTGACTTTTGATGTAGCCAAAGATCAAATTGGGTTATAGATTGAGCAACATTCGCAATAGTCCACAAAATATCCAAATTGAATGTCTTACAGCAAGTAATGGATATTACAGCAATATTTCAACATCCACTTGCAATAATTAAAAAGGGAGAAGATCAGTTGTAAAAATACCCACAGAAAGTGTTGCAAAGCTAGTCCCCCCCCCCCCCCCCCCCCCAAACAGAGCTACAAAGCCTGGTCTACCCCTCCCAAAATTAAAAAAACCCCTTTCATAAAAGTTAGTTCCACTAAATCCTACCAATTCCGGAACAATAAACAAATCACAACCCTGCATCAATCTAATCCTAACCATATTGAATCACGATTCTAAGTATTGTAATTCTCCTCACTTGCCTGTAATTTTCTCATTACTAGCTAACTCTTTGCAGAATTTCACATTCTTGGGGTTGCTAGAAAGGTGAATCTGTAAGGTTCCAAATGTTACAGAATTTGTAACGTCTCAAGTGAAAATTTTACACCAAAAAAGGGCCTGATCTTAAATGGCAGTAATCACAAGTTTGACTTCTCTCAAATTGATTCCTCATGGATTCTAGGCTTTGACTAATATTTTAGGAACCCAAGCTTGATGAATTTTGGGCCGTGCTTTCATGTTGCTTTTGTGTGTGTGTGTTTGTTTCACAATAAAATTACTTGAGATAAGGTATACTCTGAAACTGTTTGATATCTATTGTAGTTGATTCTAACCATATACTGACCATAATGGATAGTTTCTTCATGTTCTGTGCCTCGTGCATGTATAATGAAATTAGTTATTACGGGGAAAAAGAAGCAATTCCTTGGTTTTATTCTTTACTACTAATTTTGCAGGTTATCGCTGACCGGGATTATGCTACTGGTGAACAGGTCAGATAATGCTTGGAAAAATCTTTGGTTCAATTATACATCGTTCAATGCTCATGAGGAATTACCGGTCTTTCTCATGTTGTCTTACCCAAATCCAGTTTAACTATGTTAGTTTATAACCCATTCTCATTGCTGCCACCATTTTATCCTTCAAGTGAAGTCTTTATCTACAGTCAGCTCCTCATTCCTAGTATTTATCCTACCCGATATACAACTATTTACCTTAGCCAATCTCTTTGGCTGATGCTCCTTTCCACATTATCTTGTGCAGGTATGTTATATGGATCCTCCTTTTCATTGTATGACTAACTCTGTATTCTTTCTTGATGAAGGTCCCACATCGATGCATTTTTCCTCATCCAGACATTTTGGTCTATTCCTCAATTAGTACCACTTTAATCACCATCATACTTGTACAAGAAAAAAAACTTGGTTTGCTCCTCAACTGCTGACCATCATTGCTTCTTCATTATGGATCTTGTGTCAGTGTTTTTTGTCAAATAGGTTAATCACGATGATTATCTTATGCCAGTCTTGTCATGTACTTTCTGTTTTCGCATCATCTGCCTCATAGTTATTTGTTGCTTTTCTAGGTAGATAAAATATGGGTTCTTCATATTGGAAATTCTGTTAAAGCGTTTTGATTGCCTTTTCAGGTTCTAATAAGCTATGGGAAGTTCCCAAATGCTACACTTTTACTGGATTTTGGTTTTACCCTTCCTTATAACGTTTATGATCAGGTTTGACTCAAGTTTCTACTCTAAGAAGTGCTTCAAAGATCAGTGTTCTCAAGCTTCTATTTTTCGCAACTATTATCAATGTGCACATATGGTTATACTTAGTTTTTACTTGGGTTCCGACTGTTTTAATCACTACCTGTGAGTAGGCTAGGATTTGTTGCGCAACAATGCTCCAACTTCAGTACTTACTGACCCCAGCAAGGAGAAGAGAACAGAGTCCTCACCCTTCCAAAAGAAAAAGAAAAAGAAAAGAAACAGGAACAGGAACAGATTGTCCTTGCTTATGCTTAGACCTGATCAATAATATATTGGACAGAAGTTCTAGGGCGATTTGTGTAAGGAGAGATTCAAGAGGCGATTCATGCAAGGACAGAAGTTCTAGTATTCCTTAATTCATTTTTAATTCCAAAAGTGACGCATTCTATTGTTGTGCTTTTTCCCCTTTCTCTTTTTGTGGTTTCTGGTGGGATGATTGTTGTTTTATCTAGAATACACAATTTGATGCCGGGTAGTGTTTTTTATCTGGGATTTTGGGTTGCAAAGATGGCTTCCATTTTTTGGGTTTGGATTGTAGGAGAACGAAACATGAAAACTATCTCAACAAAGAAAGGAAATTAAATTTTTTTTTTGAGACCAATGTTGGATTGGAGCCTCCCAAAGTGATTGGTCACCATGTGAAGACAACTGAAAACTTGTTATTCTTCAACGAAGAATGGATCAATCGACTTGGTATCATAAAATAAAGCAAGGAATCAAGGTGATGCTCTGAGTTGTAGCTCAAAGTTCATGGTCATTATAAACAAAACTGCATGGGTACTCTGGGATGTAGTAAGGAACAGTCTAAGTAAAGAAAATTACAGCTTATCATCCAAATGTATTGCTGCATTTTAAAGAATTTTATGTTGGTCTTGGGAGTTGCTTAAGAAATTTTGGAAATGATTGAAATATCCCTGATTCTGTCATGTGGTTCAATAAACTCACCAAAACTTTCGAAAAATGGGAAAACATAACGGAGATTCACGTCTTGGCTTAAACTTAAAACTTTTTTGGTCTGAGTTATGGTCAAACCAGGTCTGTTGTTTCAACTTGGCCAAGTTTTGACCCACTGTGTCATTACAAGCTGAAGGAGTCTATTTATTGCCTTTTAACATTTGATGAGGGCACTTTGATATTAAAACTTACCTATTAGAAGGGTAAACCCTAAACAGTGACCTCTTTCTCTAGTCCTGATCATTTGGACTGAGTTATGGTCAAACCAGGTCTGTTGTTTCAACTTGGCCAAGTTTTGACCCACTGTGTCATTACAAGCTGAAGGAGTCTATTTATTGCCTTTTAACATTTGATGAGGGCACTTTGATATTAAAACTTACCTATTAGAAGGGTAAACCCTAAACAGTGACCTCTTTCTCTAGTCCTGATCATTTGTTAAGTGCTGACTTTCTTGATGGGATCATTGGGCTATTAGTCAATTGGCACTGAACTCTTGAAAACATATTGTGCTGCTTCCGATTTATTAGAGAAACTTCAATGTCTATTTGGAAGTTGGACTGAATCCATGATGAATAATACATATTGAAGTGATGGAATCTCATGTTTATGATTGATTTGCTTATCTTAATCCACTTTTTAGGAGAGTGGGTTGGCATATAGATCTCAATGTTAATTTTATTCTTAGCCTACTTAGGACCTAGGTTTTTCACATATCTAGATATTTTCTTTGGGAGGTCTCCTTAGTTCGTGTTGCAGATTATTATTATGTCAATCACCTTTGATATGTTAATGAAGTTGCGAGAAAGATATGGTGTTTAGGACTTCATGATCTTAAATTGGTGCTGGATTGGTTTGTCTTTTCTTTTTTACAATTCACGGGTGGTGGTGGTGGTAACGTGGAAGCGTAGAACTCTGCAAAATTCCATATTTTAGAATCTATATATGATCCCCTTCTCCTAAAACACACAAACCAATTGCCAAGATGTTACTTAGATTTGTGTACTGTGATTGCTACAGAAGACTGATGTCGATCCTCCAACATAGGAGGTTTCTCCTTGATCTATCCTAGTGAAATGAGAGAGAGCATAGAGCCATGTCACATGCCACTATAGGGCTAGGCGCGTGCATCAGAGAGTTGTCCACAGGTGGGACCCCACACATTCACACATATGATCAAAGGCGGAGAGATTTCTCTCTTCTTCTACCCTTCTTTTCCTTTCTCATTTCCCTCACACACCAGATGTCCCGATGGGGAAGGGAGATGATTCAATCTTCCACTGTCACGTGACATTCACTCTTAATCATAATCCCATGCCATTCTATGAGATGGGCCACAAGATCGCAACAGTCGAATATCCATTAAGCACAATAAAACACTTTTAACGGTTAAAACAAAAGATCAATGGTTAAAAATCTTTGATTAAACATTTAAAACCTTTTTAAGTATCAGGCACAACTAGAAAACCACCTAATAGATGGTCTGATTACTAAGATCTAGGCTACAAATAAGTTCCCTAGGTAACCGGTGGTCCCATGTTGGAGCATATGGATCATGACTGCATCCTTGATACACGTACCCAACAACACCTATTTGCTAGCCACTAATGTAACCTTGTAGGGTACATTAAATCTCAAAATACCATGAGCTCGAACTCCCCATATGTCCTCAGGTATTATGGGTCTCTTAGATCAAAGACGATGCGATCCTCCAACACAAGTGCTTAGCCATGGCCCATGCCTAAACACAAGAGCCTACATCCATGAACACTTACACTCCCATGTGGGGTATGGCTAGACATGGGTAACCCAATGATTGAAACCTTCCATCCCTACTCATTTGTGGTTCCTACACACAGGATGACCACTTAACCTTTTACAGCTTGCCAATCCCGCTATTAAGGTCATGGAATTTAGGGTATTAACATATGTGAAACACAACTTCCCCTTAGCCAGTGGTTGTTGTATCCAAACTCACCTTCCCCTAGGACAACCAAGGGAATCCCTCCTTGTAACCCATAAAATCATAGCTAGTGTAAGTCTCCCACACATCAAGCATGGCATCCATGGTGTGAACAAACCACACATAATCATCTATATGCATGATTATGGTCATCATCATTGGTGGCAAAGGTGGGGGTGCTTGTCAAAGGAGGAGAGAATTTGAGAAATAGAGGAAGAGAAAATATGAAAGAAAGAGAGCACATAGGGTTGGGATGTCCAACCAATCTTATTTATAATAATAGGAGGGAAGGTACAATTACATATATGCCCTTCTTATGGAGGAAAAACTAAAGAAAGACCAGAGGGCAAATAAAGAAAGCATAAAATGAAGAGAAAAGGCTAAGACTAAGGCCCATAACACAAGGCCTGAGTGTATGTACTTGTGGGCCTCTTGTATTATCGATAATATCCCCGGTATCATTCGTATCTCCAGCCCAACGATACCAATAACATTGGTAATATCAGAAATTTCAGTTATTGGCGATACATTGCTAAGTATGTTAATACGGGCATTTCACACTGGGTTCGAGTGGGGTAGCCTGTGGGATGTGGGGACACACTCAGGGTGGGTGACCCTTGTGATTTGGGGCCTACAGGGGAGGTCTCGTGTTCGAGACTACTCATCGGGCGTGATTATTGTAGGGGCATTTCACACTGGGCTCGAGTGGGGTAGCCCATGGGATGTGGGGACACACTTGGGGTGGGCGGCCCATGTGATTTGGGGCCCACAAGCCCACGAGGGGGGTTCGGTCGAGGTCCTAACCCATGAGATGTGGGGCCCGGGCTATGAGATAAAGGGATTAATTCGCCATACTCTTAACAGTTTGAGCTTTTAGAGCAAGTGGTTAATTGTCTTGCATCAAATTGGTATCAGAGCGGGAGGTCTCGTGTTTGAGATTCCTCACTAGGGGTGATTAATGCAGGGGCATTTCACACCGCGCTTGAGTGGGGTAGCTCGTGAGATGTAGGGACACACTCGGAGTGGGTGACCCATGTGATTTGGGGCCCACGAGCCTACGAGGTGGGTTCGGCCGAGGTACTAACCCATGAGATGTGGGGCCTGAGCTATGAGATAAATGGATTAATTCGCCATAATCTAACAGTTCGAGCTTTTAGAGCAAGTGGTTAATTGTCCTGCATCATATTGCCAATGTATTGATATTGCCAATACTTTCGACCATGTAAATTCTAGGTGTTGCTTGTATCGCTAATGTGTTGACGATATTTCGATGAGATCATCAATGTATCACCAATGTATCGATATCGGAAAAAAACTATTTATTAAAAAAATTTCCATTTCAAAATTTTTTATGGGAGCATGGTTCTGTGATGAAATGCATGTTTGTATGTGTGTACATGTATCATGCACGAGTGGATGGATGATTGGATGGTTGTATGTGTGTGCGTGTGCACGCGTGTGTGTGTACACACTCATGCCGGGATGGATGGATCATGCATGTGTGTTTGGATGTATGTATGTGCATGGATGGATGGATGGATGGATCCACCATTTTCCCTATGTTTCCCCAATGTTTCCCTAAGTCAACGATACATGCTTTTAGGCTCATTAAAGGGAACCTTATTATTGGATTATTAAATATACAAATATGCGTCTTTTTCACTATTATTTGATTCTTAAATATGCAAATATGTGTATTTTAGCATCTCTTAAGTATTATTGAAAATTTTCACCATTTTTCTCACGTTTCTCTAACGTTTCCCTGAGTCAGCATTACATATTTTTAGATCCCCATTAAAGAGAAACTTATTATGTATGCGTCTTTTTTGCAATTATTTGATTCCTAAATATGCAAATGTGTATTTTAACATCTCCTGAAGTTTCATTGAGAAATTCCACCATTCCTCTTCTTTCCCCAATGTTTCCCTTAGCCAGTGATACATTTCCGGCTATCAGCGATATTGATGAATGTTTCCGTCTCCCCAGCCAGCAATACATGTAACGATACCAATACTACGAACATTGGGCCCAGTCGTAGGCCCACATGCACATACACCTACAATGCTTATGAGTTTTCGCTAGTTACTGGCTGCTGCTTTTGTCCCCATGACTTTTAACTTTCAGAAAATGAACTAATCTCTGACTAGCTTGAATTTTTCTGACAAATATAGTAATCCGATGCCTAGGGGTTGCTAAAAAACTAGTGCTTATATGCTTCAAACTCAAAGTAGTTCAATTTATATATTAGTTGTCATGATATCCTCATCTTGACTTTGACTGCACCTTTCTGTTGGTCCATAGGTTTTATCTTTTCATGTCCCGTTTTGGAATGTTTGTTGAATGAAAATAACTACAGCATCAACGATATGAGTTCATCATTTTATCAATGTTTATTCATTTTCTTATTACATCCTCCTCATATCTAGGTTAGTTTCGATGTTTATTCATTTTCTTATTACATCTTCCTGGTGTCTGGTTAATTTTGTCAATGTTAAATTGTTAATACATTTTCTTATTATGTCTTCCTAGGATTTCGGTTAGTTTCATCGATGTTAAGTCCTTTTCTTATTATGATCTTCCCAGTATTTTTGCTTTCCTTTCATGGTAAATCACATACTGTGCACAGCAACACTATATGATCTAATGCATTATCTTCTGCATGTGTTTGAGGCTGAATCTATCCTTTAGCTTCTCTAAAAGATGCCTCTAGCTTTGACAAGTCAATGTTGGTTCTTCCCAGGTTCAAATTTGGATGAGTGTGTCTCAACATGATCCTTTACATGCAATGAAATTGGAACTTTTGCATAAACATTGGAAGCCATCCATTACACGAGGCCATGGCTTTGACTCTTCTGGAAATTCATTTACGATCAAGTTGGTATTGATTTCATGCCTCTTTACTATTTTCCATACTTGTTTTTACTTCTTTGGAAGTTTGTGTTCACTATTTGAATATAATATTAGAAACATGTTGTTTAGCTTCAAGAACCAAAGTAACTAGATTTGTATTGAGCAAGTGAGAGATAAAGTTAGTTATGAGACAAGTTTTTGTCATCATAATCATAATTGTGTTGCCCCAGCTATTTGGGGCGGCTTCAAGAATCATGTTTTTCCAATCATTCCTAAGGCCCATCCCGGTAAGTGAACTCATCTTCATTTCCCTTCTCATTACCTCGATCCCAGTCCTTTTTGGTCTTTCCCTCATCCTCCTTTTAGGCCCTTCAACCCTAACCAATGTTTCTTATTTATTGGCGGTATCTTTTGTTTTTGTAGCACATGATATAACCATCTCAATTTGCAGTTCATCAGTTGATAACCTATAGGGCTACTCCTACACTGCTTCAGTCTCATTCTTGATTCTCTCCTTTTCTTACCACACATCTATCTCAACACCTTCATCCTTGCAATGCTCATTCTCCACTCATGCTACTTCCTAATTGCCTAAAGTTTTGCCCTATATAGCGTACCTAGTCAAATAACATTTTTTTAGAAGTTCCCTTGAATTTGATTAGCGCGAGGCAAGCACATAGCTCTCCAGAGGAACATCCTCAATTCATCCACCTGAGTCTAATTCTATTGGAAACATGCTATTCAGTCTTTCCATCCTTTTGAATTATAGAGCCACAACAAAACAACTTGCTGATCATCTTGAGGGGTGATGGGGACATCACGCGCACACGCGCATGCACGCCACCCCCCCCACGCACGTACGCAAGGAGGCTCCCACCGTCAATCTAGATTGATGATGACGTCTAAAGAAGGCCTCCTAGTTAGAAGACGGAGTATTGGTTTGTTGGAGTGGGCTCGATAGTCAAACAAAGCCCATCATGAGATCTCATGATCGTGGCCCACTAGTCTGATTGATCTCATATTTTAGATTTTGCTTAATAATGTTATTTAGAATATCATGGATGGATTAAATTTCTTTATTTGTTTTTATTTTTGTTTATTTCATCGCCAAGTAATAGGTTGCGGGCATGGTGCGAGTTTGGGGTATAGGTTTTTTCTTATAAATAGGCACCCCTTGTAGCTTTTTTATTCATTGAATATTAATAAAAAAATTCCTGCGTTTTTTCTATTCTGAGTTCCTGAGTTGTGAAAAAATCTAATTGGGCGCGAAGCCCTCCCTTCATCAAAGGGCTAACTGTCGTGGTACGAAGCTACATCTATCCCAATCCTCCCCTATCGCCTATCATCCATACTTCTCATCTTCTACAGCCATCCTCGCCTTGAATCCATCAGTTTTTGTAGCAGATTTTCTCTCTACTGCCAGTTTCGAGAATCTGATCCTGCAGGAGGGCTGAAACTTCGACGGAGCACCACGCATAGCCCGTAGCTCAGATCGACCAGAAACTTGGGGGGTTTGGAGCCCACCCCTGGCTGACCAGAGCCAAGGAGTCGGTTTCCAGGTGTGGGACCCTCTCGCACGTGCGGCCAAGCCCCTGCGCAAGTGCGTTAGGCCTGACCCGCTGTTCGCACGCGGGAACTGTCTTCTGGTTCAGGTTTTCTTCTTATTTTACCCTCTCATACCTGTTTATCATAAACTCTAATCCTAGATTGCATTATCCTTAATTTCTTTGTCCCTTTTCTCACCCTAGGGTTCATTGAATTGAAATTGGTGAATCCCTTGGATTAGGGACTGATTGCTGTGCATATGTGCATGATTATTACTTCCCTTTGAGTATCATTTGGTCCATAATTTTACTGATCTAGCCCTAGCCTGTGTAGGTTTGGACCCGCACAGATTCCCCTTGCTTGAATGTTTGAACTTTTGTGTGGGATGTGAAATTTTATGTAATTGTTTCTGAATTAGTATAATCTAAAGCCCGAGATCTTGTATATTATATTTAATTTTCATGTCCTGCATAAGGGGGTTTGTGTGTGTGAATGCGTGCGTGCGTGCGTGCTTGTGACTGCTTGTTAAAAGTTATCCAATTGTATCTTTTTAGCCTAGTGAATAAAATTTTGGAATTCCTAAAAGAAGTTGCTTTGAGAAGTTGCCTGCCCATTTAATTGAAGTCTTGTCTCCTCTATTAACTGTTTCTACTAAAGTTGCATTCCAATTACCCTATCTTGATTTTGCTAATTTTGAAGCCTCTAGACTAGAGAGTAGAGCTTTCCTCCAAACCTCCATATTTAGCATTGACCCCTCTCTAGTCCCGTTAGCCAATGCCACATTATCCGCAAACAGCATATATCAAGGGACCTTTTCCTGTATACTAGTGACTATTTCATCTACAAGTACAAAGAAGGTAAAGGGAAAGACTAAAAGAGGAAAGTTACATGAACCTCTTAACCACTAATAATCAAGAGTAAGGACCGAAAGACGCTTTAGGCTTGACGTGGACAATAAAGCTCATCTTCATCTTGAACTGTTTGAAACTTTTTGAGTACTAGACTAGGGTACTCAAGTGCTCTCTGCCTTCTATGCATGATTTGAACTCTAGACCTACTAGCTGTTTAGAATTAAATGCGACATATGCCATCTTAACCATAAGATCATTTTGTTTGACTTGTTTTTATAGGAATACAAGAAAATATTTAACTGGAATAGTTCGGAAACATTTTAACACTAATGAATTGTAACCAATCCTTGACATACAATTCTTATGAGAGTTTTGGTTTTGAGGATCCCTCATATCTGTACTCAGTAGGGATGCAACTTGGGCAGGTTGGGTCAGGTTTAGGGTCAACCTGTGCCCAACCTGTCCTCAGAGGACCTAACCTGCAACATGACACGACGTAAATTTCAACCTGAGATGCCCAACCCGAACCCAACCCAAAGTCCTCTATAGTCGAGCCGAGCCGAGCCGAGCCGATCCGACCCAAATACATGTGATTATTCCCAAACTGGTCTAACACGTCTGAATTCTCTCAACCCGAACCCGACCCGAATTCAAATCAGGTTGGCATTTCCCAACCAAAATCCAACCTAAGGTCGTTGACAACCTGACCCAATCTGACCTGAAATCGGGTTGCGTTAATTGGGTTCGAGTTGAACCGAATCAAGTTGCAGCACTAGTACTCAGGTAACCGTTACTTTTTCAGGCCAAGATGGGTTGCAGTCCAATCCCTGTGTTTTTGGAAAATCACCCACACATGTAGCGGCTTTTCAGATATACAGTCCCAATCACCTAACACGTTTGCGATGTCTGCCGTGAAGAGGGAGCTGCATGGTACTAGTGTGACACTGTATATTAGCATTCCATTTTATATCTGCAATAATCAATATGTGCTCTATTTCATTTCTTTATAATTATTGTTTTTTTCCCTAAGGCTATGCGAACCATGGATCCATGCCAAACAATGGAAATGGGTTTTCCTTTGCTATGACAATTTGTGTTGTTTGGATAGCAAAGAACTCAAAACTGGAAACCTTGTTTTACTAGCTACCCAAGAACTCAACACTGGAATCTCTCCCCCCTCCCCCCCCCCCCTTTCTATTCCCATGGATTCCCTGTATTCAAACATGCCCTAAGTTTGACATGTGAATAGGGAAGTGAAATCTGCTAAGGGAAAAGGAAAGGGCATGCCGCAGGCACTCTGTGCATTTGCTCGCGTTTTGTTTGCCACCTCTGCTCAAGGTGTGGTTCTATTCCTTTTCAGTTTCTTATCATTTTGGTTTTTTTTTTTTTTAGTGACAGTTGAATTTATTGTCGATGATTATGCTCATTCTTGCATTTGGTTTCTTGATGAAATTTCCCTCCTCAGAGCTGAAAGATTTGGCCATGGAGGCTGCTCAGAATGATGGTCGATTGGCAAGACTTCCATTGAAGGAC
Source organism: Magnolia kwangsiensis (assembly GCA_037074715.1). Classification (NCBI taxonomy): domain Eukaryota; kingdom Viridiplantae; phylum Streptophyta; class Magnoliopsida; order Magnoliales; family Magnoliaceae; genus Magnolia; species Magnolia kwangsiensis. Next base: position 102,452,966 of record CM073578.1, on the reverse strand, counting down.
ATGAGTCATGAGATTGGAGCACATCACATGCTGCTTTCACAAATTACACACATGATTCGAGAATATGATGCTTCCATTAAGGTGTTTCAACAAACCAAAATTTTCTTGGTTGATTGAAATATAATGCTAACCCCACAAGCAACTCTACATGCAAACTTAACTGACACATTCAACCTGTCTGCCTTGGCTACCTGGTCCAGGAACCAGGTGGCCCAGCATGTACAAAAAACAATGGACTATTTGAGAAGTTGCCATCCGTACATTGTGGTCCAGGCAGCTGATCCTGAGCCATGTCATCAACTGGTAAGGCCCACCTGATGCATATGGCTTGGAGTCCCACATGCCAGATGCACGGGAGTTTAGTTAACCTTGTAAAATTAGTAATTCCCACCCAAATTTCATCAGAAGCTGACAATTTTCACCAGACAAAAAGCTCACATGAAATTAAATAAAATAGAAAAGCTTCAGCTTAGGGCTTTGACATCAGCTTTCATTCCATAGAAAATCACATTAAGGCATATCTTATAGAAACCACAAACACCACTTAATTTTTGTGGATTTTTCATTGTTTGTAGTCGCTGGATTCCCCAAACTCTCACAACAGCAGGCAATTTGTTCTTCGAAGGCAAATGGCAAGAGATCTGCTTTCGGGAGAGCTTCGAGTCCTGAAATCTGCATCTGCGTGGCTGATGAATTACTGTGGCACTTTATCTAGAGACACCGGCCATCCATGGTGAGCAAAGCTGGTTTTTCTGAAAGCATTCTGCGAACCTACTTCTTCCCCAAACAGGTTTGTGGATGAGTATATTATTCAAAATTTTCAAAACAATTAAATCTCCTTGGGTCATCTAATATGGAATGTATCTTTTTTTTAAAAAGGAAAAAAATAAAATAAAAAAATCTTTATTTGTTTTTCAAATTTTATGTGCATATGCATGAGATTGGCAATTAGAGAAGGATCGGCTTAGCTCTTGCATATGACTGTAATTTGTTCTTGTATACTGGAAAAGTAAAGAAACAAAAACTGCATGATGGAAAATACTCCCAATGATATAGGGGCTATTGTAACGAGCACAGTGTGTGAATGTGCACTTGTTTTGCATACATGTGAATACATGCATGAAGATAGGTTAGGTCCTCAACCAAACCCCCCTCGTGGGCCCCACATCACAAGGGTTCCGCCTCACACGAGCCACCCGCCCCAAGTGTGTCCCTGCATTCCACAGGCCACTCCACTTGAGCCCGATGTGAAAATGCCCGTATTAATCACCCCCAGTGAGGAGTCTCGAACATGAGACTTGCTGCTTTGATACTACTTTGATGTAGGACAACTATCCACTTGCTCTAAAAGCTCAAACTGATAGAGCATGACGAATCAATCCCTTTATCTCACATAGCCCAGGCCTCACAATCCCAATGGCTAGGTCGTCAGCCAAACCTCCCTTGTGGGCCCCACATCACATGGGTTCTGTCTCACACTAGTTACCTGCCTTACACAAGTGGGGCCTACCTTACACGAGCCACTCACCTCACACGGGCCTCCCACCCCGAATGTGCCCCTGCATCCCACAGGCCACCCCATTCGAGTCCGGTGTGAAAATGTCTCTGTATTACTGACGGCCGTAACTTTGCGACTAGTTATTTGATTCACACGTATAATATGTTGCCTGGAAGTTGTCGACGAGCTCTACAACCTGGCAGCTGATGGAGTTCGTTAGCGTTGAGGGATTTCTCAAAAGAAAAAAAAAAAGAAAAAAAAAAGGGCCGTTCTTTGGGTCAAATTCTTGTTTTAGTTCAAAAATTATTATCTTTTAGTAAGTTCCTTTTTGGATATTTTTAGAGTCTTAAGAGTTCGATTGTGGTTCAAAGTCTTTATTTTGGTAAGGGTTTTTTATGAGTTTGGGAGGGTTAGATGCCTCTTACTATTTTCAGTAAGTTTACTATTTTGTAAAACATTACTATTTTGGGAAAGTTGTCTAGTTTGTATTGGATTAAGAGTCATAGGGCATCTTTTCTTGCATAAGCACATTAGATAAGTTGTAAGCAACACTTCATTCAAGAATATTATTTTTTATTCTTGTTTTAAGAGATATCTCTCCCTGTAGATTCAAGGATTATTGTAGGGAGAGGGATGGCAATCTTATCTTTTCTCCATTTACCCACTATGCATCATCAATGCACACTCTTGCATGGGTTAGAAGGCACTTGGGTTGCAGAAATCATCCATCAACAACTAAAAATATCATCATCATCTAAGCCTTAGCCCAATTACTTGGGCTCAGCCACATGAATCCTTTTCTACCATTCCTCTCTATCAAGGGCCATTCCTTTAGTTGGACCATAGGCTATCAAATCTTTCTTACTACATCTATCTAGTGTTCGAAATATTGGTATCGCGTTACATATCACATCCTTGGTATACAGATATGTATCAGTTATCGCACCCAATATATTGTTTGTATCGAGTAATTTATCACACTTTTTGAGAAACATGGGGAAACATTAGGAAAACGGTTGAATTTTTCACTGAAACTTAGAGATTGTTAAAAAAATATCTTAATACACACTTTTAAATCAATATTTCAAAAAGAAGTGCACATAATAGGTTTCCTTTGTATAGGGTCCTAAGCTATGCATTGTTTGACTGAACTAATGCAACCATGTTCAAATTGAATGCATAACATTTAGAGTGTATGTGATGATCAATTCATCAAACGCTCCTAAATACTTCGAAATTAGTCTCAATTGGCAGATGGTTGAAGGGAAATTTTGAAAAAAAAAATAATATTTTAATATTTTAAATTTAAAATAATTTTTATTTTTCAAAAATTGACAAAGACTTAACAAATCAATAGATAAGCCCTCATACATATTTGATTTCATGTTTGGAGTATAACATTGCAAGCAATTCGGGAGAAATTAGGAAAATTTTGAATTTCTCCAATTTTCCCCAAATCATACCACCTACACTCAAAATTTGAAATTAGAGTGTATGTGATGATTTTTTCATCAAATACTCCTAAATACTTTGAAATTAGTATCAATTGACAGCTGGTTAAAAGAAAATAAAAAAAAATAATTAAAAAAAAAAACATAAAGAACATGAAGAACCAATGGATATCGAAATCAAAGCTTCAAATCCATGATTTTTCATGCAAAACATGAAGAACCAATGGATTTATAACCATTTGACAATGATTTAACATAATTTCAATAAAAAAAAAGATTGAAAATTGAAAATGCTCATCGGATCGAACATATGGGATATTTCGGCACTGCTTGTGCGTTTTGCATCGCACATGTGGGATACAAGATATATCGTGGGATATATCGGCCGATATCGTCAATATTTAAAACATTACCTCTATCCACGTCCTTTTGGGCCGTCCCCCTCTTTGAGCCTTCAACTTGTACAATTCACTCCTAATCGGCGTAGTTCTCGATCTCTGTTGCACATGACTGAACCATCTAAATCTACTTTTCCTAATCTTACTACCTAGCTATGTGCTACTCCTAAGTTCCTTCGAATGCATTCATTTCTAATTCTGTTGCACATGACTGAACCATCTAAATCTACTTTTCCTCATCTTACTACCTAGCTATGTGCTACTCCTAAGTTCCTTCGAATGCATTCATTTCTAATTCTGTCATTCCTCATCTTGCACTCATCCATTTAAACATCGTCATTTCAGCTGCACTCATCCTTTGAACATGTTATCCCATTAGTCTTGTAGCTATCCTATAAAACTTCCCTTTCAATTGGAGTGGTACATGACGATTAGAGCTGGACATGGGACGACTCGACTCGGAAAACTTGACTCATCCGACTCGTACAGATCCAACTCGATCCAAACTGAGTGGGTGAGTCGATCCGAATCGAGTTGACTTCGTCCAATCCGAACTCAAACCGAGTTAAGTTCAAGTCACCCATTAACTCAACTTGACTCGACCCGAAATCCAACTCGGTACTGACTCGACTCGATCCAAAACTCGACTTGTACATATATATTATAAAAAAATCAGATATGACGTTTCAGATCTGAGATGTCGTGTAGCTGATGGAGAGGCTGCAATTTTGGCAAGTGAATCAGGCTTTGAGTGGTGATTTCAGCTCGTGAACATCCACTGCACTCGACTCGACTTGGTGCAGACTCGACCCGACTCGATACTTGTGACTGGGTCAGACTCGGTCCGGATTAGTTTAGGTTGGGTCAGGCATGCTGGACTCGGTACCGAGTCGGTTCGAGTTCTGGTTAGGCCTATTTCAAAACCGGATCGAGTCGGGTTAGCCCTAACTCAGTCCGACTTGACTTTATGCCCAACTCTAATGACGATCATATAAAACTCTAGAGGCGCGTCTCCATTTCTTCCACTCACCTTGAATTATATGGGCAACATCCTTCTCAATCGCTCCACTCTCATGAATTATTGACCTAAGGTGTTGATAGTGGTCATTTTGGGAAACGTCTTGACAACAATCTTAACAAATTCCTCGTTTTCACTCTTATTGTTACCAAATTTACACTCCATATACTCTGCTATAGCCCGACTAACTTTAAATCCTTTAAATTCTATAGTGTTAAACGGATACATTGTGCTAATCTTGAGGGCCTATGAGAAGCTACAATGAGAAGTAGAAGAAAGATGGAAGAGAGAGAGAGAGAGAGAGAGAGAGAGAGAGAGAGAGAGAGAGAGAGAGAGAGAGAGAGATGCTAATTGGAACCCAAACCCTCTACTCTTATTTATAATAGTAAAAACATGAATGGGACATATGAGCCTTATTACATGGAGTTGGGCCCAATGAACCTTATTCAACTATCAACCTTTAAACACTTTAGTTCAAGCTGGAGCATCCTAGTGAGGCGTAGCTTGGAATAAGGGCTAACGTAATTAAACCTAAGAAAGAAAATTTTCTCTAACACCCACCTCAAAAGAGCATATTGAGTTTGGAGAGGCGCATAAAAGATTTTACAAAAATAGAAAATAAAAAAAGTAACATGAATGTGGAGATGAGTAGCGTTGGCTATGACGAGAGGTGAACGAGCTTATGAGAAGTGGAGGCTATGAGACCACCAATACCTTCAGGTGAGCAGGCACTTATGCAACTTCAATGATGTGAGCCACCCGAACAACCATTTGACACAAATGAGCGTGGATCAACTATTCAGCTTACCAAGGTTGGAGGCAACTGCCCAACGCAATCATAAGTTCGAACAACAATTCAAAACAAATAAGAATGGGCCAATTGCCCAATATAAATGAGTTTGGATCAACTATCCAACTCAACCAAGGTTGGGCCAACTGCCCAATACAATCATAAGTTTGGACGACTACTTGGAAACAAATAAGAATGGACTGGTTGTCAAATATAAACATTGAGTTTGAGCCAACCGGTTAGAATTAACAAGCCCAGTACAATAAGTATGAGTTAAGGTTGAGACAATTACCCAGTTTAAACAAGCCTGAACCAACAGTTCGATGCATAAGTGGGTTCGTAGGTACATAAACGAGTAAGGCCAATTGCCATTAATAAATACTGGTCACATCACACATCTTGGCAAGGATAGCCTAAAATGAAGAAGCTGTCAGGTTGTTAGAAGAGTTGGAGGCAGTGTTTTAAATATCGACGATATCAGCGGATATAGCCCATGATATATCTTGCATCCCACCTATGCGATACGAACGCACGAGTAGTGCCGATATATCCCACTTATTCGATCCAGTGAGCATTTTCGATTTTCGATCCATGTTTTTTGTTGTAAATCACGTTAAACCAGTGTCCAATGACTACAAATCTATCATTCTTCATGTTTTTCATGAAAAATCATGGATTTGGAACTTCGATTTCGAAATTTGGAGGAGATGGGTCAAGTTGCGGAAAATTGAGAAAATTTAGAATTTCTCAATTTTTCGCAAATTAGTTGTAATCTTTATATCCAAACACAAAATTAAACATGTATGTAATATGATCTAGTGATTCTTCTTTTGCTTTTGAATGTATTGCTTGTGTTTCCGTACATGTTTTCTTATGTTTATAAATTATATGAATAGACTTTGAATATACTTCCATCAGTTCAGTTGGAAAGCGCATATATTAGGATCCCATACAAAGGAAACCCCTATTATGTGCACTTTCTTTTTGTAATGTTTTGATTTCTAAGTGTGTATTGATGTCTTTTTCAACAATCCCTGAAATTTCATTGAAAAAATCGACCAATTTCCCAATATTCTCATGTTTCCCAACAACAACGATACATTATGGGATACAACCAATATTTCGTATGCGATAATCGATATGTATTCGTATCCCAAGGGTGCGATACATTATGCGATAATGATATTTAAAACATTGGTTGGAGGAGAGGTAACTACACATCACAGAATAAGAGAATCCAATCAAATACCTCTAACCAAACAGTGGAACAATTAGCAGGGGCTTCAACTACACATCACACATCTTGGCAAGGAGAGCTTGAAATGAAGAAGCTGCTAGGTCGTTGAAGGAGGTGGAGGAGAGGCGATTACAAATCACAAAATAAGAGACAATCCAATCATATACCTCCAACCAAACAATGGAACAATTAGCAAGGGCTTCAACTACACATCAAAGAGGCTTTAAAACCAGCAACACATGAATAAGATCATCAAAAACTTCAACCGATCAACAAATGGGCTTCAAATCCAGCAATACATTTAAAACCCCAAAAATTCCAGCCGCAAGCCACCCCTCTCATGAATGACAGTGTGTGAGGAGAAGGCATCATAATGCTCAAAACCAAAAAAAATAAAAAATGAAAAAGAAGAATGGAGGATGAATTGTAAAAGAGTTAATAAGAAGTTGTTGTGTAGGGAAGGAAAGAGGGAAATAGAAGAAAAAAGGAAAAGAAGATTAGGAAGGGAAACACTACTTGTTGAGAAAGATTAGAATGGAAGAATAAAATTAATAGAGTTAAGAGGAGGAGGAAGAAGAAGAAGAAAAAGAAGGAAAGAGGGGAGCCACTTAGGAAGGAAAACACAAAAATACCAAAAAATCTGCTCTAATAGAAAAATTCAGCAAATCCTATCCAAGGCAACATACAAATATGCTTTAACAGAAAAAATCCAGCAAACCCTACCCAAGGCAACATAAAAATCTGCTTCAATAGGAAAAATCCAGCAAACTCTAGCAAATGCAACATAAAAATTTACTTCAATAGGAAAAATCCAGCAAACTCTAGCCAATGCAACATAAAAATTTGCTTCAACAGAAAAAATCCAATAAACTAGTCAAGGCAACACAAAAATCTGCTTTAACAAGAAAAATAAAAATATGCTTTTATAGGAAAAATAAAAATCCAGCAAACCCTACCCAAGGCAACATAAAAATCTGCTTCAAGAGGAAAAATCCAGCAAAGTTTGGCCAAGGCAACATAAAAATCTGCTTTAATGGGAAAAATTCAGCAAACTCTTAATTAATGCAACATAAAAATCCGCTTCAATAGAAAAAATCCAATAAGCTAGTCAAGGCAGCACAAAAATCTGCTTCAAAAAAAAAAAAAAATCTAGTAACCCTAGTCAAGGTAACATAGAAATTTTCTTTAACAAGAAAAATAAAAATATGCTTTTATAGGAAAAATAAAAATCTGCTTCAACCGGAAAAAACCTTAGTCAAGGCAATACAAAAATTAGAAAGTCCTTCAGAAAATCTTCAAAAAAAGAATTGAAGAAGAATAAGAAAAAAATGAATGGAAAAAAAGAAAAGAGAGAAGAAGAAACCTTAGGAGCACTCGGGCTCTGATACCATGTTAAACGACTACATTGTGCTAATCTTGAGGGCCGATGAGAAGCTATAATGAGAAGACGGAAAAAAATGAGAAGAACGATGGAGGAGAAACAATGAGAGGGAGAGAGAGAGTAACACCTCGAGTTTTTGATGGCCGTATAGGAACTCGACTCCCGAATTCTCAGGTGCCACAGGTGTCCTAATGGGCTTCAAATTTTAATTACATTTGGATGATCTCATAAACAATGGAGAGTTTAACAAGTCATGAAGCATAAGTAAATCATAAAGCAATATCAAGTGCCACTAAATATAAAAATATTCAAACCACAAATCCCAAATCATCTAAAAAGGGAACTAGTCCCACCCGTACATGACCTAAAGTGACTAGAGCCCTGACCTATACCCCGCGATAGCCCGAACTTAGACTAAAAGGATCCGCCGAAAGTCAAAAAGTAGGGAAACTCCTCTTCCTTATCCATGCTTACCCCACTTGGCTCGTCGAGCTCCGTCTCACTTGCATCTAGTAAAGGGTCTGGTTAGTATTTTAAAACACCGTCCCAGAGTAAGAGTGAGTAGTTAACTTAGTGGGTGTCATGAGCCATAAGTTACATCAAATAACAATTCCATAATGAATTTAATGAAAAGTATAAATTCATAAATATCTAACTAGTCTTTGTTAATGCGTATGTATGAGTTATGTATGATGCATGACCTCACCCACAACTCCCTTGAGCGACTTCATCTCACGGTCGCGCATGACCAACACTCCCTCATTGCAACCTTAACTGTTGAGTCGCCAAATCCTAGCTAATACAATGTATAAATAATGTTAACCGAGTATTTAGTTAATTCCGTTTATCCAGCAGGTTGGAGAAACTGGTATACCTCAACGATATCAATGCATTCATCCATTTGCGAGGTCAGGACCCCTCAACGTGCAAGGCTAAGACCCTGCGATCCTTGATCCCATCAGAGTCCCCACCCCCGATTGTAAGCACGTGGGGAGTGCTAGGAAGCGGGATCGCTCGCGGTCACTACGAGGAGGCTCGTCACCCCAGCATAGGCCGACAACTCGGACCTAGTGTCCCATTCCACCATGCTTGACTTACGAGACTGGATTAGTTTCTAGTTGTTGTCAGTTGGCGAGTGGTGTTTCAGGTTCCAGACAGGCGTGAGCAAACATGGTTAACAAGCATGGTTGGTCAGTCAGTCAGTGGACTAGACCGCCCAAATTCAAGCGAATACGTAACGCACGACATTGGGTGCAAGCAACCCATGTATTCCTACCATTGTTGCCCATTTGCGTTTGCCCGCACCAGTCAGTCTAGTTATAGGGCGGCCCAACTAATGAGACTGCCCTTACAAATCTCAGATTCCTGACCAACCTAAACGGTGAAATATATTTAATAATATTCCAAGCAGTCAAGAGTTTATCTTCAAGTGCAGAAGGAATAAAATGTACAACACATCCAAGCATAAGATTTTACGATATTAACATACATGTGACTACTCTTAATAGCATAAATTAGATATGTGTGCAGGTGGTGTTGAACTACCTAAGAAGCAAAGATCACACATTATCCATAGTATGGAAAATTACAATCAAGCATACAACATAGAAGAATGTGCAAAGATGTTAGATGTAAGAATGTACACAGAACACGAATCTCATGCCCAAACAATTTGAGAATAACGATCAAACAATCCATTTATCATTTCATGCATGTTGGGTGTACTCATCATATGGATTCCTAATTTAGGATTTTTTCTTAGAATTCATATGTTCATCAATCTAGTATCCAAAATCATTAAATTTAGCATAAAATTGGTACTTGGCCACCTAAGGATAATTGTCTGCACCCACGAATTGTTGAGAGCTTGAGGAATGGACCGAGGGTTGTCGAATTCGCGGGTCGATTTGTAGAGATTCTGAGTCAAACGTACTTACATGTTGGAATACATGCAAGGCCTAGCTTAACATAATAGGTTTATAAAGGAAAGGAGTGGTTACTTACCCAATCGATTGAAGATCGTGTTTATAGTTGTGGATAGGGGGTTTCTTGAGGAAGAGGGAAGAGGGGTTACAAGATTTTACCTCCTTTGGGCCCACCTTTCTATCCCTTCTTCTTTCTCTCCATCTCTCTTTCTCTTTCTCTTCTCCTTTACCACGGTAGGGCATGAAATTCGTATGTGAGAAGGGGGGTGCCCAAATGAGGCCATTTTATAATGTCAGATTTGGTGTAAATGGCCCCAAGGGTTGGGTTTTTACTATACTAGCCCTATAGGAGGGTTTTTTTTAACCTTTAGGGCCCACTATGGGGTGTACATATTTATATACACCGTAGGATAGTTAGTCCTAATGATGATCTACGTATGGACATGATTGGGCCACCATTTGGTTGTGCCAATTGACAGATATGATTAAAAGTCTTTTCAACGGTCATCGATGGTTGATCGGGGCCTCGGCCATACAGATATGAGAAGAAAAATATCCTTACTCTACGTGTGAAGTTTGGTCGTAAACCGACAGTTTGAAATTCTCAACTTTGCGTAGGTGTGGACGACCCAAATCACTTAAGTTTCAGCTTATTCCTTTAGGGTATTTGCACTTCTCATGCAGTCGTCCCTTGGCTCAAGTTGAGTTGTTCTGGACACTGCCTAGGTCCAACTCCCATGATGGACGTCGAGCCCAGTAAGACGGACATTATTCTATAGTTTTGGAATTAATGACCCACTAACGAGCGGCCTAGAACTTGTTCGGAAAATCCGGGCATTTTTGAAATGAATTAGATATTAAGATTTCTCTTGGGCAATGATTACGGTTTGGATTAACTACGTTCATAGTGTGGCCTATTTATAATTAGTGAAAGTGGAGATTTGGTCATGATTACTCTAAATCATCGATTTTAGGCTTAAAGAATGATGGGGTTAATTTGGTCCATTAATCAAGATCCGGGCCTTATCTAATTTGGCTTCGAGTAGATCTTTTAATTTAGTTACGATTGTCTTGATTAGTCAGTGGTAGGTCGATTAGATTTAGGTTCTGTGTGAGCAAATCATGTGGCTAAATTTGGTGTTTAAGTGATCGAGCGGATTCGTTGGCTTCCTATGGTTGATTAATCGGACTTGTGCGGTTCTTTACTGGTGCCACCCATGTATAAACTAACATTGAGTGTTAATAGTCACTAAGTGATAATATAAGTTAATTACATTTAAAAAGAATTCAAGGATTTTTGAAAATCTAAAATAGTGAAAATATAGGACGTTACAATCTACCCCCATTGAAAACAATTTCGTTCTCGAAATTGCCTGAGGGTAATAAGTAAAGATTTTATTATTTCATTTGTATAAGTTTTATTGATTTCAAGTTTATATGCGTGGTAGGGTGTATACTATCTATGCTAGTCTGGCTTATTTTAGTCTACTCCCCTTAAAACTTTTTCACCTTGATGGTTTATTACAATTTATTTATTATCTATTTTTTTTAAGATTTGGATTCATGACGGTGATTCTCCTTTCTCTAAAGTAAAAATTTTTGTTTTCAATTTTTGACCAACACGAAGACATGGTTGTAGTGGGCTTGAACCCGAAACATCGATCATCTACCTGATCAGAATAGAAGGCTCATTGTATCCCTTCTTCGTCCTGGTGGATCCTGGTCTTCTGTTCGGTCAAAGCAGTGAGTCCATTGGTAGTCACCCAGGATTGAGAATTGGGTCAAGCCGCGAATACTTCGCAGGTGTATACTTCCATAATTCCGTAGTTCGATTAACCTAAATGTTTAAAGAAAATCACACATCATTAAAAAAGTTAAAATATCTTATTCATAAAGTTGTCATTCAAGTCTTGTACAAAGAGAGTTCTCTTCTTAATTAATGTTCAAATTAGTGATTAATAAATCTTTCACTATGCCTATAGTCAAACAATTATCCTAAAAAAGTTTTCAATGGACTAAGATTATATCTTTATGTTATCATCTCGATCCTATGGCTAGTGAGTTATGAGCAAACTATGCTTGAGTTTCGTTAATTTCGAAAGAGAATAAAGAACCGAAAGTTTTAGGATATTTCAGAGGTTTGAAGGATGGTGACCCTAGAAAGGCCGTGAGAATGGAAAGAGGAACATCATTTCCTCAATATGGTATGAATCTTGATTCCATAAGAAAATAAGAAAACTTACAATATTTTAGTGAAGACTGCATCGAATATGAACTTAGAAAGTATTAAACAATCAAACCTAACCCTATTCAAGAGTCGTAATTCAATTGTACTAGAAACTATTTGAAGTAAAAAATAATTTAATTTAATTATACAAGACGATTTCTATCATGGTTAGAAGTAATTTCTAAAATGAAACAAAATACTAAAACTCCAATATGAAAAAAAATAAAATACACTTGGTTCATTGGCAACTCGAGGTTGCAGAAAGTTTTGGTTTCAACCCATATATTGTTCATAATATCTTTGTCACATTTAGTTACTAAATTATTTTTATAATTTTTTTAGTAATCCATAATTAAGTTAACATTTATCTCACAAAATTTCAGTTCATTTTAAGCTCTAGAAAAATTATAAATTTTTTTGGAAGTAATGGTTGTCCAAAACCAATGAATTTTGTATGATTTCAAAATGTCTCTATTTTTTGTAAGGTTTCTTATACTTTTGTTAACTGAATTATTTTTAAAATTTTTATAATGTTTCATAATTAAGTTTAAAGTCATCCCACAAAATTCATATCATTTGGAGTTGTAAATAAATTATTAAAATTCTAGGAGCAACAACTGTTCGAAATTAATAATTTTTGGACAGTTGGCAAAACATCTTAAGTTTAACTATATTAATTTTAATTTTAATTTTTTTTTCTTTTTTTTACATAAAAATAGACTCATCAAGCTTCAATCTGGCTTTTGAATCATGTAAATCGGGGTTGTAACGAAGGAGATATGAATTTTTGAAGCCAACCCAAAATTGCAGGAAATTTCGGCAGGGGCAATGCCGAAAACTAGCTCCCCGGGCAGGGGCCACGCGAGCCAAGCGGGGGCCCTTCCAAAATCTGGCTCCCCGGCGGGGGCACCTTGCGACATGCATATCTCGCAAGCCAGAATGAGTTATTCGACCTGCCATATATGAATTTGGGGTAAGAGAAGATACTCTATTCAAATAACATGATTATTTCTCAAGATTCCATCAAGTTAATGGTCAAAAGTCCATTTTACTTATATTTTTACTATTTATAGTAAATTTTCTGTCTAATTATAGTTCTTCATCCTTGAGCTTTAGGATTTGTGTCTAAAATGAAAGTACGTAGAAAAATTCGAAGAATAAAGTGATGGAAGATGAGATTTTTGAAGAAGATGGGTTGGAAGGGGAGATTCTAAAGGTTAATGGGCCTGGGAGGAAATGAGATTCGAAAGACTAGATTAGAGAGGGGACTTCTCGTGGAAAAAGAATGGATTTGGAAGAGAGTTGACGGCGGCCCTTTTTGGATTCAAGTGGCCGTCACTTGGTAGTCCAAGTAGGTCAGAAGTCTCTCAAACTCAAGGCAGAGACGACTCGGCCCGTTAAAACCAAAATGGGAGTATGTCCTACCTCGAATCGGATTATCGGGCATGCAATGCATGTGTCTGGGGCAACACGTATTACTTCAGCTGCTTGACTCCTCGACATTGGGTCGTATTCCCTCAAATCTTCAAATTCCCAACTACAAGTGATTTAGATCACTGCTTATGACCTAAGTCATTTCTATACCTGAACCCTAGGCTAAGACTTCAGTGTTCAGATTAGCCGGATGGCTTGGTCCTAGGGTCTTATAAGTGTTGCTAAGTTCGATCGCTCCCTCCTACGTTAACGAATGCGTTATGGCAAGTTCATAATCCATAGCTCAATTTGATCTAAATCATTGCTCTGATACTATCTGTAACACCTCGGATTTTCAGGGGCCGTGTAGAAACTCGGCTCTCGAATTTTTAGGTGTTATGGGTGCCTTAATGAGCTTCAAATTTTAATTACATTTGGATGATCTCATAAACAATGGAGAGTTTAGCAAGCCATAAAGCATAAGTCATAAAGCAATATCAAGTGCCACTAAATATAAAAATATCTAAACCACAAATTCCAAATCATCTAAATAGGGAACTAGTCCCACCCATACATGACCCAAAGTAACTAGAGCCCTAACCCATGCATATCCCGCGGTAGCCCGAACTCAGACTAAAATGATCCGCCGAAAGTCTGGAAGCAGGGAAGCTCCTCTTCCTTATCCATGCTCACACCGCTCGGCTCGTCAAGCTCCGCCTCACCTGCATCTAGAATAGGGTCTGGTTGGTGTTTTAAAACACCGTCCCAGAGTGGGAGTGAGTAATTAACTTAGTGGGTGTAATTAGCCATAAGTTACATCAAATAACAATTTCATGATGAATTTAATGAAAAGCATAAATTCATAAATCATTAACTAGTCTTTGTTAATGCGTATGCATGAGTTATGTATGATGCATGACCTCACCCACAACACTCCCTCGAGCGACTTCGTCTCACGGTCGCGCATGACCAACACTCCCTCATTGCGACCTCAACTTTCGAGTCACTAAATCCTAGCTAATGCTATGCATGAATAATGTTAACCGAGTATTTAGTTAATTCCGTTCATCCAGCAGGTTGGAGAAACTGGTATACCTCAACGATATCAATGCCATCATCTATTTGCGAGGCCAGGATCCCTCAACGTGCGAGGCCAAGACCCTACAATCCTTAATCCCATCAAAGTCCCTACCCCCGATTGCAAGCACGTGGGGAGTGCTCGGAAGCAGGATCGCTCGCGGTCACTACGAGAAGGCTCGTCACCCCAGCGTAGGCCGACAATTCAGACATAGTGTCCCATTCTACCATACCTGCTCATAAGACTGTGGATCAGTTTCTAGTTGTTGTTAGTTGGCGAGGGGTGTTCTAGGTTCCAGACATGTGAGCAAACATGGTTAACAAACATAGTTGGTCAGTCAGTGGACTAGACCGCCCAAATTTAGGTGAACACGTAACGCACGATATTAGGTGTAAGCAACCCATATAGTCCTACCACTGTCGCCCATTCGCGTTCGCCCACACTAGTCAGTCTAGTCACAGGACGGCCCAACTAACGGGACTACCCTTACAAATCTCAGATTCCTGACTAACCCTGAGGGTGGGCTATATTTAATAATATTCTAAGCAGTCAAGAGTTTTTCTTCAATTGTAGAAGGAATAAAACGTACAACACATCCAAGCATAAAATTTTATGATATTAACATGCATGTGACTACTCTTAATAGCATAAATTAGATATGTGTGTGGGTGGTGTTGAACTGCCTAAGAAGCAAAGATCACACATTATCCATAGTATGAAAAATTACAATCAAGCATACAACATAGAAGAATGTGCAAAGATGTTAGATGCAAGAATGTACACAGAACACGAATCTCATGCCCAAACAATTTGAGAATAACGATCAAACAATCTATTTATCATTTCATGCATGTTGGGTGTACTCATCATATGGATTCCTAATTTAGGATTTTTCCTTAGAATTCGTATGTTCATCAATCTAGCATCCAAAATCATTAAATTTAGCCTAAAATTGGTACTTGGCCACTTAAGGATAATGGTCCGTACCTACGGATCATTGAGAGCTTAAGGAATCGACCTAGGGTTGCCGAACTCGCAGGTCGATTTGTAGAGATCCTAAGTCAAACATACTTGCGTGTTAGAATACATGCAAGGCCTAGCTTAACATAATAGGTTTATAAAAGAGAAGAGTGGTTACTTACCCAATCAATTGAAGATCGTGTTTATAGTTGTGGATAAGGGGGTTTCTTAAGGAAGAAGGAAGAGGGGTTACAAGATTCTACCCCCTTTGGGCCCATCTCTCTCTCCCTTCTTCTTTCTCTCCTTTTCTCCTTCTCATTCTCTTCTCCTTCACCAAGCTAGGGCATGAAATTCGTATGGGAGAAGGGGGGTGTCCTAACGAGGCCCTTTTAAAATAACAGATTTGGTGTAAATGACCCTAAGGGTTGGGTTTTTATTATACTAGCCCTATGAGAGGGTTTTTCTAACCTTTAGGGCCCACTATGGGGTGTACATATTGATATACACCATAGGATAGTTAGCCCTAATGACGATCTACATATGGACATGATTAGCCCACCATTTGGATGTGCCGATCGACAGATATGATTAGAAGTCTGTTTAACGGTCACCAATGGTTGATCGAGGCCATGGCTATAGGGATATGAGCAAGGAAATATCCTTACTCTACATGTGAAGTTTGATCGTAAACCGACGGTCCAAAATTCTCAACTTTGTGTAGGAGTGGACAACCAAATTCACTTAAGTTTCAATTTATTCATTTAGGGTATTTGCACTTCTCATGCACTCCTCTCTCGGCTTAAGTTGAGCGTTTTTAGAACTACCCAGGTCCGACTCCTACGATGGACGTCAAGCCCAATAAGACGGACATTATTCTATAGTTTTGGAACTAATGGCCCACTAATGAGCGGCCTAGAGCTTATTCAAAAAATAGGGGCATTTTTGGAATGAATTAGGTATTGAGATTTCTTGTGGGCAATGATTAGGGTTTGGATTAACTATGTTCATAGTGTGGCCTATTTATAACTAGTGAAAGTAGAGATTTGGTCATGATTAGTCTAAATCGTCGATTTTAGGCTAAAAGAGTGATGGGGTTGATTTGGTCCATTAGTCAAGATCCGGGCCTTATTTAACTCGGCTTTGAGTAGTTCTTTTAATTTAGTTACAATTGCCTTGATTAATCAGTGGTAGGTCGGTTAGATTTAGGCTCTATGTGAGCAAATCATTTGGCTAAATTCAGTATTTAAGTGATCGGACGGATCGTTAGCTTCATATGGTTGATTAATTGGACTTGTGTGGTTCTTTACTGGTACCGCTCATGTATAAACTAACATTAAGTGTTAATAATCAGTAAGTGATAATATAAGTTAATTACATTTAAAAAAATTCAAGGATTTTTGGAAATCCAAAATAGTGAAAATTCAGGATGTTATAGAGAGAGAGAGAGAGAGAGAGAGAGAGAGAGAGAGAGAGAGAGAGAGAGAGAGAGAGAGATGCTTAGGGTCTGTTGAAACCCCAACCCTCTACTCTTATTTATAATAGTAAAAATGTGAATGGGGCAAATAGGCCTTTAAAAAAATAATAATAATAATTTTGAAAGGAAATGATAATATTATAAGAAAAGAAAGGATAAAAGCAACAAGAAAGGGAAAGCAGGCTGCTGAGATAGCAGGCCAACTAAAAAGCCAAAAAAAAAAAAAAAACAGATTACAATCGTTAAGCTTTTTAGCGGAAGATGCCTACTCCACTATGAGATGAGTCACCCTTTGCACAATAAACTCGACCAAATTAGAGAAACCATTGAAACGTTTTCCATTCCTTTCTTCCCACATTGCCCACTAAACTGCCAAGAGAGCCATTTTCCAAAGCTTGGATCTCAGCTTTCCAACCCTCAAACCGTACCAAGCCAACAAAAGGTCATGGGCTAAAACAACAAAAGACCAAGAGACCTGAAAACGGGATAGAATTTGGGTCCAAATTTGATATATGAAAACGCAATGAATAAAAAGATGGCCCACTGTTTCTTCATCTGCCATACAACACAAGCAAATATTTGTGATACACATGCCCCTTTTACGCAGGTTGTCCACTATGAGAACTTTGTTTTTGCCCACCAACCACCCAAAAACCGCTATCTTGGGGGGACCTTGAAATTTCCAAACACAGGAAAGCGAATCCTCTTCCATTGACGGGAGGGCACTAGAAAAGAAATGGTAAAAGGACTTTATCGAGAATTTTCCAAATTTATCAGGACGCCAAATAAGTCTATCCATGCTCTGTTGATTTGGAATACTGTTGTGGATGCGATTAAGAAGTGCTACGTATTCTTCTACCTCCCTATCTTGAAGATTTCTTCTACACCCCGGATTCCACACCACTGTTCCCCTGATAACTAAATAGCAAGCCTCCATGGTAGAAGCCCGATTGAGGGAAAGCCGATAAATTTGAGGAAAAACAACTCTAAGGCCTTCATCACCCACCCACATGTCGTCCCAGAAACGAGTTCGCTCACCATTCCCAATCGCAATACCAATGCTTTTAAGAATCTCCTCTTTGATCAATATAATTCCTTTCCACAAAGTCGAGGCTTTGTAATTGGAGGACTTCTTTGTCCACCATCCCCCTTCTGAATATCGATACTTGTTTTTTACTAGAATATTCCAAAAAGAATCGCTTTCGGTCCCAAGTCTCCACATCCATTTACCTAAGAGAGACTTGGGTCCAATGGGCTTTATTCAACTATCAACCTTTCAACACTCACACTTAAGCTGGAGCATCCTAATGAGGCCCAGCTTGGAATAAGCTAACATAATCGAGCTTAAGAAAGATAGAAATTCTTCTTTAACATAGAACATCCTTCCGTAAATCTTGCTATGTGTTTACGCCCTCTCTTGTCTTGTTAATCAAAACCATGTCATTTGCAAACAACATTCACCATGGGATCTCTTCCTCTGAATTCCACATTAACTCGTCCCTAACCCATGCGAAAAGGTATGGGCTCAATGCGGACCTATGGTACAAGCCTACAATAATTGAGAACCAACTTCTCTCCAATAGTGGTCATCACATTTGTTACTGCTCCCTCATGTGTATCCTTAATCATGTCAATATATCCCCCTAAAACTCCTCTTTTTTTTTTTTTCCCAATACCCCTTAGATTAACTCTCAAGTGACCCTACCTGTATGCTTTCTACAAGTCAATAATGACCATGCGGACTCCTCGGAATGTGTTTCTCCATCAATTTATCCTAGGAAGAAAATAGCTTCAACCTCCCAAGCATGAAAGCAAATTGATTTTCTACTACATTTATCTCATGCTTTAGTGTTTGCTCAATCACTCTCCCTTAAAGTTGCATATTATAGCTCATAAGTTTATTCCCACAATACTTAGTGCAGATCTGTATGTCTCCTTTATTCTTATAAATTGGTACCATAGTAATTTTCCTCCATTCGTCTGACATTTTATTTGATCTTACAATCATGTTTAACAACTTTGTCAATAAAAATAACTAATTATCTCCTGCACACATCCAAACCTCTACTACTATGCTAGATGGTCCAAGGGCCTTTCCTGTTTTCATCTTTCTCTAAGCTTCCTTCACTTTAGATATCCTAATCCATCAATCACTTTAGATAACCTGTGGTCTCTAATGTCATTTGAGTTTATGGTTCCTTATATCCCTATGCTCTCATAGTGGTTGTCATTTAACGAGTTATGAAAATAACTTATCCACCTTTCATTGATCTCATTGTCCTTTACTAGTATGCTTTGGTTATTGCTCTTAGTCCATCAGACATCATCTAGGTCCCTACCCTTCCTCTCTTTTATTTTTGCAAGTTTGAAGACATCTTTCTCACCTTCTCGTCCCCAATCTATTGTAAAGATCTCCATAGGCCTTAAGTTTAGCTCCGTTAATACTTTCTTAGCAAACTTTTTGGCCATTTCTAGATTGTTCAAAACTTTCATTTATAGACCCTTGCCAGGGTTTGAAACATTATCGTGAATAGCTCGCTCTACATCGTCATTCCACCACCAAGTTTTTGTACATGATTTGCTTTTCCCTCCAGATACTCCTAATACGTCTTTTGTCGCTTGTACCCAACAATCTCATTCCACTTAACATTTATATCTTCCTCTGCATTTCACTCTTCTTCTTCCATCAATTTATGTTTTGACATTGTTTTCTCTCATTTTAAATTCCACCACGTAGTTTTTAGTTACCTATTAGTTTGACTTTATTTCTTCCATATCTTATGTAAACATCTATAATCATTAACCAATCTTGCGCAATCAGACTATCTCTCGATATAACCTTGCAATCCTTACATACTAATCAATCCTTACATTCTAATTGTTGTCTTTTTGTCAGTAAAAGAAATCTATTTGGCTTATATATGATCCACTTTTGAAAGTTATATAATGTTTCTATCTTTTTAAAGTATGTGTTTGCTAGATCTAGATTGTACAATATAGTGAAATCAAGGATAGCATCCTTAATCTCATTTCTTCTTCTAAAAATATCTTTTATGTTCGTTCTCATATCCTCTACTTTCTTTTCCTACACAACCACTTGAGTCTCCTCTTACAAATATCCTCTCTCTATTCAGAATTCCTTGCCAATCCATCCATATGCTCCCATAATTGTCTCTTGATTCTATCATCCTACCTATGGCGCATATGCACTAATAAAATTGATTATTGTTTATCCCAATACAAGTTTTATTAATAAAATTCTATCACTTGCTCTCCTAACATCTATAACTTTATCCTTAAATCTTTATCTACCACTATCCTTATTCTATTCTATTATTATCCTTTCTTATATGTATTTATCACCGAAATATATTGTTTCCATTGAAAAATATATGCTTCCAATTGCATATATTGTTTGAAGTTGATAAACAATGGTTATATAAAATAGAGAGGTTTACTTCCTGTAGGATTGTATCACTACACCGGTCCCTTTCAACAGTAATGTGCAAACTTTTTAACAAAGGAGAGAGGAGAGACATTGACGGTTATTCTCTTACCAAACAAAGTAAAATTGACAAGGACCTGGTCGCAGCGTCGGTGATCTTAACGTTTCAAAAAAAAAATTTATTCGAGAAGATTTCAATGCTAGAAAGATGTTTGGTTCATCCAAAACATCCAGGATTGAAGTCCAAAATTTTTAAAAAAACGGGGGGGCTGGCTCCAGTAGAACATTATCTATGAAGAAAATCTTCTTCATTACCTTGTCACCATCAATAGTTAGGGTAAGATGGTGAATATAATTGATTCCAGAAAAGATTTTAAACTCTTACATTCTTTTATTATCTCTTTCTTTTCTTTCTTTTTCTTTTTACCTTTAATTGTAGCCATGTACATGAATCTAATTTAAATTTAGATATTGTCATGCCCCAAGCTCGGAAACCGGGCTTACAGAATTTCCGATCGCTGAATCCGATGTCGATAGCCTTCGTAGTACCCCATTCTCGGCTCCTAGCGTTCATATGCCAGATTTCGATCAGGGATCCTACAAGGAGGATTTTCCAATGTACATTTATCTCATAAGAAGCATAACCACAAGTTTACCCAAATCACAAAGGCAACATCATCATCACATATCCACTAATATAAATAGTTGAATACAGTATTGAAAGGAAAAATATACATATATCGAAAATCAAAGCTCTAGAAGATCACTGCACGCTCCAAGCTCAACGCTGTTACGACTTAACACCGCATGCACGCATCTATCATGCATGAGCTTATAGAAAGCTTAGAGGGTGGTGTAAGTATGTGCGCAAGGTAAATACCAAGTATGTAATATTAAAGCAATGGAGAAACATGCTGGTAAGTCCATAAATACCATCAGCCTTATCCAGGCTATGCAATGTAAAAAAACATAGCAAGTCAATATCATATACTGAAGAAACAATGTAATATGCAAATCCTGACGAGTCCACGAATACCGTCAACCTCATTTTAGGCCATATAAATGCAGAAACATAGCAACTCAAATTTTCATATGCTACGGATGTAATGCAATATGTGGTGCAAATGAAATGACTAAGCTAGAGTGTGAAGTCGGGATGATAGTATGTAGTATCGCAGGCTATGGGGTCCATCACAAGGGCTTCTATCCAAACCACTCTCATACCTAAATTTGGATAGTCAGACTCAATGTGGTAGACTCCTGATCTTAGATTAGTCGCGTGCCCCAACTAAAATCCTGGCCATTACGAAAGTACACAACAATTAGTTGTGTACCACCAGCCTGAGTGGATAGTGAATAAATGAATGAATGAGTAAAATGCTGGGTATACAACTCCTGTTCAATAAGTCCAAATGTCAGTATGGCTCATCTCTAGGATATTACCGGGGTCTAGTACACTGCATAATGGCCGCCGCTTCCCTAGACGCACAACCAGTGAGTGGAAAAGACCTCACTATCCGCCTAGCCAGTAGTCTGTCAATACTTATGCGGCTCATCGATAGCAGACCCATTTATGAGCTGGTCAAACTTAGCCGATCTTACAGCCCCCTCACTCGGGCGGATAAGGATTCACCCCCTTCCAACTGACCACGACACAGTGGAAAACGCCGCCTATTGATATTCGGAACCCAAGCACTCGTGTATCCACTCTGTCTAGACGTTGGAGTCTCCTCCGATACTAGAGGATTATGGGACTCGCCCAAGGACATCCTATGTGCCCACAGTGCTAGAACCAAAATATTTTCGGTATCCCATCTGGCCATCCACGATGAACTTGTGGAGGCCGCAATCCTGATATCGCTAGGGTGCCAAGTAATTATGTCACACAAATGTGAGATACATAAGTCATACCATCCAGTCATGCATCAAACCTGCGCGTACTGCACGATCGTGTGGGGCAACTTCGTCTCTTAAGGAGTCTCCTAAATAACTCAGTCCAATGGCAATGCTATGATCAACCATTCCTTACAACGGGCATACAATGATGCATATGGACATGTATCATGATGTAATACTAAGCATGATCTCAGTGTGTCCTGCTAAGCTAAGTATACTAGCATGATTATCAGATATAACAAGTGACGACCGTTCTTAACCGGTATGTCAGTTACGAGAGTAGGGGCTGAATGATACGTCGTACTAGACATTTAGAAGTATATATGGAATGGTCCACGATAAACTATCCTAACCTATTCAAGGTACTAACATATCATATATCCTAAGACGGGGTCTATAGAGGGATGGTGGATCTAACATATAGATCGAGATAGGCTTTACATAGTAGATATACTAAATCTGGTCCCACATATTCTTCTATCTAAGGCAATGGAGGTGATGATGATGTACTAATGTCAAAGATAGGTCTCACAATCGTCCTGAGAACATAAATGGACAGTGGGAATGATACATACATAACACGACGTCCTTACAATCGATTACAAGGTAAGATACATCTCACGGGGTGAGTTAAGCGGGTATACAACAAGTGAGCTTCTTTACTCCCTTTATCATGAACAACTGAGCTTTCCTATGAGGGCCTGATACGAATACAAGGCGGGCCTTGGTAGGATCCACACATCCAGGATTATGTAACCCTACAAACGGCCCTGCTCATCATCTAAGTGGGGCCTTGGGTTTGGGTTACTAAGCTTTAGACAAACACATGCATCTAGGTGGGCCAAATTCCCTATGGAAGGCCCGGTATAAACACAAGACGGGCTCTAAGGCTTGGGTGGTCTTACAGGGTATGATGGAAAGCATCAATAGTAAATGGGGGCCCAACCGTTTGGGATAGCCCAACAAGGGAAGGATAGGTATCACTAGCATCAATGGGGCCCAGTGATTTGAGATAGCCCAATAAGGAAGGATGGGTTGAAAATTGGGTATCACAGTGGGCCCTACAAGGTATGATTTTCAACAATGAATGTTTAACCATCACTATTCCTATGATGCGGTCCACTAGGGATTTGGACCTGACTCTCAATGGGGTTCATGGCCCTATGAGATCTAGAAGAATGGATGAACAACATATAAATAAATAAAACATACATTATGGTGGGACTCTACTCAAGGTTGGGGTAAAAGAGAGGATGGGGAGATGGGCTTCATGGTGGGCCCTAGGATGATTCCCAACAGTGGACATTTAACCACCGTTGCTCGCAAGGTGTGGCCCATTTGGAAATTGGAATCGTAATGGGGCCCTCGGCCCTCCAAATATCTAGGAGATGGATAGACGGCGTGGGCCCATCACTCATACAAGGTGTGCCTACATAAGTAGGCGGGATTTATGGCTTAAAATGGGTAGACAACATATGTATAACACATACATCATGGTGGGTCTCGTACAATCACAACAAGACTCATATAATCACAACGGGCCTAATACATTCATAATGGGCCACTTACAATCTCAATGGGCCGCATCTCATGGGCTCAATATACATCACAATGGGCCTCATTCATGGGCCACATATACATCACAATGGGTCTCAACAAATGGGCCAATATATATCACATCGGGCCTCATCATATGGGCCCCAAATGCATCGTATTGGGCCTCGCCAAATAGGCCACAAATACATCACTTGGGCCTCATCAAATGGGTCTCATATACATCATATTGGGGTGGGCCCTGCACATTCCAAATGGGCCCACCAGATGAACAACATGGATGTACAACACATACATCAAGGTGGGCTCCACCATAACGTTTATTTTCCATCCAATCTGTTCATAAGGTGTCACGCCCCAAACTCGAAAACTGGGCTCACAAAATTTTCGATTGGCGAATCCGGCGCCGACAGCCTCCGTAGAACCCCATTCTCGGCTCCTAGCGCCCATTCGCCAGGTTCCGATCCTGGGATGCTACGAGGAGGATTTTCAACGTCAGTTTGATTTGTAATAAGCATAACCAAAGGCATAACCCACACAACAACCAAAAACTCTATTATATTTTCACTATGATAAAAAACTTTACAAGTACAATGAGCATAAAGGGAAATACAATGGTAAGGAATAAAAACTCCAAAATGATCTGCAAAGTGCTCCTGCCTCAGCGCTGCTGCGCCCCAACGTCACTTGCACGCAACGGTCGTGTATAGGCTTATAGAAAGCTTAGAGGGTGGTGAAAGTGTGTGCGCAAGGTAGTAATGTGAACATGCAATATTAGAGAAATGCAGAATATGCAGATGGGTCCATGAAAACCATTAGCCGTACCAAAGCTATGCGATGCAAGACATGAATGATATCGGCCATCCCAAGGCCATGTGATGAGAAATGCAACTCAAGTATACAAATCCTCATCTATGTCCACACATCAATATAGCTCAAATTTGGGATATCACCGGGGTCTAGTACACTCTAAACTAGATCGCCGCCTCATCGCGCGCAATAAGGTAAGTATAAGAGACCTCACTATTCGTCTGCCAATATCGGGCTCGACTCGTCGATAGCGGACCCATTCCTCGAGCTGGTCAAACTCAGCCTAGCTTTGCCCCCTACTTTCGGATGGGTAAGGCCACACCCCCTTCTAACCGACCACGACACAGTGGAGAGTGCAGTCATCTGGTAATCGGCACTCAACGCTCATCTACCCACTCGGTCTAGACGTTGGAGCAACCTTTTAGTACCATAAGGGTTAATGGACTTTCATCTAGGGATATCTATAGCACCCCATGTAGAACGAGATTTTCGGTATCCAATCCTGCCAACCACGATATGTCTGTGGAAGCTACGACCCCGATGTCGCTAGGCCTCTTTGAGATAGTTTGCGCTCCTTAGTGTGCTGAACTGGTGCAAAAGGTTTTCGATGCACTATCTCCCATGATACATCACTCATCAAATCGATGTTCACAACATACACTAGTTACAAAAATCCGAACACTATCACCATAACACCACTAGAAGGGAAGCATATCCTTTCCTAAGCACAAAATAGAAAAATAATTTTTTACTAAGAAGAGTAAAATTGATTGGGAAGGAGATAACAAGTTAGCAAAGAAGGATTGTTTTGTCTTCCCAATCTTAACTCTATTCCCCTTTTTATGAAACTTGACTAAACACTCGTCAAAAAATACCCATTGAGTAAAAAATTATCACAACAATTGAGATGCACTTACAAGTTAAAAGTCATGTTTCACACGATGGAAACAATCTTATTAAGTAGGCAACATCCAACGGTTATAATAAAAAAAAAAAAAAAAGGAACAAAAAGGAAGTTGTAAATCTACACAAAACTAAGCCAATCAAGAATCAACTTAAAGAGGCCCATATAAGCCAATTGGGCATAATTCCCCCCTATGCACAAATATTTGGGTGCACACGCTCGATTAAAGATTTTCAAGTCAGGCTTGTGCATACATACAAATTTAGGCATAACTTAGCACATTTCACAATAGTATATAAAGGTCAAAGGTTTATAAATCAATTTATAACACCTCATTATATTTGATGTGGGACTAAAGGTTTTACAAAAGATAAAAACAAAGCAAGGTTATTTTTTACTTTTGCATTTATTTTCTTTGTATTTTTAAAATACATAAAATAATTCCCTACTTATTTTAAATAATATAAAATCGAACATAAAAAAGAGCTATCGTGCATAAATGAAGGTGACGAAACATGTTGAATCTCACTCAATGAATCGTGTTTTGACTAAAAGAAATTAGTGAACTAGGTTTTGAATTTTATTTCTTTTAAAGTAGACCATACACGAAATACATACAATAGTTTAAGTAATTTTTTAAGATGTTTAGAGCTACACGTTGTGGCCATATGCATTATTCCTATTTCATGAGCTCATCAAGCGTTTCTCTATAATCACACCCAACCTTAAAACAAGACTATAAACTTATTAAGGAATTTACCCAACCTTAATATATTATAGATATTTGTATTACTAATACTATAGAGAGAGAAAGAGACTTGGAGAAATAATTTCTCCTAAATTGTAATTCTGTTCAACTAAAGAATCACGTGAAAAAATATTTTTCCTATTAAACCTAATTATTTGGACATCCACTTCTTAGGTTAGGTTACCATTTCTAGTAATTCAATTTTCTGTTGGCTCGAGTCTCATCTCCCTCAATATTTTTCAGACTTTTTCTCTAGCTAGAGCTTTAGTTAAAGGATTTACAATATTCACATTGGATTTAATAAAGTTCAGAGTTATTATACTATTTTTTTAATAATTATCTCACACAACCATGTTTAAGATAGACTTGTCTGAATTTTTCAGTATAACACTTGTTATTAGCTCTCCCTATGGCAACTAGGGTATTATAGTAAATGAATATAGGCGTACCGGTTTCACCTAGTAAGTTATATCTATTAATAGTATTTTTATCCATTCTGCCTCTTCGTCAGTTGTTGCCAAAGCAACCAGTTTAGATTTCATTGTGGAATGAGCTATACAAGTTTGCTTTTCATATTTACATGAAATAGTGTCATGATGAAGATATAACCACTAATATATTTATGATTATTTAGACCCACTATATCTTCTACTATAACTGAGAATCTTTAATAATGAAAATCAAGATCCCATGTCCTTTTAAGATACCTTAAGGATCCATATATAGCATTCTAATATATGTTACTAGTGTTGTACCATATTTTTGACTATTCTTGGGAAACTTAATTGGAAAGAACACGTGCTATAGTAAGAAAAAGATATTACAGGCTAAAGATCTTTAATGATACTTGGAGTGTTTTTTACAAAATCACAGATGACAGGATGACAAGATAATGAATAGTTGAGAGGAATTCAAAAGTAAACTAAGTGGCCGATAGTCATCCAGAAGGTAAACCAAGCTTGTCGATAAGCATCCAAGAAGTCAATCAAGTGGTTGATAAGTCATCCAGGAGCTCGGCTGCAGTTAGGTCAACAAAGAAGCTTTGAGTGATTATTAGGATAGGTGGCAAGTTTAGAAGGAAGTCTCTAGAAGTTCATGTAGTGTTCAAACAGTTACAGGAACCATAAGAACGTGGGAAGCATCCAAAAGGAAAGCAAGTAGTATTGAAGTGGTTATAGCAACCATCAGAATATGGGAAGCATCCAGACGGTTGGATTAAGGCTATAAATAGCAAAGGAATTCAGTAGGAAGATTTGTCTCATACCAACCCAATCAAACCCAATATATCTTTGAATTATCCTTTTAATCACCTATCATTTACATTCCTTAGTGTAATCACTTTCATAGTGTAATTTTAGCTATAATTTTGAATCTATGCTCATACACTAGATTTAAGTCTCCATCTATGAAGGTGATCTATAGCTGCTCTTCATGACCGACTATAAGGTTTCTTTTCCTGTTTTTCTTTGATCTGTATTGAACATTTCTTTCGTACGAAAGGCAAAGGTGTAACCCATCATCATAGGACAAACCCTACCATTTGAATATCGCCTTATCCGATTTACATACTGAGCGAGTAACTGAATAGGCGACCAATCTCATTCGATCTCAGTCATATACTACGTATCTACCTATTTAGTACTTGGGATCATAGCTATTCGGTTTGAATTGAGCCACAAATTCAATTTTTACACGCCCACACTTATCACATGACTAAAATTGGAAATTGTACAACAACATCTCTTGGCACGCCCGATGGGACAAATAACATGAGTCAGTATGAAAGTAATAAGAAAGCGAGATGGCCGACAGATCTTTTTGAGGTAATGATGGTTGACCTACGTGATATGCAAATGGTGAATCAACATATATTAGAGCATTCACGAATTTAGGCCGAATGGATGGCCATCCAAGCCTAAATCCTGAATATGATGTTGTGACACCCCATACTTTTCAGTTACTTGGGTGTTACCATGAGGACCTAGCTTAGAATAAACAAAAACTCAATTCGTCTAAATGCTCACCTTCGTTCTAGCTTGAGTTGGTAATTGGGACAAAGATCAAGCCATCCAACCATCTATTTTCAAAATGGACCTTCACATCAACTAAGAAGCCTATCTTTAAGAGTTTGGTCTCTTTAAATAGATAGGATATAACCTTACACCTTAAACTAGAAGTTGTGACTATGAGGTCATACTTGAATGGAGAACAAAACACCACTAGAATGTGAGGGGGAACCTATTTTAAGATTTCAATTACTCTAATATACAAATCAAACCGTTCATTTTAATAATAGGACTTGGATCATCCGATCCTCCATCTATCGAGTCCATAACATCCCGTACATTTTAGCACTCAGGTGTTACTGTGAGAACCAAACTTAGGATAAATACAACCTGATGTATTTGAACATTCACCCTTATTCTAGCTTGATTTGATGGTTAAGAGTAATCTTTGCCCATTAACCAATCTATCCATCCATTAATTCCTAAGATGGGCCATCATGTCATCCCAAAATCGAATCATACACTGTCGATCTTGAGTCATAAATTGTGAGATCTACCGTCCACTACATCCTTGATGACCCAAGGATCAATCCACACTTAAAACATGTAATCCAGCTGATAAATACTTAGGTAACCATCTAATCCCACCTAAGATTCCCTTAGAAACCCGAAGTGTCACTAATGACCAAGTTAAAAATTGATCTAACCGTAGATTGATCGTTACCAACCATAAATGAGTGCATCCATCCATTGATTTTCGATATGGACCATCACGCCACCAAATGGACCTACTTTTGGAGTTTTAATCTCCTTGACAAACGAATTAAACCATCCATTGCCTATGCTTAAACTCTGGATCATTGAATCCATCAATCCTTAGCATTAGAAAAGGGACATGAACGATACAAGATTGTGTTGCAGATATTAGGCCTAAATCCAACCGTTAATAGTGATCTTCATCCGTAAACCAACCTATCCATCCGTTAAATTCTCAAGATGAGTCATCACGTGACAAGAGAAGTCTATCTCAGTGTTTCAATCACCTTGATAGACAGATTTAACAGTCCATTGTCAATATCAAACTCTGGACTATCAAATTTGTCGTCCATCAGGTCATAGGTCCAAGGAATTACAATCTGTGTTACTTATAACCAAAACACCCTGATCCATAGCTTAAGTGGTAGACTGAGTGAAAGATACCTCGTTTTAACACTGAGGTCTTGGTATCGATCCCTAGTGAGGGTGGCTAATAGTGAAGTGTGAACTTACAGTGGGGTGTACTAACAAGCTAACATAAAAAAAAATTAAAAAAAAAAACCACATGAGCAAACAATTAGGTTTCCTCTAAATTAGGTACGAAAGGTTTAAGGACGTTGAAAAAATAAGTATAGACATGATCTGGCCGTTGGATCGTCAAGTATCACTAGATGGAATGCAAAACTATCAGTTAAGGCCCACTGGGCTATGGACTACCTCATATCCAGATCAATGATCCATATTAAGCTATTTTGGGCTGATTGATAGGTTACATTACGTGAAAACATCCTGATGAACCACTAACGATTTGTGTTGAGACAATCTAGCCGTTAGATCTTCATATATTGCAACATAACCCCCATATTTTAAAGTATGGCCCACTTGAGTTTTTGGATCAACTTGATCTTTGGTCAGGGAATAGTGAAGTGTGAACTTACAGTGGGGTGTACTAACAAGCTAACATAAAAAAAAATTAAAAAAAAAAACCACATGAGTAAACAATTAGGTTTCCTCTAAATTAGGTACGAAAGGTTTAAGGACGTTGAAAAAATAAGTATAGACATGATCTGGCCGTTGGATCGTCAAGTATCACTAGATGGAATGCAAAACTATCAGTTAAGGCCCACTGGGCTATGGACTACCTCATATCCAGATCAATGACCCATATTAAGCTATTTTGGGCTGATTGATAGGTTACATTACGTGAAAACATCCTGATGAACCACTAACGATTTGTGTTGAGACAATCTAGCCGTTAGATCTTCATATATTGCAACATAACCCCCATATTTTAAAGTATGGCCCACTTGAGTTTTTGGATCAACTTGATCTTTGGTCAGGGATCATATTTGGACTCACGGGGTTTGATGGATGTACCAGATTTCATTTAACGTTACCATGGGCCACGCAAACCACTAATCAAACACGAACTTAGTGTGTATGGGCCACCTAAGCCATGGATCCGCCTCATTCTTTGGATTGAGCCCTAATATGGGCTGATAAAACAGATGAACGGAGTGGATTGGTTAAAATCCTCATGGTGGACCCCACTTCACATGGTGCATGTGCACAACAAGTGCACACTCGCTGTACATTGGATCGAGGGTGCTGGTCAAACTCGGTTGACCTGTCAGCTACAAAAGAGGAAGGAAATTCCCTTCCTTTTGAATTTTCTCCTGCCAAAACAGATGGACGAGCGATTTCCATTCTCGTCTGATAGTAGCCCACCATTACCATCCAAATGCACGATCCAAACTGTCTATCTTATAGGGTATTTGAATACGTCCAAAACTCCAAAGTTTCACATCCGGTTTCCCACATGCAACCACACAATCACGGGTACAAGTAGGCCGTGTGCAACCAATCCCTTTTCAAAAATAAAAAGTTTCTATTTTTCTTGCCTTTACACGTTGTAATCCATGTGAAACCTCTTAATGCGATCCTAGCCCTCCACCTCAGCAAATCCCAGCCCTTCAAAGTAGGGCTTCCTCAACCGACTTGAGCTTTCACCCGCCGCCTCAAGTGAAAACAAAACCCATCGAGCAAATACACTGATAACTGTCCGTTCGGTGGGTCCCACAACGATCATTGGACCTATCCACACCGTCCAGGTGTATCAGATCTTAAGATTTTCCATCCCTTAATAATCCGCCATTAACGGATGGATTATCTTCTCCACCTAGCTTAGAAAACCCATCATCTTAAGTGGGCCTCATTTGATGATCTAAAACATCCTACAGATGGACTATCATGCCAGAAATCCGTTCATGTGGATGCTTTACAACCATGCATATAGGATTCTACATGATCGGTATTTTTAGGGCATTTTATTTCAAGCAAAAGCTCGAGCTATTGCTAATCAAAGGATTAGCATTCGAGGACCCTAGGAGAACCGTCAGGACCTATAAGAGCCTCTTGTTAGGGCAGCCCTTGTTCAAAGAAGAAAATGAAAGAGAGAGAGAGAGAGAGAGAGAGAGAGAGAGAGAGAGAGAGAGAGAGTCATCTTCTTACTATCCGCTGCCACAGCGAGTTGCGGACTCAATCGAGCCATAGTTTGGGTCAGGGTTCCTCCACTGTCTAAAGAAGAAGTAGAAGAAGAAAATGCGGAGAAAGAGAGCGGGAGAGAAATGCGAGAGAGAGGGAGGGGGGAGTAGTGCCGCACTCCTACTTAAACATGACTAGGGGGTTGTTGCACTCGGCCTCTGTCCGAGCCTTGGTGCGATTGGGCCCTCTTGAACCTTCAAATGGGAAGGAAGAAGGAGAAACGAGGGGGGAAGAGAGAGGCAAGGAGCTGCTACTACTACCGCACTAAGCTTGGCTGACCCAGTAGCTGAGTTCGGGCCGAGTCTCGCCCCAAGTCATGAAGCCGAGTCCAATCTCGGGTCTGATCTTTCCAAGCCCGCTATTGGGTGTGGCTGGAGAAAGAAAGAAGCGAGAGGAAGAGAGAGTGAGAGATGGAATAGAGAAGGGAGAGAAAGTGAGAGAGAGGAAGGGAGAGTGAGAGAGGGAATAGAGAAGGGAGAGAGAGAGAGAGAGAGAGAGAGAGAGAGAGAGAGAGAGAGAGAGAGAGAGAGAGGTGGTGTTGCACTCCCATTGAGTGTAAGAGATACCGCACCGGGAAGCTGTGTGCTCATCCCTGGAAGTTGTTGAGTCCAACTCAATTCGAGTCAAGGTGAGAATGATCCTCTCTAGTTCAGCAGAGGGGTGAGAGATGAGGGTGATTTTCGAGAACTCAGTAAGTTGTTTCCATTTCCACTTAGCTCTTAGCATGTATGCATTGTTGTGTCCCTGTATCTACACTTAGTTAACTCAGCTGGGGCATGGGCTTTAGATGACCTTTGGTTGTGATGAGTTAACTAGATCGTGTGTGGTCAGCCATCAGTTCAACAAACTCCGTGTAAAATTGAGTTTATGAGCCATTTTGCACCTAGAGCTCTATCAGTCACTGGATCATCAACCCATTACACTTAGGCTTATTTAAAGTAGAGCTTGACTCAATTTTGGGATGTCCTTTAGGTTAGGTTTCTCAATGGAGGTGGTATGGATAACTGGTTTATGAATCAGACTTGAGTTTTGGGATTGGGTTGAGCAAAGTCGCACTCATATTGCACCAACCGACAATCTTGCCAACTCAGTGCACTTCGCAAGGTCTTAAGGAGATCTGATCGATTGAGCTTCATTAAGGTTCAACCACTATAGGAGGCCTTGCCTTGAGGGTAGGTATGATTATCTGGCCAGCTATCTCAAAGCTCCAAAATTTTCACATCAAGACTTGCCTACTTGATCAAGTGAAATCAAATCATCCCTAAGTTGAACCAAGGTGAACTTTGAGCTTCCCACTTAAATTCATTAATCTAGACAAATATGATGCCTTGATTTCTCTCATTGAATTATTTATCTTACTATATGAATATGTTAATATGTTGCGCACTTGATTCCTGTGTTAGCTAATGAACATATCTCTTTGATTTTGGTAAGCATAAATGATTGATGATAATATACTATCTTTAGTTGTACACATGTTAATTAATTGTATGATTGTCAGTTGCGATCATTTGATAGATTGAATGGAACTTATCATGGTCTTACTATCTTGCAGTCCGTATTTGACTTACATGGCTTGGATTGCACATCTGCCTTATGTGGCTTAGATCGCACATTGCCTTACATGCCTTGGATCACATATTTGCCCTTTGTGGCCTTGATGAAACATTGATGTTCTTTTGTGACTAGTTGATTCTCTCTTCAGCTTACGGTGTTCAATCGTATGGTGATTTTTGAGTAGAGCGGGTGTTCGCTTAGCGATTTCCTAGCCATCTTGCGGTGTTCACGTACGATATGATTTTCGGGTAGAATAGAGTTTTGTATGTTGGTTTTCTAGCTATCTTGCGGTATTCAATCGTATTATGATTTTCAGGTGGAGCGGGTGTTCACTTAACGATTTCCTAGCCATCTTGCGGTGTTCACGTACGATATGATTTTTGAGTGGTCTAGAGTTTGTATGTTACATGTCTCTTCATCTTGCGGTGTTCAGTCGTATTGTGATTTCTAGGTGGAGCGCGTGTTCGCTTAGCGATTTCCTAGCCATCTTGCGGTGTTCATGTGCGATATGATTTCTGGGTGAAGTAGAGGTTTTTATGTTGTTCTCTCTTCATCTTGCAGTGTTCAATCATATTGTGATTTCCGGGTGGAGCGGGTGTTCGCTTAGGGATTTTCTAGTCATCTTGCGATGTTTACGTATGATATGATTTTCGGGTGAAGTAGATGTTTGAAGCTTGGTTTCTAGTCATTTTATGGAGTTTGCAAGATTGATTATTTGACTATCTGGACACGTTCACTTGCATTGTGATTGCTATTATATTTTTCTCATGATGAAATTGTGTTGATTAGCTTAATTTTGAGTATATAATCATAATTATGCATTGCGTTGTTTAATATATTCATTCTTATGACTTGCCATCTATCTTGGATAATGAATGATAGGTGCAATGCTATCAAACTATACCAGTTGATGCAAGTGTAGAGCGAGTCGATGTTGTTCACTGGGTTGCTAGAGTAGATTGGGTAGCTGAGGAGCTAGATGGGGACCCTACAACCCATTTTGAGCTTCATCATTAGACACTAGATTTTTATCTTTGTTTAATGAACTTTGTATTTAGGATTGTATAAGTCCTATATAGGCGCTACATTTGAATTATTATTATGATTGGATTATTTTTATACAATGCATGGTTTACTCTAGTTATGTTTGCGGCTAACTCTGATTAATGATAAGCGGTTCAAATTTACACTGAATTTTATAGGCTAACACTCGGGATCTTGGAGAACGAGTCATATACTCGGGTCCCAAAAACCGAGGCGTTACAGATGTTTTCTGAAAGAGCACCTATTGTGCCACAACAAAATGTGCATTAACCAATTGTTTATATTAGTTTTGTCAAAAATATGGGGTCAGTACCTCCAGCACCTTAGTTACTTCTTCCACAATAGAATATTCATTAAACAACAATCTAGAAGATACAAAATGCTCCAATGCCTGTTGAGTTTCGAGGACCTAAACGAGAGGTCAGGAACGTCGTTCTTAAAGAAAGAAACTCAGATATACCTAGGGGGGGCAACACTTCCCTGGTAATCTACCGTATTATGGAAGAAACAATCAGGTAGGCACTAAACCACCTTAAATGGTCGAATCATACCTTTTGAATTGTAACCAAATTATTCAAATGGTTCAAGAAGTAGAAGACTAAGTTCTCGGTCGTATTACTACTTCGGTCAATCAAAAGCCCTATTCAAAATGGATTTATCAACAATATCCATTTTCTTAGCTAAATTTGTGGCCGAGTTTGACCAAGACAACCAAATTTGTCATTTTTCGACTAAGATGGTCGAGTTCAAACAAGATGGCTGAATTTTCCATTTTTCGATAATGATGGCTGATTTCAACCAAGATGGCCGAATTTGCCATTTTTTCATAATGATGGTCAAGTTTGACCGAGACGATTGAATTTGTTGTCTCTCAATCAAGATGGCCGAGTTCAACTAGGACTACCGATTTGGATATTTCTTGATCAAGATGTTTGAGTTCGACTAGGATGATCGATTCTTCATTTTTCAAATAAGATGGCTAAATTTGATATTTTTTATCAAGATAGCCAAGTTCAACCAAGATGGCCAAATTTGTCATTTTTTGATAATGATGGCCGAGTTTGACCAAGATGGCCGAGTTCGATCAGGATGACTTATTTTGCCGTTTCTCGATCAAGATGGTTGAGTTCAACCAAGACGGTCGAATTTATCATTTTACGACCAAGACTATCGAGCTCGAACAAGATGGCCAAATTTATTGTTTTTTTATCAAGATGACCGAGTTCAGCCAAGTCGGCCGACTTTGACATTTTCTGATTAAGATGATCAAGTTCGACCAAGATGGCTGAAATTGATGTTTTTATACTGTCAAAAAATCACATTTATTGTGTCAAATAATGAATTAACATCGCATTCACCTTTTACTAAAGGCGAAGCAATGTAGGGGAGGGGGCAATGTTGTACAGTATTTCTGACCATTCTTGAGAAACCCAATTGAAAAGTAAATGTGTTATAGTAAGGGAAAGATATTACAGGATAAATATCTTAAAGGATGCTTGGAATGTTTTTTACATAATCACAAATGACAAGACAGAGTGCAGTTGAAAGGAATTAAAAAGTAAACTGAGCAGTCAACCAAGCAGCCGATGGTCATCCAAGAGGTCGATCAAGTAATCGATAATCATCCAAAAGCTCGATCAAGTGGAATTTGGTCAAGTCAGCAAAGAAGCCTGGAGTGGTTACTACGACATGTGGCAAGTTTAGATTGAAGTTTCTAAAAAGTCATGTAGTGCTCAAATGGTTACAACAATCATAAGAACGTGGGAAGCATGCAGAAGGAAAGCAAGTAGTGTTGAAACAGTTATAATAACTTTCAGAACGTAGGAAGCATCCATATAGTCAGATTAAGGCTATAAATAGTAAAGGAATTCAATAGGAAGATTTATCTCATACCAACCCAATTAAACTCAATATATATTTCAATTATCCTTTCACTCACCTTTCATTTACATTCCTTAGTGTAATCACTTTACATATTTGCAAGTCAAACATTTCTTAGTGTAATCCTCTACTTTTTGTCTGTCATTTACAGTCCATAGTGTAATTCGTAGCGTTAATCAAGTAGTTAGTAATCTTAGTTATAATTTTGGGTCTACACTCATATGATGGATTCAAGTCTCTATCTAGGAAGGTGTTCTATAGCTGCTCTTCATGACCAACTGTAAGGTTTTCTTTCCTATTTTTCTATGATTTATATTAAAAAGTCCTTTCATATAGAAGGCAAAAGTGTAACCCATCATTAGAGAACAAACCTTACCCTCTAAATATCGCCTGATCCGATTTACATACTGAGTGTGTGGTTGAATAGGAGTCTAATCTCATTCGATCTTGGTCATATACTACATATCTATCTATATCAGCGCTTGGGGTCATAATTGTTCAATTTGAATTGAGCCACGAATTCAATTATGGCACGCCCGCAATTATCATGTGATTAAAATTGGAAATCGTGCAACAACATCTCTTGGCACACTTGGTGAGACCCTTTCTCTAATTTATCAATGCAATAGTATTAATCAAAATTATGAATAAAAGAAGTAATTGAATCACTGGGGTTGAACCTTCCACACCAACCACACCCATCTTCGACCAAGGACGTGCCAGTGCAAGCAGTTCCCGAAGTTTTATATTTGAATAGTAGTCTGACACTCGATACCATGAATCAAGAAGGGGACCTCTTAGACTGTTCTTCCTAAAGAAATAATGATTACACTCTGAGATGTATAATTGAGTATCTAACATGTTCAAGAATATAGAAGGACACAGGCTGAGAAATTTTATATTCAAACTGAGAATACTATCAAATACATGGCTAGCCAAACTGAGGCAATGCATCGATTAATGGCTATGATGGCCGAAAGAACACTCGCAACAATGCGGTATAGTGTTAAGGGAAGTTCTATTGGTAATGCGGTCCAGCCAACACCAATACCTCCCCCACAGCTGAACCCACCATCAATTCTAGTTCAGGAGATACGGAATGCTCCACCACATGTTGAATTCATATGACCAGAGTGAGAGGCTAGGAATTTCTTTCTTGAAGTTCAAAATCAGGGTTTACCATGAGGGCATCATCTCCAGCAATTCCAATGGAAGTCATTGCTCCAAGATAGACCAAAATGATTATGTTATGATCCACTGTTAATGGTGGAACCCGCGCAAGAGGATTGCGACCAAATTGTACAAATGGTCCAAGAAGTAGTAGGCTAAGTTCTCAGCCGTATTATTGCCTCGGTCAACCAAAAGCCTTATTCAGAATGGATTGATCAACAGTCTCCATTGTCATAGCCGAATTTGTGATTTTTCGACCAAGATGGTTAAGTTCAAGTAAGACGACATTCCATTTTTCGATAATGATGGTTGAGTTCAACTAAGATGGCTGAATTTTTTGTCTCTCGATCAAGATGTCCGAGTTCGACCAAAATGGCCGATTTTGCCGTTTCTCGATCAAGATGGCCGAGTTTGATTAGGACAACTGATTTTACTTTTTTTTTTTTTATTAAGACCACCGAGTTTGACTAAGACAGTCGAATTTGATGTTTTCCGATCAGGATGACCGAGTTCAACCACGACGACTGAATTTGTCATTTTTCAATAATGATGGTTGAGTTCAACCAAGATGGCCAATTTTGTTGTCTCTCGATCAAGTTGGCCAAGTTCAACAGGACAACGGATTTTGTTGTTTTTCGATCATAATGGATAAGTTTCTACTAGGCTAGCTGATTTAACCATTTTTTTTTATCAAGATAGCTGAATTTGATGTTTTTCAATTGGGACGACTGATTCAACTAAGATGGCCAAATTTCTCATTTCTTAATCAAGATGATTAAATTAGACCAAGGCGACCGAATTTGCCGTTTTTCGACTAAAATGGCAGAATTTACCATTTTTCGATCAAGACTACCAAGTTTGACCAAGGCGGTTGAATTTGTTTTTTTTTTTTTATTATTATTATCAAGATGACTGAGTTCGGCTAAGTCGGCTGACTTTTAACAAAAGCGAAACAATGTGGGGGGGAGGGGGCAATATTATACCGTATTTTTGACCATTCTTAGGAAACTCAATTAGAAATGAAATGTGTTATAAAAAGGGAAAGATATTGTAGGATAAAGATCTTCAAGAATGCTTTGAGTGCTTTTTACGAAATCACGGATGACAGGATGAAAATGCAGGAATTAGTTGAGAGGAATTCAAAAGCAAACCAAGCAGCAGACCAAGTAACTGATAGTCATCCAAAAGGCAAACCAAGTGGCCGTTAGTCATCCATGAGGTCAATCAAGTGGTTGATAGTCATCCAGGAGCTCGACCGAGCGAAATTTGGTCGAGTCAATAAGGAAGTTTGGAGTGGTTACTAGGGCATATGTCAAGTTTAGAAGGAAGTTTGTAGAAGGTCGTGTAGTGCTCGAATAGTTACAACAAGCATAAGAATGTGGGAAGCATCCAAAAGGAAAGCAAGTAGTGCTGAAACGATTATAGCATCCGTCGAAATGTGGGAAGCATCCAAATGGTTGAATTAAGGTTATAAATAGCAAATGAATTCAGTAGGAAGATTTGTCTCATACCAACCCAATCAAACCCAATATATATTTCAATTATCCTTTCAATCACTTGTCATTTACATTCCTTAGTGTAATCACTTTACATATTCCCAAGTCAATTATATTTCTTAGTATAATCCTTTACTTTTTGCCTGTTGTTTACATTTCATAGTGTAATTTTGTAGCGTTAATCAAGTAGCGAGTAATCTTAGCTGTAATTTTGGTTTTACACTCATACGCTAATTCATGTCTCCATCTAAGAAGGTGTTTTGCAACTGCTCTTTGCAACCAACTATGAGGTTTTCTTTCTTATTTTTCTTTGATATGTATTGAAAAGTCTTTTCGCTTGGAAGGCAAAGTTATAACTCATCATCAGAGGACGAACCCTACCCTCTGAATATCACCTGATCTATTTTGCATACTAAGCGAGTTGTTGAATGGGCGACTGATCTCAATCATATACTACATATTTACCTTTATCGACGCCTAGGGTCATAGTTGTTCTGTTTAAATTGAGCCGCAAATTCAATTCTAACATGCCCGTAATTAGCACACGTTTAAAATCGGAAATCGTGCAACAATAATTGGGATTACTAAAATATCTACTCAATTTACTAATTGTAAAGACAAAATCGGGCTTAATGAATTCATAGAATAAGTTAGGCAACCAATGATACTAGCATATTTAATCCGTGATAATTCTTCACTTATATATCCCTTGAATTGACAAAGTTACTTGGCATTAAAAACTAATTGTAGAATAAAAAAAATGTTCCACAAGCACTATAATATAAATATTAAATAATCTAAAGTAGAACACTATAATATAAATATTAAATATTCTAAATTTGAGCTTTCTAAGCGCCACAACATGCAGGAGAACCCATTTACACAAAATGCATGTGATAAAATAACACGCATCTATGTTTATTTCTTTTTTCTCATTAGTTAATATGTTAGTACACACCCCATCAGGGAATCCTCACCAAGACCTCGATATTAAAACCAGGTTATCATCACGCGGTCTACCATTTGAGCTTTGCATATGTGCGTTAAAACGGCACATTTACTTGAAATCTAATCCATTCATCAAATGGGTCCCATATCCAAAGGTCCAACGGCCACCCAACGGAGGCAGTGGATTAGGTGAGACCCCGGCCTCACCCAAGCCAGTGCAGCCCTTATCATGGAGCCCACCTTGATGTGCGTATTCTGTATCCACCTTGTCTATCCATTCTTCTCTATCATTTTAGGGCATGGTGCTAAAAATGAAGAAGATACAAATATACAATTACCAGGTGGACTATATTTTATGAAAAAGTGTGGCCCTTACCGTGGGGCCACCTTGATGTATGGATTCTATATCCACGGCATCTACCCAGTTTTTGATAACATTTTAGGGCATGAGACTAAAAAAATGAAATGGATCCAAGTTTCAGGTGACTATACCATAGAACAAAAGTGATAATTAACAATTAAAAACTTTACATGGGCCACCAAAAGTTTTGGATCAAGTAAATATTTATTTTTTTACCTCCATATAGATTTACGTGATCTTATCTACAGGTTATGTGGATGTTAGAGGGAGGTTTCCTCCTTACTCGTTGCCCCACTAAATTTCTGAGTCGAACCGTATGATGGTTGCACCAGTCAAATGATAGATGTGTGTGCGCACGAGCACATGCTATATAAAAGAATATTTTATGCTAAGTTGATAAGGCAATAGCATGTGAAAGCCTACATCCCAAAGTCTATCCAGAACCAGTGAAACCCATATTTAAGACCTTCATACCTGAATCTCATAGAGAAGTTGATAAGAGAAGGCTAATGATTTTATATGCCTGAATGATATGGGTAGTAACATATGAAGGCTCAAATCCGAAGTCTATTCAGATTTGGTGAAACCCATAAATAAGACCTTCATACTTGAACCTTGTGGATGGGTTGAGAAAAGAAGCTAGTAATTATACTTTTCTCATTCGTAATATCTCATGTAATTTACTCGTGTTCATGTATTGATTAGAGATGCCATTGGGCAAAAATGAAGGCACCAGAATCCGCAGTTGGATGAAATCCGTGGAATCGCCTAGATATAAAAAAATTGAAGAATTCCTTACTCAAGTGACTCTTGCATATATCTGCATCGTGGATTCCGAATAAGGGTCTCGGTTATATAAAATGAAGAGTTTAGGTACCCTTTTACCGCCCATATCAAAACACGGTCTCTACTTTGTATCCAGATAATCCCAAATGTAGGGCTGCGATGTAGTAATAACTCGGTGAGACTGGGGTCCAATCCATGGGGAATGGGGAACATGACCTAAAACTAATATAAGTTTAATGGTTTGTTTGAGTTTTTAATTCAGCTAGATAAAAAGAGTTTTAAACAATAGTAATAAAATACTAAGGATACAGGAATTCACTTATGGCTATTATAATATTAATTTACAGATTCAATGTATATCGCAATTGGAATTGAAGTCCTATCCAATCCAATCGGAATATAATTCTGTTAAATCATCCATAAACATCAATAAGAGAATTATTTTAATTGATCAATTTTTTCAAAATTAAATCGTCCAATGCAACTTTAGGTGTCATTGGATCAATCAATTATACGGATTGATTCATTCTCTAATTCAGGTTAAACAATTATTAAACTAGAGCATTCATTATACTTGTAGTACCAACGAATCCATAAATAAACAACTTAAAAACTTAAAGTAAATTCAAACTAAATCAATTCTACTTTCATCATTCAAAATAATATCATTAAATCAAATAAACTAAATACTAAAATTAAACTATAAGTTTCATCCATTAGACTTAGTTAAAAAATTAGTCTAATAAAACTAACATCTTATAATAAAAAAATAAAAGAACTACTAAAATCCGAGTGAATAAATCGAAGTGAAAAAATATTGTCAGCACTCCACCTAAATTTTTTCTTCCTTTTCAAACTATAGAAGATGATTTGGGATGCCGTAGGAATTCGAATTTATAATTTTGGAACTCTATGTTTAGCACTGCATAAAAAAATTGCAAACCAACTTTAAATTTATATAGTCATGTGCACCTTCGATAGTGTAACAACCCAGATCTCGTATAAGGTCTTGATAATCTGGATTGTTACAATAAAACCTCAATTTCCTCTCTTAAAACTAGTTATGGATATATACCTTATTTAATTATTATTATTATTTTTTTAAAAAAAACACCACGCTATCTAAACTAACCACCAAAAGAGCCGCACAAACACGGAAAACGTAGGATCAAACACTAACCATTCAGTCCCCTCTTTGAAAGTACTTCATTTTTTAATGATGCCCCGAGATCATACGGAAAAAGCGGATGGGCGGCGTGGATGTAAAATGCATACATGGAGGTGGGTCTGACGGTAAGATCCTCATTCTCCTCGGACGGGTGACATTATTAACTCCTCGAAATGTGAAAGACGTATGCAGATTCCGTGCACGGCAGTTTCCGCGCTTCCATGTCATTCTGATACGTGGGGAGCATAAATTAAAGATATGGATTAGATCCAAACCGTACATTTCGTGCTTCAATCAGTGATCAGCCCATAGACCAAAAATCAAAGCGTTTATAGATTCTTTCGCCCTTTATATGGTCGCATTCAAATTAACACTAAACCGACAAAAACCAAGAATGGCTCCTATTCAGTGCAACATGCCCATATTATTAGATGGTTGAGATTGTATAATCAAACCTTATAAGGCTGACTCTTCTGGATTTCTGGTTCAGATATTGATGCACATGTGGCACGTGTGAGGTACGCTATCTGGAGGCAGGAAAATTCTTGCCTCTTCCCACGTTCTGAGGGCAGATACAGCCTATTTGATAACCGATCATTGACCACATAAAGCTTTATGTCAGCTGACGAAATACGAAAACTTAATAACTAAGCAACCATATATAGAGATAGTCCAATCCCAATCAAACGTTAAGTTTTGAAGAATCGTCCTTAGTACGGCTATTTATTTTTTTGTCAATCTACACCGTTAAATTCTATAACCCATTGTTGATGTAGTATATTTTGAAATTACACCAATCAAAAGATCCGAACTATCCAAATAATGGTTACATAAATTATAAGGGGTGGTAAAGAGAGAGCCAGCCGTCCAAATTCAGTGATGAAAATCACATGTTAGAGATCCTTTGATCAGTGTAATTTCTGGCTATCATCTGCCGATGGCTCAGGCTATGGTCTCAACGGCCTAGATCTTTATGAATTGTTGATTATGTAGGGAGACTGCCATGCAT
Source organism: Magnolia kwangsiensis (assembly GCA_037074715.1). Taxonomy (NCBI): domain Eukaryota; kingdom Viridiplantae; phylum Streptophyta; class Magnoliopsida; order Magnoliales; family Magnoliaceae; genus Magnolia; species Magnolia kwangsiensis. The sequence continues at coordinate 102,410,033 of CM073578.1, read as the reverse complement.
TTGAATATCATTCTATGATACATATATTCAAGTTCATGGCCTCGTGGTATTCGAAGGGATTAGGTGGTACCAAGTTTCATTTGGTCCCTGCAAATTTTATTCACGTGGTGTACATGGCACGATTTAATGGATTCCAAAATCCATTACATTTATAGGCTCTGTTGATTCATTACAGTTGCATATGTATCAATTGTAAAATGTGAATATTGGCTATAATTCAATAATTTTTAAAATATAATAAGAAATCAAAAGAAGTGATTATTAATTATAATTTAATAATTTTTAAAATATAATAAAAAATTAAAAGAAGACATCACATCATATTAGATGGATAACACAAACATGAGATGAAACATGACTAGTCTCATGGAATGAAAACAATGCATTGTCAACAACATTAATTCCAAAAATTCATTTTAATTCATCGCCATACCTCTTAATTCTATGTGTGAAACATTGCCCACCCGCCATAGGTGTATCTCACTGGCATGATGGGCCTAGGATTTGTGAGCCCTACCGTGATGTATGTGTTTTATACACATCGTCTGGCAGTTCATCTTATGGCATAAGACAACATACTAAAGATCCAAAGCTCGAGTAGACCACATTATAGAAAATAGTGAGAATTGAATAACCATTGTTGAAGACTTTATAAGGCCCACTGTAAAGTTTTATTTACCACCCAACATGTTCATTGTTGAGTGGATCCTTATTCTTGCTCCGATAGTAGACTCTTAGGGCCTGTTTGGTTGGGTGGATTGGAAGGGATTGAATGGTATTAGGATGGATGGTGTGGATTTCTAGGTAATGATGGTGTTGTCAATGAATTGTCTCAGGATCCATGAGATTGTTATATCCCTATATTGCTATATCTAGTCCGTTTGGCATGCCCGGACAATCCGGGGATTAAACCTTACCACCCCTTTTAATCCCACCAACCAAACAAGTCCTACGCAAATTTGAACGGATTAGGATGGATTGGATGGGATTTAAAGGTAATGATGGTGTTGTCAATGGATTGTCTGAAGATCCATGAGATTGGATTAGATCACCGACTCTGTTTGACAGGCCCGACCATTCTCCGGATTTAACTTCCAATCCCTTTCAATCCGACTCGCCAAATGAGCCCTTAGGAGTTTCTACACCTTATCACTAAGGCATTGGTGTGTGTAAAAAAACGAAGAAGAGGTGACATAGGCTTTGGGAAGAGAAGACGTGAATTTAGACTTGAACCAAAACTTTTGTAGACTAGAATGAGTTATCAACAACCGGCAACCTCTCTCTCTCTCTCTCTTTTTCCTTTTTAATTGTGTGGCTCACTTGAGTTTTGGTTTACATCATTTTAAGGTAATGCCCTATGATAAGGGGGCAAAATGGATTGACAGCATTAATTAAACGCATATATACTAATGGGCCTAGGTTCAGGCTCTTACCTTAGTGGTAGACTATGAGGAGTTTTAACACAAGGTCTTGGTTTTTATACCTTGAAATCCCACGTGCATGGGTATGTCAGGTGCATGTGTTATTATAAAAAAAAAGAAAAAAGAAAAAAAGAAAAGAAAAAGAGAGGTGACATAGGCTTCGGGAAGAGAAGACACGAATTTAAACTTGGACCAAAACTTTCGCAGACTACAATGAGTTATCAACAATAGCCAACCTCATTTTTATTTTATTTTATTTTTCTTTTAATTGTGTGGCTCACTTAAGTTTTGGTCTACATATTAATGGGCCCGGGTTTGGGCTCTTACCATGGTGGTAAACTATGAGGAGATTTAACTCGAGGACTTGGTTTCTATGCCTTGAAATCCCAAATGCATAGGTTTGTTAGGTGCGTGTGCTATTCAAAAAGAAAAAAGAAAAACAAAAAGGAAAAAAGGGCCGACAAAGCTCATCCGTAGCCGGTGCCACAGGGGTTCTGCTTTTATCGTTCAAATGGTCACCTGCTTTTTTATTATTTTATTATTATTTATTTTTTTATTTGTCTGTTTTTTTGTTTATTCTAAACAACCGCATCACAACCACACGCACCTACGGACTCGCACTATAATGAGATTTCACCGCAACAGTCACTCCAAACCATGACCCGTGTTGGAACTCTTGTGAGACTACACGAGTAATGACTCATGACTACCTACTTGATATGCACACATGTTCACATTACATTAATTGGATTACTTTGGACTGGGCCATTTATTTTTCAAATCATGACCATTGAGTATTGTCAACTTCAACCATCCATTTGAAAGAAATCAATTCGACAGAAAAAACCAACCATTCGTTGTTTTTTTTTTCTATGTTATATCTATAGTTTTAAAATTATTTGAACGGTTTGGATTGAGTTAAAAATATGACATGTGAACATTTGTTTTGTGCAGTCGCATGCATTCTCGTCCTCCACATCATATCAGTACGTATCCGCTCTGTCTTTTCCGTAAAAGCAAACAGTCTTGTTAATCTCCCGCTCTTCGCTTTCGGTATAATAAACGTTCGTTACCTGTTCACCTGCTCTTTATATATACGTAAGCAAGGACAACGCAGTCAAACCAACAAAGGCTGTTTTTTTTTTTTTTTTTTTTTACGATCTGCGTATTTTCTCTTTCAAGGCAACCGCTCTGCATATACTCCCGTTCGGCTTTTCTAGGGTTTCCCCTCTTTTGGTAATTATTCTATCTCATTTTCTGGATTTCTCCGTAAATTCATGTATTCTGGCGATTCTTGAATGAAAGTGGCTGGATTGGGTTGAGTTTCTCTGAAAATTTTGAAATTTAGGGATTTTGGTAGAGTTTTTGTGCTGTTTGATCTGGTAATCGATATGTATAGTTTCTTCTATTGTATTGTTGTGTTTCTGTTATCTACGTTCAGATTATGTTTCTTGTTGGTTGGTGCTTTTTCTTGAAATGTGGAATTGCGATTCATGGACAGAATTTGGGATCTGCGAGAATTTGGTGGGTTTTGATTTGATTTGGTTATTTTGTGTTGTATTTTTTTTATAAAAAAATTTCGGCCTTTCAAAATTTCCCTCCAATTTTCCATTCAAATTCTTTTGCCTCTAGTGCTTGGTGTGGAATGCTTAGGGCGTCAGGGGGACATGGGGTTTGTGTTGGACTGTTTCTTTCCAACACGCTGTCGGGCCTCGGCTGTGTCACATGCATGTGCGCCGCACCAGGCCGGGGCCACCGGCGCATGTGCAGTATGTGAGTGTACGCACACGCCAAGTTGGTGTAGTATGATGCATTTGTTTGGGTGTATCCTTTCATTTTTAAAACAGAGAGATGCATCTATTGGGTTTTCGCACCAGTTGGGTTTAAACTCAACGGGGTTTAAACTCAATGGCTCTAACCCTTTTGAAAGGATGTTTTAATGTCTATTGAAGTCTATAAATAGACTTCCCTTTTCTCTGTCTCAATTAAAAACTCTCTGGTTCTTTAAGTTTTTGGGTTTACTGAATTAGTCTCTGAGTTAACTCGGTACTGGGTTAAGGCTGCATTTGGTTCGAGCCTGTGTGCAATGAGTGAACCGCTGTGACTGGGTGATAGTCTTAGTATCTTGGAGGTTGATTGCCCGAGAATCCTGTTGCACTTGGGACGTGGTCCAAGGAGGGCAAATTCAATATCAAGCTGTGTGATTCAATTCGCGCCTGGACTTGACTCGTAAACTCAGTAATTTCTTTTTTATCTTTTATTTTATTTTCTTTTTTGAATCTTATTTTTACATAGTTTGAATTGTTTCAACCACTTAAATTCCAACAATCTTGAAATAAAAAACTTAGAAAACATTTAGACTATGGCCACCATTAAGTTTAAACTCAAATCCTATTCTAGACAACATTTTAAATAGTGAAAACAAAAGTTGAGTTTTGCACTAAACACTCTAAAAGTGTTTTACATCTTGTTTGGATAATTTACAGTTGATCCAGTAAATGATACTAAAGTTAGAGATGCCAATGACTATAAAAACTATGTTCTTAATGCCCTATCCAATGAACTATACGATGTCTATGTTTCTTATGCATTTGCCAAAGACATTTTGGCTGCTTTGGAAAAGAATATGTTATGGAAGATGCAAGGACTAAGAAACATGCCATCTCCAACTTCCTTCAATATGTAATGACAAATGGTAAACTTGTTATGAACCATATTCATAATTATCAAAATTTGGTACATGGATTATCTATTGAAGGAATGAAATTGGATGAGGTAGTTTTAGAAGTGGCTCTGATTGAGAAATTGCCACACTCCTAGGAAGAATATAATAACTGTATGAAACACAAGAAAAATGACATGCTTATGCATATAAAGATTAAGGAGGCTAATGGAAACAATGACAAAAAAAAATAAAATGTAAATGAGACAGCCTCAAAGGCAAACCTGGTGGAATCTAATCAAGCAGATAAAAAGAAAGGGAATTGCTATAATTGTGGATAGTCTGGACACCATGCTAATGAGTGTAGGCTAAAAAAGGAAACCTGAAAGCAATTTAAGAAAAAAAAGAAACTGCTACAATTGTGGAAAGACAGGGGCACCATATCGGCGAATATAGGCTTAAGAAAAATAATATTACGTCTCGAGTCAATTTCGCCGAAACGAAAAACAAGTCAAACATGATAGTGGTTGTTATGTCTGACGTCTATCTCATGAACATGGAGTGGATGTTAGACTTCAGGGTAACTTGGCATCTGTGTAAGGATTGAAGCATATTTACCTCCTATAAAACAACAAGGGATGATGAATAAGTTTTCATGGGAAATGCTCTAGCATCTCTAGTTATTTTTAAAAAGGAAAAATACACTCTTGAAGCTCACATTTGGAAAGACTATAATGTAGCGGATACTGCGACAAATTAAGGGAGAAGATCACTGTCTTCCTATCCAAGAACCGTCCTTGAATCCACCATAAATTACAAAGGCAAAACCTAAAGGAGAACTTTCAAATTCATTGAAAAGATGATCCATTTAGAGCATTAGAATGGCAATTTATAGCCCAAAACATTTACTCCTAAGTTAAAAAATAAAATATAATAAAATAAAATATTAGAAAATCAGAACTACTTTAATAAGATCTTTTAAAGTTTGAAAAGACTTGAATTCGAGCACCGAAACAGTCTCTTTTGTTGCGACATAGTCCCTTTTATTACTCCTTGAATTATGAAACTATTTCTTTTATCACTTCGGGAATTGCTCGGTAGACCTGTCCTACATCACTCTAATGTTAAATGATGTCCTGCACGTGCCTAATATAAGAAAGAATTTGGTCTCTGGTTCGCTCCTCAACAAAATTGAGGTTAAATTAGTGTTTGATTTCTAGATAAGCTTGTGATGACAAAAAATGGGACTTTGTAGGGAAGAGATTGTAGTGATGGGTTATTCATTAAAAATGTATCATATGATAATAATAAGAAATCATTCAGTTCTGTCTATATTGTTGCTCATCTTTATCTATGATATAATAGATTAAGACACTTGAACATAACATCATTAAAAAAAATGAAAAGACTAGGCTTATTACCTAACTTCTCTAATGAGGAGTTCAGTAAATATGAAACATTTATGAAAAATTGAAAACAAAGTTCGCTGGAAAACCCTTTAACATTGTAAGAAGAAATACTGAATTATTAGAGTTAAATACATAGTGACTTGAGTGATTTTAAAAATCACATGTGCAGAAGTGGTAAAAGGTATATAACTTTTGTAGATGATTACTCTAGCTACATTAAAGTATATCTACTAAGGAATGAAGATGAAGCTTTAGAATCCTTTATTAAATATAACATCGAAGTTAAAAACCAAGTAAGAAAATTAAAAGACTTAAACAAATATAGGAGAATATGAATCTTTCCAATTTAAAGAATTTTGTGAAAATAATGGAATAATTTATGAAACTATTGCCTCTTATATACCATAAGAAAATGGAATAGTTGAACGTAAGAATAGAACACTAAAATTAATGATGAATATAATGTTAAATAGTTCTGGCTTGCCCTCCAAAGTGTGGGTAAAAGTAATTCTATATGCCTGTTATATTCCAAATGGGATACCCTATAGGACCAAAAAAAAAAAAAAAAAACATATGAACTTTGGAAAAGCCACACTCCAAGTTACAAATATCTTAAGGGGGGGTAGGATTATTGGAAACTAAAGGAAATTAGGTCATATAACAATTGACAGTGTGTTTATTGGATATGCAGAACATGATGCGGCATATAGATTCTTAGTTTTAAAATCTAAGGATAATATTCTAGATCTAAATACTGCAATAGAAATAAGAGATACAGATTCCTTTGAAAATATATTTCCTATAAAATCTAAGTCTGTAAAATAAAAGAAATTAGTGAAACAAAAATTGCATCAGCTAGTAATGGTGTATAAGATAAAAATGAAGAAGAACTAGAACCAAGAAGAAAAAGAGTTAGGAAAGAAACTAACTTCGGAGATGGTTTTTATACCAGTGTGTTTATAGGATATGTGGAACACGATGCGGCATATAGATTCTTAGTTTTAAAATCTAAGGATAATATTCTAGATCTAAATACTGCAATAGAAATAAGAGATACAGAGTCCTTTGAAAATATATTTCCTATAAAATCTAAGTCTGTAAAATAAAAGAAATTAGTGAAGCAAAAATTGCATCAACTAGTAATGGTGTATAATATAAAAATAAAGAAGAACTAGAACCAAGAAGAAAAAAGAGTTAGGAAAGAAACCGACTTTGGAGATGGTTTTTATACTTTCTTAATAGAAGACACACTAACCTATACAAAAGCTCTTAACTCACTCGATTTAGCTTTTTGGAAAGAAGCAATTAATGATGAGTTAGAATCCATAACATCTAACCACACCTGGGAACTCATAGACCTACCACTTGGAAATAAACATATTAGGTGCGAGTAGGTGTTTAAGAAGAAACTAAAACCAGATGGAACTATCGACAAGGGTTTTTTTTTGGAAAAAAGAATTTATTGATCTCAATTAGCAATATCACACATTCGGGCGGGGGCTGACAAAAAATTGGCCCCCCACCTATCATTCTCCACCTTGTACAATGCCCAAACTGAAGAGAAAAAAGGAAAAGAAAATGTATAGGCCATCTAAATGAGAAACCTGGGCTACAATGGGAACTATATGAGATAACATAATCCTAGCAAAAAGCGGCCCACCTGCTCTAGGGTACTAGAGGTAGAGCTGATAAGAAGACGATGCAGCCAACATAAACCCATTACAAATTTCCATTGCAGCAGCCAGAAAGGACCAAACAACCTGCAGGAATGTGCCAAGAGGGCCACAACAACTCCCAGAACAGCCAAAACGAGCAGTATTCGCGCTCTTCAAGAGATCCCCTTGGGCAAAGGACAGCCCAACTCAATATTACCAAACTATAAGATTATCAAAAGGGATGCTAGACAGAGGACAATCAACTCACCACCATGATCGAGCCAAACATTCCGCTACCTCCATAGACCAAAACCAACATGCCAGCACTTGCCCAGTTCTTGACCTTCTGGACAGCCCAAATCTCATCATCAACAGACTATATATCCTTTTGCCAAAATTGGAAAATTCAATTCTAGCCCCCATCAAAAGCTTGCATCTACACAGCATGCTAGAATGCCACTAGCTCCCCAATCTGCCCACTGCTGCAGACCATCCCATCAAAAAATAGCAACCAGCACACTGACGGCCCTGGTACCACCCACTTAGAAAGAGAGCTCCCAGGCTAACTCTCCAGATCACAAAGTAGAGCACAACCAGTAGGCTGCAGACCTTTTTTTATTTTTTATTTTTTTATTTTTTTAAAGGTTCCTGACCGCGCCTATCATATACATCAGCTCCTACACATGGTTTATCAACAAAACAGTAAACGAGATCCAGTGAGCAGGCCGCATCATCCGATGTAGCAACTAAAGAAGGGCAGCAACGCAACACCAATCCAGAAAAAAACAGGGCATATCTCAGCTCCTGCACAGTTTGGGCTGATTGCAGAACATTTGGGGGATTAACCTTGTGTTTGGCTAGAACCGATGGGCAAGATAAGCTCAAAGGAGTGGAGGTCGCCAACAAAACAGGGGCGAGAGTAGCATTTCGCTCGGGAAGTCCAGCAGACTCTAGCAGCAGAGTTTGCTGCATCGAGCACAGGAGGCGATGTTTATGTGATTCCTGATGTGTGGTCATCTGATCGACCCTAATGCGGCATTGCCTAGCACTAGAGTTCCTTTGATCATACTCGGAAGATTAGCTCGGCATGTGTAGAGTTTGTTGGGCTGCCCTTCGCTGGCATTCTCGCCAACGCGTCCGCTACCGAATTGCCTTCATGAAAAGTGTGCTCGAATATGAGGTTGGGGTGGCGACTCTTTTGGTGGATGGCTCCCATCCTGTGCCAGATATTCCAAGGGTTGGGTGCTCTTGGGTCTCTTGCTACATCCGCTATGAGTTTGGAGTCGGTCTCGACAATGAAGTTAGAAAGGCCCAGATTAGAACAAATGTCTAGGCCATCTAGCATGGCCTGCGCTTCCGCTAGTGTTTGTTGCTCTCCCATAATATTTGTGGAAAGCAAAGATGACCTACCTTGCTTGATCCCTACGTACTCCCCCACCCCCACTTTCACTTGGGTTGCCTCTTGATGAACCATTGATGTTCAATTTCAGCTAATCTCTACGCGGTTTTGTCCATTTTGCGATGATAGATTTGCCCTTGCGGGGCATGGAACTGCTTTCCATCCCAAGCATTTAGAGAGTGACGCTTTCTGATAGGGAGTTCCCATCCCTTCCTGGCATGGAGGAGCCAACTTCCCTTAGCCAATGAAAAATATTCAAGGTGATCTACTTCTCTGACATCTTGTGACCTTCAAATCTTGCTGCATTTCGGCTCAACCATAGCTCCCAGATAATGAAGCATGGTGATGCAGGACATGAAATTCAAGTATGATGTGCAAGACTTTCAAGCTTTAGATCACACTTGTTCAGAAACAATTACACAAAATTCCACATCCCACACAAAAGTTCAAACACTTAATCAAGGGGAATCTTATGCGGATCCAGGCCTACACGTGTTAGGGTCGGATCAATCAAAATTATAGACCAAACAAGAAGCAAAGGAGGATAAATTCATCCACACATGCACAGAAGCAATTCCCCAATCCAAGAGATTCAGAAATTTCAATTCGGCGAACCCAAAGGTTGAAGAAATGACATAAAATTGGGAATTTGAGTAATTTAGAGTTAGGTTTAGGGATTTTGGGTGAAAGAGGAGTGAAGGAGAGGAGAGAAACAAACTAAAAAAGTGTCGCAGGTGCATGTGATCCCGGCCGCATATGTGTGGGGCCCACTATTTAGAAAAAGGCCACCTCGGCCTTGGTTGGCCAAGGATGGACTCAAAAACCCCAAAATCTCAACTTGATTCGATGCACGGTTTATACGTGGTGCTTCACCGAAGTTTCAACCCTCCTACAGGGCCAGATTTTGAAAATCTGCTGTAGAGAGAAAAACGCCTGCAAATATTAATGGATTTGCCGATGGAATGCTTGTAGGAGGAGAAAAATATGGATGGAAGAAGGTGGGGGTGAATCGGAATAGGTGTGGCTTCGCACCATGGTAGTCAGCCCTTCGAGGAAGGAAAGATTTCGCACCCAGTTGAATCTCCAAAACTCAGGAATTTAGAGGAGCAAAAAAACGCAGCAATTTTATTAATCTTCATCGAGAAAACAAGACTACAAGGGATGCTTATTTATAATAAAACCCTATATCCCAAAACTTGCGCCATGTGCACAACCTATTACTTGGAGACGAAGTAATAAAAAATAACAACTAATCAAAGCAATCTAAACCACCCATGATATTCCTAATAACAATAATAAGCAAAACCCAAGGTATTAGATCAATTAGAATAGCAGGCCACGATCATGAGAACCTATGGTGGGATTCACATGATTATCGGGTCCACTCCAACAAACTAAAACATAGTCCTCTAATTAGGAGGCCCTCCTTGGACGTTGTCATCGATCTAGTTCGATGGTAGGGCCCTTCTCCTCCTTTCGTACATGCATAGGGGGGCGTGCGTGTGCGTGTGATGTCCCCATCACATGGGGCTAATCCTAGTAAATGTTTGATTCTGGATGTACAGTTAGCCTTTGATGTCCAATGCTTGATCCTTTGTTGGATTGTTTGGTTGTGGATTTGAGGAACATCAAAAAGTTGCGTGAAGTAGGACCATACGTTTTCTGCTATTTTGCTGTGACAGAAAAGGTGGTCGAGATCCTCCACTTTGCAATGTTGTGAGTTTGGTTGGTGCGGTTGACTTATGTCGTGATTCTGTATTTGCACAGGGGATGACAATCCTCTACCATCGACAAGTTGAAGGTTATGTTAGTCGCAAAGGCTTTAAACAAAAAGAAGGGATTGACTACTTCGAAACCTACTCACCGATAACTAAGATTATAACGATTAAGGTCTTAATAGCAAATGGATGTTAAAACCGCGTTTCTAAATGGAGAGTTGGAAAAAGAAAAATATATAGAACAACCAGAGGGTTATAAAATCTTAGGTAAAGGAAAGAAGTGTGTAAATTAATTAAATCAAAGTATGGTCTTAAACAAGTCCTTAAACAATGGCAGAAAATTTTGATAATGTTTTAAAATTAAATGGATACCAAATTTATTAGATAGATAGACGTGTATATAGTAAATTCGCAAGAGGTGATAGTATTATTAGCTATCTTTATGTAGATGGCATGCTTATTTTTTTAAAACTAATATTAAATTAATTAATTCAACTAAGAACTTCTTGTCATCAAAGTTTGATGTGAAAGATATAGGAAAAGCTAGTATTATCTTAGGTTGAGAAAATATTGAGAAGACCACTTTGACTTTTTGCTTATTAATAATTATATTGTGCATCTTAAGACGAATAAAGATAATAGTATGTAAAACTAGAGTATTCTCAATAATTGGCAGCGTATTATATCTAATGAATTGCACTAGACATGATATATCTTTTGTAGCAGGTAGACTAAGTAGATATACACATAACCTTAAATATGAACATTTGAATGCCTAGTCTCTAGGATTTTAAGATATCTAAAAGGTACTATTGCTTATGATATTCATTATAGTGGTTCTACTGTTGTATTAGAAGGAGACAGTGATGTTAAATCGATCACTGATTTAGATGAAACTAAATCTACTAGTGGATAAATGGAGGAACAATCTCTTTATTTACTAGGCAGATATATATCGCTCGATCCACTATGGAATCTAAGTTCATTACTTTAGAAAAAGCAAGATTAGAAGTTGAGTGGCTTAGAAACTTCTTAGCTGACATGCTTTTGTGGCCAAAACCTGTTTCAACTATATCTTTATATTGTGATTGTCAAGCATCTATAGCTAAGGCTAAGAGTAAGATATGGAATAATAAAAGTAAACATATTAGATTCTATCACAACATAGTGAGACATCTGTTACATGATGGGGTCAAAGTTGTTAACTTTGTGAGGTTAGAAAAGAATATGATAAATCCTTTGACCAAAGGATTATCTAAGATGTTAGTCATTGATACATCAAAGGAAATTGGGCTAAGCCTAAAAGAATGAGCTACCAGTGGCGGCAACTCAACTTATATAAGTAAAGATCCCATGAGACAGGTTCAATGGGTAAACAACAAGACACTAGGAGACGTTTGAGCACTGCAATGAGCATGCCCCTTTATGGTATAGGCAGTGCGAGCAACAATGAGAGGACGCGTTTTTAAAGACTCAATGAATCCGTAGCTATATATTGCTGATGTATCTAGTTGTTGCATACACTTAATGGAATTCACCTATATGAGTGTGGAGGTGGGGCTACTTTCTATGAGAATAATCGCTAACTCATGAAATCCAGGTAATGATACATGACCAAAATGCACCGAACAACAGAACCACTTATAGTGGAAAAGTTGTATAAGTGGCATGTATAACTAATTTATACTAAAGGAGTCATGTTCAAGTTTGTTTGTCACCTGACTTTTGTAAACTTATCTTGCTTACTCTAATGTCAATTTAAGTCTAATAGATATCTACACCAGTGCACAACTCTTCCACCTTAACCCAAAATGTCTTGAATTTTAAAACATGTGGGGGATTGTTGTATGTTATATATATATATATATATATATATATATATATATATATATATATTAAATTTCGATGTTTTAAAATTCCCTCGACAAAATTTTCCTTCAATTTTTCATTTAAATCTTGCCCCCTAGTGTATGTTGTATTGATAATGGTCCTGCGTCAGGAAACATTGAGTTTTAAGTGCTTATATGTAGGATGTAGCGAAGAAGGCTAGGGCCTTTAGGGGGACATGGGGTTACAACGCGCATGTGGAGAGCCGAGCCATGGTCGTGGCCGTGCCACGTGCATGTGCATGTGCGAGTGTGCTGGGCTGGGCGTGGGTGCATGTGCGGTGTGCGAGTCCAACTATGAGTTTACATGTGTGCATGTGGTGTAATGCAAGTGTACTCACACTTGCATGCCTTCATTTTTAAAATAGTGAGATGTGTTGTTCCGGTTGTCGCATTAGTTGGGTTTAAACCCAACAAACCTAATCCTTTTGAAATGTTGTTTTAATACCTATTTGAAGTCTATGAATAGACTTCCTTAATCCGTTTTTAAGATCACCACAATCACTCTCCTCTTCTCTATCTTTGTTAAAAAGTAAAAAAAATCTTTGGTTCTTTAATTTTTTTGGTTTATTGAGTTCATCCTATTTAGAGTTAATTAACTCGGTGCTTTTGGTTTAAGGCTACACATGGTTTGAGCCTGTGTACAACAAGTGCACTGTTGTGACCGGGTGATAGTCGTATCATGGAGGTCAATTGTTCTAGAATCTTGTTGCACTTGGGATGCGACCATCGAGGGCGAATTCAATTTCAAGCCGAGTGGTTCAAATCACGCCTCGACTTGACTCAAAAACATTGCAAGTTCTTTTATCTTTCTTTCTTTTTTTTTTTTTCTTTTTTTTTTAATTTTTAACCTTTTTCAATCTTATTTTTATAGTCTGAATTGTTTTCGACTACTCAAATTCCAACATTTTGAAGTTTCTTTGATTCTTGTGGTGTATGTTTTTTGTTTGTGGAATGACTTTTGGGGAGTGTTTTGTAAAACATGACTTTGGGTTGCAAAGCATTGTGCCTTGGGCCAAAAAGCAGCTTGGTTCAACAACCTCCTCATCAAATCCTTATTTCAATTGATTGGATCAGCTACATGAATCCTATTCTGCCATTTTAGTCTATCTTGAACTGTCATATCGTAAGGATTCATGAGAGGTGGGTGGATATCAGCATCAAGTGTGGACCATCGATCATTATTTAGAACTTTTGTTCATCCATGATGTTGCCCTCTTGATGGGCAGCGAGTGGGCAGGATATTGCATGTCATTACACATTTAGGGATGGCAAATATGGAGAGCATCCTTTTTCAAAACAAGTTCTAGGATTTTTAGGAGTGTAACTTTGACACATCTGCTTCCTAGAGGGTATCTTGTAATTCTTTTTTTCCCTCATCTATTTTGTGCACATGGTTTCAAATGTTGGTTTCGGAGTGCGACTATCTCGGGGATGGAGATTGGCACACCTCAAATCAACTTGGTCCATTTTCTAGGAGTAACTTGCCCAATGACATGTTTTATTCTCCTTAATTACCAATTCTACTCGTCTTAGACTATTTAAAACCACGTTTAGGCCTCCGGGCAATAGATATATAAAATTTTAGAAGTAAGACTGGAGGAAGGGAACTTGATATTGGGATTCATAAGTGTGAGAGAAGCAACGAGTATGTACTAGCTTATTATCTGAAGGCATATGGGGAGAACAATAGAGATATGGAAGGGAGAATTATCTAAGAAAGTGGAAATACATGTATTTGATGATGACATCCATGAGGTTCTGACATCTATCCACACAAACTTCATGGTGCGGATAGGTTAGGACTGTGTCATTGTAAAATGTGGAAGACATGATCAAATCAAAAAATGGATCGACTTCCTCTGAATTTCATCTCTTGTTCCTGACTTTTACTTTAAAATAAGTTTGTTTTTATCTTGGATCGTAAAGGGCAAGATTTGGTGTAGTTATTTTTGAAATCGTCCTTATTTATTTGAGTCGATTGTTTTCCAAGAATGTTGAGTTGGGCATGTAAGCCATGTATCTGGGAGGAACTTCAAAGAAGGGCTTTCGGTTCCCCTGTTTTGGTGTTGCAGCTATATTTCGATTCATCCTCTTCTTGTTTGAATAATTGGACGTTGAACCCATTGAATATGATGGGAGTTACTTGCCTAAGTGATGCAGGACATGAAAATTAAATATGATATGCAAGATCTCAGGCTTTAGATTATACTAATTCAGAAACAATCACATAAAATTCCACATCCCACACAAAAGTTCAAACATTCAAGCAAGGAGAATCTGTGTGGGTCTAGGCTTACACAGGTTAGGGCTGGATCAGTAAAATTATGGACCAAACGATACTAAAAGAGAAGTAAAAATCATCCACACATGCACAACAATTAGTCCATAATCCAAGGGATTCACCAATTCCAATTCAGAGAACCCTAGGGTAAGAAAAGGGGCAAATAAATTGAAAGTAATGCAATATAGGATTAGGGTTAGGGAGAATAGGTATGAGAGGAGTAAAATAGGCGGAAATCTAAAACTAGAGATAGTCCCCGCGCGTGGACAGTGGGCCAGGCCTATTTGATGAGGACATCATGTGCACACGTGCACGCACATCACCCCCTACGCATGTATGTAAGCAAAAGGAGGGCCCCATCATCGATCTGGCTCGATGGCGACGTCCAGGGAGGGCCTCTTAGGTAGAAGACAAGTTTTGGTTCAAAAAATGGGCCTGATAGTCAAGAAAAGCCTATCATGGGATCTCATGATCGGGGCCCACTCGTCGGATTGATTTCATATTTTAGGATTTGCTTATTGTTATTATTTAAAACATTGTGAACGCTTTAGATTTCTCTATTTGGTTTTTATTTTAGTTTACTTCATCGCCAAGTAATAGGTTACACGCATTGTGCGAGTTTTGGGGTATAAGATTTTCTCTATAAATAGGCACCCCTTGTAGTTTTTTTTATTTATTAATTGAAGTTAATAAAAAAATTTCTGCTTTATTTTTCTGCTCTCTTCGTGAGTTGTGGAAGAATTCAAAAGTGGGTGCGAAGCTCTCCCTTTTCGAAAGGCTAACTATCGTGGTGCGAAGCCACATCGACCTCGATTCACCCCCATCCTCCATTATCTTCTTTTCCATCTTCCACCACCATCCATACTTCGAATTCGTCTATTTTGTTGCATCAGATTTCTTCATTACAACAGATTTTCAGATTTCGGCCCGCAGGCGAGCTGAAACTTCGGCGGTGCACCACGCACAAATCGTATATCGGATTGAGCTGAGATTTGAGAGTTTTGGAGTCTATCCCTGGCCGACCAGGGCCAAGGTGGCCTTTTTCTGAATAGTTGGCCCCACACACGTGTGGCCGGGATCACACGTACGTCCGTCTGGGCCATTGTTGTTGTCCACACGCGGGATCGTCTTTCGGTTCAGGTTTTTATCTTCTTTTATCCTCTCATAGCTGTTTTCCATGAATCCTAGCCCTAGATTACGTTTTTCCTAAGCTATTTGTCAATTTTCTTACCCTAGGGTTCCCCGAATTGGAATTTTTGAATCCCTTGGATTAGGGACTGATTACTATGCATGTATGGGTGATTATTTCTTATCTTTGAGTGTCGTTTGGTTTATAATTTTTATTGATCTAGCCCTATCATGTGTAGGCCTGGACCCGCATAGATTTCCTTTAATTAAATGTTTGGACTTTCGTGTGGGATATGGAATTTGTGTAATTGTTTATGAACTAACGTGATCTTAAGCTTGAAATCTCGCATACCATATTTAATTTTGATGTCCTGCATCACTATTGCACGTGCGCAGGGGTCTGGCCGCATGTGTGAGGGGGCGTTGAATGCGGAAAGCGCTTCCTTGGCTCTGGTTGGACAGGGAAGGCTTCAAAACTCCCAAGTCTCGTGTTGATCGGATGCACGGTCTGTGCGTGGTGCTCCACCGAAGTTTTAGCCCTCTTGCAGGGCCAGAATCTGGAATTCTGCTGTAAAGAGAAAAATTGTTGCAATAAAAGACAGATTTAAAGCACGGATAGTGGTAGGAGATGAGAAAGAGATGGTAGAGAAGGGGGGCGAATTGGAATAGATGTGGCTTTGCACCATTGTAGTTAGCTCTTCTATGAATGGAGGGCTTCGCACCCAATTAGATTTTCACAACTTGAGAACTCAGAGGAGTAGAAAAATGCAGATTTTTTTTATTAAACTTCAATGAGAAAAAAAACCTACAAGGGGTGCCTATTTATAGGAAAACCCTATACTTCAAAACTCGCGACATGTGCGCAACCTATTACTTGGCGATGAAATAAACGAAAATATAAAAACTAATCAAAGAAATTTAAATCGTCCATGATACTCTAAATAACATTAATAAGCAAAACTTAAAATATAAGATTAATTAGACTAGTGGACCACGATCATGAGATCCCATGATGGGCTTTACTTGACTATTGGGCCCACTCCAACGAACCAAAACTCTTTCTAGCTAGGAGGCCCTCCCTAGACGTCGTCATCAATCCAGATTGACGGTGGGGCCCTCCTTGTGTACGTGCATAAGGGGCGGTGCGCGTGATGTCCCCATCAACTCTCTCCGGTTGCGAAGATTTCGCCATTAGCGAAACAATACTCTCGAACCACTCCAAGATGTCAGGATTAAGTCTCTGAAGCTCCTCCTTGGTAAGCCACGTGCTGTCTAAAGCTTGGGCGTGACTTCCATTTAACCATGTACTTCTGAAACCCGCTGTCCGACGTTGAAACTATCTGATTGTCCAAAATATCCTCTATTTCCTCTCTGGGTGCGTGAATATTAGGTATGGGAGGCAGAGGCTGGGAAGAAAAGTCGGGAAGAAGCCATGTATCAAGTGACAGATCTGGGGAATCAGGATGGGTGGGCGAAGGGCCCTGTAAAATAACTAGATCATCCACATTGAATGTAGAACTAATTCACATGGAATATGGAAGATCTACCACATATGCATTAAGACCGTTTCGTTTTATAATTTTGAAGGGTCTAACGCTACGCGTGTATAATTTGCGAATGCCCCCCTGAGGATACCGCTTGGACCTAATGCGGACCATCACAATCCCCTACATTAAATTCTTTGAAACGTTTATATTGGTCTACAGAAAATTTGTAATATTCATTACTAGTAGTGGTTTTTCGCCTGATTTCTTGATGCAATGAATGGATGTGATGTGCAAAAGACTTTGCAGACTCTGATGGCTTATGGGACAATGATATAGGGACAAGATTAATAGGTTTCCTAGGCTTGTAACCAGTAATGATTTCAAAAGGACTTAGACCTGTAGACCTATTGACAGAACTATTGAATGCAGACTCGGCTATGGGTAGTACGGCGTCTCATGTCTTGGTATGCTCCCCCACTAAACATCTTAGCAAACTCCCTAGGCTCCTATTAACCACCTCAGGCTGACCATTAGTTTGAGGGTGATAGGTAGAAGAAAATTGGAGCCTAGTATTCACCATGTGCCATAGTGTTTTCCAAAAGTAACTCATGAATCACACGTCACGGTCAGACACTGGTTTTTGGTAACCCGTGCAGTTTGACGACCTCACTAAAGAACAGCTTGGCAACATGAGATGCATTTGAGGTTTTAGAACAAGGAATGAAGTGGGTCATTTTAGAAAAAAAGTCCATGACAACAAATATGGAATTGTGTTTCCGAATAATCTCGTGAAATCCAAGCACGAAGTCCATACTGATGTCTTACCAAGGGATGAATGGGACTGGCAAAGGTGTGTATAATCCTGTATTTTGTTTCTTTTACTTTGCTAGTTGACAAGTACGATATTGCCCTATAATTTTGGTCACGTCTCGCTTGAGGCTTGGCCAATGAAACCTATCCTCCACTAGGGCAATGGTCTTGTCTCGACCAACATGACCCGCGACCCCTCCTAAATGTAAGATAAGAAAATTGTGGAGGGTGGTGCGTGGTATGCACAAGCGGTCACTCCTAAACAAATACCTGTCTAAAATCAAGTATTCACTGCTAGCTCTTAACACTCTCTAACAACGATGCATACACAACTCCAAAATCTGGACACTCAGAATAATTTTTTTTTATGCGCTCGAGGCCCGTAACTTCGACACTCATGGAATTGAGTAACGTAACTCGACGACTCAACGCGTTGGCAGACTTTCTCTACACCGGCTTTGTGCTTAAGCACAAAAGTGTACTATTGAAGGAATTGAACCCACTTGGCATGCCTAGGGTTTAGTTTCTTCTAAGAGTTCAGATATCTCAAGGCCTTGTGATCTGAGAATAAGACGAATTCTTGTGGCAATAGGTAATGACGCCAATGGCGCGGTGATTGTACTACCGCATAGAATTCCTTTAATAGGTGGAATATCTTTGTTTCGCCTCATTCAGTTTCTCACTAAAAAAGGCGACAAGGTGCCCTTCCTGATTAAGTACTCCTATGCCGACTCCTGACGCGTTACATGTGCCTTTAAAAGCTTTTGAAGAATCTGGAAGTTGCATGACTGAAGCTTCGGTCATCTTGACCTTTATCTCCTTGAAGGAGTTCGAGGCTGCCTTTGTCCTTTGAAACTCTCCATTTTTTATGCAATTCATGATGGGAGTCATAATAGAAACTAAAACCTTGAATGAACCGCGTATAGAAGGTGGCTAAGCCGTGAAAGCTACGCACCTCATGAATATTGCGGGGTTCACCAATTGATGATGATCTTGACCTTTTTGGGATTCGTCGATATCCCCTCAGCTGACATAATAAAACCTAAGAAGATCACACTACTAGACAAAAACACACACTTCTTTAGGTTGTCGTACAACTTCTTGGCCCTAAGGATCCCACAAACTTGCCTCAAGTGGTTGAGGTGTTGCTCCTTGGTCATATACAAATCAAAATATCATCAAAGTATATGACCAGGAACTTTCCCATGAAGGGCCTTAACACTTAGGTCATCACACGCATGAAAATGCTTGGGGCATTAGTTAACCCAAAAGACATAACTAGCCACTTGTATAACACATCCTTTGTCTTGAAGGTTGTCTTCCACTCATCACCAGGGCGTACACGGATTTGGTGATAATCACTTTTGAGGTCAATATTTGAGAAGATAGTAGCATTGGCTGTCATATTCAACATGTCATCAAGATGCGATATGGGAAACTAATACTTGACTGTGATTTTGTTGATGACCCTGCTATTAACACACATCCTCCATGTGTCATCCTTCTTAGGTGTAAGAAGGGCGGGCACGGCACACAGGCTCATGCTCTCTTGAATGAAATCCTTCTCTAGGAGTTCGTCAATCTGTTTCTTCAACTCAGCGTGCTCCTTTGAGTTTATTCTATAATGCGGAAGGTTTAGTAGAGTTGCCCCAGGGATTAAATCAATCGCATGTTGTTTATCCCTTATAGGGGGAAGATCATTCGGTAGATCATCAGGAAAGGCATCACGAAACTCATGTACTACCTGAATGGCCTCGATGGGTAACTCTACACTAGCCTCTGGTACACTCTCCCTAGACATAAGGGCGTATATCATTGAGTCTACCTCCGTTTCTCGTTCAAAATCTTTGGTATTCAGAATATGGAGAGATTTGGACTCGGACTTCAACTCCTTCAATCCTTTTGAGCCGTTCACACCACTCTGTGTGGTGGACTCCTTTCCAATAGTGTTCTTGGGTGGCAGTGGAATTAGCTTGACCTTCTTGCCCTCGAACCAGAATGTACACACATTTGAATGACTAAATATGGTAACATCCCTGTTATAGAGCCATGGTCTACCCAGAATGATATGGCCAACATCCATGGGAACAACATCACACCAAAGTGTCTTTATATGACCGAAACTGGATCGGAACAAGACAACGGTGCGAGACTGGAATGGAAGTTTCAACCCAAAAGACTATAAGGTTGAGGATGGGCTTCCAGCTTTAAGCCCAAATGACTCAGTGTTAGTCGATGCCACGTTGGTACAACTACCACTGTCCACGATCATCTTACAACTCTTTTCTCCACACTTTGTGTAAGTATAGAAGATCGTGTTATGACGTCAATCGTCAGTATTCTTGGCTTGAGCGAAGGCGCAACGCACAACTGTGAGGGTTGCAGACTCTTGCGCCCCCTCTTCATCATCACTAGGGGTTTCTACTGGCTCATATTCTTCTTCCTCATTGCTACTCTCTGGGGGCATCACTTCTACTTGCCCATCAATAAGGAATACTTCGGTGCTCTCTCTCTTGCGGCACTGGTGGGCAAAGCGACCAAACCCCTGACACTTAAAACACCTAGTTGCTCCACTTCCACGTGAGCTAGACCTGACAATTTCCTTACCTTTATCATCCTTGGGCTTAGGT
The DNA here is from genome assembly GCA_037074715.1 of Magnolia kwangsiensis. Classification (NCBI taxonomy): domain Eukaryota; kingdom Viridiplantae; phylum Streptophyta; class Magnoliopsida; order Magnoliales; family Magnoliaceae; genus Magnolia; species Magnolia kwangsiensis. The sequence goes on along the minus strand of CM073578.1, from coordinate 102,389,544 downwards.
TGAAAACTGTTGAAAGGTTTGTTTTGGTATCCAGTGTTAGATTTAGCCCCAGAGGGGTTGGCCTTAGCACTAGGATCGCAAAGGTCACACCGCCTTCCCACAGATACCTTGGAGGTATTGCTCGATGTCTAGCACTACTTGATACAACTATTCAATAGTGTTTATGTCTTTGGCGAGCAGTTCTCTCCTAATGTCAGGACGGATGCCCGTTTTAAAACGAGCAAGAGTGAGTACGAAGTCCTCATCAACTTCGCAACGGGTCAAGTACTCTTCGAACTTCTCAATATATTCAGCAACACATGGAGCCCCATCGAAGAGATTATCATTCCTCAATCAACCGTAGGCAATAAGAGAAAGGGAGGTACTTCTCCTTAAGCGTTTCCTTCATTTCTCTCCAATTAACTATTGGGAGCTCCCTCGCTTTTTCTTTCATTCACTCTACCGTCGCCCAAAACCTTTTTAATTGGCTTATAAGTTTCATCTTGGCGAATCGGACTCGATGAGCATCCAACATGTCGTACCACTCAAAATAGTGGTCCATATCCACCAACCAATCTAAAAAGGCTTTAGGGTCCAAGTGGCTATCGAACGTAGGGGCATCTACTGTAACTCCTTTGAGGATTTGTACATCTAGGTCATATTGATCATGATGTCCTTCACGGGGTGAGTGCACAGGTGCACGCTCATGACCAACTCCTTGGCCGCCTCCATTCGTTGCTCTAACCTCCTGACCACTTGCCTGACATTGGACATCTTCCCCAATAGTGGGCTTTGCCTCGAGGGAGGTCTCTAGTTAGGTAACGCGATTATTAAATTGGTCAAGGCGTTGATCTATGCGTTGTTCCAAGCGCTTACTCAAAGAATCAACCTGCTGGGTTAACTTGTTCACTGATTCTTGCAGTTGCTCTATATTTAGTGTAGGGTGCAAACCAAAACCACGACCCATACATGTGGGTATACAACTGCTAACTCCACCTAAGGACTTTTTACTATGACTATATGCAACTAAATGGGACAAAATGACCCTATGAGACTTTATATGAGGGAAACTACGCAGTGCTACTAAAATCTAGCAATATAGTTGTCAAAATAAGGGAATAACAGAAAGTTATAGCAATTTGAATTGCTAGCTTCTTGATAACAAAAATTTCAGCAACTAATATTAATAACTACGGACTTCTAAACAACCATATATGATAAAACTGGATGCATGATGGACTTAAACAAACTACCCTAAGCATGCAATGCATTCCCGTATAAGAACCTTAGGCTCTGATACCACATTTGATGCAGGACATGAAAATTAAATATGATATGCATGATCTTAGGCTTTAGATTATAATAATTCAGAAACAATCACGTAAAATTCCACATCCCACACAAAAGTTCAAACATTTAAGCAAGGGGAATCTGTGCAGGTCCAGGCCTGCACAACCTAGGGCTGGATCAGTAAAATTATGGAACAAACGATACTAAAAGGGAAGTAAAAATCATCCACACATGCACAACAATCAGTCCCTAATCTAAGTGATTCACCAATTCCAATTCAGAGAACCCTAGGGTAAGAAAAGGGGTAAATAAATTGAAAATAATACAATATAAGGTTAGGGTTAGGGAGAATAGGTATGAGAGGAGTAAAATAGGCAGAAATCTGAACTTGGAGATAGTCCCCACGTGCGGACAGCGGGCCATGCCCGTCGCACGTGCGCAGGGTTCTGGCCGCACTTGCGAGGGGGCATTGAACGTGGAAAGCACCTCCTTGGCTCTGATCGGCCAGGGGAGGGCTTCAAAACCCCCAAGTCTCGTGTCGATCGGATGCGCAGCCTGTGCGTGGTGCTCCGCCGAAGTTTCAGCCCTCCTGCAAGGCCAGAATATGGAATTCTGGTGTAAAGAAGAAAATTATTGTAATAAAGAGCGTGGATGATGGTAGGAGATGAGAAATAGAGATGGTAGAGGATGGGGGCGAATCGGGATAGATGTGGTTTTGCACCACGTTAGTTAGCCCTTCAATGAAGGGGGGCTTCACACCCAATTGAATTTCTACAATTCAAGAACTCGGAGGAGTAGGAAAACGCAGAATTTTTTTATTAAACTTCAATGAGGAAAAAAAAAAAAAACCTACAAGGGGTGCCTATTTATAGGAAAATCCTATACTCCAAAACTCGCGCCATGTGCGCAACCTATTACTTGGCGATGAAGTAAATAAAAATAAAAACTAGTCAAAGAAATCTAAACCGTCCATAATATTCTAAATAACATTTATAAGCAAAACCTAAAATATAAGATTAATCAGACTAGTGGGTCACAATCACGAGCTCCCATGATGGGCTTTACTTGACTATTGGGCCTACTCCAACGAACCAAAACTCTGTCTTCTAGTTAGGAGGCCCTCCCTGGACGTCGTCATCAATCCAGATCGACGGTGAGGCCCTCCTTCTCCTTGCGTATGTGCGTAGGGGGGCGGCGTGCGTGTGTGTGTGTGCATGATGTCCCTATCACTGAGATTCGATTCTTGATCTAGTAATTTGTCTATGATCTTTTTCTTATTCACTTATTCTAAAATATTCCCATGCATATCTTCTTATTGTTGGTTTTCTCCCTCATCTTGTTTTATTATGAATTATGTAATTGAGACTTGTAGGTGGTTTGGTGGAATCTAGACAAGTGATGATTTTAGTTGGCTTTCATCTGTGTCTTCTTTCTTTGCCATTGTTGTTGCTACACAACTTCAAGTATTGTATTTTAGATTGAGATATTAGAAAATCTATGGGCAGCTTGGATTAGCGGTGTTTTGCTTCAGGCCAACATTCCTTACAGATAGGGTCTACCTTCTAAATGATGAGATCTTTTACTTGGCAAGATCCCCTGCGGGATGGGAGATGGATGAAAAATATTCCCCACTAGGAAATCAAAACCATCCAATTATTGACTTTCCAAGTTGTGTTGCTAGGCATTAGTTTGTATCTTATCGTACTAGTGATGCATCATCTACCATTGCTTATGCACCTAAGCCCCACCAATTTGACAGCCAAAAAGCCATATCACGCAAAGCACTTATGTTTTTCTTCTTCTGGGTATGGTTTTGTTCCTACTTGTGCCCCCTTGTTTGCTTCTCACACTCATGGCCATAGGAAAGTACATACCCAAATGGAAGACTTTTGTTGCTACTCCTGCTTATGCTTATGGGTAAGTGTTGCTAGTGAGATGCAGCTATTTCTATAAGATGCCACCACGCTATGTGCCTATTATGAAAATAGTGGGGATTTTAATGATGCCTTGTCTCCAACTACCTATGCATCTTTGTCCATTCATCATCCACCAACTCACTCCGATGCCTGAAATGATATCCATGTTCTTATACTACCCATGCCTTGCCTTTTCCATTGGTGACTATGGATACTGCTTTTTGATTGGAGCAACATAAAGTACTTACATGTCGTGACCACCCAAAATATAGTATCATACACTTACATGGTATAGAGTCATGCCTTTGCTTCTCCTGCACCTTAGGGATATGTGACTTGTATGGAACACCTAAATGGACCCTAGGTAGGTATGTGAAAAGTAATGGAACATCACTTCTAGGAAGGTGTCAAAATCCAGATCGCTTGTTGTAACAAGTAGGGATGATAGGCTATCTTGGTAGTAGCCTTGGGGGAATGTTGATCTAACTCTACCTTCTTTTGGGGCAAAACATCCGAGTCCCAAATTCGTAGGGAATGAATTCCAGATGGTGTCATCTTGTTGACCGCCATCTGAGTCGTCAAATTCCACCATACTCCACCAGTCCCAATCCAATGATTGGAACTCTACCTGGTCATATTCCATATCCAAATCAATATGGAAATCTACAATCATAACCAAATGCTTTATTGGGATCAACAAAAATATTTGAATGAAGAAAACTATGACGCGTCAGTCCTCACATCGATATAGAAACAAAAAGACGATAGTGAAAATAATTAAACTTAGGCAATGGTCATGCACCACATAAGACTGCAATTGGAGTTGAGCCAGTGATTCCATGATACCATTTAGGGCGTGTTTGGGCGGTGGGATTAGAAGGGATTAGGTGGGATGGGATTCAAAAAACATAATTACTACCCATGGCAGGGATTGTCCCCTCTTGCCATGGGATAAGATTAATTCCATGCTTTGTTGGTAATATGGTGGTACATTGAATGGATATACCCACCATTTGAAATTACTGAGAATAACACACGTGTTATATCTAAACTGTTCATTTGTTTTGTAACCTCATTTTATGGCATTGGCCTAAAAATGAGGCAGATCCAAAACTTATGTGGCCCCAAAGAAGTTTTTAACAGTAAGTATTCAATCCCCGTTGCTTTCTATGGTGGGGTCCACTTGAGCTTTAGATTTACCTGATTTTTTGGCCCATGCTCTAAAATAATCTCGAAAAATGGGTGGATGGCATGGATATAGTCCACACATCATGGTGGGACCTACACAACTTGCTAAAATTGAGTGAAATTGACACGGACCCAATGCAATTCCATCTAATCTAATTTCAAGCTTTTCCATTCTTCTCAAACATGGAGTGGAATTGGTACAGGACCAGATGAATCCCATCCCACCTAATCCCCTCTAATCCCACTACCCAAACACGCCCTTAGAGTTTTAGTATTACTTACAATCTTTCCACCCTTTTGTATGGGTTAAGTTGCTTCAAAACAAAAGATAGCAATAAACCCTTTTTACATGGCAAGCTGATGATTTACCCTAAAAAATCTGCCCATCTTCACGTGTGGTGGTTAACTTGATAGATTTGACAAGGTAGGGTAAGATGATAATTTTTTTTTCTAAGACAAACCCTTTCCTTTTTGTGTTTTAGGTCCTACGAACTCCCTCTCCCATGTTCGGAAACATTTTATTCTAAAAGCTGCTAGTGGATTTGGAGGGGTAAGAGTCATAAAATTTTCTAGCTTCAAAGAGATAATCTCATCAAGTCATTTTATATGTTTTCCTCTTCTGGAAAACATTTATAGTCAATAACTTTGCCGTTGTAAGGTGAGGGACCTTAGAATAACTAGCTCTTGAGATTGATAGAAATTGAAGATGCATAGTCATTGGCATGGAAAGTCCACAGGGTTCCAATCAAGGTGTGCAAAATCGGTTATGTATCGGCTAATATGTAACGGTAACGGCTATTATCGTTACGCGATACGGGCTTGAAACGGAGGGGCCCTCAAAAACAGAATTGCAACGGCTTTTACGAGGCCGTAACTGTCATTACAGTCCCTGTAACGACTGTTACACACAATAACCTTAAGAAAAAGGGGGAAAATGAAAAAAAGAATGAAAAGAAACATACTTCTTTTCTTCTTCATCTTCATCGGTTGCGGCTGTTGTGGCGCTGCTTCTTCTTCTTCTTCTACTTTCTTCCCTGTTTGGTGCGGTCCCTCTCTCTCTCTCTCTCTCTCTCTCTCTCTCTCTCTCTCTCATGCATTTTTTATAAGTACTCCGCGGCATATTCCGCCTAGTGCAAGTGCACTATTTTGTCGTGTGGTGCCTACCTTGATTTGTGTTTTATATCCATGCCATCCATTAGCTTTTCTAGTTCATTTTAGGGGCAATTTTAGGGAATTGCCCCTAAAATAAAGCAGATCCAAATCTCGAGTGGACCACACAGTAGGGGCTCACCGTTAAAGAACTTCCTAGGGCCCACTGTAATGTTTATTTGCCATCGAACTGTTGATAAAGTCACATAAACCTCAATGAAGGGAGAATGCATATATCAGCTTGATCCAAACTTTTTTGGTCCCAATAAGTTTTTAATGGTGGGAATTCAATCCCAACTGTGTGGTCCACCTGAGACTAGGATCAACCTCATTTTTTGGACTATGCCCTAAAATGAGTTGACAAAAGGGATGAACGACATGGATATACAAAAATGCATCAAGGTGGGCCCCACATTCAAGGTGCCACTCACTAGTTGTCCATTTGAGATTTGGATCTTACTCATTTTTTTGGGAACATGCCTTAAAATGAGTTGGCAAAACAAATGGACGACATGATAAACAAATATATCGACGTGAGCCTCACGTTTGGGGCCTCACTCACTAGTTGTTTCCACTTGCTATCTAGATCTGCCTCATTTTTTGGACCATACCTTAAAATGAGTTGGCAAAGTGGATGGATGACATGTATCCGTAGGAATTAGTCTCACTTCACAAAAGAGGTGGGGACACCCTGTGTCTTCAAAAAAAAAAAAGGATGGATGGCATGGATATACAATACACATGTTGAGGCGGACCCACGTACAAGGCCCTGAAAAAATTGTGCAAGGGGTATATATTAACTCGAAATTAATTAATTAAATTATGGGACCATTGTTGATAAGTCACAATCCTAAAATCAAATTGTTTGAATGATTTTAACCATTAATTTGCAAATACTTGTTTTTTGAAATAGGACCATTTGATATTTTCCATTCTTCATTGTCCAACGAATGTCCGTGGATCCATTAGTGGGATAAGTACTAACAAATTGCATGAATTTGAGGCTGATTTGTGGCATGAGTGGTCCGCCAAATCAGCCCCAAGTCGGCAACACTTTTACTTGAATCTAATTTCCAAATTTTTCTTAAGATCTATTAAAGGAAATGATATCAAATTGTTAGATGTATCATGTATGAATTACATAAAAGGACACGGCCTCTAGATTTTGTATGTCGAAATGAAATATACGGGAGTCGCAAGGTATGTAATACGCAAATACTATAAATAATAGTAAAAGCCATAAATATGAGATGTTTTGGTATTACATTCATTCGAATAAATTTATATTGATATTATATAGTTAGAAAAATTAAATATAAAAGGTTTGCAGTCAATTCCAAGTTGTCAAATCTATAAATTCATCAAACAACCTGATACAACATTCTTACCAAAGACTGGACCTTTACACTATCATAAATATGTTCAAAATCATAAATGAATGCATATGTAGAATATTTACAAATTTTTTAAATATATTTTTTTTCGAATTATTTAGAGTAAAAAAAAAAATATCGACTGATACAAGGGTGTATCGGCCATTACGTTGATTCAGCATATTAGTAACAGTAGGCACCATTACGCCCACCGTTACTGCTACGGAACACCTGGGTTCCTATTGGCCAAAGTCTGAAGGCTCTTAAACAGTTATCTTGACACAAAGTAATGCCCAAAAATGATGAATCTGCATAGATTCACCTTTGATGTTGGCACATAAGGTCAATTTTATTTCCACTCTTTAGATATTAGTGAATGCAGGTTGCATCCCATTACACCTAGCACTTAACTTTCTTGAGATGCTACAAGCCTGATGGATGTACATATCATGGATATGCTCGACTAATGAAGATGTTAAACTAACAAATTCCGGTGTTATCACTACTACTACTGTGGTTTTCTATTGAATCTCATTATCACACTCGTAGCTCCAATATTGATTGTGGTGCTTTTCACAATTTTCACAGAGCAACTTAATATGATGTATAGTTTGCAAATGGTTTCAAGTCAACCTACTGCAATGTGTGTACATCTCTGAAGTAGAATACCTACACTGTGGCTCATGAGCCCATTAGGTTGCCCATTGCATGTTGCCATCATTATTTATAACGTCTTACTTCGACCAAAGTTGTGCGCATTTTGCATCTTGTGGTTGGTGTTTAGACTTCCTCTCTTTCACAGTCATCCACCTTCTCATTGAGGTTGTAACCAAAATAGTCACAGTCAAGGTGTCCCAAATCAGTTATGTATCGGCCGTAACGGCCGATACATAACCGTAACGGTGGGACCCGTTACTCGATACCGGGCCGTATCGGCCGATGTCTCGATTTTGCACCCGTAACGACTATTACAGGCCCGTTACGGGCGTAACGGCCGTTACTGACCCGTAACGGTTGTTACGAGCCTTGAGAAAAAAAAAAAAAAAAATTTACCTTTTTCCATTCTTCTTCTTCTTCTTCTTCCTCCTCTTCTCGAACTGCTGCGGCCGCGGCTGCAGCCTTCTTCTTCTTCTTCTTCTTCTCTCTCTCTCTCTCTCTCTCTCTCTCTCTCTCTCTGTTCTTTCCCTCTTTTTTCTTTTCTCTTCTTTCCCTCTTTTTTCTTTTCGGTTTCCCTCTCCTTTTTTTTTGGCAGGTGTAAGCTGCCGTAGGTACGTGTCATGCTAAGACGAGCGCTGACACTCCTCGAGCTCCGAGTTGTACAAACGGTTCAAAGGAGATCAAAGTTATATGGGCTCCACAGTGATGTATTTATTATATCTACACCGTTCATCTATTTTTAAATATCATTTTAGAGCATTACCTAAAAAATGAATTGCATCCAAAGATCGTCTGGACCACACCAAAAATAGCAGCGGAGATGATGATTTTCACCGTTAAACAATTCGTAGGCCCACCATAACATTTATTTTTCATCCAATCTGTTCATAAGGTCAAAAAGACCTGAATGAAGAGGAAAAACAAATTTCATATTGATCCAAAAGTTCTATGATCCCAAAAAAGGTTTCAATGGTAGACGTTCAATCCTCCACTGCTTTTTGCAGTGTGGTCCACTTGATAATTAGATCTGTATTATTTTTTGTGTCAAGCCTTAGGACGATCTCGTCAAATGAATGGACGGTTTAGATATAACACATTCATCACGGGTGGGGCCCAAAAAACTTTGACATGTGTGCTACACTTCACAATCTGAGTCCCGCCTAATTCAGGCCCTTAAAAAATTGAATATGAGACATATATTAACTTAAAATTTACCAATTAAATTATGAACTGCAATTGCTAACTCACAATGCCAAAATCAAATTATTTGAATAGTTTTAATTGTTATTTTGTGGACTTTTATTTTTTAAAATAGGGCCTTTTGATTTTTTTTTTATGATTCACTATCCAATAAATGTCCACCAATACATAAGTGAGATAATGGCAATAAATTGCATGAATTTGAGGCTAATTTGGGGCATAGATTGGTCCTCCAAGTCGGCCTGAAATTGGCAATGCCATCTACCTGAATTTAATTCCATTTTTTTAAAGAACTATTGGGAGAAAGATATTAAATTGTTAAGTATATAAATTAGATATTTAGAAAATTAAATATATAAGTTTTGTAGTCAAATTCAGGTTACCTAGTTCAAAAATTAATCAGACAGTCCGATACAACTTCTCACCAAAGAGTGGACCGTTACACCACCATAGACATGTTTCAATTTATAAATGAATGCATATTTGGAATGCTTAGAATATTCCGGATTTAATCCATATTTTTTCATATTTTTTTGGCAAAAAAAATAAAATGCGCCGTTACGGGCCGTTATGCCCCCATATCGCCGTTACGCCCCTGTATCCGTATCGGTTTTGGAGGGCACTGTTACGCCAACCGATACTGATACAGGATACCTTGGTCACGGTTTGTAGAACAAACCATTGTATTGTAGATGTTGATACTTGATATTGATTTGGCATGAGACTCCTCAAGGTTGGATTGCCCTACTTGAAGGAGTTTCCTTTTGGCTGTCCATGTGTTCCCTGTCATATGATGCAGATCTAGGGGTCTGAATGATCAAAACAGGAGGGAGAGTTCTAAATCATCCTGGTAGTAGCAATGGTGGTGGAGGTGGTGGCACTAGAAACAGGGGAAGCAATAGCGGAAGAGGAGAGGAAGGGGTAAGAGGAATATGAGTGGTAAATGGAGTAAATTAGGAGCATTGAACTTCTGCCCAGAGGATGAACTGTGTCAAAAAGAAGAAGAAGAAGAAGAAGAAGAAGAAGAAGAAGAAGAAGCAACTTCAGCCCACCACAGAACAGCCAATAAAGCAAGACACTACACCATCTATCAGTCTCAAGTTAGCTTCCCATGCCAACCACATCAGTTTCAGCTGGAATTTTGTCTTGATTGCTATCAAGTTAGGGAGAGTGCTGAGTGATTGTGCTTACTATGGTGTATGGCACGTGTGATACCTGTGGAGCGAGGAGGGGATAGAAAGAGAAAAAGGGGGAGAGATTTGGAAGGAAAGAGGCGGAGGGACCGAAGTCCTCCACAACACCTGTTTTATGCACTGCTAGGCCCACCATGTTTTAAATGTAAAATCCGCTCCATCCATCAAGTTCCAGAGTCAATGTTAGGCCTCGATGTCAAAATCAACTAGATCCACAACTCAAATGGGGCACACCATATGGAATAGTGGGGGATGGGTGCTGACTATAGGTTTGTGTGTGGGTCACCATGTGGTGTATCTTTCATCCCGTTAATCAAGTCTAAATCACCAAGATGAAGACAAGATACATAAATCAGCTTGATAAAAAAAACTCAGGTGGGCCATACTGTGTGAACTTAGCAATTTTGGGAGCAACTATGCATTGTTCCTAATGGTGTGGCCCATGTGAGTTGTTAATCAGGATTATCTTTTGTATGGTTTAAATAATGGTTCTCACCTAATGGAGGGGGTGGATTTTACATATACAACATGGTGGACCCTATAGAGGTCCACACGGTCTCCTCTTCATCCATGCTACACAACATGAGAGAAGTCGGTGTCGGGCTTCCTGCATTAAAATAAGTGAAGGAAGTGGGTTGAATCTATGCCATCTCTTGTGGTAAATTTCAACCATTCCACCCATCACAGTTTGGGCGAACAGCTTTGGTTATGGGTTTGCTCCCCATAGACACGAGTTCGATTCCCCTCCCATGGATGCATGTGGTTGGCGGGTGATTGCATGCATCCGCAGGAAATAATCTCACCTAAAAAGGGGGACGGGGACACCCTATTGTCATCCAAAATAAAAAATAAAATTCAACCATTCCTTGCCAAGCAGCTACATTTTTATGACAAATTTATTCTGTCTTAACCGATGCTGTGAAGACTAATTGTGAGGGAAAAAATGTCTAAAGCTATTGGCATTATATGTATTAGAGATTAATTTCATTCGTGCAACTATCCCCATGTTGCAGCAAACCTGTGTTTTCTATAACATGGAGGTCTTTGTCTTTGCAGAAAGTAAATCTAGTCATCAGCCATTGTTGAGCTCAAGCTTGCTTAAATCAGTTTTTATTTGCTAACAGATTTCTACCGTCTCCCTGCAGTGCAGAAGAATGGGAGGCGGGAAGGACCACAATGATGATGGATCAGACACTAGTGACAAAGGACTTTTCTCACATCTTGCACATGGACTTGCTGCTGGATATCATCCGGGATATGGGTATCCACCTCCACCTGGGGCATACCCTCCTCCTCAAGGGTATCCACCACAAGGATACCCCCCACAGGGATATCCCCCACAAGGGTACCCACCTGCAGGATATCCTCCCCCAGCCGGATACCCTCCAGCAGGTTATCCGGGTCCATCTGCTCCTCCATATCCTGGTATGGCTGCTAAATATTCTCATAATTTGACTGTAGTTAGCCATTTCTGGTGCACGTCTAGTTTGGCACATTCACTTGCCTGCCTGCACCTCTGCACTTGTGCATGTTTTCCTGCTATGGTGTTATTTCAAAGCTAGATTTTTGGCGGCCAGGTCTACCTCTGTAGGTGGTAGAAGCAGCCACAATATTCACAATCCTAAAAATGACCTGAAGAATATAGAATTGGTCTTGACTGCACTTCACATTTTTCTTCAGAATTGTTGGGAGACGCTAGTCCTTTATAATTGTTCTAAAACAGTCAAAGAATCCTAACTTGAAAATTTATTTGCAGTTTTCTTGCCAGAACTATTGTCATTTGATTTTTACACCAGATGTAGTGTTGCTGATCCCTTGCGCTTTTGAAGCCTTCAACTTGTACAAACTCACACGTAACTGGTGCAGTCCTTGGGCTCTATTGCACATGACCAAACCATCAAGTCGACTTTCCCTCATCTTGCCACCTATTGATGCTACTCCTAAATCCCTCAAATGCATTCATTTCTAGTCCTATCCTGCCTTGTCTTGGCACTCATCCATCTCAACATCATCATTTCAACTACATTCATCATAAGGACATGTTGTTCCTTAACTGCCCAACAATTTGTTCCATAAAGCTTGGTTGATCTTGTAGCGATCTTATCAAATTTCCTTTTCAGTTTGGGTGGTAAATGATGATCACATAAGATTCTGAAGGCACATCTCCATGTCTTGCACCCGCTTGAATTCTATGAGCAACATCCTTCTTGATCCCTCCACTCATGAATTATCGACCCAAGATATCAAAAGTGTTCATTTTGAGAGATTTCTTTGTATCTTTGGCAATTCCTCATTCCCACTCCAATTGTTATGTAAATTGTACTCCATATACTCTGTTTTAGTCTGACTAATTTTAAATCCTTTAGATTCTAAAACACCTCCATAAATCTAGCTCTGTGTTTATGCCCCTTCTCATCTTGTCAATCAAAATTATATCATTTGCAAACAACATACACCACGGGATCTCTTGTGAAAAGATACGGGCTCAATGCCGACCCCTGGCGCAAGCCTACAATAATTGGAAATTCACTTCTCTCCACTAGTAGGGTCCCTCATGCATATCCTTAATCATGTCAATGTATCCTCTTGAAACTCCTCTCCCAATAGCCACCAAATTAGCTCTCTTAAGGACCATTCTTTATTTTCCGTAAGTGGCAAAAGGAAGATGTGCAATTTCATTCAAGTTGCATTTGATTGGCCATTGGAAATGATCTTATTTCCACCTATGTGGGTTCCTAAATCTCTCTCAAATTGAGATATGCCATATTCTTATGACATCAAAGATTCTAAAAATGTGGTCTCTAGTCCAACTGGTTGGACCACAAGGTATGGTCCACCCAGTGGATAACTTCCAATAGGTTAGCCACACTATGAGGATCACCTAGGACAAAAATCAGCACTATCTACTTATTTAAGTGGGCCACACAATGCCAACAATGTGTTGGAAAATAGCAAAATACAAGTGTGGCCCGCTCAATAAGTGGATATGGTGGATTTTTCCATGAGGTGATCCTCATGATGGGCCAACCTATTGGACAGGTTGGATGTCACATGTACATGGAAGATTGGAAGTTATCCACTGCATGGACCATAATTGTCCAACCAGTTGGACTTGAGTTCTCTCTTAAAATTGCCTTTCTCATTGTACTGAAAAACTTTTTTGGAGATTTACAATTTTTATTTGTTACTCGTATTTTGACATAATCAACTAGATGTGAGTGGTTTGTCTATTTCTGCCCCCCAAGTTGGCATATTTATCATTCACCACCTATATAGGGTCATTTCACCCTATTTCAGGCCTGTATTGGGCTGATGCTGGTACATATCTCGATATGTATCGGTTTCAGATGATGATTTTGAACCTTGGAGCCGACTTCAGCTGAGCCACATGCCTCTTTTCTTCAGTCGTGCTTCATTCTCTTGGCTAATTGCCCAAAACTATATTTACAGGTCATGCACATGGATCATCTGGCATGGGTACACTGCTAGCCGGAGGTGCTGCTGCTGCCGCCGCTGCTTATGGGGCCCACCATCTTGCACATGGGGCCTACGGGCATCGTCCATTCATGCACCATGGCAAGTTCAAGCACGGGAAGTTCGGGAGACCTGGGATATTTGGGAAGCGTGGGAAGCATGGAATGTTTGGGAAGCACAAGTTCATGAGGTTCAAGAGGTTCAAGAGGTTCAAGAAGTGGAAGTGATTGTGTGTTGCCAGTCTGTAGGAGAAAAAACCTGGGAGCAGCAGCCAATGCTTTTTTTCTTTTAACCCATTTCTACTTCTACTGATTGGGTATTGTTAGATTTTATAAGATTTGCCGTTATGGATTCTAAATACATAAGTTTCCTAGCAGTATGTACACATGCTTGTTTGAATTAAAAATAACAATTTGCATGCCTTGGTATCTTCCAATGATTCAAACTGTTTATACAACTCAATCTCACTTTGTATCCTGAAAAATCAACAAATAAAAGCTCTCAATCGGATTATTTTGATCTTTTGATAATTTGGATCTTTAGCTTTGAACATGAACGGTCATCATGACAACACACATGGAGGGGGAGGGAGAGAGACACAGGGGAGATGCACTTTCAGAGGGAGAGAAAAGAAAGAAAGAAGATTGGAAAATAGCAGGAAAGCATGCAGCTACATGTAAAGAAAGAAAGAGATGGCTATCAACTCAATGGGTTTTAAATTTGTAAAATAAAAAAGTACAGGAGGAGAGGGTATCATTCAAGCCTTAGTAAATCCAAGCCCTCCATTGAGTCAGCTAAAACTTAAGCCATCCATTTATAGGAAGCGGATTGCATACTAGTAAACTCCATGGGGCCACCATGGATGTGTGCCTTGTTTTTTGAGATCATTTTAGGGCATGAGCCAAAAATTGAAGTATATCAAAAGCTCAACTGAACACACTATAGGAAACATCCAAAATTTCCATAGACTTAGGAAGTTTTCAATGGCAGGTGTTTAATCACACCATTTCTTGCGGTGTAGTTCACTTGAGCTTTGGATTTGCTTCAAATTTGGGCTTGTGTTCTAAAAATGACACCAAAAAACAGATGAATGGCATGGATAAGACACAGTATGGTGGGCCCCACAGAGTTTGCTAAGTACGAAATCCACTTCCCCATTTATAAACACGTAGATTTCAAAATTTAAGAAATATCACTTTTTATATTAAAAATCTCATTTAGTGTCTTACAGAATCACAAGAGGCCACTATTCTCTTGTACCACTCCCCTGTAAATAATTGCATGGTCAAAGATGGAAGCGGATTGACCGGTGTACCTCACACCAGCTAATCAGCTATATAGCTTGTGTATAGACTTCAGCAAGTTCTGTGGGACTTATCATGAGGCATGTATTATATCCAAACCGTCCATCCACTTGGCGACCTTGTCTTAATGCTTGAGATGAAAAAATACTAAAGATCTAAATATCAAGTGGACCACACTACAAAAAGCAGCAGGAGATTGAACGTCTACCATTGAAACTCTTTTAGTGGTCACAGAAATTTTGGATCAATATGATTTTCTTTTTCCTATTCATCAAGATATTTGTGACCTTATGAACAGATTTGATAGATTGGATGAAAATAAACGTTACTATGGGCCTATGAATGTTTTAACGGTGAAAATCATTATCCCCACCGCTGCTATTTGTGGTGTGGTCCAGTTGAACTTTGTATATGATTCATTTTTTTGGCTTATTCCCTAAAACTAGATGAACGGTGTACATATAATAAATTCAACATTTTGGGGGCAACGTAACTTTGATCTATTTAACCGTTAGTACAACTTGGAGCTCGAGTAGCGCTCCTCTTCGCACGACACATACTCACAGCAGCTATCCAATCTGCTTCCGGCAAGGGGACGCGGATTGGCTACTCCCCCTGACACCAGCCAATAGCTGATGGTCGATGCTCCGTGGGACTCACCATGATGTATGTATTTCATCCATGCCGTCCATCTATTTTTACGGATCATTTTACGATACGATACCAAAAAGGAGATATATCCCAATCTTAAGTGGACCACATTACATGAAACAGTGTTGAATGAGAAGTGACCATTAAAAAACATTTTGTGGCCATAAAAGTTTCAGATCAAGATGATTTTTGTTTTTTCCCTTCATCTGGCCCTGTATGACCGAATCAACATATTAGATTTCAAATAAACGGTACAGTGAGCCTTAGGAGGATTTTAATGATAGATATCCAACCATTATTGTTTTCATGTGGTGTGGTCTACCTGACATTTAAATACCTCTCATTTTTGTGACCAAGCCATAAAATGATCTGTAAAAATGGATGAACGGAATGGATGAAACACATACATCATGGTTGGGCTCACAGAACACCAACCACTAGCCCCGGGGCTGATGTCAGGGGGAGTAGCCAATCCGATTCCCCGGCAAGGATATCTTTGGAGACGCAGATTAGATACTGACAGGTTGAATAGCGAGACTGGCTATTGAAGTGCCGTTACCAAGTTCCGTGGGGACCATCACGATGTATGTATAAAATCTACACTATTCATCCATTTGAATATTTACATTTAGATCATAAGCTAAGAATGAGTCGGATCAAAAGCTCGAATGGGCCCCACCACAGAAAACAGTAGAGAGAATGACGCCCATCATTAAGAATTTTATCAAGCTGAAAATTGTGTTTTTCATTCTTTCACGTGGGTCTTAATTTATGAGCACGTTGGATCTCAGATAATCATCACGCTGGACCTTAAGAAGGTTTCAAAGGTGGCTGTCACTCTCTCCACTGTTTACTGTGGTGGCCTCATTCTAGATTTGGATCCGACTCAATCTTTGTCTCACGCCCTAAAATGGTCTTTCCAAAGGGATGGACGGTTTGAATACAACACATACATAATGGTGGGTCCCACATAACTTAGTGACGTCACTTCGGTTGGAGTCTCGCTGCTCTAACCTGTCAGTATCTAATCCGCGTTCGCTTGGCTGCTGGCGTTATATGCATGGAGATAATCAAATGATTAAAAAATTCGGGGCTAGGTTTCTCGGGCATCTCCAATGGGAAGCTTAACAAAGGGCATGTATCATGTACTTTGGCTGGCAGTATCCATTGTGAAGCTTTGTTAAGTCGAACGGTGTTAAAGGTAGCTCATGTTCATGCCACCCACGTAAATGCCCTGGCCCAAGAATCAGTTGGTCCACTGATCAGGTGGCCCACTGTTCACAAAACAAAATGTACGGCTTAGGAAGGCTGATGCTTTTTCTCCAGTCCAGTTACTAACATCGTGACCCAGCTGCCCGAGTCGACGAAATTTGTTTTTGGGCGAGAATATTTACCCATAATCGGTACCAACTGTGGATGGTTTGAACGGCTCTTGCCGACTACTAGTTGCTGCATTGCCCACTGCCACGTAGGTTGCACTTTCATTAGAACCAACCCATTAATTAGAGAAATTTACGACTGTAGACCTCACCTTTTATCCATTGGATATCCTTGAAGCAATACAAACTTAACATCCAAACTTAAACATCCTTGTGCGGATGACAAATTTCAGGACAAAAATACCCCTCCTTTTCATGGAAAGGGATCAGCTACTCCCCCTACCACCCGCCAATGGCAGATCATCGGTGGTCTATGGGCCCCACCATGATGTATGCTTTTCATCCATGCCGCCCATATATTTTTCCAGATCATTTTATGGTATGAGACCAAAAATGAGGTATATCCAAATCTCAAGCGGTTTGGCATGCAGAGACGAGCGCTGACGGACGGTCCTGCGATGGGAACTCAGTTGGGGCCCACTGTGATGTTTGTGAGAAATTCTCCCCACCTAAGTTCATTCATAGGGTCACAAAGACCTTGATGAAGAGGAAAAACAAATTTCATAATGATCCATAACTTCTGTAACCCCTAAAAGGGTTTCAATGGTAGACATTCAATTCCCCACTGCCTTTTACAGTGTGATCCACTTGATAGTTAGATCTATCTTATTTTTCGTCTCAAGCCTTAATATGAGCTTGCCAAATAGATGGACGGTTTGGATATAATACAGACCTCATGATGAGACCCACAAAAGCAACACAAAAAAAAAAAAAAAAAGAACAGAGCAATTTTATTTTATTTTTTTAATTTTTTATTTTTTACGGGGAAAAATTTTCCCCCCTTACATTTTTCTCTAATACATAATTATGTAAATATGTATATATAAGTATATAAAAATATTTTTCTATCTTTTAATTCATTTCTTTTCCTATTTATTTAACAAGCATATCTTATAAACTAAAATAATTTACTTAATGTACCACATATGATTTTGGGGTAGGAGAAGCTAATTTAGCCAATCAACCTAGTTATTTTTCCAAGATTCCATCGGGTCGATGGCTGAAAATCCATTTCATTCACTTCACGATCAATTTCAATCACTTCGCGGTCAAACTGGAAATTGAGCAGGGCAAACATGAAATTAAGCAGGGTAAATTAGAAATTCAGCAAGGCAAACATGAAATTGAGCAGATAAACTATAAATTCAGCAGGGCAATATAGAAATTGAGTGGGGCAAACATGAAATTCAGCGGGGCAAACTAGAAATTCAGTAGGACAAATATGAAATTCAGCGAAGCAAACATTAAATTGAGCAGGGCAAACATGAAATTGAGCGGGGTAAATATGAAATTGAGCGAGGCAAACTAGTAATTCAGCAGGGTCAACGTGAAATTGAGCCAGACAAACATGAAATTTAGTAGGGCAAACATTAAATTGAGCGGGGCAAATATGAAATTGAGCGAGGCAAACATGAAATTGAGTGGGACAAATTAGAAATTCAGCAGGGCAAACATGAATTTCAGCGGGGCAAACATGAAATTCAGCGAGGCAAACATGAAATTGAGCGGGGCAAACTAGAAATTGAGTGGGGCAAACATGAAATTGAGCAGGGCAAACTAGAAATTGAGCAGGGCAAACATGAAATTGAGCGGAGCAAATATAAAATTTAGTGGGGCAAACTAGAAATCTAGCAGGGCAAACATGAGGTTTGTGTTAGGGACTGAATGCATTTTATATATGAGAGTGGCTATGGGAGAGAGTCCACCTATTGTATAACTCTTTCACTTACCTACGTCTTCTCAATCTCTCACGTACAAGGAGAGAAGTTATTCTTTAGTACAATTCTATCTTGAGTTGTCTATAGTACTTCATGCCTATAAAACCGTATATACCCAATGTCATTAATTTAAACCAATCATTGCATTACCAGATGAAAACATGCCATACATGGCCAATGATTCCAACATTCTCTAACTTGGGATAATCATGATATTCTTCAATATGCAATGTATTATATGGTAATTCATTAATGATTGAGATTCTACTAGATATTTTAATGGATCCTATAAAGTATCCTGAATTATTTGGTCGATTGGACTATCGACACTAGACCACAACAATCATCACCTCATTTATCAAAGTGGAACTAAGCGTGATCACAATGTCAGCATTTCTAACAACATAAATACTGAAAACATTAGTGTAAAACATGAAAGATCTCATGCTAGGTGTAACTGGCATGCACACTTCTAAGTGGTCCAATCATCTCTATTAAGAGATGCCTTGGCTTCAATCATAGCCATTCATAACTGTTCATTTCACCTTATGCATGCATAATGAGTATATCTAAATAAACAAAAATCAAAACTTGAATCAGCGGTTAAATCTTAATTTGTTGAAATGCGTATGCCAACTTAATATTTGTACTCGCACTAAACATGAGCATGCTACGATACAATTATCAAATAGGGTTTACAATCAATATTTGACGATTACAGATCATCTTTCTTTAAAAGAACCTTAGTGTATGCTCATTTGCACTGTATTATAGATTTGAAGACCCGTGAGAAAAACCCTATCTTTTTCTTTTGTCAAAAATCCTTTCAAACCCTCTTTTTTCTTTTTCATTCTTTTTCTTTTTTTTTTAGGGGGGGGGGGGGGGTTAGCTTGTTAGTACAATCCACTGTCAGTGCACACTCCACTATTAGCCACCCCCACTAGGGAATTGATACCAATACCTCAATGTTGAAACAAGGTATCTTCACTTAGTCTACCACTTGAGATATGGTCCAGGGTGTAATCCTTTCAAACCCATAAGCATGTCTAGTAGTAACCCTAATATCGATTGCACCAATATATATAATCAAAACTAGAAATAGAAGCAAATTGCATAAAAACACTCAAAACTGTGTAACCTATCTATCCATCGAGTCAACCGGTCGAAATTCTTTGATCGATCGGGTCGACATGTTAATTAAAATTTTCAATACGTTGAAAACTCTAAAAATTGTCTAAATTTTTTTATCAAAAATATAAATTTCTTTGATAGCCTTTAACCTTCATGTTTGCCTCACTCGATTTTCGGTTTGTCCCGTGTTCACTCCTTAAGTATAGGGTTGTGATGTAGTGATAAACTCGGTGAGACCGAGGTCGAATCCCAAAGGACTGAAACCTGTACGTTATCTGAAACTAAGGAGAACTAGAACTATACTAAGACGAAATCTAAATCGAATAAATTTAAGGAATAATGGTGAAATATTTATCTAAAATTTAGAGAGATCAGAAGTAGGAAACTAGGGATTCAAAGGATCCACTTGTTGAGATAAGGGGGATCTTATGTCTGCTTTAAGAACTCAACTAGACTTAGAGTCACATCTAGTTGAAGAGTGTAACCATGAAAATCAAACTGAACTTCCTTTGATATAGTTTTCAAGAGATGAAAGGTATATGAATCAGAATGCATTCCATCACCAAACCATGCCCAGGAGACAAAGTAAACAATAAAATTAAACTAATTAACAACCAATCAGAGGATTATGAAGGTTAGGGAGGGTAACGTCATCCAACCATGCCCAGGAGATGATGGTGAACAACAAGGCTTCCTATCATCATAATCACAAAAAGGAAAAAGAAATACTCAAAACCATCGCAGATCTATTGTAATTTCAGTCACAACAAACAATTAAAAACTGAAAGCATTCCTATTAATCAAACTAAAATCAATCATCAGTTCATTCTAACATGAATCAAGCCGTAGAGTCATTCCCATCACGCCACTAGCTTCACCTCTTAGCCCTAGTTAAGAGGTTCAGCCCAACATGATTGGACCAGATCTCAGGAAAACCATGATAAAAAGACCATAAATAAAGCAAATAAACAATTCTAAAAACTACTCACTGTCTCTCTCTCTCTATTACTAACATTCCCAGCAACTCCTTTTATGAATCCCCCCTCACGTTCTCTCTCTCTCTCTCTCTCTCTCTCTCTCTCTCTCTCTCTCTCTCTCTCTCTCTCTCTCTCTTTCTTATAGCTGTGAAGGACCCTGGAGAAGTTGGCTCGAGTCGGTGGAAGTCGGATGAAAATTCTTTATGCAGCCACGAGATTTCTTGCGTAAATCTATTTACGCCACCAAGAAGGTGTGCAGAAAATCGCCCACTTTCCTCGCTTTCTTTCCAAAAGATCAACGTCCCTTTGGACGTTTTTGGCTAGCCTACACGATGGACGGTCTGGATTGTCTAATCGATCAGAGACGGTGGCCCACCTGGATCGACCGCGGCTCTATTGCAAAATAGAGCTTACACAGCCTTGCACTGTGGAAGTTGGTGGGCCCATGATCAATGACAATTGAAAAATTCATTCCATCTACTGAATGCACAACGGAAAACTAGTGGAAATTGGCTGATTTTAGGTTAGATTCGGTGAGCTTTTCTTATGCGTGTGAGCATGGGTTTGGAAAAACTTCATGTGTATAGGTTTGATTCCAGCAGTAAGCTTTTCTTTGGAATGTGTTGAGACTACATCACTTCTTGCGATGTTTCAACATTAGTATCCCATGGTGAATTAGAGACTATAAGTAGATAAAGTTCAGAAAACATCACAAGAAGTGATGTAGTCTCAACACATTCCAAAGTATCAGACTTCGGTTCCATTGTCAGCTCCTCCTCCTTTAATGTAGATAGTGAGGATCTGAGGAGGAAGGGGCTTCAGAATAAGGGTTCTCTCAGTCCATGACAACTACCGAGATGTTGTCTTGTGAGGCATCTACTATTTCTTTTATCATAAGTTCATTTGAATCTATAGAGTATACCAAGCAATCGTTCAAAGAGTTGGGACATTCAGCTAAGAGTGACTTATTTTTCATATTGAAGTGTGTGATGATCTGCCAAAGGATTCCATTGTCTTTAAAAGTAGATGGAGGTTTGCTCTCTTACTCCAGCCCTTCGCAGATAAATTAAGGGTCAGTAGATGAAGCATTGATGTGCGAACTCTGTTCATTGATACTACTCAGAAGAGGCATTGAATCGTCAAAACTCGACAGTTCAAATGGTAGCCTCAACTGGGTAGTTTCAAATTCCAGAGTCATATTGAGCAACTCGTCCATCTCATGAATCATATCATCACGCAATTCAGGAGAATCATCCAAACATGTCTCACAAGAAGTAGAAGGGTCGGTTGTAAGGAACTCAACCACTTTTAAATTAGACAGGTTAGATGAGTGGAGCAGCTCGTTATAACCGCTCACTTCGTGTATTTCTTAATCATTGACCTGGACCAAACTTGAGATTAATTCCAGGGGAATTGGGGCTGCACATTCATCATCGTCATCCCAATACTCATCATATTCTAGTTCAGTGCAGTGCATACTTGGGATGAGATCGCTTTCCTCACATTCTATTTCCAAATTGGGTTGAGGTTCACATAAACCAACTTCTTCCTCATCATTGAAACCTAGTGTGTCCTCATCATTATATTTGAAAGACACCCATGTCTCCTCACCATTCTTTTGAATAGTCATCAAGATCGACTCATTGGAAAATTGAACCATATGCTTATTAATGGAATCCAACTCCTCATTCTAAATTTCAGAGTTCTCCCCAATCACATCATATGAACTCCCATGTTGAATATCTTTTTTAAGTTTTTATAGTCTTTGGAGTGCATTTTGTTGGCTAAGCTATAGAGTTTGGAAGGAATTTTGAATTAAATTCTATTGCATTGTTTCTGATTAGATCTCAAAGGTAGGTGATCCAAGAAAATAGTCACTTGAAGTAAGTGCTTTCAAAGTTTTTATAGTTTTAGCAAAACAGGCCATGTTACTCTGAAATGAATCCTCTTGGATCATTTCTGGTTGGATCTCACGGGTAGGGTATCCAAGAGAATAATCATTATAATATGTTGTTGGTTCATCTTTCCAATTTTGATGTTTTCACTGGTTATAGTCATACTGATCATACATGGGAGAATATGATGGTTGTTGGTGCACATTATCATCCCAATAATCACGATGACCCCAATAATCACGTATTGTTTTCTTAATCGATGGGGTGTAATTATTCTCCCTCATATGATCGCGTATAAACTTCTTAATTGGTGCAGAATTATATTCCGGTCGGTTCTTAATCATGGTTTTAGAAACATTTTGAGACATAGGTTGTTTCCAAGCATAAGCATTTAACACGTTTTCACGGAACCTCTTGTTTTCTAGAAATAGATTACCATACTCATGTGCCCACTCTAGCCATTCTTGTTCATTCATTGTGAAACCTTAATTCTGAATTTAATCCTTAAAAAATTAAAAGAAAAGATCCTACAACAGTATGGAAAGTAAGAGGAGAAGTTAGAAAGAAGTTATCAGATTAGAAGATCTATCAACAACCCTACAAAACAGGAAAGTTAATTCTAAAAATTAAATAGAAAAAAAAAATCTAAAACTAAAGTTAGTAAAATCCTAATCTTAAACTAATTCTAAAACCAATTAATTTCAGAGAATTGTAGTCGACAGTCCTCGACAACGGTGCCAAAAACTTGTTCACTCCCTGAGTATATGGTTGTTATGTAGTAATAATAAACTCGGTGAGACCGAGGTCGAATCCTAAAGGACTGAAACCTGTATGTTATCTGAAACTAAGGAGAACTAGAATTAGACTAAGATGAAATCTAAATCGAATAAATTTAAGGAGTAATAGTGAAATATTTATCTAAAATTTAGAGAGATCAGAGGTATGAAACTAGGGATTCAGAGGATCCACTTGTAGAGATCAGGGAGATCTTATGCCTACTTCAAGAACTCAACTAGACTGAGAGACTCATCCAGTTGAAGGGTGTAACCGTGAAAATCGAACTGAACTTCCTTTGATATAGTTTTCAAGAGATGAAAGGTATATGAATCAGAATGGATTCCATCACCAAACCATGCCCAGGAGACAAAGTAAACAACAAAATTAAACTAATTAACAACCAATCAGAGGATTATGAAGGTTAGGGAGGGTAACGTCATCCGACCATGCCTAGGAGATGATGGTGAACAACAAGGCTTCCTGTTATCATGATCACAAAAAAGAAAAAGAAATACTCAAAGCCATCGCAGATCTATTATAATTTCAGTTACAACAAACCATTAAAAACTGAAAGCATTCCTATTAATCAAACTAAAATCAATCATCAGTTCATTCTAACATGAATCAAGCCGTAGAGTCATTCCCATCACGCCACTAGCTTCACCTCTTAGCCCTAGTTAAGATGTTCAGCCCAACATGATTGGACCAAATCTTAGGAAAATCATGATAAAAAGACCGTAAATAAAACAAATAAATAATTCTAAAAACTACTCTCTCTCTCTCTCTCTCTCTCTCTCTCTCTCTCTCTCTCTCTCTCTCTCTCTCTTTCTTATAGTTGTGAAGGACCCCGGAGAAGTTGACTGGAGTCGGTGGAAGTCGGATGAAAATTCTTTACGTAGCCACGAGATTTCTTGAGCAAATCTGTTTATGCCACTAAGAAGGCGTGCAGAAAATCACCCACTTTCCTTGCTTTCTTTCCAAAAGATCAACATCCCTTTGGATGTTTTTGGCTAGCCTACACGATGGACGGTCTGGATTGTTGAATCGATCAGAGACGATTGCCCACCTGGATCAACTGCAACTCTGTTGCGAAACAGAGCTTGCATGGCCTTGCGCTGTGGAAGTTGGTGGGCCCATGATCAGTGACAGTTGAAAAATCCATTCCGTCTACTGAATGCACAACGAAAAACCAGTGGAAATCGGCTGGTTTTGGGTTAGATTCAGTGTGGCCCACGTGATTTTTTGTTCTACCGTCCAACCTGCATTTGATTGAGCTTTTCTTGAGTGTACGAGCATGGGTTTGGAAAAACTTCATGTGAACGGTCGATTTGCCCTTCTGGAACGAATGGATGGTCCGGATTGACCGCATGATCAAAGGCGTGGGCCCACTAGTGCTTCAGCGGACGCACGTTCACTTTTCTGGTGAAAGAAAACAGAGTTTCCATTTTTACGAAGGAGATCGGGTCAAAAGACCCTTGACCGGTCTTGGTGGTCTGGTGCGGCGTGAGAGTGCACCGGTTGTGCACTCTCACGTCCCTACATGGGGTCCACTGTGATGTTAGTGAGAAATCTACTCCATCCATTCCTTTCCTCATTTACTTTAAGATGTTGAATCCAAAACTGAAGTGTATCCAGTGATCAAATGGGCCCTAGATTGCCAGTATGGGGGATAATCTGTCCGTTGGGCCACTTCTAGAGGGATCCAATGGTTGAAATTTGACATGTACGGTTAATTTATGGTCTTAAGGTCGTATATGAAGTCTTGAACCAAACAGATGATGGGAACCCTGTGATCTTGCATTCTGGACCCTTTTTAGGCCACTTGAGCTTCAATTTCTTAATTTTTTCGAATCTCTGGCGTGTAAATCTATCGACCTCTATCCCCTGGAGTCCGTCCCTTACCTTGGTGATTTATGAGCAACAAATCCACGCTTTTAGTACCCTTTTTCAGTTCAGGCTCCTAAATACACCTTACATCACAAACACGATTAAAATAAGCCATTAAACAGTATCATGTTTGTAAATTCAGGTAATAGCTGGGGTCTAATATGCAATATTTAACCCTCAACACCCCACTGAATTTCTTATTTACCCCGCTCAATTTCATGTTTTCCCCGCTCAAACTAGAAATTAAGCAGAGCAAACCAAAAATTGAGTGGGACAAACTAGAATTTGAGCAGGGTAAACTAAAAATTGAGTGGGACAAACTAAAAATTGAGTGTGTGGGATCCAATTGTAATGGCACAGCTTTCAAGGTGACTTGAAAAAAGCATAACTATGGTTTGAATACTGGTTCCTCAACATTACTTCTAGGAAACGTCATTATCTTGCGAATGTTTACAATTCAATTCATCTATGCATTGATACAATGAGTCCTATACATTTGAAGGTCTGATGACATTTGGGAAATCCGTTGCTAAAATATTATTTTCTGATGACACCTTGTGTATTCAGGAACTTTAGACTCTCTAATGGTGAGTATTGTGTACTTCAGATAGCTCCTCTCATTGAAGAACCAAATTACTTTCAATAATTATTGATGCTTAGTGTGGACACAATGCACAACAACATGCTGTTAAGATGCTTGAGGAGGTTGGGAGGTACGGATAAATATCAACCACATTTTAATACTTGTCTTTTTTGATACATCATATATTGAGCCATTTCAATCAAAATCTCAAGATTCTCAAGGACAGAGGAATCTATGTTCTAGTGTGTGTTTTATTCTTTAATACTTGGAGCTTAAGAACTGTTCTTCCTAGAAATAGTTTGAGTTAACACATGAGTTGTGTTTGGATGCAAAATAATTGCAAGCATTAGTTTAATTAAGAAGAAATGGTGAAACTAATGATGTTTTTCTTGTATTCATAATGAAGTAGTCCTCTAATTTTCAGTTTGCCCCGCTCAATTTTTAGTTTGCCCTGCTCAATTTCTAGTTTGCCCCGCTCAATTTCTGGTTTGCCCCGCTCAATTTCTAGTTTTCTCCACTCAATTTTCATTTTTCCCCACTCAATTTCTAGTTTGTCCCGCTCAATATCCGGTTTGCCCCGCTCAATTTCTAGTTTGCCCCGCTCAATTTCTAGTTTGCCCCGCTTAATTTTTTATTTGTCCCTCTCAATTTCTAGTTTGCCCTGCTCAATTTTTGGTTTTCCCTACTCAATTTTTAGTTTCCCCTACTCATTTTTAGTTTGCCCTGCTCAATTTTCAGTTTGCCCTACTCAGTTTTTAGTTTTCCCCGCTCAATTTTTAGTTTGCCCCGCTCAATTCCTAGTTTTCCCTTCTCAATTTTTGGTTTGTCCCACTCAATTTCTAGTTTGCCCTGCTCAGATTTTGATTTGCCTCACTCAATTTCTAGTTTCCCCACTCAATTTTTTGTTTGTCCTGCTCAATTTATAGTTTGCCCTGCTCAGATTTCGATTTGCCCCGCTCAATTTCTAGTTTGCCCTGCTTAGATTTTGATTTGCCCTGCTCAATTTCTAGTTTTCTCCGCTCAATTTTCAGTTTGCCCCACTTAATTTCTTGTTTTCCCCGCTCAATTTCTGGTTTGCCCTTATCAATTTCCAGTTTGACCGCAAACTGATTGAAATTGACCGCGAAGAGAATGAAATGGATTTTCGACTATTGACCCGATAGAATCTTGGAAAATAACTACGTTGGTTGGCTAAATTAGCTTCTCCTACCCCAAAATCATATGTGGTACGTTAAGTAAATTATTATAGTTTAGGAGATATGCTTGTTAAATAAATAAACAAAGAAATGAATTAAAAGATAGAAAAATATTTTTATATACTTATATATACATATTTACATAATTATGTATTAGAGAAAAATGTAAGGGGGAAAAAGTTCTCCCCGTTAAAAAAAATAAATCTAACAGACTGCCGCAGTACCGGCGGTAGTGCCGTAGCAGTCTGTTTTTTTTTTGTTGTGTTGCTTTTATGGGTCCCATCATGAGGTTTGTGTTATAAACCATCCATCTATTTGGTGAGCTCATATTAAGGCTTGAGATGAAAAATAAAATAGATCTAAATATCAAGTGGACCACACTGTAAAAGGCAGTGGGGAATTGAACATCTACCATTGAAACCCTTTTAGGGGTTACAGAAGTTTTGGATCATTATGAAATTTATTTTTCCTCTTCATCTAGGTCTTTGTGACCCTATGAATGAACTTAGATGGGGAGGATTTCTCACAAACATCACAGTGGGCCCTGCCTGAGTTCCCATCGCAGGATCGTCCATCAGCGCTCGTCTCTACACACCAGACCACTTGAGATTTGGATATACCTCATATTTGGTCTCATACCATAAAATGATCTGAAAAAATATATGGACGGCATGGATGAAAAGCATACATCATGGTGGGGCCCATAGACCACTGACGATCCGCCATTGGCAGGTGGCACACCATAGGAAGTTTCCTAGGCCCACCGTAATGTTTATTTGCCATCGAATCGTTTAATAAGGCCACACAGATATGTATGCAGGGAAAACATAAATATGAGCTTAATCCAAAACTTTTGTTGTCCACGAGAAGTTTTTAATGTCAATCACCACTGTGTTTTATGGTGTGGTCCACTCATTTTTTCACCCATGCCCTATGAGGAACTCATAAAATAGACAACAACATGAATATACAACACATACATTAAAGTGGGCCCCACGGTCATGGCCTAACTGAACACGGTGTTACCCTAACCTGGTCGAATCCGGGCCCCTTGTTCAGGTGGAAAATGAGAAAACATGAAATATGAGCCACACCATATGAAAGAGTATGGATAGCCTACCATTAGTTTTGGGTAGGGTCGGGGTGTTGTCTATATTTCATCCAATTTATTTATCTAACTCATGTTGTACCCAATATAGATAAAGCCAATAGCAGGAATACACGGGATTGCATGGGAAATACCAGAGGTGGATGAAAATATCTTTTAAATATTTGGAGTACTTTCTATGGAATTATATTTAACGTAAATATAATTTAATACATAAGTAGATGGCTGACGAAGTAATGCGGCCGAATTATTCAAAGTTTAACGAGCCAAACATAATGTGGTCCAATAGTTGAAATAGAGTTATACATGAGTCAAACCGTTTTGAGATTGTCACAGCTTGGCTTAGCTCGACAAGCGGCCAACCCCAGCTCGAACTTGGCTCGGATTGGTCCTTGAGCCTAACTAGCCATCTCGCTCTATTAGGTCAGTAGCTTGGGCCAACTCGATCCGAGTTTGAGCGTGTGTGACATTTTCTCAAACACATATAATGCATCTTTAATCTCCCACACTTCAAATGCAAAACAATAACAATACTTTGCAAGCATTTCATCAAACACTTGTCAAGCAGCATTAAGATTAAGATATGGGGGTAATCCTATGATGTAAAGTTTTTTTTAAAATTTGCAGTAATTTATTTTTTCAATCTTCCCTTGAATGCCCATTTCGAGAATACCCCGATATAAGGGCAGTCCAAGAAACAATACTTCATTGAGTTATTTTATCAAACACTCGGCAAGAAGAATTAAGATCAAAATAATTGAGTCATCGAGACGATTCGAGCTCGAGTTTGAACTGAGTTGAGTCGAGCTCAAACTTAGCTCAAAATTTTTTCGAGCTCCAAAACCGGCTCAACTTGGTCTGAATCCAGTTTCGAGCCGAGGTAAATCGAGCTTTACCCAGATCCATAGCTCAAGTGGTGGACTTAGTGAAAGATACCTCGTTTCAACACCGAGGTCTTGGTATTAATTCCCTAGTGGGGGTGGTTAACGGTGTGGTGTGAACTAATAAAGGGTGTACTAACAAGCTAACAAAAAATGAGCTGATCGAGCTAACCCGACTCCTATACAGCTATAAGTTCAAGATACAAAATGCGACAGAGAAACAAAATAGAACTTGGCCGATAGAAGAGGAATAATCACAAAAGGGAAACGTAACAAAAAGAATGATATAGAGAAAGACTTTTCAACTATTCTAACCATTATAATAATGAAAGAAGTATATAAAAGAACAAGCTACATAAGAAATCTATAAATAGCATAAGAGATTGGCAGACCAACACACCCAAAAACAATCAATCATTTAGAAATCCAATTAAACTAAACAAATTTATCAATTTACTTTATCTCAGCTTATCATATGAGTAGCGATAATTCTTAGTTATAATTTTAGTTGTAATCCAAATCTAAGCTTGTACACTAGCTTTGTTCTCTATCCAATATCACGCAATTCCTTTAAGAGATGCATTCTTGCAGTCGTTTCTAGTGACCAATTATGAGTTTTTCCTTTTGTCTAATTGCACTGGTATTATGAAAAGTCATTTCTTGTGAAAGGCACAAAGTAACACATCTTCAGAGGAAAAACCCCACTTTCCGATTATCACCTGATCGTTATAAAATTTTGCAAGTGGCTGAGTAAGGAACCAATATTCTTAGAATCTAGTCACATACATTCATATTTGACATATTTACTTATTTCGGTGCTTGGGGTCAAAATTGATCGGTTTAAATCAAGCCGCTTTATCGATTCTAGCACGCCCACACACACTACCTGTGGCAAGAACCAAATAAAGCGCTAATAATTTTTGGTATGCTTGGTGGGACTTAAAAAATGATTTGACTATCATTAATATTCATTTTGCACCGAATGTGCAAAAAGAATAATTTTAGGATGTAGGCATACTTATCGATGCAATAATTTCTCAGAATCATGAGTAGAAGGGGTGGTTGTAATGCCTTAACATTCGATAGTAATGTTTTGTAGTCAACGAGCCTCTTGCTCACAAGGAGGAGTTGCAAGTTCAACAAATGCCTGAGCAAATAAATAAAATACCTAGTCCAATGCCTATTCCACCGAGTCTAGATTGACCATCAATATCCCGGGTTAAATAGGTTGAGATTATGTCGGCGAGGATAGTTGATGTGCAAAGGGGGATTCAACACATCGCAGAATTATTGTGAGGTCAGGTTAAACACTCACAAGCTCTGAATGAAGCCTATAATAAGTGGATGGTTGCCATATCAAGAGCATGAATCGGTTGGTGGATTTGCTTGCTGAAAGAGCACATGTTTCACCTCAACAACAAGTCGATACAAGTTCTGTTGGGAATCTAACACCTATACCACCATTTCAGCCAGTGCCACTGTCAGGCCCGTATCCTAGTGACCATTTCGTTCCGTAGGATCCCGCGGTCCTCCCGGTCGAATTCCAGCGACCTACGACTTGTAGGTTACATTTGCACGTGACCCTAAGTCCCATTCTGTAAACCCGAGCCAACCCAGCCCGAGACCTGTGCCATTATGATCGCACCATCGCCGCGGTTCCAATGCTGCATTTCGTGTGCAATCCGACACTTAGATCATAAGATGTGGACCACGCATGATCATGGCCATGGACTGTACATTGCGGGACCCACCTAACCCATGACATATTTCATTAGGTCATTATGAGGATGACATCACCCCTACACCTAGCCACCCTACTACCCTACTCCATAGCCTCTTACATCTTACAAGTAATGATTATTTTTTTCTTCCTTATGAGCATGCCTCTTATAAGTCATGATGGCCTACCATCATCATTGCCTAGAAACTATCTCTCTCTCTCTCTCTCGTATCTCTCCCTCTCTCTTTCTTCTTCTTCATTTTCCTCCATTAGCAACCTCCAACCGTCCCAAGCTCCCCAAAAATTCTAGCCCTTTGCAAACTCTCCACCCCCAAATTCAACCCTTAAAAATCAATCTCAATCCTTCAATCTCACCCCTTGGAGCATTGGAAGCCATTGGTGGAAGAAGGATAAGAAGATTTGAAGGTGGGTGCTTTTCTAGGATTGAATTTGTGTTTTTTTGCATGGATTTTCTAATTTTTCTAGCATGAGGCAACTAGGACCCATCAATCAATGGTGAGGATCCTACCTTGACCTCTACGTGTAGCCAATGGCCCACCTGAGCTCGCATGCATGAATCCATGGTGGGGCCATTCTCCATGGACCCCACCATGATCTTTGATTTGATTTTCTATTACATGAAGGCCACCTAGGCTTGATTTATGTGATGGGAATAGGATTTCCCCCACCAGATTTTTTTGATGTATGGCCCACCTATTTTTGGCCCCATTGATGTATGTTGTAGATTCTAGAGGGCCCCGTAGTGGCGAGGCTCCTCCATCACACCTCTCTCTCTCTCTCTCTCTCTCTCTCTCTCTCTCTCTTCTCCTTCTTATGTTGATGATGATATGTGTGTGGCCCACCCTGAGGCACCCCACCATGAAGTATGTATTATATCCATGCCATCCATATGTTGGGCCCACCTTGCTGGACCGTCCAGCGGCAGGCCCAGATGAAGAGAAAATTTAAATATATGCTTGATTCAATGCAGCTGGTGGGTCCCACATGTGTGGACCCACTTGGAAGTGGATTGGCTGGAGCACCACACATAGCAATATAGCTGCTAACCATGAGGTATGCGTATATCCATACCATCCGCCCATCTATTTGATAGACCGTGGGGCCCACCCCACACGTGTGGGGGTGGGACCCACCTTGGCGTATGTGTTTTGCATCCACACCGTCCGTACATGGACGATGCTATAGGACGCGCCCTGATGTATTTGTTTCAACCATTTCGTCCCCCTATTTAGGGTGTGGGCCCACCCCACAAGTGTGACACGTGTGGGCGGGTGGGACCCACCTTGATGTATTTATTTTATATCCACACCATCCACTGGATTGAGACAGTGGGACCCCAGTCGTGATGTATGTGTTCTATACACGCCGTCCATCTGTATGTGGGGTCGACCGTGATGTATTGGCCTTAACCACGCTGTCCATTGCTGATGGGGCCCACCTTTAATGTATGTGTTTGATCTTCACTGTCCAGCTTGCTGGATGATGGGCCCTACATGATATATGTGTTGTATAAACACCGCCCATCCACATAGCTCCCACATGATGTACGTGTCCTAGCAGCGCCGTCCAAGTCCAGCCTGTGGACCCCACATAGTGATGTATATGAGGCCCAATGTGATATATTTGTGGCCCATTCGATGATGCCCAATGTGATATATTTATAGCCCATATAATGAGGCCCGATGTGATGTACATTTCGTCCAAATGTGAGGCCCAGTATGATGTGTATGAGGCCCAAATGTGAGGCCCAATATGATGTTTATGAGGCCCATATGTGAGGCCTAATATGATGTGTTTGAGGCCTTTGTGGCCCATTTGGTGAGGCCCAATATAATGTATTTGTGGCCCATTTGGTGAGGCCCATTGTGAAGTATTTGTGGCCCGTTTGGTGAGGCCCATTGTAATGTATATGTGGCCCAAGAGTGAGGCCGATGTTACGTACATGAGGCCCATATGATAAGGCCCATTGAGAAGTATATTAGGCCTTTGTGTGAGGCCTATTGTGATGTACATTAGGCCCTTTTTGTGAGGCCCATTATGTTGTGTATGAGGCCCTTATGTGAGGTTTTGAGCCCACTATATGTTAGGCTCTATGTGGGCCACTCCTTGGGAGCAATATTGGGTAATTGTCCACATTGTTGGGCAATGATGGTTAAATGTACGCATTGTGACCTTCCCTTACGCCTTATTAAGCCTATTCTCATCATTCTCTAAGTGGGTTAATCCAAATCATTGGGCCCCATTGTTGTTGCATGGTCCATCATCGTCGTAGACGGATGGATCCGTGCTATCGTATTTGGTATATCCACGGCCGAGGGTCGATGCTTATATTATGGTTTAGATCGGATGTTCATCTATGGACCCCGCGTTGTATATAGGCCGATTATTGATGCCGATTATGAGTATGTGACATCATAACATCATGATACATGCCCATACGCATCATTTACATGACTATTATGAGATGTGATTGATCATTACATATGCCATAGGGCAGGTTGTTTATGGGACTCCCTGATAGGCGAAGTCATCCCACATGAGCGCATGATATACGCGGGATTGGTGCATGATTGGACTGTGTGACTCATGCATCTTGCATTGTGTGTTGTGATTGTTGTACACCTTAGCAATATCAGGGGCATAGCCTCCACAGGCATATTGTGGATGGTAGGTTTGGACATCAGAAATCTTCTTTTTACATGAGGTGCGAAGGATGTCCCTAGTTGAAAGTCCCTAAACCTGACAGTACCAAAAGATGCTCCAATGCTTAAATCGAGTGGATGCATGAGCACATGAGGGCCAAATACTAGGAGGTCGTGTCTCCCACTGTGTCATGGTCAGTTTGAAGGGGGTGTGGCCTTACTTGCCCAAGGGACGAGGGTAATTTCTAGGCTGAATAGGACCAGCTCTTAAACGGGTCTGCTATCAACATGCCAGATAGATATTGGCTGACTATTAGCCAGGTGGATAGTGAAGTTTCTTTCTCTTACACGGTTGTGCATCCAGTGTAGGGTGGCAATGTAGTGTATAGTGTATTAGACTCTAGTATTATTCATAGAGAATTGTACTGATATATGATACTTCAGAGATGAGTTAGATTGATATGTTGATTGGTATGCTTGAGCTGCATCTTACACATGACATTAGCTATGTAGGCCTTGCATCGCATGGCCTTGATGTGACCGATAACATTCATGCCTTACATTGCATGGCCTTGATGTGGCCGATAACATTCATGTCTTGCATCACATGACCTTGATGTGGCTGATAGCATTCATGCCTTGCATCGCATAGCCTTGGTACGACTGATAGCATGTATGGACTTACCAGTATATTTGATCCACATTACTCTGATACTGCATTCTAATCACGCTTATATTGTGCACACATTCTCACCACCCTCTAAGCTTTCTATAAGCTTATGCATAATTGATGTGTGTAGGTGATGTCAGGACGTAACCGTAGCTTAGTAGGAGCAAGAGCGTGCAATCAAGCTTTAAGAGTTTCCGTTATTATTATCATTGTATTTTCCTTTATACGCATTATACTTTAAAGTTTTTTATCATAGTGGATTT
This sequence comes from Magnolia kwangsiensis, assembly GCA_037074715.1. Classification (NCBI taxonomy): domain Eukaryota; kingdom Viridiplantae; phylum Streptophyta; class Magnoliopsida; order Magnoliales; family Magnoliaceae; genus Magnolia; species Magnolia kwangsiensis. Next base: position 102,355,262 of record CM073578.1, on the reverse strand, counting down.
TCTCATAGTGTCTTAGTTATTGTTCGTGGGTTATGCTTATTACGAGATAAATGTATGTTGAAAATTCTCCTTATATGATCCCAGGATCGGAACCTGGTATATGGGTGTTGGGAGTCGAGAATGGGGTACTACGGAGGCTGTTGACGTCGGATTCGACGATTGAAAATTTCGTGAGCCCAGTTTCTGAGTTTGGGGCGTGACAGCCACTGACACTTTATTTATGGTGAAATACACTACCTATTTCTATCCCTAGTCCAATATAGGATGTGCAAAATTCACAGATACCAGTAGATTTTAGACGTCTTGAACGTTCACCACCACCGGTAGATTTAAACCATCCTAAACGTGAGAATAGGAACTTAATCCCTGAAGCTAGGAATCAATGGATACCTGGGGACAACCTTTTCCTAAAAATCAACCATATAATGAAGAACTATATCAGGTTGGTCCAAAAATACCTTTAGTTGTTGCATAACAATATTAGGAGCGTAACCAAATTGTTCAACTGATTCAAGAAGTAGTAGGTCAAGTTTTCGGTCGAACTACTACTCCAATTTATAATAAGTCATATCCAGACTAGATTGACTGGAAATATCCATTCCCAAGGAATTATTAACATGACTTTACATTGTTTATAGGTGATACAGGTCAATCGATCGTATAACACAGGTTGATTTACCATACATTGTGGATAATTGGCCAATAACGAGTATTATAAATTACAACTATTTAATCATTCACTTGTTGAGGCAGCTTTCACCTGTTATCTAATTTGCTACCAAATTTCATATAGAATTGACAAGAGATGAAAGAAAAGTTTGATGCTCAGTTCTTCTATAATGATGAATAAATTTCTATGGTCGATCTTACTTGTTTTAGGTAATTGCTAGGAGATTCGGTCGAAAATTATATTACTTGGTTTAAAAGAGCAAAAAGGCGATACGAGGAATTCACGATTGAAGAAAAATTTGTCCAGTTATCTCAAAACAGGCTAGAATTCAAGCTTTGAAAAAAATTATCGAGATCGAATTCACATATCTTTATAATTTAACCAGAAAGGTGTCTTAGTATGAGGCCCTTCAGGAGTTAATGTGACAAAAGAATTTGTCAACAAAAATAAATTATTTTGACCCTAATTATTATGTTGCAATGGCTCAACAACCATTTATATGCTCGACATTACTTAAAGCAGAGGAAAATGTAAGTACAATAGTTTGTCAATCAACGTGGGTTGTGAGTCATCGAGTCCAAAGAGTCCCAAGGAAGCTTTAAGACTGAAGACTCGAAGATCGAAGGCATCAAAAGCATTGAAAATTAAGGAAATGATAAAATACTGGGACCTCGTCAAAAACTTATACCCATCACATAAAACTTGACCTTCCATCTAACCCAAATCTCATAGGAAAAACTTATTCAAAGAGTGCTAGTAAGAAGTAGTGTGAAGAAATCTATTCAAAAAGAAAATCACAAAAATAGATAAATTTTAATCATATCGAACTATCTTCAATGGCATCGAAGACAACTCGATGTCATCGAACTTGGAGCCTAAAATGTCCAATAACTTAAAGTCAAAATTGTGAATTTTTTCAATGGCATCGAAGGATCTCTTTGATGACATCGAAAAGAAGCTCCAAAATATCCAGTAACTTAAAGTAAAACTCTAAAATTTTCAGATGGCATCAAAGTGCCTCAGTCGATGGCGTCGAATATAAACTCCAAACTATCTAGAAAATTTAGGTCAAAAACCTAATTATTTCAATGGCATCGAAGGTCACTCAATGACATCGACAGAACTATCCAATAATACATTGAAGAAAATTGTGATTTTCTCGATGACATCAAAGGAACACTTCGATGCCATCGAAGACCAATCGATGACACCATTCTAATAGTTTTCTGCCCATTTTTTAATCGCTGTAAAACTTCTCTACATATACGAAAGAGAGATTTTCTTTGTAATTTGGTGAGAAATAGAAAGAGTCTTGTGTGTGTAAGTAATTAACCTTAGTTAATACCCTACTTCCCAAGCTCTCTTTTCTCATTAAGTTCGTCATTCAATCCATGTCTTAAAGACATTCATTGAGCATTCAAAGCTTTGATTGAAGAATGAACTTCAACATTCATTAATGCTCTAGTAACCACATTCATTGATAAATCCTTTATGCAAAATAACATTAAATGATCAGCCATGGGAATCCTAGACTTGACCATAAAGACTTGTCATTATTAAGTTAGGATTCACCAAACCCTTAACCCAAACCTTGTCATCTCCAAAGGCACATCATCAATACGATAGTGGTATAAGGGAGTTGAAGATGCTTCACGATTCAAGAACATCTTCATCAAATGTGCTTTAATGGGTCGCATCCACTTTAGGTAAGAAAGTGTATTTGGGTTCATTGTGTCTGGAAACCATTCCTTGTGTAAGATTGGGTTTCATAATTTGAAATATCAAACTCGACAAGTCCTTGTGTAGGCCTCCAATGGGAGGGTACGTTCGTTGTCCTTGTGTAGGACTTTGTAAAACCTTATGTAGGCTATTGATAAATGAAAATAGTGTAGACCTTGTGTAGGTTGTGAACGTTTATGATTAACTCGATTTAAAACCATCTGAATAGTGAAATCCGGCACACTCTAGGAGAAAGTGCGTTAGCTGGGAGTGGAGTAGGCACATAGCTGATCTATTATACATCTTGTGCAATGGGCTGAATGTTTTAATTCATATATGTTATTTTTTGCTAAACAATATACATGAATTACGTATTACAGTAAACATGTTTGACAAAATGCCTGAATGATGTTCTCACTTCAGTATACTTTATATTTACAATTCTTCTTATTTTTATTACTCTATATAAGTGTTTAGAAGTAAGTGCATGCTAATAATTTAGTTAAATTTAAAAAGTCTTATTCATCCCCCCCTCTAGGATATTAGTCATATATTCAAGCTTCGTTTGTAACGGTAAAACCACAATTTCAACAACGATATCTTCTAATTAGAAAGTTCAAAGAATGTACACATTGATATTGCATGCATTGACAAAATCTTTGATATCATGTTGGCTGACAAATTTATCAAAATTTATGTTAACCATAAGATCCCGACAACCAAAGAATTTTAAAAAAATTACTGTATATGACATGAAACTCGGTTGCATTTCACCAACAAATGTGTTGTTTTTAAGAATGTTATTCAAGACAACATTAACCAAGGGTTGCTAAAGTTTCCTAAAAAAGAAAAAGAAAAAGAAGCGATGTTGATCAATACTGATCCGTTTCCGTATAATTTGGAGATTAATATGGCTACCATTAATTCTCAAAGGTTGGTTCAGCGGTGATAAAAAATTAACCTTGGAGTTCAAATGGGTTAAGCTGAGGAGCGAAAGGATGACAAGAGTATGGGGCCTAAGCCGATAGTCGAATAGATTAAAGCACGTCCGGATGCATTAATTTCAAATTATCATCACCTTTGTGGAAACGTACGAGGTTGACTCGATCAAACAGGAGATTTTCTCAACCAAAATATCAGGAAAGACAATTGATCAATCAAAACTATGATGAAGAAAACTCTTTTTACCAACAAAAGGTTAAGCATGTCAGTGATCACCCTGGGCCTGTCCTAGGGCAAATGATGGTTAAACCTTGACCCACTCAAGAAGGAGTTTGAAAGAGGTTGAGTCATCTGAAATTTCCAACAGTATCAGAAGGGATGACTCATATTAAAAAACAATGTTGGCAAAGCCAGCTGGCAGCAAAGAGAAGATAGTTAGCCACTATATGGGACAAATCTCATATGAAGTACCCGCCAACCCGATCAAGGCTGGTAATACCAAAGTCGGAAGAAGAAGAACTAATATCGGTTAATATGGTTGAACTTCATGTGGGGTTTAACTCATTAAAAAATTAGAAATACGAATATTAAAAGATCAACCAAATACTTAAGTGATAAAGATTTTTCAAATGATTTTCTGATTAAAGAATTTCTTGTTAAAACAAGAACAGTAGAACCAGCCTCTTCTAAATTGAATGAAGGAATCATGAATGAAGTTGCAAATGAAGTGGATAAGTAACTAAACTTGGAGACACTAGGGGAGTAATGTCCAAACTTGGTAATACAATTTGGCTCGTTCTCACCAATTACACTGGATTGTAATATGGTTCTGATACTGTCATTGAGTTTTTAGGCTAAACCATCTCAACCAAATAAGATAGAAGGAGATGTGAAAGAGTTAGGATATCCTATAATCATACAACATGGTTCCTTTAACTTTGAGGACGAAGCCAAAAGGTGTCAACCATTACGGTCGAACTAGGATCCCCTTATGATAAAATAATTATTGAAAGATCGACTCTAATAATGACCTAATATTTGAAGCCATTATATATCTCCGTACACTTGGAAGAGTGTCTAATCACTCGAGTTTGGGTCTATAATGGAGCTAATGTTAACATTCTCCCAGCCAGAATTGCAACACCCCGTACCTCCAGTACGCGGATGTTACCTCTTAAACCCACGTTTATGAGAAACGAGATCGATTAACTAAGTAACTTGAACTTAACCCGTGCAGGATGGACTTCCAAGGCAACATTAGGGCCATCCATCGCAATGACTAGAGGCTAATAGGGACCCTACATCGACTAAGTAAGTAAGCTTAACTAACCACTCCAAGTTAAAATTTTCGTAGGCCACGAACACCAACGCTATACACTACTGTCGGCCTTCGAGGACTAATAAATGGGCCATCAGGCATTCAAAACCCCTATAAACCCACTTCAACCATCAAAACAAAATCTAGGACCCATCTGACCATCAGAATCACAATATATGGGCCAAATACAGCCCCGAAAGGTGTGTAGCGGTCCACTACGGCCTTGCCTTGGCCTACACTGGGCCAGGACCTCTAAGTGGAGCCCTCAAGATGACCGGACGAAGTGGATTTATCACAAACATCATAGTGGCCCCTAGACAAGTCGCATGTGCACGAAGTGCACCGGCTAGGTCGAGCGGGTCAAACTAGCATTGACCCAACCTATCTAAAAAAAATGGGATTTCCTTCCCACACGTTGAAAATTCAAATTTGATGGGTTTCAAACCCCAAAGCAGCCCACCTCGGGCACTTTTCAGATGATCCAAACTATCCATTTTGATCGTGGGGTTCATTCGAACAAAATCGTATAAGGATACGGACCCCTGCAAAGAAATGAAAGAGTTGGGTCTGAGTCGTCCATCTCCTTATGTATGGCTAGGATCCATAGCTAAAGGACCATTAGATGGCTTGATGGGAAAACCAGCGATGGTTTATCTAGAGGGTTATCGGCTTCCACTCGCCAGCTAGAGAGAAGTCCTCTCATAGCCAAAAATGGTCGGACAAGCTAGGAAAGAAGAAATAGGGGTCTTACTCTTTTGGATAGGGGAAGCTGGCACATCAACGGACGTTCACTGGGGCTGCGTGAAGCGATTCCAGCCATCAGCTTCTCCTCTTCCTTGCTTATAAAAGGACACTATTTTCCTCAAGATTCACACCAAAGAAGGAAAGGAGAGAGAGAGAGAGAGAGAGAGAGAGAGAGAGAGAGAGTTCGGCCAAGTAGGCTCAGTGCACACTGCCCCAACTCAGCCCGTAAAATTCCCCTCTATCCTTTTGGAACTCCAAAATAAGTTTAGACCAAAACTCCATCAAGTCTTGTTCAAGCAGAGAACAACCCCTTAAACAGGGCTTTGATTTAGGCTATAAGCATCCCACCAGCAAGGTTATGTAGAAAGTTGAAAATAGGCCCTATCTAGGCTATGAAATAAGCTAAATAAGGCCTGTAAACGTACCCTATATGGAGTTGAAAATAGCTCCCAACAGTGCCTCGGTTTGGATTTAAATATGGCCCTAGCTAGACCCAGATTTGAACTGTGGGGTGAGCCGAGCTTGGGGCCGGACTTTGGGCTAGGAACAACCCTTCTGCAGGACCAAAAACAGCCTGCAAACAGGCCAGTTCCGATTGTATTTGGGCCAATAACATAGTTGCATCAGGCCTCCAAATAAGCCTTCAAACCAAGATGGAATGATCTCAGTTGGGCCTTACACCAGAGCTGAGATCGAACCCCAAGAATAAACTAAAAACACCCTTCAACCAGACCTCGAAATGAGCCAGAGCTGGACTAAACTAAGCCAAAAACAGCCATTTTTTGGGCTGAAGTGTGGATCAAAAATCGAGCCATGAAACTAGGCTTCCATTAGGCCTGAATGTGGGTTGTGTACACACCCCATCTAGGCCCTGGGATGATGCTGAAACTGAGCCTTAGTGGGCCATGAAAATGGCATTCAGCTGTTGCACAAATACAGCCGAAAATCAGCTTTAAAACAGCTAAAATTTACAACTTGAAAGTAGCTGAATATTCAGCTGAAGACAATTGAAATCTGGGCCGAGGTTGGATTGAATCCAAGCTGCAAACGGGCCCTTGATGAACCGTGAAAGAGAGGTGAAAGCAAAGCTGGGTTTAGACCATGCAAGGGCCAGGTGCAGCCTTGCAACAGGGCTAAAAAATGACCCTCACCTGGGCCGGGAATGTGGCAAACAGCGGGCAATTTCCTGGATCTAAAGAGGAGCTAAAACTAGCCTGTAAATCGACATGGTCCAAGCTCAGTGAGCTGCACCACCTTCAGTGGATGGGCCGCACATGAGTCTCCATCTCAATGGGTCTCACCTTAGAATGGGTGGGCCGCACCACACAGTCCAGCGGGCCCTGCACGTTTGCAGGCAAGCCGCACACGGTGGTAGAGGTGGGACTCATGGTGGCTACAGGTGGGGCGCACCATGTAAACTGGTTGGGCCCAGATTCAGGTTTAGTTACGGAAGAGAAACAGGCCTAGTTTTTAGGCCACCCTTGGGACCACTAAGTTGGACCAAACCAGGACCAGTTCAGGCCTCGAATGTTGGGCCAATTCGGGCCAAATCAGGCTACAATATGGGGCTGTAACTCATGGGCCTGATCACGCAAGTGCATACCCAGTCTCCACTTGAATAAGCCTTACCTATTTTTGAGCCTTGAAAAGTACGTGTCTAACTCAAACCTTGAATTGGGAATGATCCTATGTGATTAATCATGTGGTACTGAACCGTAAACTAATCGTGGGAATTTGGATTAAGGAGGATACGACCCCACAGGTGATGATTTTCCTCCCCTTAAGCTTTCCATCTCTAAACTAGATTTGGGATAGTCTTTTATTGTGGTTATAAATGATATCCTTAGGATGGATGATCATTTGACTTATTATTTGAAAACATGTGTTATGAATTTCTCAACCATTGGCTAGATGTGGTGTATATATCTTAGGCATAATTTAGCCAGTAAGCTTACTGGAGCATATGCCATAAGACTAGTAATATGAATAGATAACCTCATCTCATACCTTGGAAGTCATTTAACCACCTGATTGGTTTACTTAGAAATTTGTGAAATGCTCGATAAAATTAAGAATATCCCAGGACTTATTTATTAGCCTAACTAAAAAAGTATGCCCTATAATTACTCGAACGCTTGACTTGTTTGCTTCAGCACATGTCTTAAGGATCAATTTGCCAATTTACTAAGTATTTGAATCACATGTTTAGTTCCCTTTGGAACCTGCCTTAGAATTAATAGATCAAGACTATGAGACTTCTGCATATATGTGTATATATATTCTATCCAGGTTATTGAATCATGTCTGAACTTCTATTGCATTGGTTGCGAAATATATGTTGTCAAAATCTCTCTACGGAAACCTTTACCTAAAGAGAGTTCGTACTTAGGGTGTAACAAGACTGGTTGTGATAAGAATGGACCATCAACATGGATGTTATGACACGTGAAAATTGAATTATGGGGATCACCATATATGGAGTGATTCCACTTATCTGACAACGGGATGAACCTTGCAACATTTATTATCACCGCCGTCTATTTGCATTTGAATCATTCATGCCATCTCATTTTAGTCGTTGTGTTTAATTATTTCAATACCTCATTCCTAATCAGCATACGATGTGTAACGCCCCGATTTCTAAAATCCGAGTACGAGACTCGTTTTCAAAAATTCGAGAGTTAATAAATAAGAGAAACAACGGAATATAAACTCAGAGTACGATAGCCAAAAGAAGCATGTATATTCATGAGAGCCCAAATATTTGACCCGCCCAGCTGGGGGGTCTTAGTTACAAAATTCCAAAAGTCTAAAATTTCAAACTACTGAAACTAAAGTATCAAGCTACTGATTAACACCAAAATAGGCCGCCGCATCCTGATGTGGCTCGTCCTCATAATATTCCTACTCGGGCTCCATGGTGGCATCATCAAGGCCGGCACCATCACCTTCTACCTCTGTCCCTGCATGTTCTGTACGGTTGGATAGTTGATGGATGAGTGTCCAGCTCAGAGTGAATTCCCTCAAGATTACACACCTCCGCCTTAGCAAACATAGTTAAAAGGAAAAAACAAGCAGTAATCCAAAACAAGCAATATGCAGTCTTATTAGATGCATGGATGCATGAGTGCACATCGGCCTGGGGATGCACATCCAGCCGGACTTAGGTTCGTCACCCATGCAAATCATCGACCTGAGAAAATCATCCAGTCAAACAGGGGTCGATAGTCGATGGTCTAGGAGCTAGCGAAATGTTACCACAACAACTCTGGGGCACGTGCTACAGCATCCAGAATTAGCCATCCGTCATCACCAATATGCTATGAATGTATGATTAGCCATTCGTTATTAATTCAATTTTAATCAGTCAATTTAAGCAACTCAATGGTCACTATGGGGGGCTCAACACCCAGCGTAGGCCGACAGCTCGAGCATAGTGTCCCATTACCACCATCCCCGGCTCATGAGGTCTTCCACCTTGGGATATTCTAATAGGATACCTTGATCAAAATGACACCAGTTCAAGGCCCCTATTTCCCACACATTTGTCTAATTACATCTCAAGTGTGGCTTGCATACAACCAGAGTATCCTCCATGTGTAGCATAAAAAGGTTATGTACATAAGCAAATCATGTTAACATGTGGCAATATATAACTTCAATCAGACGTGAAAGGAAGCATTATAAATCAATAACTAATGAAAATATATTACCAAGTCATGTGAATGGTCATCAATGATTAAACTAGCATGTGGGCAAATATCACAATAATGGTGATCTAGTACAACTAGATTTAGCTAATTTAGAAATGGAAAGCCCAAGGGGAAAGTCATCACCTGTATGATAGTGTCCTTGATCTCGGTTTGAGCCTTCTTGTGGTCCGGGGTCACTTAAAGAATTTCCTAAAAGATACCCGTTCATGTTAGTCAGGTATTATTATGGCTTTGAACAAGAAGTTTAAAAGGGTACAACAGTAAGGCCCCGAAGGTTTGTGCTTATCCAATCAAGGTGGTCCAACAGGGCTCTAGCTCACCCTTACCGGTGGTTGGACAGGTCCTCCCATGTGGGCCACATATGTATTAATTGGGCTTAATGAATGGGATGCATCCACCTTCGCCCTTAGCTATACTTAAGGGATTATTGCCTGGAGTGCTACCCTAAGGGATTTATTTCTGGTTGAGAAGGTTATATGGGCCATAACAACAGTAAGGGTGGCCATAATTTCTATTGTTGGAATCCCACGGGGCCCCTCATGATGTCCTATTTTCCATCCAAGCCGCTCATAAGACCACAAGGATCTGGACAATCAGAGATATTGACCCCAAAACTCCCGTGACCTGAAAGGTTTCAATGCTGGATTGCTTAATCTCCACAGCACTGTGGTCCTCCTGATGGATCTGCCTTATTTTGTCTTAACCCTGCAAGCTCACCAGATGGAATGGATGGTTTGGATAGCAGCACATGCATCAGCGTGTGACCAACTATCCCTTTATTTGGATGGTGCGGATCACAACATAGACATCATGGTGAGGCCCACGGAATTTGTCGATGTTATCAGCGGCAGAGCGGCTGGCCCATCATCCAGGTGGATGGTCTGGATTCCACATAAGTGTCAAGTGGATCCCACATGGGGCCATCACACGTTTCTATTTATATAAATATTATATTAACGTCACATGCATCTAAGATATATTTAAAAATTATATCATGCATCTTATATGCATTTAAATGTTATACATCACATGTACATGATATATATTTAAGTATTATATCAACGTGGTTTCCAGATGGGTGTGGGCCCCCATATATGTCATATGTAATGGAGAGAGACTCCATATAACCACAACAGGTGGGTCCCACGTGGGGCCACCTCATACATCCAGCATACATGTATATAATTATTTTATTAATGCTATGTGCATCTAGTATGTATGTAGACATACATGCATTGACGCCACATGCATCTGGTGTATGTGTATCATATGTATCTACTATACATATTATGTCAGTGTGGGTTACATATGGCATCAAGATGGGCCATGTGATGGGTGGCTTGGATGAATTACGGAGATCCATGGCTGATGGAGGGATGGTCCGGATGCAATCACATATTCACCACTCTTCATACATCATGGGTGTGTGCTATTTTATAATTCCCATGCACGTACATATGCATGCTTAAATATTTTACCATATATATTATTTTATATATATATATATATATATATATATATATATATATTAAAAACAAGATGCCCAGGTTCTGGGAAAAATGGATGAATGGTCCTGGATAGACCACTCTCGCAGGAGTGTGGAGCCCATACGCTGACATGGTGGGTCACGTGTGTGGCCCACCTGCTGCATATGTTATATTACTACATTATATATATATATATATATATATATATATATATATATATATATATATATATATATATATATATATATATATATATATATATATTTAAAATAAGGAGGCATATCCAAGCTCCTGCCTAATGGGGACGCCCCTCATGCATGCAGCCCACCTAGAATATGGTGAGGCCCACCAACAATGGTGCTTGCCCCTGGTGACTTGGTGTGGTCGACGATGACTTATATGATGTGGCCCACCTAATCTGAAAGGACCCAGGTGCATCTCCACCCACAGCCATTGCAAGGCACGACCCACCTGTGCACTGCAGGGTGCAGCCCACCTGTAATTTGTACAGGGCCCAGCTTTAGTTTGGTGAGGCCCAACATGGTGGAATCCCCTAGTGTAGGCTACATGCACAGTCTCCTTCCTCTGCTGAGAGCTTTTTTTGAAATCACTTTTGGCCTCAGTTTTTGGCTTAAGCACAGCTCTTATCCGGTCATTTTTCGACCCACCTCGGTGTCCAATAGAGGTATGGTGGTTGCCTGTTCTTCCAGCCAAGAAAATAGCCTGAACAGGGGCATTTTTGTCCTGATTTTTCAGGCTGTTTTCAGCTTAATTTTTTTTGTGTTGAGCAGCAGCTCAATAGAGCCTGTTGTAAACTGTCTCTGAGCCAAGTTTCAGTCCCTAGTTTAAGGTTATCTCTACACCATTGTTTGGCTCTAAACAAGGCCTGTACTCATGTCTATTTTTGGTCTTCAAACGCAGGACATGTTTATTTTCAAGACAGAGCCTATCCCTGGTTTCATGAACGGCCTCTGGCAATGGGTGTTTTTCAGCCATGAACAAGTGTTGACGGATTTTATTTTAGAGTTGTTTAAGAAGGAAAGGTGAAGGGAGATGTTCTACCTGTTGAAGTCGGGTCCGACCCGAGCTTAGGTTTTCACGCACACACCCATGACCCTCACCTTCTTCCTCTCTTTTTTCTCACCTTCCTTTCTCTCTCACCTCTCAAGTGGTGTGGCTGCGGCCCCACACTGACTCGGCTCAGTCCGGTTTTCACGGATTGAGTTGGGGCAGTGTGCTCCAAGCTCACCAAGAACGCTCTCTGTTTTCTTCCTCTCTCTGCTTTCTCTAATCTCTCTCTCTCTCTCTCTCTCTCTCTCTCTATGGAGTCTAAGGGAGTTGCGTCTCATCTTATATAGGCTGGGAGAGAGAGGGGCGGACGGTGGGTGATGATGCAGCCTCGGGAGACAGCAGCCGCGTCGCCGCCCAAGAAACAGAGAAGCTTCACGCGTTCAGCCAAGCCTCATGATAGGGGATGGACGGTCCATCTTCAACTCACTTATTCCTATGAGTGGGCCTAAACCCTTATACAGTTTTGATTAGGGGACCCATGTGAGTAAAATAGACGGTTTGGATCGTCCGAAAAATGGCAAGAATGGTCCACTTAAAAGCTTGAATCTCATGGTTTTCAAACGGTTTGAAATGGTGGAAAACTATTTGAGAATTTGCAAGTTGTGGTACAGTGAACTTCGCGTGTTATTGCTTGGGTGCACATGCGCCTAGTTTTTGGGGCCTGTCACGACTTTGGTGGTCGATCTACTCCGATCAATCATCTTGGAGTCTAGTCACAAAGGTCCTATCTTGGTTTGAGGCAAGGTCGAGGCCCGGGTGGGCCATATCATACCATTCAGAGCCTCATTTTTCTTATAAGTTGTGATCCAATGGTCAGATGAGCACAGGATTTTGTTTTAACGGTGGAACAGGGATTCAAGAGGTTTCGAGTGCCTGGTTGACCGTAATTTATTATTCTAAAGTGGTTGTGGATTCATGGTGTCAATGCAATTTAATTAATTATGTTCATAATGTATTTGCTGAGTGTTACCTTTCGACTGGTGTTGGGTACGACTTGGCTCCTTCGGATCGTGGTGGTTGGCTTTACTGTTGAACGAAAGTCTCGACCTACACATGTAGAGTTTTAATTATCTCAATAACCGAGATTATCAGGGGTAACACCCGAGTACCAGATGTACGGGGTGTTACACGATAGTAGTCCCCTTGTATAGAGAATCGATTAGCCACATGTTGATAGGTTCTATACACACCCTAAGGCGATAACCTCATGAGCCATGATGGTGGTATAAGACCTATGCTCGAGCTGTTAGCCTACGCTAGTGTTAAGCTCCCGTAGTGACCTTAAGCTTACTTAAAATGGTTGATTGTAACTGGATTAATAACGGTTGGCTAATCATGCATACATGGCACAGACCAGCATCTATTTTTATTGTACATGATGTATATATCTATCCGACTAGATGATTTTCCAAGGTCGATGATTGCATGGGTGACGAGCCTAATGTCCACACGAATAAGCATCCTCGGGGCGATGATTACATTCACGCATCCATGTACATAATAAGACTACATTTGCTATGTTTTGGATTGTCTGTATGTTTTATGTTATTTCTTGTCTAGGGTGGCGGTGTGTAATCTTGAGGGAAGATCACACTGAACTGATTACTCATTCATCAATGTTCAACTATATAAAGGAGACAGGAACAGGAGTTGACAAACGTGCGGCGGACTCGAAGTCAACTACCACAGAAGAGGAGTTTTACAACAAGGAATCGCATTAGGAAGCGGCTGCCTATTATAGCTTGAATCAATAGACTAGTTGTTATGGTTACTTTTGAACAATTACATTTTGAAATTTTGTATATTGGCCCCAGCTGAGTGGCCCAGGATATTCATTTACAGATGCACTATATCTATACTACGCTTGCTTCTACTAATCGCACTTTAATTTGATTGTCTATTGATCACCGTTTAACACCGGGTTTTCAGGAAATGAGTTAAATACTCAGGTCTCAAAAACCAAGGTATTACAAGAATGATGGTTAAATTGAGAAGGACTAAAAGATTACCTTATTTTAACCAAGGTCATAATGAGTAATTTTGTTAGAAGAGTAATGGAAATGCAAAGTGTTTTATCAGTCAAACCAATGGTAGGAACCAAGAAGGTGCTGACCAATTTATTTATGGTTGACATTTTATCAAATTACAATGCTTTACTTAGACAATAATGGATTCATTCATTTTTGTGCATTCCATCATCACTACACCAATTTATGATCTTTTGGAATCAAGACAGAGTAGAATTATTTTTGGATAATAACAAAACATTCTTAGTTATGTCTAACGCGATCAAGGTATATTTCTATGTAAATGAGATCGGACCGATATGATTTATAGGACGAGACAAGAATGGTAAACCAATAGAGATTGATGACAGACTTAACTTAGATAATGACGTATAGGATATTGCCACTATGATTCAACTAAATGAAGAGTTGTCGAAGACTATGATTTCTTTTCGTGTGACTACAAGCTGCATGACAAAAAATTTGCATGATGGACTAATCTTCAATCAAGGCCGAGTTCATGGCCAGACTATTACAACTCGAAGAGAATTTACGAAAATATAATAATGGATGTTTTGTTAATAGGAACGAAATAGTAGTACCAGATGATTAGATAATTGAAGATGTTATTGAAATAAAGGATTTAAAACCAGCCCTAGAGAAATTGGAGGATTCTCAAGGTTAGGCTCAAGATCCTTTAATAGAGGTAAATTTGAGAATGAAATAACATCCCAAGCCTATTTTTATTAATGGATTATTAGATTCCTAAATACAAGTTGAACTTAATAACTTAAAGAGTTTGTTAATTGATTTGCTTGAGATTATTATAAATTATCTGGATTAGAATGAAATCTGGTTAAAAACGGGTTGCCTATTAAAGAAGGTTATCAGTCACATAAACAGCCACTTAGGCTGATGACAGCCGAAGTAACGTAAAAAGCTAAAATAAGAAATTGAGTAACTCTTGAAAGTAGGTTTTATTAAACCCATTAAATATGCCAAATAGATTTCAAACATAGTGCCTATTATCAAGAAAAATGATAAGCTCAGAGTATACATTGACTCTTGAAATTTAGATCGAGCCACACCAAATGATGAGTATCATATGTCTATGGTCAATTAGCTGATTGATCGGACTGTTGGACATCAAATGGTATCCTTTATAGATTTTTATTTAGAATTTAATCATATAAACAGTGCAGTGGAAGATGTCACATAGACAGCTTGCAGACGTCCTGGTCCTTTAGGTTTGTTTTGCTAAGTTATGATGTTATTTGGGCTTAAAATGCAAGAGCTACCTATCAAAGAGCTATGAACATCATTTTCCATAATATGATTGGTTGATTCATGAAAATATATATCGATAAAGTGGTGGTTAAATCGACCAATTTGACCAAACATCTTAACCACTTACAAAAGTCATTTGAAAGAATGAGAATTTATAAATTAAATATGAACCCTCTTAAATGTGCTTTTAGTGTATCGGCTAAAAATTTTCTTGGATTCATGATACATTGAAGAGAAACTGAAATAGATCAGCGTAAGGCACGAGCAATAATTGAAGCTTGGCCGTCGAGAACCAAAACTGAGTTGTAGAGGTTTTTTGGCAAGATTAATTTTATGTAACGATTTATTTCCAACTGCGGTAGAAAAACTAATTTGTTTTCTCATTTGTTAAAGTTAAAATAAGGAGATGAGTTTACATGGGAGGTAGAGCATCAGTTGGCTTTTGACGTATGAAAGATTATTTGTCTAGGCCACTAGTGTTGATGCCACCAGTAAAGGGTCAATTGCTCAAGTTATATATCACAACTTTTGCAGAATCTATTGAAGCTCTGTTAACACAAGATGATGCTGACCGAAAAGAATGTGTAGTTTATTATCTTAGTTTAACATTGTTAGATACCGAGAAACGATATTCTGTCATAGAAAAGTTATGTTTATCATTATACTCCATGGATACAAAATTATGATTTTATTTATTATCAAAATAGTCAATATGATTACGATAACCGATTTAATAAAATATATGTTAAATTGGCTGATTCTGAACGGCCAAATTTAAAAATGGATTCTCGCATTATCTAATTTTGATCTAGTGTATGTGCCACAAAGGGCTGTAAAAGGGTAGTCATAGTAGATTTTTTGTTTAATCATCCTTTAGACAAAGAAAGTCGACTTCCTTCTAAAGCATTAGATTTATATGTAGTCTATTAGTCACCTTAGAGACTGATATTTGGTAGTTCGAGGACCAATAAAGGATCATGAGCAGGGATTGTCCTGATCAATCCAGCTAGTAGAAAATAAGAATTTTCATTCCAGCTTGAGTTCGATTATATCAATAATCAAACTGAATGCGAAACCTTGATAATCGATTTAGAGATGTTTAATGATTCGGGAGTAAAGGAGGTATTTTTATGGATGATTTCTTATTAGTAATAAATCAATTAATTGGTTTGTTTAATTATACAAATATTGCTCTGCAGTCATATCTTCTTTTGGTGACATAGTTGCTAAGTAAATTCAATGAAGCTGAGTTAAAACACATAGTTTGAGAAAACTATTGATGCAAATGACATGACATAGTTAGCATCGAGGCTTCAAATTGCTCAGGAATTTGAAGGAAGAATGGTGATTGTTCAAAGAAAGTCATTACCATCGATTTTTCAATGGGAATTGACAGAAAAAATTTACTAAGTTGAGGTAAGCAATGATGACTAGAGAGCTTCAATCATAAAATATCTTCAATCTCCATAGACAAAGGTCGACCGAGACATTAGGAGGACGACTGCAAATTATGTATTAATCAATAAGGAATTGTATAAAAAATGGGCCGATGGGGTATTGTTGCGTTGTTTGAGCAAAAATGAATCTATATTGGTTATGGATGAAGTGCATGAAGGAATTTGTGGAGCACACCTATTCATAAGAAAAATAAGGCTTACACTTCAATGCTATAGGTATTTTTAGCCAAACATATCAACCGATTGTAACTAATATGCTAAATGGTGTGAAGTGTGTCAGAAACATGGGCCGATATAGCATGTGCCCGCAATTGAATTGCATCCTATTGTTAAACCTGGGCCATTGATTTGATAGAAAAAATTTATCCTCCTTCGTCTAAAGGGCATAGTTTTATTATTGTAGCAACTAATTACTTCACCAAATGAGTAGAAAGGATGTTTTATGTAGCTTCAGCTCTGATGGTTGTTCGACAATCAGCACATGGCGACAAAGGATTCGTGTTTAGTCACATGCGTAGTATTATGCATTGAAAATCATTTTTCATGATTGCTCGCTTTTAAAGTAAATGTGAAACCTGAAAGCCACCTTTCTTAAAACAATTTCGAATTCATTTCAAATTTCTTAAACCTTGAGAGTTATGATGTTTTTGCTTCTCCAAAGGCTTAGGTGAATTCTAAGAAGATCTTAAGCAGTCCTTAAAATAAAGACGTAAAGCGATTGAAAAGGCTCATATCAAAGTTTCTTGAGCTTGAACTACCTGACCTTACACTCTCAAAAGAATTTGACACAATTCCCAAAGCTATTGAAGAAATCTGTCGGGTTATCATTCCTAATGATGAATGGGCCTTGAAAGTGGTTCATATTGAAGAATTGATCTTGACGGTGCTAAATATCACATCGCTAGGGAGGGCTTTAAAGAAGTAACTACATTATTTGAAAATAGGAGAAGAATTGTAGAAATTTCCATGACATTGAAGGATGGGCATTACTCCAACAATGGCGTAAAAGATTCCTTAGTGGAAGAGATCGTCAGAATAGACTCGAAGATAAAGGAGTTAGAGGATAGGATCCATGAGCTTATGAAATAGGTAACATTCTTGGACATGGAAATCTAAGTTTTAGAAGGCCATCACAAGTAGTTTAACTTGAGATGAGACACCATGAAGGAGAGAGAGACAAGGCTATAAAAAAGGGGATAATGATATTTGAGGAATTGTGGTGAATGAAAGAAGAAGTTCCTAAATGGGACACTCACATGAAAGAGGAGCGGTGAAGGATTAGAGAGGCGAAGCGTCGTTTCTCAATGCATCAAAAGGTCGATTTTTGGGTCTTACAAGCCCCTTCTCCTTTTTATGCATTTTTTTTTAAGTGACATGGGTACTCCTACAAACTTATTTTGACCTTCGACAAGATAAAATTTCTAACTTAAATTGGTTGAAACAACTGTGAGCCATTTATAGGTGTTACCATATAAAATTTTGACAAAGAATACTTAAATTTAACTAGCTTTACCTAGCTGTTATCCTCCTTATCCTTGTATGATTATATCTTTGAATGTGGTTTTGGTACAATGCTTCTTTTCTTGTCTTCTTATACTGATACGGCTTCGAAGATAAGGGTCAAACCTTGGTCAGTCGATCGTCCAGATTATTAAACAATCCAGGTTGGTTACCCTAGAGTTCGGATATTTTCATTTGGTCATCTTCTTTCCTTTACTAGTAAAGCTAAGTGGACGGCCATAGGTTTAGCCATCCATACCATTTGTACCATCTTAAACTTTGATTTTAATGATGTGAATCCTCTAACAAGTCCATCTCGACTAGTACTTGTTTAAGGTTTTTAACTTGTAGCTATTTTTATTATTGAAGTATTATTAGTCATGGAAGAAAGTTATTTTCTAGTGGTTGATTTATCTCGCAGACCAACTTTCATTAAGCCCGTAGACTCCTTTTTATAGCTTTTTGCCTTTGTAAATGATTGTTTGCGTCCTAAATAGCTGCTCAAAAAGGTTGTAAATGTTTGGCTTAACCGTGAGTAACTTGGTGTACGCCTAATAGTGTGACATCCCCCAAAAACTTTGTACACTCATCACATGCTTGTTAATTAGAGGCTTGTGATTTTTAGTGGGGTTCATTACTGGCCATTTAAGAGCTCTCACTGCCTTATTTACTTATTTGGGTAGCATATGGTCGAATGTCTTATGTAATGCTTTGATTGGGTTGTGCAACCCATACGATCACTCCTTTATTATGTTTGGAAGATAATGCGTCGGGAATCGATGTTGAGGATCTAACTTAGCTTGAGTTGACTCCCTTTTCCCATGTTGGGTTGGTTGTGATTGAACAACTTCTAATGATAAATGTGAAAGCGAATCTGCCACGTGTTTTTTAGTTAAAAATGATGGTCAATCGGTCGATGCTCCACCCTTGACCCCAACTATACTCGTAGCTTTGGCTTTAATGGTGACCTTTTGTTCTGCAGCCAATAGTTTTAATCACCCACGTGCAAGCTTTAAGGTAAGTGATGGGGGCAAACTGACCGTTTGGGTTTTCTTCATGGGTGGCCTCAGTTTTTGTAAGAAAATTTGGTGTGTGGTGTCTGGAAACGGTCATCTGCCGTCGTGGTTTATCTTTTTGCAGCAAATTTGGCACAAGGGTAAGTATTTGATTAAATCATGATCGAGGCGGCTACTCTTTCGCTAAATTTTGCACCGGTAGATGATCTACCAAGATGTAAGCCTACTATAGGGGTCTTTCACTTATCTTTCAATTGTAACAGTCGTCCGCCAATGGCTTTAAATATTGTAGGTGATTACACCCCTAGTACGCTTTTTCCTTAGATGGGTAAAGGTTTCATACCCATTTTACCCTTGGGTGAAGCGTCAATGGGGGTGTCCATCTTGTGCTTAGTATAAATTGGTCGTTTCTCGTTGGGTGATGTTGAGGTCAGAATGATCGTTTGTTTATTTGGAGTCGATAATGGCTTCATAGTCGAGATATTCCCATTGGTTGTTTCTTTGTAAATCAGCTAATTATTTTGATCTCGGCATGAACAACGTTGGTGTTAGCCTTTTTAGGAAAGAGTACTCAGTCAATCCTCATGGCCTCCTTGTCGAGGAATTTGAGAAGACATTTGTCAATATTTTCATGAATAATATTCTTGAAAATGACACAATTTTTTCATGGAATGAGTTCTAAAATTGTGTCATTTACAGTATTCTCCCCTTTCAACTCTTCAGCAATTGGAATCTCCACGCATCTATCATGCATAAGCTTATAGAAAGCTTAGAGGGTGGTGCAAGTGTGTGCGCAAGATAAGTGTCAAGCACACAAATATCAAAGTAAGCGGAAATACTAGCAAGTCCATACAAATATCATTAACCTTATCTAGAATATGCGATGAAAAGATAAAATAAACCAATGTCATATACTAAGAAAGTAATGTAGGTCGGCTATACAATGCGAAGACATAATGAGCCAAATATCAGATACCGATGATGCAATACAATATGTAATTTTGAAGAGCCGCTAATACCATTAGCCTCATCTAGGCCATATAAATGCAGAAACATAGCAACCCAAATGTTATACGCTGCGAATATAATGCAATATACAGTGCGAATGAAATGACCAATCTAGAGTGTGAAGTCGGGATGATAATATGTAGTATCACAGGCTACGAAGTCCATCACAAGGGACTTCTATCCAAACCAGTCTCATAGCTAAATTTGGATAGATAGGCTTAATGTGATAAACTCTTGATCTCAGGTTGGTCGTGCGCCTCAATCGAAATTCGGGCCATTGCGAAGGTACATGTAACAAATAGTTACGCACCACCAGCCCGTGTGGATAGTGAATAAATGGATGAATGAGTATGCAGCTCCTACTCAATAAGTCCATATATCAGTACCGTACATATCTAAGATCATTATCGAAGTCTATTACACTCTACGCCAACTTGTCGCCCCTATCCGAGCGCACAACTAGGTAAGTGGAAGAGACTTCACTATCTACCTGCTAATATCAGGCCCAGTACATAGATCGCGGACCCATTCCTCAGGCTGGTCAAACTTAACCTAAATATTGCCCCCTTACTCAGGTGGGAAGGTCACACTCCCTCCCAACTGACCACGACACAGTGGGAGACGCAGCTTATTGGTATACAGCTCTCATGCGCTCATATATATCCACTCGGTCTAGACTTTGGGGCGTCTCCTGGCCACGAAGGTTTAGAGATTTTCACCCAGGAACATCTATGACGCCCATATACTAGAACTAAATATTTTCGATGTCCTATTTGTCCATCCATGACATGCTTGTGGAGGCCACGACCCTGATGTCGCTAGGGCGTACGGTGGTTATATCACAAAATACGAGATGCATGAGTCGTACCATCCAGTCATATATAAAATCTACACGTATCGCGTGCTCATATGGATAACTCCTATCAGGGGGTCCCCTAATAATCTGCCCTATAACATATGCAATGATCAACCACATCTCATAATAAACATACAGATGATGCGTATGGGCATGTATCATGATGCTATGCTGTCACATACTCATAATTGGTATTGATAATCAGCACCGATAATCAGCCTAACAAAGGGCCTAAGGGAAGGTCACAATGTGGACATTTAACCATCATTGTCAATCAATGTAGATATTTAACCAACATTGCTCCCAAGGAGTGGCCTTTATAGGGCCAAACATGTAGTGGGCCCATGGCCTCACACAATGGCCCAATATACATCACCATGGGCCTCTTCAAGGGCCTAATACACATCACGATGGGCCTCACTCATGGGTTACATATGCATCACATTGGGCCTTGCTCATGGGCCTCATATACATCACAATAGGTCGTAATACATGGGCCTCATATACATCAAATGGGCCGCAATACATGGGACGCAACGTTGGGCCTTATATTCATCAAGTGGGCTGCATCGCATGGGCCTCATATACATTACGATAGCAGCATCACATGGGCTTCATATACAACACGTCGGGCCTCACTCATGGGCCACATATACAACACGTCGGGCCTCACTCATGAGCCACATATACATCATAATGGGCCTCTCACCTAGGCCTTAAATACATTTCATTGGGCCTCATGCCTAGGCCCCAATTACATCACATCGGGCCTCATCAAATGGGCCACTAATACATTAGAATGGGCCACATCTCATGGGCCTCAAACACATTAGATCGAGCCTCACATATGGGCCTCATACACATTAAATTGAGCTGCATCAACGGTCCGCACCAATGGGCCTTATATACATCAAGTGGGTCGCATCAACGGCCGCATAAATATACAATACATACATTATGGAGGGCCGCACAAATGGATGGACAATGTGTATAAAACACATACACCACAGTTGGCCCACACATACATGCATCGAGGTGGGTCCCACTAGCACGTCTAGGTGGACAGCGTGGAGCAACTCATACATCACGGAGTGCCCCACACGTCTAGATGGACGAGGTGGAGAAACACATACATCACGGGCGACCCCAGCACCATGGATGGTGGATACAAAACATATATCATCAAGGTGGGTCCCACCAGCACGTCCAAAACGGACAGACGGCAGTGATGCAAAATACATAAATCAAGGTGGGTTCCCACCATCCTGGCCAATGGACGGTTGGATGAAACAATACATCTCGGTGGCCCACACCCCCCATCCAGATGGATAGGTGTGGATATAAAACACTTACATCAAGGTGGGTCCCACCCCCCACATGTGCCACACATGTGAGGTGGGCCTCTTATCTCCAAATGGATGGACGGATGTATAAAATACATACATCACGGGTGGCCCTCTCATTGCTCCGTCCAGAAATGGACGGTGTGGATGTACAGGCATCAAGGTGGGTCACACATGTGGCCCACCTGCTTGCAATAAGCAAAGATAGGTGGTTTTCCCACCGTCCAGACCTGCTAGACGGTGAGGATTAACCGTGCATCAGGTGGTTCCTACGGACAGCCTGACTCACTAGAGATTTGAATATGTTGGGATGGATGGTCTGGATCAATAACTACGTCAGGTGGGATGGGGTCCACGCCTCAATAGATGGACGACTGGATGTAAACCACATCTCGTGATGGGACCACAGAATTAGCTGGCGTTAATACTAGCTAAGTTATTGGACGTCAAGGATATAATAGATACCTCATGGTGAAGACCCACCATCCAATAACTGGACGGTGAGGATGAGGCCTTACATCTTGGTGGGCCCTAGAACTTTCTGACGTCAAGTATAGCAGCCATGTGCCGCTGGGAATCACCATCCCTACCCATGGACGGTAGAGATATAAGGTGGGTCCACACGTGTGGGACCCACTAGCTTGTAAAATCAAGCTGATACACGTGTTTTCTCTTCATACAAGTGGCCTTTCCTAGATGGTCCAGGCAGCATTACTACTGGAGGTCAGCAAGGTGGACCCCACAATGGGCAGTGTGAATACAATGCATCCATTACGGTGGATCCCACGTTTGGACAGTGTGTGTGGTCCCACTGGACAGCGTGGATCATTCATCAAAGTGGGCCATCATTCATGGAAAAAGAGAGAGGGAGAGAGAGAAGGAAAGAAACGAGAAGCAAGGAGGAGCTCCACTACTATGAGCTCCCCCCCTTAATCATACAACATACACGTCAATGGGCCCCACTTGTCCTATACATCAAAGATCAAGATCTACTCTAGAACACCCACCATTGGATCTTCTTCTTTAGCTCCTTGAAATTCTAAGCTCCTAAGTTTTCTCTTTGATGGAGGCAGATGAAGATTGAAGGGTGGAGATGGGAGATTAGGGGGGTAGGAAGTGGGCTACACCTAGCTTCTTTCTCTCCTTGGAAGCCATGGACGGTTGCTTGGGAGTGAAGAGAGAAATGAGAGAGAGATGTAAGGAGAGAGGGATGGGTGTTGGGTGGAGGGATGGGGTTGACTTTAGGTGAGAGAGGGATGGATTATGATGGGAGGTGTACTTGACTAGTATATCAATGGAATTGATGTGATGCTTGGTAGAGATTCTCTTGGGATTGCAAATGCGTGACATTTTCTCAAAATAAATGCGAGACCACAACTCCTGGCCCAGGTATCGCATCAGCGCGCGAGATACGGCGTTGGAACTGCGGCAATGGTGCGGTCGCACTAGTACAAGTCTCAGGTCAAGTTGACTCAAATATACGGGCTGCGACTTAGGGTCGTACGCAAATGCTGATTACAGATTGCAGTTGCCGAAATTCCACAGGGAGGATCGTGGAAGCTTACGGAAAGGTACGGACTAGGATATGGGCCTGACAACTTATGCATCAACTAACTCATAGTTAGAGTCATGGTAATACATGTCCTGTGATACGTTCATTCACTGATTCTCCTTTTAGAGAATCTACTCATAGTGGGTGCCCTAGGTTAATGGTTCAAATAAGTCTCCGAAGTACATGCCTTTAAACCTCTTGCGAAGGTCAAAGTCCCTGCTATCGAGGGCAAGCTTGGTGAATTCATCTTTGGGTAGGATCACAGAGCACTAGTTTTTTCTCTTTTGAACTGAACAATAAATTCCTTTGTTGATTCACCAAGCAACTTATAGAGTCTAGACAAATCAACCATGAAAAGTTTTTAGGCCAACTTTTAGCCCAAATATAATGTACTTGATGGGCCCACTTTG
Source organism: Magnolia kwangsiensis (assembly GCA_037074715.1). Taxonomy (NCBI): domain Eukaryota; kingdom Viridiplantae; phylum Streptophyta; class Magnoliopsida; order Magnoliales; family Magnoliaceae; genus Magnolia; species Magnolia kwangsiensis. The sequence continues at coordinate 102,331,163 of CM073578.1, read as the reverse complement.
TGAAGTCCATGGACAACAATAATTGTTGTTGAAGTGTTGTCGATACCCAATGAATCTAGTGGGCCCAAAGATGAACCCAGGATTGTTAATATTAAAACTTGTTGGTGGAATGATCTTTGTAATATCATTCACTAGGCCAATATATATCATAAGGTAGGGACCATTATAAGTCGTTCATAGGGTATTTAGAAGGCATAAGTGGACCATATATTTATGCACAAAACGAGATCAATCTGATTGAAAGGTCAAATTATTTATAAAAATTATGTATCTTATTAAGGATAATTAATTGAGCATTTATAAGTTAATTTGAGTTAAGTGTTGGGAAGTGATTAGGTCGACTATTCTTCCCATATGTGAAATGAATTCAAATAACCATAAACATTTTATTAAAATGGATAACAATCAAGGCAATGTATGTGACACATATTAATTTGCTTGTGGAGCCATAATCTCTTTTATTAGCTTCACACTAGAGGATAAAAAATTAGCATTGAATTCCCATCATTACTTGGTGGAACTAAGTGAGAGGAAAAACTGAGGGAAGGGAAGGGAAGCTGGAACAAAAAGGTGTTGGAGAACAATTTTACATTTATCCCATTAGTCTAGCCATTGGAGTTTTTTATGGGTTGACATTTTTCATGTATCGTTAAAAGAAGGGTTATGACTTATAAACGGGGTGGATTTACATACATTTATAAATTAGCGGGATTTTTACTAAAATGACCCCAATGTCTGGCCATTTCAAGAAAATAGCCTTCTTTTCCATTTCTTTTTTCTTTTTAACATCTTAACACCGATTTACTTTTCAAGGACCAAAATGCCCTTCAGTTTTGTAGGAATCTTTTCAGCATTGATTCTAATGCATTATGTGACATCATGCGATGATTGGGCCCACTTGAAGGCATATCCAATTTGTTCATTTTCTTCATGGCCTACTATTTCAGTGGAGGACACAAATTTCAGCCATATACAAGCTCTCTATGGCTCACAACAACTAATAACTGTGACCATTCATTCCCAACTATTTCCTTGTGGCATGATCCACCTTATCTATGGATGTGAATCATTCTCTGGCCTATGACTTTAAATTAAATTCTGAATCCAATGGACAGAGTAGATTCAACATATACCCCATGGTGGACCCCATCTAGGTTCCCAATGTAGGAACTTCATATGAAAGGCTTTCCTAGGTCATTTACGTCTGCGGAAGGGAAGGGGAGCATATTAGGTGAGACCTTAGCTTCATCCAAGATAGTGTGGTCCTTATCATGGGGCCCACCTTGATGTATGTATTTTGTATCCATGTCATATGTCCATTTTTCCAGATCATTTTAGGGCATTATCCTAAAAATGAATCTGATCCAATAATCAGGTGGACCGTACCATATGTAACAATGATTATGGAATGTCTTACCATTAAAAACTTCTTAGGGCACACCTTAATGTTTCCATAGTGTTTATTTGACATCTAATATGTTGATAAGGTTACAAAGGTCATATAAGCCTGGATAGAGAGAAGAAATAAATATCAGTTTGATTTAAAACTTTTACGACCCATTAATGGTCAATCACCACTATTTCCTATGGTATGGTCCACCTGATAATTGGATTTGCTTCTTTTTTATATACTAGCTTTAAATGATATGAAAAAATGGATGGAGAATGTGGATATAAAATACATAGATTAAGTAGGCCCCACAGTAAGGATCGCACAATCTTGAGTGAGTCTAGGGTCTCATCTAAATCGCTCCTTAAGGGAAGTAAATTATGCATTGAGTAACTTAGTACGCTTAACTCCATAAGGCCACTGTAATTTATATCTTTTATCCATGCCATCCATCTGTTTTACCAGCTCATTTTAGTGCATCAACCCAAAATTGAAGCATATCTAAGGCTCAAGTGGACCACACCACATGAAGTATTGTGAATTAAAACCTACCATTAAAAACTTCTTGGGGGGGCACAAAACTTATGAGGATCTGACTAATTCTTTAGCCCATGGCCTTTTATCAAATTGAACGCATGGATTTGACACATACCTCACAATGGGCCCCACATGTGGCGATTGAAGATCGCTTAAGTAGGGTTGGACGCTATTGTTAAGGGTTAAGGTTGTCATAATTCTTCGGCCCATGGCCTTTCATTAAATTGAATAGAGTGGATTTGACACATACCTCACAATGGGCCCCACATATGGCGATTGAAGATCATTTAAGTAGGGTTGGGTGCTATTGTTAAGGGTTGAGGTTGTCACATGTTAAGGGTTTAAGTTATCATGTACTAAGGGTCGAGGTTATCATGTGTTAAGGGCTTGTTTGGATTTATGTATAGTATTGTTCTACATTATATTTTTGTAAGGCAGAGGTATACGACATAGAAGAGTACGTATTCTTCCAATTTTCAGAAGAAAAGTAGTCTGTTTGGATTAGTGTAGATTCGGATGAGTATACAAAGGCAATGAATTAGTCGATGTTTGGATAAGACGTATAATGGCACGATGCATAAAGTATAAAACGATTTCATAATATTTTTCATGTATACATAACTATCACTAGTGCCTCCAGTTGATGTATTTATACTAGTCAAATACAGAAGCTCGACCATAACTGTTGCGAGATTTTACGAAAATAAATCGATTATTTTATACAAATGTAGATAAGGTGGGGAGATTAGATTCAATTCGATATACCACAGACCCACTGTGACAACCATTTTTTGTTGTCTGATGGGTGGTCGAGGTCAAGGTCCTCCATACAAAATCGCATGAAAGAAGATGAAGAATTTGAATAAAGAAGTATGGTACATTTAACATTTCATGTCCAATAAATTAAAACATAATGTGAAGACTCCAGTCAAAGTCCTCTATTAGAAAAGAAAACTCAGAATATATGGTTTTAATTTATGCAGCCAAACATCCATTCCTTACTTAAACAAAGATAAAATGTACTACGTAGGTGCTGCATATATAACTAACACACCGAGAATAACACCGATCATGGTATTAATTGTCCCATAATCATGGGTATCATCAACAATCACCGCTTCCTAAATCCGAGCAGTTTCTTCACCTGCCCTCTTAAACAAGCCTTCAGTCCGCATTTTCGACGCACTGTTATGCTCCTCACAGATCATCCAACCTGCTACCTGATGGAGGTTGACCTACAATAATCAGAACAAATCGATCTTGGTTAGACATGTTTTAGTCATAATAGATCTGAAACAATCCAATAAATTAATTTTGCAAATTATACGTCATTTATTCCTTGTATTTCTTCCACTATGTCACTGCCTCAGCATATGATTTAAATGATTGGTGTCTATAGCCATTGAATTGATGTACCTATGCACGACAGTCCTCCCAATTGTCATATATCCCTGAAACTCTCCTCATAAGGACCATATAATACTTTCCCATTAGTACCTGAAATTAGATCATCATCAAAGTTACAAACTATCATGTGAAAGTAGCACTACCATTTTCTCTATTAAGACATACGTAATAATACAAAACAGTGATTCATAACCATATGATTGAAAACAATCAGATTGATTTGTTCTATTACATTCGACATCTCACCTGCTTATGAAGTTTCGGTCTTTCCCTATGTTCCATATTAATACGACATGATGGAACAAAATCATTCTTGGTGTGACTAAATATGTATTACCTTACTCCTCATTGGAGTAATAATTTTATGTTGTTGAGATATGATAAGATGATATGAAAAATCGATCACACATATTACGAAATGAAAATAAAGATCATCAACAAACCTATCATAATTATGGATATATCATCACATGCAAAACATCATATCTGGATATATTAGCAGAATTGTAGCTGGTAGAATAGTACAAACAATCACACAAGCATCCTAAACAATAACAACCACTAAATAATGTAGTTATCCCACTGTCGAGGCTATTACGATGCATATGTTCATCTGTTCATTATTTTTAGATTGTTTAACATGTGCTGCACATGCATCCAAGCAAATAACTACCATGTCCATCTACATACTACAAAAGTTAACATAGTACAAGCACATTACTTGCAAATGGTTAGACCATCAGTAACTGCATCATCCAAAATATAGTCATCCAGCCTGCTAGGTGCTCAAAAAGCACCTAAAGTATAATACCCTAAATATCTAAAATAAATATACAAAAAGAGAATGTATGTTATCAAAGTCTTGGAGAGTGTCATTTGAAGCCAGTTCACTTTCAGTTTGGATCAGTGCGGATGAGGACATGTTTTTGAATTCACTTCTTCCTCCTCTCATGCCTCATTTTCATGAAGAAACCTGCACTAACTATATCAGTCTGTAACACCCTAGCAGCCCGAAGTTGGTCTTCATAGTTGAGTCCTTTGACTTCTTTTAGAATCTCCAACATTCTTTGAAGATGGGTCATACTTTTATCTTGTGCCATTATAATTGTCAGGGACTTGACTGCATCAATCATTTCTCTCATCTTATCATCAATGTGATCACTTAACTTCTTTTTTTTTGTCGGGTCATGTCGCTAGTGGTAGAACGACTGCTTCTAGACCCTTTCGTGGTCTCCATATGGCTTTTGTTATACTTTTTTTGACCGCTGCTATGATCCCTCGTTCATACAAAGTCCAGAACCTACAAAGTCCAGAACCACTTTTGTAATCATCATAGTCGTCTGACGATAGACGAACAGTTTTAGATCCATTGTCTTCGAAATCTTCATCGAAATTGAGCTCATTTTGTGAGTGGTGTCTATCGGAAAAGGGTGACGAGTAGGCAGTACTGACAAATGATCCATGTGCGCATTCATTGCCAAACATAAAGGCCAAGTCATTGTATCTATCGATATGCTTCCCGTGAACTCGTTCGACATATGGGCAAGACTATAAACATTGGCAGTTAATGAACTCAGTTACACACAATGATTCTAATCACAAAGATGATATTAAAATCTCTTTAACTATGCAATAAAAGTTTATGAGATTTACTTACCGCAATGTAACCATCCCAAACATCATCCGAAGTGATAACCATTTTCAAATCGGGATCTCATCCAAACCTACTTGCATTCGGCATATCTTTGATTGTCTAATAAAACCTTTTCAAGGTACGCAAACAGATTGAAATATGCGATTCTTCAACTCAATTCCACATCTATCTTGAATTTCTGTGATCGTTGCCTTATAAGCTTTAGGTTTAAAGCCAATATCACTCTTACGGCCTAGATTAACTTGCTCCACTAATGTATCAACCAATGTATTATCCATTAAATTGCTCCATTAAATCCGAGCATTTTTCTTACTAACGGATATCCTTGGATTGAGGTGACTCTAGCTTTTTAGTGAAGGAGCTTTGTTTGATAGAAGTAAAGTTTTCTTAGTTGGTGTATCTACATTATGACTCGGTGATGCCGGACTCTTGTTTGGTGAGCCTACACCCTTTGCTTGCGAAGACCTCTCATTCATGTATCTGGATACCTTCAAAAAGCTCTAAAGGAAATTCATTATACCTATGCATTAGTAATAGTCAATGTAAAGAGCACAACAACCAGAAATATGTGACATTAATATAATGATTAAACCATTCAAGATATATATATATATATATATATATATATATATATATATATATATATATATATATAAACTTTACTACTATATATTATGATGGAAATACAATAATGTACTGAAATTGAAATGAAGTATCTCAAACAAATTTAAAAAGAGAATGGTACAAAATAAATGTCTTAACAATCTTACTGTCATAATAAATAGCTCATTATAGAAAGTGTAATTAGAATTAATAATGTTATCGCGTGCAAGGAAGATTGGCATTCCATATCCTCTCTACAATCTCATCTATTTTTTCGCTCAATCCTCTCTTACGCAGTCTGTTACATGAGATAATGCTCGACCTTCTTTAGCATTAGTAACCTCTATAGGAGATGGCGAAATGTCCTCTCTAATGTCTCCATTATCCTCAACTGCTTCAGTAAATCTATTTTCACTGCAAATACGGATGAAATTGTATATGACATAACAAGCTATAACAATCTTTACTTGAGTTATAAGCTTGAACTGTGGTGTTGTACGTATAAATGAAATCAGCTCTTTAAAAGATCGAAACAATGCTTGACAGCATTTCACAACTGGGCATGACAATAATTGAAGAGTTCTTTCTTATTAGTAGGCTTTCTTCCTATACAATACTCATTTAAATGATATTGAACACCTTGATATGGTACCATAAATTTGAGAGAATGTTCATATCCCGCATCTACGATATAATATTTTTCTACACATTACAATATATAATTGTAAGTTATTAACATTTCATAATCTTCAATCTTTAAAGAATTCGCACCATTCAATCTTTACCATGAGGAGCAAGAAAATAATTAGGACGACGAGTTAATGTATTTTGTAAAACACAAGCATCTGATGCAGAACCATCCTATCTAGCGAGCACATATACGAATTTCATATCAAATGTACAAGCCGCCATTACATTTTGTAATAGAAAACCTTTTCTATTTCGGAAGGTTGAGCTTGCTTCTTTGGACAAATAGGCCAGTATGTGGGTGCCAAAAAGGGCCCCAATGCAATCCTACAAGAAAATGGTCTTAAAATAGGTTGGTAGATAATGCTGAAGTGACTTGAGCTAGAAAAATATATGAATTCATAATGTAATTGTTGGGGGCCTTGCACAAAACTTCAGGATTTATCCCTCTAGAACAAACCAGAATTATGGGATAATAAAAGCAATGAAATAAATCAAAGCACAACCACACACCACACAAAGAGATTTTTTGTGAAAAACCCTTAAAGAGGTAAAAACCATGGGACCTCGTCCAAATCAACAATTCACTATAAAGCAGAATGTTACAACCGATCACAAATACACCTTGTTATAATCAAACCTTCATCACTCACGTAGAAGTGGATAAACAGTAAGAGAATAAAGAAAAACTGAGAGATCTCACCAATTATGAGGAGTAAAAGCGCTGAGATATGGTAGATCACGTCCACAAGCATAACCTTTCTTCTACAAGCTTTCCCTCTTTCTTTCTCTCTCTCTCTTACCCCTTTGATAGCTCTAAACCCTTTAAGAAACCCTCTTGTGCTTTTTTTCTTCACACAACATGCGTTAGAAAAACCTTAGGGACCCCTTTTTATAGTTTTAGAAAACTCCCTTCCGCATCCCAGTTGCGAAAGGACTTGTGACACGAAATCTGTATAAAATCGTGAAACGAATCTGCGTAACCACGACTGGTTGTGCACCACCCACGACTGGTCGAGCGCCACCCACAACCGGTCATGAACCACCCACGACCGGTCGAGAGCACTCCGGAGAAAAAATGTCCAAACTCGCTTGACTTTGAATTGTGTCACGACTCGAGCCCATGATTGGTCGAACACTAGCCCATGACCGGTCGTACAGGGCTCACGACCGGTCGACGAGGGGTCAAAAAACTCCATTAAATCTCTCCCTTTTTGACCCAGGAGGAATTTACCTTCTTCAAGCCAGCCTGGTTTCTACAAACCACAAACTTGCCCTTGAGCAAAGCCTTGGTCATCATGTCTGACCCATTATCATCCGTGTGGACCTTCTCAAGCTATAACACATTCTGTTCCAAATTATCCCTGATCCAGTGATACCGAATCTCTATGTGCTTCGACTTGGAATGCTGACTTGAATTCTTGCTCAAATGTATAGCACTCTGATTATCGCAATAGATCACATGATGCTCCTGCTTCAGGTTAAGTTCCTGTAGGAACCTCTTCATCCAAAGCATCTTTTTACATGCTTCTGTGACTGCAATGTACTCGGCCTCTGTCGTCGACAATGTTACAACCCTCCGTACCTTGCTCTGCCAAGAAACCGTTCTCCCTGTAAACGTGAACATTAACCCCGATATAGACTTCCTAGAGTCTATGTCATCTACCATATCTGCATCTGTGTAGCCCTCTAGCACAGGTTTACCGTCCCATAGCAACCTGGATGAGCTTATTAGATATCGAAGTATCCATTTCACCGCTGCCCAATGCTCTTTACCAGGATTGACAAGATACCGGCTGACAACACCAACCGCATATGCTATGTCTAGGCGTGTACACACCATAACATACATCAAACTTCCTACGGCTGATGCGTAGGGTATTTTCTTCATCTCTTCCACCTCTGCCTTCGTCTTGGGACACTGCATGTCATTCAATCTGAAGTGACCATCTAGTGGAGTACTGACCAGTTTCGCTGCATTCATATTGAACCGCTTTAGGACTTTCTCAATATACCGCTCTTGTGACAGTCAAAGCTTTTTACTGCTTCTGTCATGGGTTATCTCCATTCCTAGGATCTGTTTAGCCGGGGCTAAGTCTTTCATCACAAAAGACTTTCCTAACTCCTGTTTCAACCTGTTGATCTTCTTGATGTCTTTTCCCATGATGAACATGTCATCAACGTATAACAGCAAAACTAAGAAATCACCATCTGAGAACTTATACGTGAACACACAGTGGTCCGACTCCATTATGTCATACCCATACTGTGACATGAACAAATTGAACTTTTTGTATCATTACCGTGAAGCTTGTTTCAGCCCACACAAGCTCTTCCTCAGCCTACACACCATATGCTCCTTGCCCTTGACTTCGAACCCCTCTGGTTGGTGCATGTAGATTTCTTATTCCAGGTCATCATGGAGGAAGGCAGTTTTAACATCCAACTGCTCTATCTCTAGATCCATGCTAGCCGCCAACCCAAGCAACACCCGTATGGATGTCATCTTCACCATTGGTGAGAATATTTTCTCAAAGTCTATGCCTTTCCTTTGACCGAACCCTTTTACCACAAGTCTGTCCTTGAACCTCGTCTATGAATTCTTCTACTCAACCTTCTTTCTGAACACCTAGTTGTTGCTCGAAATTTTCTTACCCTTAGGCAGTTTCACCATAGCATAGGTGTGGTTCTTATGTAAGGATTTCATCTCCTCTTGCATAGCTTTCATCCACTCCCCCTTATGCTCATCGGCTAAGGCCTCAGAATAATCTTCTAGCTCCTCCCATCAATCAACATAATGTACTCATGTGGTGAGTACCTCTTGGACGGCTGTCTGTCTCTAGATGACTTCCTCACTTGTGACTCAACAGGTGTATCAGGTGGTGGCTGCTCCCCCGGTCCATCTTTTGTAGGAACTCCCTCGTCCTCTGCACCTTGTTGTACTCCCCCGTCATGAGGCACCACGGGAGGAATAATCGGATCCATGTCCTCTAGCTCACCTGAACTAGGCTGGTTCTTCTCTGGCTTATCAATGTCTTATATACACTGATCTTTAAAGAAATCCACATCTCTGCTCCTGACGAGCTTCCTCTCGGTCGAATCCCACAATCTTAACCGAACTTTTCATCACCGTACCCCAAGAACATACACTGCCTGATTTTCATATCGAGCTTGGACCTCTCGTCCTTTGGTACGTAAACGGATACCCTTCATCCAAACTCCTGAGATGACTGTACGATGGATCCTGTCCAGTCCACACCTTCTCAAGTACTTCTCCATTCAACGGGGCTGATGGAGACCTGTTTATCAGATATACCAACGTGTGCATTGCTTCTCCCCAGAACATCTTGGGCAATTTCGTATGGGATAACATGCATCTGATTCTCTCAACAATGGTGTGATTCATTCACTCAGCTACACCATTATGTTGGGGGGTCTTGGGAACCATTTATTCATGTCATATACCCAGGGACTTACGGTACTCATGAAAGTCGCCAATATATCCACCACCATTGTCAGTGTGGATGTTCTTCAATGATCTACCTGTCTCTCTCTCGACCATAGCATGAAATAACTTAAACACACCAAAGACCTCGTCCTTGGATTTCAATGCATAAACCCAAACCCTCTTAGATGCATCATCTATAAAAGTAACAAAATATAATGCCCTACCCAAGGTTTTATCCTCATAGGACCACAAACATCAGAATAAACTAAATATAATGCATGCACTTTATTAACTTGAGAAGCAGTTTTAACAAATGAAACTATATGTTGTTTCCCTGATAAACAACCAAGATAAGTTTTAAGAGGCGTACCTGTCACGTCTGGAAGAAGCGGCTTCCTCACTAGTAGCTGAAGCCCTTTTTCACTCATGTGGCCTAGACGCCTGTGCCACATATCACTAGCTGAATCTTTCGCTACGTTTAACTCACACTTGCACACACTGAAACATGCCTTGTAAAGGGTGCAACACTTCTTTCCTCTAACTGTGATCAATGAACCCTTGATGAGCTTCCAGCGCCCACCAGCAAACCGGCTTTTATAGCCATCATCATCTAGCCTTTCCGTCGATATCAAGTTGAGACGAAGGTATGGGATATGCCTCACATCCCTGAGAACCAATGTGCGGCCCACATCGGTCTTCACACAAATATCACCGACCCCTACGATCTTCGATATGCAAAAATTCTCTATCTTCACGGTCCCATAGTCACCTGACTTGTAGCTTATGAAGAAGTCTCTGCGTAGAGTCGCATGAAAAGAGGCTCCCGAGTCTATTACCCAGTCAGTGTCCTGACTCGTAGCCGTGAGACATACATCATGATCAGCAGAAAGAATAACTACTACGTCGCCATCTGAAGCGACTGCAGTAGAATCTGATTCATCTTCTTTCCCCTTTCATTTTTCTTTCTTGTCGTTCTTAGCCTTACGACATTCATGCTTATAGTGGCCCTTCTTGCCATAATTCCAGCATTGAACATCTTTTTTGTTACTCGACTTGTCTCTTGATTTATCTCAAGCCTTCCTGCCCTTCTTGTTCTTTCCTCTCCCATGTTCCTATGTCACAAGGGCCTTTTGCTGAGTAGACTCCTGAGACTTCCTCTGTCTCCTCGATAAAGAGACAGCTAGTCACCTGTTCCATGAATATCTTTCTTCTAGCGCAGAATTACTTAGAGACACCATCAATGTCTCCCAACTGTCAGGCAATGAACTAAGCAAAAGTAAAGCCTGCAATTCATCATCCAGGACCATCTTCATAGAGGAGAGCTGGTTCACTATATTGCTGACCTCATTCATGTGCTCGGCCACAGAACTACCATCCTTGAACTTGAGATTCATAAGTCATCTTATCAAAAAAAAATTATTATAGGTTGTATTCCTCTTATACAGCCCTTCTAGTTTCAGTCATAGGCTAGCGGCTGAGGTTTCCGTAAACACATAATGAAACACAGAATCATCCAGCCATTGTCTAATAAACATCACCGCCTTTCGGTCCATCTTTTTCCAATCATTATCAGACATTTCCTTGGATTTTGCTGATATGCCTAAAATTGAAGAATATAGGTCCTTGCAACAAAGTAAGTCCTCCATCTTAGCCTTCTATATGGTCCAATTAGAACCATTGAGGCTGATCATCCTTGATGAGCCACCTTCCATAATTCTAAACCGATCCTACCCGTTCAATGAACTTAACTCTGATACCACTTTGTTGGGGGCCTTGCACAAAACTTCAGGATCTAGCCCTCCAGAACAAACCAGAATTATGGGATAATAAAAGCAATGAAATAAATCAAAGCACAACCAACACCACACAAGAGATTTTTACGTGGAAAACCCTCAAAGAGGTAAAAACCACGGGACCTCGTCTAGATCAATAATCCACTATAAAGCAGAACATTACAATCGATCACAAACACACCTTGCTATGATCAAACCTTATTCACTCATGTAGAAGTGGATAAACAGTAAGAGAACAAAGAAAAACTAAGATATCTTACCAATTACGAGGATGTAGAATCGTTGAGATATGGTAGATCACTTCCACAAGCACAACCTCCCTTCTACAAGCTTCTCCTCTCTCTTTTTTTTCTCTCTCACCCCTTTGATAGCTCTAAACCCTTTAGGAAACCCTCTTGTATTTTTTTTCTTCACACAACATACCTTAGAAAAATCCTAGGGACCCCTTTTTATAGTTTTAGAAAACTCCCTTCTACATCCTAATTCCGAAAAGACTTGCAACACGAAATCCGCGCAAAATCGCGGAACGAATCTGTGTAACCACGACTGGTCTTGTGGCACCCACGACTGGTCGAGCGTCACCTACGACCGGTCGTGAACCACCCACGACCGGTCGAGTACCTCAGAGAAAAAATGTCCAAACTCGCTGGACTTTGAGTCATGTTACGACTCGAACTTATGACTGGTCGAACACCAGCCCACGACCGGTCGTACAAGGCTCACGACCGGTCGACGATGGGTCAAAAAACCCCATCAGTAATACTTGAAAATATGGAATCTACATTGGATTGTCAGATATTTCTTTTAAAGTATGTAACCCAGGGAACTTCACATATTCTGAATAGAGACCAATTATAGCCTCAAACACTTTATTGAAATGTCGGCTCACGGTCTCTCTAAATCGTGAAAAGCGATGACCAATGACACGATTATGTACATTGTGACCGATAGTATGCAGAAACATGACCATTTGCTCCTATAAACTGCACCTCCTTGTATCGGAAAGTAATTTTCAATCTCTCATCAATGAACATAATTTGAAGAAGTTATCTTGACCCATTCTTAACTGTACAAGACAATCAACATCGCTCTTCCTTATGATTCCATTGACGAATCTATTTCTCTCAATATTTCCATCTCTAGGCAACGCCTTCATACAGTAGTGCCAATAATATTCAGCAACTCCCGTAACACACGTAGATACTGCAATTGCGGTTAATGCAGCTGTTATTTCATTATCATTCCAATCACTATATGAGGACTGCTCTTTGCCAGATTCACCACTATCGGAAGCCATGAGAAGATTGGGCAACTCTACTATCTGAATGCCAATTACTTTTATTTAGTGGTGAGCATGTCATGATAAACATTCATTTACAGGTGTACGAATAATATTCATACATTTTATAGTTGAGTTTAAATTAGTAATAACATGTTTAGTTTTTGTAAGTTAGTAAGGGCTTTCATAAATTAAGAATATTATAGTTGAGTTTAAATTAGTAATAACATGTTTAGTTTTTGTAAGTTAGTAAGGGCTTTCATAAATTAAAGAGACAAAATCATGGATATAGAGAGGAGAAATATACATGTATACAAAGTCAGATTTTCACTATCGATAGCTATGAATATGTCTTCATTTTAAAGAGATAATTTGCACAAGTAATGTTAAAATAATTTTATGTATATCAGAAGAGAAGATTAATAGTATCTCTTGGTTAAAAAGGTTGGCTTACCATTTAAAAATGCATCTGTCAAATGAATGGAATAATGCAAGGGACTGGTTTTTTACAGGATCACCACCAAAGCGAGTGTTGTCTGTATAAGTGGGCTTGTCATCAAACCTTATGTTATGTAAAATAAGAAAGTAAGTGGAATGATAACTCTAAAATATGAAGTAAATATAACATTGACAAGGAAGACACTCATATGCCAACATAAATAGAGTAGATTCGTGAAAACATCTCATAATACTAAGTTAACAGTGGACAACATGTCCTCGATAACGTTGACGATTACAAATCAAAGATAATCCTATGAAGATCCATGAATCAAGCCCTGGACCTGAAAACAGAGTTTTACCTCCACCGACGACGATCACCGAAGAATATATCTTATCCCAAAGAACTTGTCAAGCCTCAGAATGATGTAGAAGATGACTGGACTCACATATCCTTTTATAAACATTCAGTAATGGCTCTAATGGTCCATGTGGATCATTACTTAGCACATGGATGACATGCAATGGTCATGTCCCAGGTGTCGTGAGTAGATTCCATCTCCCAAATGGATTGCATATACGAAGTATTGTCATAGGGATTCACCTGCACTGGATGTGGATACAGTGGTAGATCCTAGGATGCCCTGTTCATAGGGTATGGAAGAAAGCGGAGGTCTACTCACCTACGTATACATCTTATTAGGAAAAAGGCAACGGAATACGCGATAAAAATAGAAGGGACACAATTGCGATAATATCCACCCCTGAAGGGATGGATACACCATGGAGGGACTCAAGAAATCATGTTTGCCCTAGGAAATACAAATGATTCTAAACTCCCAACCCGTCATCACTAACTTCGTTTGAAGAATTTCTTCATGGTGGAACAAAGGGGAGCAAATGCATATATAACCATAGATGTACGATTTATAATCTTCGTCTTCGCCACAAACGAAGATGCAAACACTCTTGAAAGGGACTGAGGTGGGGACACATCGATCTCAGGGTGTTTGAACCAGTCCGTGAAGATGAGAAGGAAATAGCAATGAAGGTGTAAATCTGGATATGAACCACCGAACTATTCAAAACTGAAAGTATATTTTCCAGTGCAGTGCGATGAAGGCGTTGCAGTGCTTGATGGACCGGTCCTTAACATTACCGACGTCTCTAATAAGTACACTAGCTCGGCAATGTATTCGAGGGCAGCTTAACGCTTTGAAAGTATTATTTTATTCATTAATACTATGCAAAACGATCTGAGCCGTAAATCCAAACATGCCCTAAGTGTATAGGTCTAGGTTGTCATGTGTTAAGGGTCAAAATTATCGCGTGTTAAAAGTCTAGATTTTCATGTGTTAAGAGTCTAAGTTGTCATGTGTCAATAGTCGAAGTTGTCATGCGTTGAGGGTGTGGGTCATGACTGACATGTGTTAAGAGTCTAGGTTATCATGTGTTAAAGGTTGAAGTTGTCATATGTTAAGTGTTGAGGTTGACATGTGTTAAGTGTTGAAGTTGTGATGTGTGGGTTTAAGTTGTTGTGTGTTAAGAGTTGTAGGGCCTACCATGGGATATATGTTGAATCTACTGTCTCCATTGAATTTAGAATTTAATTTAAGGCCATAAGTCAAAGAATGAGTCACATCCGTAGACAAGGTAGACCTCACCATAAAAAATAATTGGAAGTAAATAATCACCGTTATCAATTATTATGGGTTATAGAGAGCCCGTATCTAGCTAGAATTTTTATCTTCCCGTTGAAATGGTAGGTTTTAAAGAAAATGTATGGGTTATATGTACTTTCAAGTGGGTCCAATCGTCACATTATGTCACATCATATATTGAAATAAGGGCTTAAAAGGTTTCCGCACACACTTATTAGTAGATCTCGTAAAGGCAAGGATATTTTGGCTTTTGAAAAAAAATAAAAATTAGAGGCCAATTTTTTGAAACAGCCATGCGTTAGAGGCCATTTTAATTAAAAACCTCCGGATTCAAGTTTTACTTGCTGCGCAAGACTTGCTACAGACGTTTCTCACAGGCGTGCGAACGGAAGAGCCGAGCATGAGAGCGGATTGCCTGTTGCCCCCGGCACGGATATAGTCGCCGGCCCGGGACTGTGGGGCCTACAGTGATGTTCGTGACAAATCCACTCAGTCCTTCCATTTTAAAAGACCACACAGTATTCTAAAAATCAGGCATATCAAAAACTGATGTGGGCCATACTACATGAAACACTGGGGAATTGAATGCCGGGGGTGATAGAAGTTTTGTATCAGGATGATATTCTTTTGCAGAGTTTATCTGAGTGTTAGTAACCCTATGAACGGTTTGGATGGCATATAAACATCATGGTCAGTTCTAGAAAAGCTTCAACGATGGACGTTTTTGTTCCCACTGTTTTGTTGTGTGTTGCACCTGAGTTTTGATCTGTATCGACTCAACGATTCTACCTTATTATGGCTTTCAAAACAGATGGACGGAGTGGATTTGTGATGGACATCTCTGTGGACCCACACAGCCCCGGGCGCAGGTTTATCTATGTGCCGGGGTGACCGGCAATCTGCTTCCCTCGAGTACACAGTGCATGTCCCGGTGCTTGAACGTGGAAACCCACACGCGGTTCGGAACGCTGCGTGTTTCGCACGCAAGCACACGTTCCTTTTTTAACCCGGATCCACCGAGGTGGGTGTGATGTATGTGCTGTAAATCCACACCGCTCACAGTGATCTCAAAAATGAAGATGCCCAAATCTTAGGTAGGCTACACCAGAGGACGCACTTGTGATTGAATATCTACCATTAAAAACTTTAAAGAGTTCACCGGAATGTTTATTTGCATCCAACCTGTTGACGAGGTCACAAACACTTGTACGAAGAGACCATACAAATATCATCTTGATCTAAAACGTTTATGGCACCCAATAAGTTTTTAATAGTCTACTGTTACTGTTCCCTGTACTCGGATCCAACTGAGATTTAGACTGCTGCATTTTTCTGTTCATTTCCTAAAATGAGTTTTCAATAGAGATGGGCGGCGTGGATGTAATCACATAGGCCCCACAGTCAGGGTCCCACGGACCTGCACCTCGGTGGATCCGGGGATCCACTGAAAGCCGCGCCTGTGTCTTTATGGCGTGTTGGAGATCAGACCGTTCCATCATGCGAGACACACCGATTAGATATTCCAGCTAAAAAATAAGGCCGTTCTGATCCTGAGTGGATCACAGGCTTCATCCACCGAGGTCACTGGATCCGTGAATGTGGGGGCTACCTCGATGTACGTGCCTTACATCCACATATCCAAATATCAGGTGGACCACACTAGAGAAAACGGTGGCGATCAAACACACACCATTAAAAACTTCCTGGAGGCCACCACAATGTTTATTTTCCATCCCACCTGTTGATAAGGTCAGAAAGACGCAGATGAAGGACCAAACAAATATAAGCTTAAATATTGTAACCCATAAGAAGTTTTTAATGGTCAATCACCACGGTTTCTCATGGTATGGTCCACCTTAAATTTGGATCTATTTTAATTTTTTTGGGATCATACCCTAAATTGATCTTTAAAAGCGGATGGACGGTGTAGATGTAAGTAACATAGATGAGGATTGGCCCCACAATCAGGGATCCACGGAAGCCGGCAAGCCGCATCCCTCGGGTCTAGCCCCGTGTGCCACATTGGCACGTGCACCTTCGTTTGTAGATGGGGCAGCGCTTTGCAGACGCTCTGGCTCCTTTTCAACCTTCTCCTATAAATAGAGAGAGACCGCAGCGAAGGGTAAGCAAGCTAGGGTTTTTTCTCTCTATCTACATCCAGGCGTTTTCCAGGTACGTTTCTCTATCTCATCATCTGTACGTCTCTACCCTTGATTTTCCTATGGATCTCTACATGTTTTGATATTTATTTCTCCGTAGTCAGATCCGTTTTTCTCGATTTTCTATAAATTCTTGTTATCTGGTAGTTCGTGGATTAGAAACAGCTGAAATCGGTGGAAGATCCCCTAAAAATAAACCTTCTCTATCCGAATCTTTGAATATTTGAATTTTGGGGCTTTTTATACATTTTTGTGCTTTTTCCTTGATGTTTTCTTTTCTCCGTGTAGGTGTCGTTGTAGTTCTTCAGCTGAAGGATTGATTGAATTCATTCTGTAGCAATCAGGTTTGTAGATGCCGATTTGGTTGCGAGCATAGTCTGGATTCATAGATTTTTCACGTGATTTCCTTGTACTTTTAAGTTGATGCTTGGATTTTGTAATTTTGGATAGAATATCGGTGTGCCCTAATTATAGGTTTATATTTTTGGCAATATTTAGCGGGCTGAAAATTGAAGAAATCTCCATTCCGTAGTGTTGATTTCGGGAGGGAATTCATTTTCCTGGCTTTGAATTCTACTAAGATTTAGGAATTTGAAACATAAAAGGAAAAGCTGGATATGGAATCATAGAGAATGGTTTTGTGAATGGGATTACTTGTGGAGTTCTACGAAGTGCTGACTATGTCTCAAACATACATGTTGCATGTGTGATTTTAATTTTATTTGATTGACCATCTTGTGCATGGTTCTTAGCCCATTTGAATTAATGCAACTAGATCAAAGAGGAAACTAATTGCAATGAAGTTCAACATACTAGATTGAAAGTTCAAATCACGCAAAGAAAGATCATTCAACTCTCTCTCATTCCATGGAGCATATTTGTAATGAGTGTTTATTAGGTTTCCTACTTGAGAAAATCTCAAGCATAATTTAGGAACTTGAAATAAAATTCCTTGCTTTCCAAGATTTCTAAAATAAGAAAATCATTAAACATGAAAATCTGATAATTACTTATTTGTTAGCATATAAATGTTTTTCTTATTAAAGAGATATGAAAGAAAGGAAATTAAAAACAAGCCAAAAAAGGAAATTGGGCATTTTGAAAAAACAATGCAGAAATTTTCAGATTCTTCCAACTGAAGTTAACGTCGAAATAGAAAACACGAAGACTCCATTGAGGAAGCATGGAGTTCTGCTTATCTGAGGTGGAGTACAGTCCAGCCCCATCAAGAAATTTGAAGAAATTGGAACCAAGAGGAGGTCAATGAATCCTCCCTCTAGAAGCCTGCTAAGCTGACCTAAGACAGGATGGATCAGGTTGCGTGGCTGGCATCTTAAAGCAAAAGAGTATTTCGTCTATATACCATGGTTCTAAATGTCGTTACCGGTTGGTGTATCAGCTTGGCAGAAAAATGATACGATATGACGTCATGTATTGATATTGGGGCTGTCGTGTAATGATATTGGTCACTAAATGGGCCCTAATTGAATGCAAATCAAGCATGATTTGGTGAACTGGGACCCATTACATTGAAATATAACAAAAAGCAGATGAAAATATAAGAAAGAAAGTGATGGTTTACCCTTCTTTCCGGTTTTTCCCACAATGACTAGCTTTGTTAGGATTTGTTGAATCCCATTCAAATAATTTGTTTTGATACCAAAATAGATAGCCTAAAATGAATTTTTAAGCTTCATCTATGGTTTAAATATAAAAAAGAAGAAGAGGAGACATGAGTGGAATTTTGAAAAAATCAAAATCAAAATCAAAATTGGGCTTTTACGGGCGTACAAGCCGATACACCTATAAAAGCCCAACTTGGTGAACTAGGGCCCATTACACTGAAATACAACAAAAAGAAGATGAAAATATAAAAAAGAAAGTGATTGTTTACCTTTCTTTCCGATTTTTCCCACAATGATCCACTTCACTTCGATTTGTTGAATCTCATTCAAATCATTTGTTTTGATCTCAAAATAGGTTTCGATCTAGCTTAAATGAGTATTTAAGTTTCTTCCATAGTTTAAGTGGAAACAAGAAGAGAGTGAAATTTTGAAAAAAAATAATAATGATTCAAAATTGGGCTTTAATGGGCGTATCGGTCCCGTATCGATGCCGATATGGGCCGATGTGGGTCAGTTTTTTCGTATCGGGCCGATACGATCCCATATCGCGTATCATCTCATGACGTTACGGATACAATCGGCTGCTATATATTATTATATAACTGTAATGAAGTTATTAATGGTTGGACAAACCAAGAATAACTCATGTGCAAAATTATGGAAGATCTCACAATTCCATCAAATTGAGCATGACTGTTTGTGTGATTGCATCTTACTATATCAGGATATCTATTGAACCTAATTATTACAATTACTTAAGATACCCTTTACAAAAAAAATATAATCTTGGAGGGTTTCTATTACAATTACTTAAAGATACCCTCTTTTATCTTGTAGGGTTTCTTTCTTTGTTTGAAGATAACTGGGAAAAAATAATTAGCAGACCTGTTCTGCCCAAAATGAGAATTGGCTTAGCAAGAAAGGCCCTAAACGGGCAGGGTAAATGGTCCCTTTCTTTGTTAGCCGTCTTCGGCCTCCAAACCTGACATGACTTTCCCACCTTTGTCGAAAACCTTCCTAATTCTATCTATTCCCCGCAATCAAAGTGAAGACTTCTACTCAAAGATAGCAGAACGAGCAAGAAAGTTGACCCTTCATAACCATGGAATCGACTCTACAATCATATTTCATTTCAGGAAAAAAAAAACGATGATGAGAAATCACGATTCCCTAACCCAACCTCAATATACAAAGCTGGCATTCAATGATTGAAAGGCTCTAACAAAACCCCTCAAAACAGAGAAAGTACATATAAAAATAAGGACTTGGAAGCTCCCTTTGAATAGAACCATAGTAATTTAAATGGTAGTGACTCAAAATTTTTACTAAAAGTTCTTAACGAGATCTGATACAGCCTGGCTACTAAAAAAATATGCTAACAATTTATTGGAATATCTTAGATTCTACTGGAGAGGAGATTAACTTGCAACACTCCGTGAGGTGGATGAAACTGCTAATTCTGTCTGCGAGGGGAATAAAACTGCTGATTTGGTCCAAGTTGCATCACGAGTGGACTTGAATGGGTGGATACCACATTTAGTTTGTGTAAAAATATTTAGCCGGACCTGCTCTGTAATTATCTAAGTCTCACTCTTATGTCTGTATGTCAAAATCTTTGTCTAGAAAAGAATTTCATGGATGGAAGTTATGGTAAGACTTTTGGAGAGACCATGGAGGATGTTTAGTGGATGAAGAAGCAGAGACGCCTCTGGATATGTGGTTGTTACTAACAAATGAAATTCACAGGAGAACTGTTCAGCTATGCAACTATTCCAGGAAAAAAAAGTTAAGAATGGCTATGCTATATGTGGCAGTGCGCTACGCAACTTAGACTAAAAGAGTGAGTTGATGTTGCAGAGATGAGGATGTTGAGATGGATGTGCACTATGAAGGTTGTAAGTTGGAATTGGGTAATTCAAATAAACTTGGGAATTGGGATTATTCTCAATTGTATGTGAAATAATGGAGCTCATCATTATGGTTCACCGGTGTGCTAAGAAACCAGAGACGACCCTGGAAAGGAGGGAACTTTGAATTAGGCTGGGCCTAAGGGAGTACAAGAGAAGACCTGAGAGGACTCGGATGCAAGCCATGAGAAGGGACGCAAAGGCCTTTTCACTAACATTAGATAAGGCATTAGAAGGGAATTTTGATGAAACAAGATTCATAAACCTGGATCCGAAATAACCAGGACATGGTGACTATGGAGATAACAGTACTGATGATGCAGACGTGGATGACAACAGGGAAAAGTTGGGTTGAGCATCCTTTTATCCTAACATGAGTTTGCTTATATATCTAAATTATTTTTTAAAAATATTTTTAAGTTCCTTTTCTCTAGGGCTATCAATGGGTTGGGCTGGCCTGACTTGGCTCGGGCTTGGGCTAGACTATCTGGCCCAATGACTGGGTTCGGGCCTAAAATTCAAGTCTGTTTTACAAGTGGGCTGGGCCTGGACTTGGCCATCCAAGAACCCATCAGCCCGGCCCGGCTTGTTAATATTTTAAAAAAGTTAAATTTCAAAAAAATTTCCTCTCATCCCATAAAAATTTCCCCCTCTTCCTAAAATCCCCCCCCCCCCCCCCCCCCCCCCCCCCCCCCCGCCCAGTCCATGAAAATCCTAATAAAATGGTGTTTCATCCCAAAAAATATTAATCATAATCTTAGCAAGAGCATTTCTTCTCTCTGTGTGTGTGTGTGTGAGAGAGAGAGAGAGAGAGAGAGAGAGAGGAGCTGAGTTATGCAACAACTCCATATACGTTCCATAACCTCTTTTGTATTTCTTCTCTCTCTGTTCTTCTATGTTCTTCTCTCTCTCTCTCCGTTTTCTTGTGTTATTCTATCTATGTGCTTCTTTCTCTCTTTTCATTTTAAATTATGGATTATTAGTGATTATAGTGTAATTTTTTACTCTCTTTTTTTGGTGAAGGTATTGTGTGGCTCTTGTTACAAATACAATGGTTTAGCTTCCTTTTTCTTTTTCTTTTTTTCATTTCGAATTATGGGATTATTAGTGACAAATGACAATAGTTTAGTTTTTAGGATTATTTTTTTCTCACTGCACCAATTGAATCTTTCATGGGCTCAGGCTGGACTGTTCTGGCCCATCATGGGTCCAGGCCGGGTTTGGGCTTAAGTAGAATAATGCGACCTGGTCTTGGACAAAGCTTGGTTCAGCCCTATCCAGGCCCGTTGACACCCCTACTTTTCTCCCTCGCACGTTCTCCAAATTTGCTACATCTGTTTTCCAAAGTGGTACTTAGGGACTATCACTTTTGTGATGAGCATCATTCAACCTGGCCTTAGTTTAATTGATTTGGTTGAACAGACTTGATTTTTCGGTCACATTATTTCAAATAAATATTTGGAGTCTTTATATGTTTGATATATGTATATGGTTGAAAGCTTTATTCTCATGTTTGTGCCTTCTTTTTGTTATTTGCATTTGGATGGTATGTTTAGGTGGAGAACAATACTATTCTAATTATTTTTCTTTGTTTTTATATTCATGTGTTTGGAGTTCGTAATGCCTCAGCAAGTAACTCTTTGGTGACTGAGAGATTTAATGATGTTGGTTTTTAAATCTGTAATTGCTGCAGGGAAAACAAACATGCCTCGTTATGATGATCGCTATGGGAGTACTCGCCTCTATGTTGGCCGATTGTCATCTCGCACTCGTACGCGTGACCTGGAAGACCTTTTCAGCAGATATGGAAGGTAAAAAGATATAACCATTCATAGGTTAAGCTAATTGGTTTAGTTGGTTTATGTGAACTGCATGCATGGTACAGTGATTCTTCATGACATTCTTGTTTTATCATCAATCATATGTAATCTTCTCAATGTAGATGCTAAAGTCCTCAATTGTCTCATTGTCTCATTGTTCAGGTTCTTCTTGTTCCTTGTCAACACCCACTCCTTTGTCTTTTTCTATTCCTAGTCATTTCATTCTTTTAAGATGATTTTTAGCACTATTAGGTTCTTTGCAATCTCTTGCTCACTTTCCAGTGTATATTTTTGGGAACTCGTAGAGTTAATATATATGCTGTTTATAACCTTGCATCCATTTTCGTTGGCTTAACATGAGTTTATGTCGGTTGAACTCGGCCTTTCAGCTACTTGCTTGGAACCTATTACCTCCTTTGCACTGGATTGTCCTGTGTTCTTCTGATGATGTTTATTCATTGGATTAGCAGTCTGTCCGTGTGGGTGGTGGAACACCTTAAAAAAATCAGCGTGGGTGTTGGGCTGTCTCCCATTGAGGCTTCCGAGTCATTTAGGCCTCCGCCAAGCTGGTTTGTGCTTGGGTTTATATTCTCTATTCTTTATGTTATCTGTGTGAGAAGGTTGCACCCCCAGGTGTCGTGTGTTTTAACTTGAATGATCTTGTTGAAGGTTTCTGGGCTTTTGCCTAACCTGGAGGTCTATGGTGAGAGGCTGCCCTTTGGTGGAATTGGTGGCTATTCTTGCAAAGTTTATAGGAGACTTTGGCGATTCTTTCTGTAATGTTATTGCGTGTTTTTATGGAAATGGCAACAATCACAAAGTGGTGTTTAGTTCTTCTGAGGGGCGAAGTGTCAAACCCTTCGGCACATAAAGTCATGATGGCCTTACTGTTTCTGGCAACGGTTTACGCAGAGTTCGAGATGTGGATTTGAAGCACGACTTCGCCTTTATTGTATGTATATCCATACTCTCTTACTTTGTTTCTTTGTGTGCTTTAATGTGTAGTTGTTATCTAATTTCCTCATCAGGAGTGTTTGTGAATCATGTTGTTCAAATATGAGCCTCTCTTGTGTGGTTCTCTTGTCATTGCAAACTATCTACAGGAATTTAGTGATCCTCGAGATGCAGACGATGCAAGATACAGCTTAAATGGTCGAGAATTTGATGGGAGCCGTATCATTGTGGAATTTGCAAAGGGGGTGAGCTTCATATTCTTTGTATTTTACTTATCTACAGCTTGTTGTCTGTCAATATTCCCATGGTAGTTATTTGGGTTGGGAAATGATTGGGACATTGCATGTATAATTGGAGCTCCATGAAAAAGAATCAGTACATAAATCTTACCTTATGCAGCAGTTGTAGAGCTAAAGACTGACATGTTTTTGGGAAAGGACTGATCTTGATGTTTGCAGCGAACAGTCAATTCAGAACTCTGACGTCCAAAGAAGTTGCTCTCAGTCCCAAAACATTTTCACATTTCTGCAGTAATTTAGTTCGCTGCTTTGTTTTTGTAATCTTAAGTTCTAAACTCTCATTCCATATTTGTATTCTATGAAAGACAACAACTGCATCTCAATCACTTGACGAAATTGTACAAAATGTACTTGACGAAGAACATATGGGCAGTTTGAGTTGGTTTTCTCATTTTAAATTCACTCATTCTTACTTCCATTCATTGATGTCGAAGTTGTAAGCTTGTAGAGTAATTGCGGTCAAATAGTGAAGCAATGTCAGTGCCTTTGATCATTTATGCAGTAATGTATCCATGGTCATGTGTTGTACTTTGCCCTAAAAATATCTTTTCTGGACTAATGGCATTATGATTCTGCATGGATTGATTGAGTTGTGCACCATCCACCAGAGATTCTAATAGTTGAAAAAGAGAATACATTTTGATGACTTGAACTTAGATTTAGTATCCTTGCAGTGGTAGGCTTTTCAGTTTGCATTCTTACTTATTTGTGGCTTTACCATGTATATGCACCCCAATAATATCTCTTTGACTGTGAGTTCAGGGACCACGTGGCTCAGGAGGAGGTTCTCGAGAATATCTGGGTAGAGGTCCACCTCCTGGATCTGGTCGTTGCTTTAATTGTGGCTTGGATGGGCATTGGGCTCGAGATTGCAAAGCAGGCGACTGGAAGAACAAGTGTTATCGCTGTGGAGAAAGAGGCCACATAGAAAGAAACTGCCAAAACAGTCCAAAGAATCTGAAGTATTTGCTATTACCCTTAAATTCTTTTTCTATGTTCTTCTATAATTATTTTGGATACATGGTCTCAGTGGTCTCTTTTTATTTAATATGGAATGGCTGTGTAGCAGACGTGGGCGTAGTTACTCACGATCGCCATCGAGATCACCATCTCCTCGCCGTGGCAGAAGCCGAAGCCGCAGTTACAGCCGAAGCCGCAGTTACAGGTTGGCTAACCTTTATCTATTTTTGTAGAAGAACAGTGGGATTATTGTAGCCCAACTAATAACAATTTTCAGCTCATACCACTTCGCTACATGGTTTCAAATGCTGGCATTGATTGCTTTTAGTTAATCAGATCATGAACTGCCCATGAGGAGTGAAGGACTAGGTTGAGTTGTTGAGATCTGGTGCTCTGTTAAATCAGAGTGAATCAGTGTCTTATTGGGATCCCTTTTGAAGGATGGAAAATCGATGGAGTTTCCTGTATGGCTTACCTTTATTTCCCTTTTTAGATGGTTCTAGTTGTTTCTTTTATTGCCAAGTAATGCTCAAACAACCTGCCTAACCTGACACAGATTATTCCTACAAATCTACCCCTAATCATTTCCAGTAATCCTTGCTACCTGCCCATAATCCAGCCCCTTCCCAGAAGGAATTTTAGCCAGCAACCTAACCCACTGTCTCTGCTCTGCCCCGTAGATCTGTTCTCTAACAGCCAAAATTCAGTTCATAAGCTTACTTCGACATTGCCCAATATGTAAGCCAAACATTCGTCCATAAGCTCAAGCAAGTCACCTTTTGGACTCTTGACCTAAATGTTTTGGCCATGCCTCTCCCTATTCCCATCTCTAATCTATAAAACAACTCTCACCTTGTCTGTAGAACTGTCATTCTGCAGCAGCAGGGTTTGAACCAGCTCATTCTTCATTAAGGAGAATGTCTTCTAGTGGCAGATATCCATGTACCTTGTGTGACTATGCCTGGTGGATGCCTGCACCTACTCCAACCAACCTTACCCACTGTTTGACCCCTAACTGGGTTACCCTGACAATAACCTTTGCTCCTCTTATTGTTCCAGGCATTACCCTTTTGTCCTATGATGGAGAGCCATACTGATGCTGTAAAAAAGTATTTAGGTGTTGCACTATGTATTGCACCCAAATTGGGGAATTTCAGGAAATTGTTGGAACTTTTCAAAACTTCAGGAGATGTTTGAAGGCACATGAGCACACTACTTTTCCACTGTTTAGGGAACAAAACATTGCGTTGTGAGATGAACATTATGCTCCAAAATCCCTCTCGCTTCACAGTTTCTCCACCATATCTATGTTTTGATGGAAGTATGCAGGCTGGTCGGCTTTCGGGTGGCTAGCTGGGAGAAAACAAGATTCTGATGCTAAACAACCTAGGGAACAGGAATATAATTATTCCCAATCAATTTTCTTTGTATCTCTAGGACGAAATAAATGTGGGGCATCTCTTCTTACACTCCCCCCTTTCTAGAAAAGTGTGGTAAAGTTCTTTGCCCTGTTGGAAGTCAACTGGGTCATGCACCATCAGAAGAAAGAGAATTACAATATGGTGTTTGGTTCTATTGTCCATTCTATGGTTGGTTTGGTTAGAATCAATCAGTTGGACCTTCAATGACAAGGTTCATCTTCTAACCAAGTTTTTCACATGGCTAAGTGGTTGGTGGTGGAATGGGCTATAGATAATGTTTTTTAGATGTGCCATTTGGAGGCTTTTCAGGGCAGCTGGGGGAATCTTCCTTTCTACATTAATGGGATGATCCCTCATCATCCTCTTTGTATCTTTTTTTTTTTTTTTTTTGGTTGCCTCTTAGTAAAATTTCAGTTATCCTTCCGAAGAATAAAAAAGAAAGAAACACACACAGACACACACAGAGTTCTAGTGGAGTTGTTTTCAGTGAATGGAGTCATAAGAAAGAATAAACAAAACATAAATGAAGCTAAAATGCAGAAGAAAAAGGCACAAGCTATGCCTACCCACCCCATCTGTAGACAGATGAGTGGCGACCGTGTTGGCAGGTCAGGAAACATGGGAAGTGAAGCATGGGAGGGATGGGCATAAATCATACATAGCAATCTCATATAATATGGAATAAAAAACAGAGCAGCCTTTCACTGCACCATATATCCTCTCAGAATCTGTCCATGTTGCCCTGCCAAGTTTGTATTCAATGGATGTATAAAACATGCAGAAAAACATCATTGGAGCATTTTTGACTTATAGTGTACTCAGAAGACAGCATTGGAGTATTTCTCCTTTTTAATTCCCTGTATTATTTTCAGCTAGATTTTCTTCACATTATCATTAGAAAAACCTCAAAAATTGAAAAAACTCTCA
Source organism: Magnolia kwangsiensis (assembly GCA_037074715.1). Classification (NCBI taxonomy): domain Eukaryota; kingdom Viridiplantae; phylum Streptophyta; class Magnoliopsida; order Magnoliales; family Magnoliaceae; genus Magnolia; species Magnolia kwangsiensis. Next base: position 102,304,194 of record CM073578.1, on the reverse strand, counting down.
AGAAATTCTTGAACCTAGAAGGAATTAACGTAAATGGTATTTATGAGCTTATCAAAAATAAAAAAATAAAATAAAAGAAAAAAAGAGGACATGTATGAGGATTTAATTTAAATGACATGTAACAATGTAAAAGCAGGTGGTGAACTATAACCGTTATGTTCTTTGTTATGCTGGTGATGTTTCACAGAAGTTCCATTTGAACATACAACAGTGGAAGTAAAATGAAACAGGTTGCCAACTTGGAAGGGATACAAGGATGGCATCAAAATATTATCATTTTGAAGATTTGTTTTGTTTTGCATCTGTTATGTCATATGTGAAGTATACGACTCTTCTTAATTCAATAGCAACTTCATCTGCTTTTGTCAACAGCCGGTCCAGGTCCCCTCCAAGAAGAGAACGCAGCCTCGAGCGTGAGGAGAGGAGATCAAGGAGCCCTCGATACAGCAGGAGCCCAAAGTCAAAGAAGAGCCCTCCTCCCCCATCCAAAGGCAGGAAGCGCAGCCCTACACCTGATGATGGCAGCCCACGGCAGAGAGTGAGCCCTCCACCAAGGGAACGTAAGCAGGCCACTGAGCGCAATGGTTCAGACTACAGCGGCAGCCCTAGGGACAACAGCAGGAGCCCCAGTCCTGAGAGGGAGAGTCCTGTAGGCAGGAGGTACCGAAGCCCTGAGGCTAATGGCCGCAGCCCTAGCCCCAGGGATGACAGGAGCCCCGCTGATGATGATGATAACCATGGTTCTGCTAGAGGCAGTGAGTCTCCTGGCAGTGCTCAAAATTGAGGCGTGTCAGGTTCCTTAAAAAACTTGGTAAACTTATTTCGCTTCCGTGAACACAAATGTTATACTTGTGAAACTTTTGGATATTGTGGCTTTTGCTGGGTCTGTCTTTATGTGGCCTTTGTTCTCTGCAAGATGGTGCTTACTGTGAATTTTAAGCTTATTAAGATCCCCCTCCCTTTTTTCTGATAACTGCTAGTGTTATGAGACTGCAATTGCATTTTACCTTTCATTGTTCACAACATCACATGTACTGCCTGCATTGATACCACAGCATCCCTTGGGAATGCTCAGGGGTGCAAAAACTTGGCCATTTGGGTTCAGGTTGAACCCCGACTCCAACCCGACATTAAGAGGACCTAACCTGCAACCTGAGCCCAACCAAACATCAAGAAGCCTCAACCTGCAATCCAATCTGACCTGAAGTTCCAACAAAGGGTGCCCAACTTGAAAATCCTCTATACTTGATCCAACCTGACCCCAAGTACATGTGATTATTCCCAACCCCAACCTAACCCAACTGAATTTGCTCAGCCTGGACCCAACCTGAATTGAAATTGGGTTGGTGTTTTCCAATCTGAATCTGATATGAATACCTTGACAACCTGACCTAAGTTGATTGGGTTTGGGTTGACCTGAAACCAAGTTACCCTACTGCTTTGAAGTTTTTAGTTTTTTATTTTCGCAGGCACTCACACCCCACACACCCATGCACTCACACTACAATGGGTACTCGAATCCATTACCTTGTGGTGAAACTCTTGAGAGTCTACCACTGAGGCACGAGTAAGGACCCTGCTTTGCAGTTTGAGTTGCTTCTTTCTCATTCAAATTCACCCGTCCATGCTGCCCTATGTCATGCTCAGTCCCAATTGAAATTCAGCATGGCAAACTCTTATAGTAAGTCTTTTATCTGTTTTGATCCTGCGGTGTCCATGGCCAGAAAATTCTAATCAAATAATTTTAGCTATGTATTTTGACCAACAGTGGTACAGCAGAATCTCAGAGCCTAAATTCCATTTATTTGTTCTTTGATTGGTAGCTTGAAGTCCATTTGTCTGATGGAGGATTATTTAATCTGAAGTGTTTTTCAACACCTCAAAGTGGGGCCCAACCATCCAATGATCCACATCTGTTGTGGGGCCTCCTATTCAATACACTGACAGGCCACCCTGAATCCATCTCATGTAATCTGTAGAATTGTCAAGGCAGAGATATTTGGGTACAATGGGATGCTTTTTAGTTTTTGTGGGGAATTAATCCCCAAACAGCACAGTCATTTTTCACATCCCTAGGCACAAAGCAGACAGGTTACCTGAAGGGGATTTCCCAATTCTAGTATATGGCCAATATTATCTAAATTGATTTTTATTTGACCTTAGCTTCTTTAGCCCTGCAATTGCATTCTAGTTCCCAAGCTGCATTAGCTTCTCTCTGGCCTTAATACCAACTGCATTCTCTGAGTTTTAAGGTACTTTCTGTTTCCTGAAACCAAAATAAACTTGGGAGGTGGCTGTTTGGGTGATGTTACGCTACTGATCTGAAACCAAATCAGTGGCATATATTCGTCACAATCCTCAGCAGGATGTAGAAAGCTACTGCTCTTGTTTTGGATTGAGTGCATGTGCTGGCCGTGCAGATGGCACCTTGGAGTATCCATGCATGAGAAGGTTTCAGATTTACAGCACAATAAAACAGGGCTTGTTGCCATGTGACTGCATATTGTTGTAGGGTTGATGAATTCAGAGCATTGATCTGGTGGGTTTCTTTCTACGTGTGGCCTGCAGTGCAAAAACCTGGAATTGATGCTTTATGGCAGGGCATGGCACAGGTGAATTAACCATATTTAGGAAGATTCTAGTCCCGAGGGACACGAAGGTATCATTCCTCTGCTGTTGTTGTGTTTTTTTGTTTTTTGCTGTTTTTATGCCCTCGATTGAGTGGAATGGTAGAATTACTGTAGCCAATCCCAACTACTAATGGTGGTGGTGGTGGTGGTGATGATGATGATGATGATGATGATGGCAGCCTTAGGGGCAGGGTTCAAAAGTCATGGTCAATTCTCCGTGGGACATATCTCTACCAGCCACCTGAACATTGGTCTGTCACTGCTCAAGTGCTTCGTTTGCAGATCCTTTTCAGTGTCACCGCCAATATGGGATTTGTTTTGGGCCTTTACCATGCAGCCGTATTGGAGTTGAAATAATGTATAAAAATGAGATCTAACTAGAGCGTGCCAGGCAGGTGCAATCCGAGCTTCGCATCAGGTGGGTCCCACTGGATGTCCCAGGGAGAAGAAATACATCTGATCCACTCAGCCAGGACCACCATGTTAGAGACATGAATGAGAGAAAACTATAGCTAAGTTATTTTCAGCTGTACAATTTTTTTTAAAATTGTGGCCCACCTTACTAGTAGACCTACCTGATTTTTGGGCCGAAAATTGACATAGTGATCCTAATCATCCAATCAAGACTCCGTGAAATAGTCAATCCGTATTACACTATCGATATTATTTCTATATAAAGAGGGATTTTGGGCATTTTGCTTTCCAATTATGCCCTTTAAGTGTATTCTTATTAAAGCAGGGTTATAAATGTAAAGTCCTAATTTCCTAATGCTTAGGGCAGAACAGGTTTAATCTATAATGTGGCGTATGGGGCCCACAGCCATTAATGTAGATCCTACATCCAATCCATCCATAAGGTGCACCCTCTCAAGTTCATAAGGTGTGCCCTCTTAAGGTTACCCCCATACAATCAAAATGTCTAAAGTATGTTAAATGCATATGAAATCCATAATTTAGAGCTGTACAAGAACTAAGTTTGCTCAGTTAACTAGCTAGATTTGATTTGAAAAAGCTCGATTCGACTTGGTTCGAAACTAAGTTTGAGTCAGCCCAAGCTCGGCTCGACTCAACTCAGATCGGTACATAACTCGAACTCGGCTCGAATTGGTTTGAATTGGCTCGGCTCGGTACATTTGATATAAATTCCACCTTTAAAAAAACTCTACCCCTCTTACATACTCAGCCGCCCAAACAAACTCTGTCGCCTCCCGCCTCTCTCTCTCTATCTCTCTCTCTCTCTCTCTCTCTCTCTCTCTCTCTCTCTCTCTTCGCCCGAGCGGCTGAGCCACTCGCCCTGTCATCTAACCTTCCTGTGTTCATCAATCTTTACTCACCCCTGCCTTGTCAGTCTGGCTGTCCTTTGTTGCTGTCTTTTCTCTTCTTGCCCTTACCCTTCTCATCTATCATTGCCCTACCCATCTGTCTAGTAAACAATCAAACCCTATGATCATATCCCTCCCTTTTGTTGTGATTTTTAGGCGTTCAGCCGTTCCAGCCCGAACGCTGTCCATGGCTGACTACCCGATTAATAAATATATATTTATATATTATAAAAAATATATATTATATACATGTAAATCAAACTCGGCTAACCGATGGCCGCCACCGTCCATGGCTGGCAGCCTAATTGCCAGTCATCAGTCGGTGCATTGTTAATATATATATATATATATATATATATATATATATATATATATATATATATATATATATATATATATATATATATATATATAACCTTAAAACCTCTATAAAGATGGATGTATGGGAGGGATGGATGGATTAATGATTGGTTGGATGGATGGATGGATGAGAGGGGATGAATGATTGGTTAGTTGGATGAATCATGGATGTGAGGGATAATTGGATAGATGAATGGATGATACATATTGTATAATATAAATTATATAATAAATATATTATTATTATTATTATATATTAATATTACTTGATAAGTGATTCACATATGTTAATGTTATAATTTAGATTGTAAATGACTTAATATTATTGTTAGTTATTATTCATCAATTATGTAATTTTAAATGTTACATTATTAAATTAATGTAAATGTTAATGTTTTTTTTTTTTAATGGTTAATGCCAATATTATATTGTTAATATTAATATTAAATTAATGTTATTGATATTCTTAATTTCTTATTTTTCAATTAGTTACATTAATTTTTTAAAATATTTTATTGTTGTAGTATAAGATAATCAGTTGTCTATTCAATGATTTTTATGTTACTAAACATAGATTCAATGTGTTTTTTGAGGCATAAAAATTCTCAAATTGTCACTTTTTGGATAGTTCAATATTGGATAAAAAGGAATTTTTTCATTAATTCTAATTTAAATGCATATGTTTGTTTCGGTTTGTCTCTCTTCTCTCTTGATATATTTCTTGCATTTGTTTCTATCATCAAATATTCACACCGTAGGGGAATCAAATACAAGATTAATATATCTAGACAGATAAGATGAGATGCTACCAAATTTTGGGGTGATTTAAATTGAAAAATGAAAGCATTACAATATATTTAATATTGAATGGATGACTGATTTAGACACTTTGTAATTTTTAAAAAATTTAAAGGATATTTAAATAGACACTACTTGTGTTGATAAGTGCTTAAAAGTTAATTTTCTATCTTTATATTTATATATGGCTAGTGAGGAAGTCCCAACTACCTCTAATGCCGGTGCGTCGGCCGCATCTCATCTTATTATTGAGGGAGGAATCTTTAGTTGCAACTGCAACTAAAGGAACGAAAATGTCAGCTATATTAGATGAGTTTAAAGAAGTTCTAGTCAATGATGTGTTAAAGTTTAGGTGTATGCATTACAAATCACTATACAACAAAAATCCTGGTGGGGTCAACTACTCATTCAAATAAACATAGATAAAGTTGTTCAAAGAAATCAAAAAATTTCAATTTCAGGTTAACAGTTGCTTTCATTTAGAAAGTCAGAAAGGAATGAGCTTCAAGGTAAACTTTTCACTCATAAGTTTAAAAAAGAGAAGCTGAAAGAGTGGTATGCAAGACTTGTGATAGTTGATTAAAAACTATTTAGAATGATAGATGGTGAAATTTTCACGAGATACAGTAAATTTCTTAATCATCAGGTTGAGAAGGCCTCCCGTGCTCATGTAAAGAGAGAGTGCATGAAAAAGCACACAAATGAGAAAACAAAACTGAAAGTGGTTTTTGCACCAGTCTCAAGAATAAGTTTGACTTATAATTTATGGACAGTGTCTAATTAAAGAAATGGATACATTTCATTGATCGCACACTGTGTTGATTAAGATTGAAAACTTTGCAAGAAAATTTTGACCTTCTATCACCTTCCTCCTCCTTATATTAGTTTGGTTATTCAGATTACATTTATAACTGTATATGAGATTGTGTCATTGAAAATAATCTCTTAAATAACTTTAGATAATCTTTTAGCAAATAACAGTGTAATATTATTTTTATATAATCAATTCAAGGCAACTGGTAATTTTTTTTTTGAGGAAAAAATATTCTAAGTTTGGTATTGTGCCCACATATTAAATCTAATTGCATAAGAATAACTTAAAAAAATTGACCCCATTATAAAGAACATAAGAGAGTGTAAAATACATAAGGGGGTCATCTTAAAGATCGAGTATATCAAGTGATATAGTACAATGTTTGAATATGAAGACTCAAAAAATTTTGAAGTTAAGATATATGCACACATTAGAATTCGACTTTTGAAATGTTGAATTCGGCCTTGGATTTGGAACTTATATTTTTTAAATATGTGGCGTATGATAAAACATATTCTTAGTCACCAATTGAAGAAGATTAAAGAAAAGCAAAAGAAGTTCAAAAGTTTCTCAATATTTTTTTACGACTGCACGAAGATATTTTCTAGAAATAAGTATCCCACAACAAATATATTTTTCCATTTGTTTGTAAGATTAAGGAAGCCCTAAGAAAAAGTGCTAATGATGGTCCAGATTTTTTACAGCTTATGACACTTGGTATGTAAACGAAGTTCAATAAGTACTAGGATAAATGCCATTTGTTAATGGCCTTAGTGGTTATTCTTGATCATTGGTGCAAGATAAGATATGTTAAGTTCATTTTTATAAAGATTTATTCTAATCAAAGGGCAATAACCGAAACCTCCAAGGTTCATGACGCAATCGAAGAATCGTACACTATGTACACAAGCACATTAAGTGATAAATAAGTTAGAGCTCTTGCTGTTTCTACAAGCGATGAAAATATGATCGATCATGAATACATATATTTCTTAGCACAAGAAAATATAGATAATGAGACGAAAGAATTAAAGTTAGACTTGTATTTCAAAGAGCCAATCGTAAGGTGCTATGACTCAGACTTCAATGTTTTGGAGTGGTGGAAGTTGTGTCACGCCCCTAAATTCGGTCCCCGAGGTGGTCAGACCATACTCCAAATCTCACGTTGTGATTAATTTTTTAAACATTCCCAACTACAATTTTAATAAAACTATATCACAATAAATTAAACATTCATTTCATATAATGTTTAGATTCACTTTTGAGTTTTTTCACTATACTTTTTTTTCTAACACAAATAGAAAAGATCACTATGACTAGATAAATGGTTAGATTGTCGCTCCATTTTGCTATTGACTAATCTTTGAGCCTTGAAACACTGTTAATGTGGGTATAAGCATAATAGTTCGTGAGATCGTATCCAACCCAAATATGAAATTTGTATAATTATACAAAATGTACAAATAATGAAAATACTTTGTTTAAATTTTAATACATGAATTAAAGTACTGAATCTTAAAAGATGAGATGAATGTAATACTGGAATTGTAAAGATGCTTTGAATGCCAAACTTTCAATGAATTCTATAAATAATAAAAATAAATAATCATTATCTTTTACAACAACGTATGCAAGTAGATGACCAAGTTACATTAACACCCACGCACTAGTATCTCGAGGTGAGGGACCCATTTATATGTCAGTTGGTCAGACTACTACTCCAGTTGTACCTCTTGCATATGTCTATGCACACAATTGTACTCATACGTCGTATACAAAAGAGACTTCAAAGGATCTAGTGAGTTATATGGTCTTTCACTTAAGGGACACGATTGCCCTACCTGTTGGCTTTTGGGTCTTCCACCTAAGGGACACAGTCATTGTACTTACTGACTTTAGGGACTTTCATCTAAGGGACACAATCGCCCTACCTGCTTATGCCTTTTAAGGACATCTCCAGGCCAGTGCACCCGCATTCCAACATTCATTCTTAATTAAAAATAAATATGTACATGATACGAGTAACTACCATCCGTTTAAATCGAGATTATTAAATATACAAATTACTGTATGTTAGTTACAAACTACATAGTTACATCACATATTTTTCGTTATTCTTAAATTATGCATTTAAGTCATTGTAAAGTTTGATAGCTATTAACTCGATAATTATTTTAATTAGATAATTAAAATCATTAATTATAAATTTAAAATTATTTTTTTAAATATAAGTTAATAATTAATTTATCAAAATTAAAATTTTATTTAAATTTGAATTAAAATTTCTTTATGAAATTGTATATCAGTAAAGCGTAGGAACTCCTAAAAGTAACTCATGTTAAATCCTAAATTCAAATAAATTAATATATTATTTATATTTAACCATTTTAATTTAATTAATTTAGTAATATATTAATAAAACTTACTATTTTATAATAATTCTTTACTTCCTTCTAATAAATTAAGGAAAAATATATACTAAATATATTAATCAAATTCTCTCTCTACTTATTTGAAAGCCTAATAGTTGAATTGATAAAGATATTAATAAACCTTAATTCAATATCCATTATTAGTACACTTCCATTTATTAGAGTTAGGTGAGTACATATATTGAAAATCTATACTAAAAATTACTTTTCAAGATTTAAAATTTGATTGATTAAATCTCAATTTATTAAAATTAGAATAAGTAATTATCTGTTTTGTTTATTTAGAATTAATTTCAGAATTTAATTTTTTTAATCGAAATTAATTCTATAATCCCTAAAATTAATAATCAAACTCCTAAAGTTCATAATCTAATTATATTACTGTTAATCAAACTAAGTTAAACACTATTAAAGTAAATATAAGTTTAAATTAGTTAATCATACGTCACTATTTCTAAACTGAAATTTTACCTGATACATTTTTAACTAAATAAGCTATTTAAAATTATTAAGTTTGGACTTTAACTATTATTAAAGTTTACCTAATATTATAAATATAATTATAGTTAATTAGTATGAATTATTTTTATATATTATTTCTAATTAGTCTTTAAAAAATTTAAAATTTATAACTTGAGTCACTTTACAGATTTACGTTAGCAGAATTAATATAACTTAAGTAGGATTCAAAATAATTTCTAATTTAATTCTTACATATTTAAATAATTAAAATTTTGTATTAAATTCACTAATTTAGAAATTCAATTTAAAATTTTCTTTAATCTTATTTATCAAAAGTAGTTATTTTTCAACATATGTCAGCAATAAAAAAATATCAATGATAAATAATTATTTTCTGCAAATTTTCAATGGTTAGGTTGAGTTTGACCCAGCTTGAGGAATGGGTCTGCTATTAACGACCCGGACCTGATATTGGCAGGCGGATAGTGAGGTTTCTTCCACTTACCCAGTTGTGTGCTTAAATGGGGCTGCAAGCTGGTGTTGAGTGTACTAGACCCCGATGATATCTAGAGAGAAATTGTACTGATATGTCGATTCAGATGAAGACTTGCATGCTTGAGCTGCATCTTGTATATGACATTTTACTAGGCAGGCCTTACATCACATAGCCTTGGCACGGCTGATAGTATTCATATACAATACTGATATTGTGACGCCTCGTCACTGTTGCACACGTGGGTGAGCACATGTGGGCGAACGCTAATGTGGGCGGGGCCTAAGGGCCTGGGCGAGCTACCAGTGGTTGATAGGCTACTGTGCATACAGTGGGGCAGAACTTTGTCCCACATCAGAAACATTGTAGTGGTTACATGTGGACTTACTGAGTAGGAGTTGCGTACTCAACATTGGATTCATTTATTCATTCATTCACTATCCACTCGGGCTGGTGATGTGCAACTAAATCATTATGCGTACCTTCACTATGGTCATGATTTTGGTTTGGTATACAACCAACATAAGATCAAGAGTTTATCACATTGAGTCTAGCTATCCAAATTTAGATAAGTGTCTGGTTTAGATAAAAGTCCCTTGTGATGGATACCACAGCTTGTGATACCACGTACTATCATCCTGACTCTATACATTAACTCTGCCATTGCCCTTCCATCGCATGTCATATAGTAGAAAATGAAATTTGATTATCTTGTTTATGATGATTGGCTATTTTAATGATTCATGGTCGCTTGTTGAGTGACATGCATATTATTGATGTCATATTCATGATAACCTGTATAGTTATACGACATGCTTGATTGATAACCTACTCGCCTATGATAACATGATTGGTTGATAATATGCCTATGGTTGTTTTAAATGTCTTTACAAGAGCGCCCTGATAAGACGTGTTTTACTCTGGCACACAGTAGACTCATGTAACACCTCGTACATTCCAGTACTCGAGTGTTACCATTTAATTTAATTTAATTTAATATAAATACAAAAAAATAATATAACCTAAATATATATCCTATGAAATGTTATTTATATAGTTTATAAATATTTAAAGTGTCGTATTAAAATGATATATAACTATAATCCCTGTTATATGCATATACTTACAACATCATTAATATGAATTACGAACTATAGAATTTATAATACATTAAAATAAAATATACTGAAAAAAAAAATCTAATGACTTATATAAAATTTAAAACTTAGCACATAAATGACCATACAAATAAAATACAAAAAATATATATTTTAATCTTTACTTACTGATATTCATATAATTTATATATATTAACAATTTGTGGTAATATAAAGTATATATGACAAAAATAAATATAAAGGAAATAAATAATGATAATAATAATAAAAATAATAAATGAGATTAAAAACATTATAAAAAGGGTATTTAATAGCATAACCGTGTGTATTAGACATCTGATCCATAATCCAGCCCTTAAATTCTAGTTAGATAGTCCCGTAGACCCTTTGTACCATTGATGGTGAGTCTAGCTGAAATCTGACCATCGGATCAACGCGATCGACACTAAAGGACCCTAGTTTCATTCGTATGGCCCACCTAAGCCTTGGATCCACCTCACCTTTGGCCAGGCATCCTAAGATGACACATAAAGTAGAATAGACGGAGTGGATTTCACCTGGATACCACTATGGACCCCACAATGGAGTGCACGTACACCATATTCGGTGTGTACACTGCACACCATATCGCCGAAACGGTCAGACGTAGCCTGACCCGTGATTTCTCAAAAAGGGAAGAAATCCCTCTCTCCTCCGTTTCCTGCCAGCGTGTGTATCGAACGGACTATTTTCGTTTGCTTCAATCATGGCCCACCTCCACTACCCAGCTTAAGGATCCAAACCGTCCATCATCTCTTGTCACACCCCGAACCCGGGAATCGGATTCATAAGAATCCTGATTACCGAATCTGGTGCCGACAGCCTCCGTAGTACCCCATTCTCGGCTCCTAGCATTCATATGTCAGATTCTGATCTTAGGATCCTACAAGGAGGATTTTTTTTTTGTACATATAACTAATAATAAGCATAACCACAAGATTACCCAATTCACAAAGGCAACATCATCATCACATATCCACTAATATAATCGTTGAGTACAATACTGAATGGGAAATACATAAATAAAAATCAAGCTCCAGAAGATCACTGCACGCTCCAAGCTCAACACTGCTGCAACCTAACATCACCTGCACACATCTATCGTGCATAAGCTTATAGAAAGCTTAGAGGGTGGTGTAAGTGTGTGCACCAGGTAAGTGTCAAGTATTCAATACAATGCCATAATCATACGATACCGAAAAACTGATAATCCATAAACCATACAATGTCTAAATAAGCAGAAACACTAACAAGAGTAGGAATTATCAGAGTAAGAAGAAATACTGACAAGATATAAATCATACGATAACAGAGTAAGCGGAAGTATGGACAAGTCTATAAGTTAATCAATATCAGAATACACAATATAGAACAACTATGCGATAAGGAGTCATAAAGAGCCAAAAATTAAATGCCGAAGATGCAATGGAATATACAAATCCTGCTAAATCTATCTAAGCCATATAAGTGCAGAAATAGCAACCCGAAATGCCATATGCCTGCGGATGTAATGCAATATGCGATGAGAATGAAATGACCATGCTGGAGTGTGAAGTCGGGATGATAGTACGTAGTATCGCAGGCTACGGGGTCTACCACAAGGACTTCTATCCAAACTAGTCCCATACCTAAATTTGGATAGTCAAGCTCAACGTGGTAAACTCCTAATCTTAGGTTGGTCGCGCGCCCAACCGAAATCCTTGCCGTAACGAAGGTACACAACAATTAGTTGCGCACCACCAGCCCGAGTGGATAGTGAATGAATGAATGAATGAGCATGCAACTCCTACTCGATAAGTCCACATATCAGTACGGTTCCCCTCTGGGAAATCACCGGGGTCTATTGCACTCCAAACTAGATTGCCGCTCCATCGCGCGCAACAAGGTGAGTGGAAGAGACCTCACCATCCGCCTGCCAATATCGGGCCCGACTCGTCAATAGCGTACCCATTCCTTGAGCTGGTCAGACTCAGCCTAGCATTGCCCCCTCCTCTCGGGCAGGTAAGGCCACACCCCCTTCCAACTGACCACGACACAGTGGAGAGCGCAACCATCTGGTAATCGGCACTCAACGCTCATCTACCCACTCGGTCTAGACGTTGGAGCAACCTCTGGAACCAAGAGGGTTCTGGGACTTTCACCCAAGGATATCTATAGCACCCCATGTAGAACAGATTTTCGGTGTCCCATCTAGCCATCCACGATATGCCTGTGGAGGCTACGGCCCTGATGTCGCTAGGGCATACAGTAATCACAACACACAATGCGAGATGCATGAGACATACAATCCAGTCATGCATCAATCCTGTGCAAACCGTGCACTCATGTAAGACAATCTCCTCCTATCAGGGAGTCTCATAACAACCAGCACTATGGCACATGCAATGGTCAATCATATCTCGTAACAGACATACAGATGATGCGTATGAGCATGTATCATGGTGCTATGCAGTCACATACTCATAATCGGTATCAACCATCGGCCTCGGCAATGTGGACATTTAACCATCATTGCCCCAAGGAATGACCCACATGGATCCAAACATATAATGGGCCCACGGCCTCACACAAGGGCCTAATATACGACACAATGGGCCTTACTCAAGGGATTACATGTACACAACGGGTGGGCCCTGCTCATGGGCCTAACATACATCACAATGGGCTCTTTCGCCTGACCCTCAAATATATCACAATGAGTCTCATCACCTAGGCATCAATATACATCACATTGGGCCTCAGACATAGGCTGAATACACATCACGTCGAGCCTCAAATACAGGTCGCATGTACATCACATTGGGCTCCGACAATCGAAATTGGCAATCGGCCACGACGAATCAAAGTCGGTAATCGGCCCTGGTCGATAATCAGCCTCGATCGATAATCGGCAATCGGCCATTAGAATCGGTACTCGGCCTCGATCGATAATCGGCAATCGGCCACGACAAATCAGAATCGGTAATCGGCCCTGATCGATAATTAGCCTCGATCGATAATCGGCAATCAGCCATCAGAATCGGTAATCGACCTCGATCGATAATCGGCAATCGGCCATCGGAATCGGTACTCAGCCTCGATCGATAATCAGCAATCGGCCATCAGAATCGGTACTCGGCCTCGATCGATAATCAGCCTCGATCGATAAATGGCAATCGGCCAAGACAAATCAGAATCGGTAATCGGCCTCGATTGATAATCAGTCTCGATCGATAAATGGCAATCGGCCACGACAAATCAGAATCGGTAATCGGCCTCGATCGATAATCAGTCTCGATCGATAAATGGCAATCGGCCACGATAAATCAGAATCAACCTAACAAAGGGCCTAAGGGAAGGTCACAGTGAGGACCTTCAACCATCATTACCCATTAATGTGGACATTTAACCAACATTGCTTCCAAGGAGTGACGCTCATAAGGTCAATCATATAATAGGTCCATGGTCTCATCCAAGGGTCTAATACACATCATCATGAGCCTCGCTTATGGGGCATAATCGCATCACATTGGGCCTTACTCATGGGCCAAATCAATTGGGCCGAGTCAATGGACCAAATCAAATGGGTTGAAAATCCATCACAATGGGCCTCATCATGTGGGTCAAAAATATATCACAATGGGCCTCGTATATGACAAGTGGGCCGCACCAACGGGTCGCACCAATGGGTGTGTCCATCAATGGACAACTTGGATAAAACCCGTACATCACATGGAGGCCACAACGTATGGGCTTCATGTACATCAAAGTAGGCCGCATGACATGGGCAGCTCCAATTAAACTCGTACGTCACGGTGGGCCGCATCACATGGACCTATATACATTAGATGGCTGCAAATACACAACATGTGGGCCACAAACGATCTCCATGGGTCTTATGCAAACACAATGGGCCATATACAATATCAATGTGTCTCGCATACGTCACTCTGGGCCTCATTATATAGGCTAATATACGTTAAATTGGGCCACAACCCATGGGCCTAATACACATCACAATGGGCCTTGCCCATGGGCCTCGATTCAAGCAGGTGAGCCACATCATATGGACCTTAAATACAAATAAATGGGCCTTGTACATGGGCCAAAATACAAATTGGTGGACCCTGCACATGGTAATGGGGCCCACGACCCTAGAACAATGGGTAAATGGCGTGTCATATACACGTACATCATGGTGGGCCTCACATGCCAGCCTAGAAATGGGCATATACATACATGAGGGTGGGTCTCACAGCTCCTAGCTGGGCTTTAAATAGACATCACAGTGGCCTCATAAGCATCCCCATGTGGGGTCCACGGACTGGACAGTGCTAATGAAAATGTATATCACGCCGGGCCATGAGGAAGGACGGTGTGAATACAACGCAACACAAGGTGGATCCCTCCCGCCCAACAAATGGGCGGCATGGATATACATCATCAAGGTGGACCACTCGTCCATCAAAATGGATAGGTGGTGTGAATACTACACGTGCATCTTGGTGGAGTCCATGTCCAGCGGACTGGACTAAACGGTGTGGATACAGGATAAACACATCAGGGTGGGCCACGTCCAGCACTGTTGGGTGGCCCAAGTACAGCCCATACGTCATGGTGGCCCCACAGAACTCGCTGATGTCAACTAGCAGCTACATCTGCTGGTGGGGGTACACGAATGGGTGGTGTGGATCAAACCCACACAACACGTGGGGTCCACAACACATGCATCAAGATGAGGTGCTGCATCCAAAAGGATGGACGGTGTTGACGAGGTCCATACGTCAAGGAAAGGACCCCACCGTCCAGATGTTGGACGGTGTGCATAAAGTGCATCAGGTGGGTCCCATCCCCACACGTGCCACACGTGTGGGTAGGCCACGTCCAGCGGACTATAACAAATATATATGGGTGGATTCCACCGTCCTGGCTGATGGACGGCTGGATGAAACGGTACATGGGATCCCACACCACACGTTCAGATGGACGGTGTGGAAATAAAATACATACACATAGGTGGGCCTATTCTCACATGAACCACACGTGTGAGGTGGCCCGTCCCAGGGAAATGGATGGAAGGTGCGGATGTATGCATGCATCATGGTGGAGATCCACCGTCCCAACCAGGTACGGTGTGGATCAAACCATACATCACGGTGATCCCCTCAGTAGCAGAGGATGGGTGGACGGTGCAGATCAAACCCATACCTCGTGGTGGGGCCCACAAAGCGTGTTGCATTGCCCTTCAGAGAAATAAAATAAAATAAAAAGGGATGGACGTCTTGATAAAACACGTACGTCAAGGTGGCACCTAGAACTTGCTAGCGCCAATTGGGCAGCAGTGCTGCTGGGACTGCTATTGGGTACATACATTCAAGGTGGGTCCCACATGGTGTGGGCCACCTCGCATAATATAATATTTATTATGTATATTTTTTTTATTTTTTTATTTTAAAGGGGCAGCGTCCATGAGGTTGGACGTTGGTCCAACGGACGGTCTAGATGAAACACAGACCCATGATGGTACCCACAAGACTTGCTGCGTCAGCAGCTGCAGCTGTTGATGTGGGGCCCACCGTTTGGACGGCGTTAATGAAATACATACAGTGTGGTGGAGTCCACACGTGTGTGGGTCCCATGGCTGCAACGCAGTAAGGATGAAACACATCTACCGTGTGTGGCTCCCACTTGCTGGGCTATAACATGTCAGCAACAGGGTCCCTCAGCAGGCATGAAACACATACATGACAGGTGGGTTGCACCGTCCAGGTTGCTGGACGGTGTGCATAAAGCATACACATCAAGGTGGCACCATGACCAGTGCACTGCATACGTGCACACACATCAGGTGGATTGATCTCCAACGTCCTGTTTTTGCTGAATGGTGCAGGTATAATAAATACATCATGATAGGTCCACATCAACGTGGATGGTATGGATCAACTTCGAGGTGGGTCAAAAAGAGAGAGAGAGAGAGAATGCAGATCGAAGTAGTAGAGGGACCCCGCCAATATGGGTCCCTCTTGATACAACACATACATCAAGATGGGTCCCACATGGTGGGCCCTTAAATCATAAATCAAATAATAAATCATCCACAAAATGAAGGAAAAGGAGAGGGAGAAAGGGAGGAAGAAGCACCCACCTTTGATCTTTTTGGACTTTTTCTTCCATCAATGTATGCCAGAGATCCAATGGAGGCACTTCAACGGTTGAGATCGACTTAGGATGGTGGAGATGGGAGATAGGAAAGTGGGCCACATTTTCTCTCCATGAAAGCCATGGAAGTCCAAGCTCTCATGGTGCTTGGGAGAAATGAGAGAGAGAGAGAGAGAGAGAGAGAGAGAGAGGAGTGGTGATGGAGTAGAAAGGGATGGGTTCTTTTGACTTTTTGTAAGAAAAGAATGGGCTAAGCATGGGTTGCATTGACTTTGGATAAGGAGAGATAAGGATGAGTGATGGCTTGTGATGGGATGTACTTGACTTATGATTGATGTGATTGATGAGACATATCGTAGAGATTCCCTTGATACTTGCAATGCGCGGTGTTTTCTCGAACTGAACGCGGGCCCACATCTCCTGGCCTGGGTATCGCCTCGGCGCGTGAGACTCGATATCAGAACCGCGGCGACAGCGCGGTCGCACTGGTACAAGTCTCGGGTCGAACTGACTCAGACCGACAGGATCCATCTCAGGATTGTGCGCAACGCCGGTTGCAGATCGCGAGTCGTCGGAAATCGATCGAAATGACCGCGAAAGCCTAAGGAACAGTACGAATTAGGATACGGGTTTTACATCTCTAGAGCGTGGGACTGACCAAAACCCAATTGACATTGCAGATTTTCCTGCACATTTGGACGCACTATCTTCACTGCAAAACAACCCTACAAAACCATATGTCCGAAAATGGCAACTGTCCTCCTTGCTACGAGTGCAATCCGTGTGCTCTCTCCCCTATCCAATCCCAGCCCTTTAATTCAGCGTATCCCGACCGCTTGTTTGGGAAAATCTCAGCCATCCATTTGCTTAGGGCGTTTCTTGCAAAACAAGGGATGGTTTTGGTTTCTACCCACTGTTTGGGAAGCAGTTTATACCAGGATAAATCTGGGACGCCCATTGACCATCTGATGGCCCTAAGAGCATTTAGGGAAAGATATAAGGTGAGTGGATCGTGTGGCAAACATTCCTCTCTCACATTTTTGCTACCAATGAGAAAAATCGGTCGTTTTCCCCCTCCAATGAACCCACCAGCCAAATCGTCCCAGAGCTTTGAAAAAACCTGTCCTTAAGCTCTCTAGGATCCTTATGGACTGTCCGAAGGGAGCCGATTAGAGGAAGAGGCTTCCGTTTGAGACCTACCATTAACGGCGAATTGTCTTCCGCAGCCAAACCGCATAATTTGTCTGAGCAGTGACACCCATTGTTGGACGCTTACAGTAGCAGAAGAAGAGAGGAAGAGAAAAGGAGGAAGGAGAAGAAACTGAAGGCTAGAGAAGAAATGGAAGGAAAGAAAAGAGAGAAAAATGAGAGAGAAAAGAGAGGGGAGGTGCGACCGTGCTGCTGCACCGAGCTAGGCCTGACAGCCGATGGTTCTGGACAGAGTCTAGACCAAGTTGGGTGCGGTTTTCTTGAGTCCTGACAGTGTCTGGTCCTGCAGACTTGTTGGACAGATCGAAAGAAAGAAAAGAGAGAAAAGAAAAAGAAGGAAGGCAGTGCGTCTGACTGCTGTTTGCTGCAGTAGCATGACTCGAGCGAGTCGTGGACTGAGTTTAGTCCTGCTGAGTCCAGATAATGGACGTGAGTGAGAAGGAGAGTAGGGAGTAGAGGAAGAATAGAGAGGAATAAGGAAAGAGTGAGGAAGTGAGCCGACTCACTATTGAGTTGGACTGTCTCGACTCACTGTTGAGTTAGACTGACTGTCTCGACTCACTACTGAGTCACAGAGTTGGTGGGTTTGGTCCTACTATTGCTGAGATTCTAGCAGGAGTCTGGGGGGGAAAGGAAGAAAAGAACAAGAAAAGAAGGTTAGGAAGAGGAAGAGGAGAGGAAAGGGAGCTGAGTCTTGACTCACTACCGAGTTAACTCACTGGTGTAGGTGTTGGGCCATCCTTAAATACTACTAAGGTATAAAACACTCTAACCTTTTGTGTTGTAGTGTTAAGTTTGATTATTTAAATAGACATTATTAGATTATTTATGATATAACTAACTATTATAATCAAAGGTTGTAATTATCACATAGTAGATCTTAGTGTTTATTATCCTCATTAACACTACTATAATTATTGCAAATTATTGAATATAATTGATCATCAGTAGGGTAATTTTGCTGGTGTTAGTATTGTGGATATTAGATATTAGCATTTATCATGCTATACTTATTTTGTCATTGTAGGTTATTAACAATAAGATTACCATTGTTAGCATTAATATACAGTTAATATTTACTTTTACTTCATTCTAATATTATTATGAATTAATTGTACGAGTTAGGTTTCAAACTCTAAACCAAAGCCTAAAGATAGATTAATGGATGAAACCCAGAGTCCAAGTAACCTAAACCATAAGTAATGATCCTAATTGTATAAATTGATAAGTTGTTCTCTAAGATATCACTATATGTTCCTTTTATCCTTGTTATTACTATCATGAGTCACTATTAGTATCATTATTCCTATATTGTTAGATAATTTAATATAATATTATCCGTTGTAATATTCTCAAAATTAATAACTAATTTATTTATTAAATTTGCTCATCCATTACTCCCATTAATAATACCATAAATGGCCACACGAAATAAAGTTCAAATTCCATAATTTAAAACTAGAACTAAATCTTAAGGTGAAGCCCTAAACTCCACATTAAAATCCTAAAATCTAAGTATGGGACTAGACCTTAGAATAAAACCCTAATTCTACATTGAAAACCTAAGTAATCTAAGCCCTAGGTTATATTAATCTTGACCATGGAAGGTTTGTAGAATACTGATCTCACGTACAACTTCACCCTTCATGGTAGGATTCGATTCTAAGGGTACACGCGCTTCCTAGCAACATCAGGGGGTGATTCAAGTATAAGGTGATGATTCTTCCCCTTGAGCTTTCCATCTTCTCATTAGCTTAAGTTATAGTTTTAATTTAAATTGATATCTCTCTTTATAATCACATGTGTTAGCTGGTGGAAATTGAATTACTATATTGCCTACTTAATGTTCATCCTGTATATTTGTTTATGCTTATAGATTATTTGTGTATTGCTTATGGACTTTAAACTGGTACATTGGTGAAAAACCCCCATCTATATATGTACACCCATACTTAGGATGTAACCCGACTGGTTGTGATTAAAATGGACATTCGACTTATTGGTTATTGAGTGGTGGTCTAGATGAATCATTGATATGGGCATACCATCCAGAGTTGTTGTGTCCAATAGTTTTAAATGATGATTTTTACCGTATAGTTTTAATATTCGCCCTATGTGGCATATTTTGATACCCGGCCTACATGGTTTCGTTTTGATATTTTTCCTATATGGGATTGATGTTTTATATCATGCAACCATTTGATGGTAAGCCCCATGTATTGTAATATGATTGGCCACTAGTCGATGGGTTTTCATTAAACATCCTAAGATGGTAGTCTCATGAGCTGGGGATGGTGGTATGGGACCTATGCCCGAGATCTCGACCTACGCTGGGCTATACGCTCCCCGTAGTGACCTTGAGTTTATTTAAAACTGGTTGATTGTAATCAGACTAATAATGGCTTGGCTAATTATGCATACATGGCACAGACCAGCGTCTATCGTTAGGCTGTCGTTACGCTCCACTTAGTATGCTTTCGCTGACGACTAACCTCGTACGATGGGCGGTCGTTACGCTGCACTTAGTCTGCTTTCGCTGACAACTCACCTCTGTCCGACTGGATGTTTTTCCCAGGTCGTGATTCGCATTTCGCACGATTGATTCCGAGGCGTTGATTGCACATTTGCATGGGCGGCGGCCCTGTCCGCATGGATGAGCATCCCCGGGCCGTGAACGTATTCGATACATCCATGCACTTAATAAGACTGCATTTACTATATTTTGGTTGTCTAGATGTTTCATACTATTTCTCACCTAATGCGGCGGTGTGTAATCTTGAGAGGAATTCACACTGAGTTGGTAACTCATCCATCAAAAATATAACCGTACAGGTAACACAGGTAGCTTAAGTGATATGCAGGTTCAGACTGATGAGGAGCCGTTATAGTGGTCAAGGACATGTGATTGTACCTATCAAGGAAGCTGCGTGATCTTACGGCTTATATTTATATGCTTTCTGTTATTCTCCATGTATTATATTCATGTAAATTTTGTACTTATTAAATTCAGAGACATTGGTTTGTATAAATCATTATGGACAGTTTCTTATATATATGATAATGAAATTTTCTTTTATGTCGATTTGTCCACACTACGCTCATCTGCTTAATCTGATAAAGAAAAAAACTGTATACTCAAATTTGACCATCCTTTAAGGTTAACACTCGGATTTTTGAGAAACGGGTCATATACTCGGGTCCTGAAAATACGGGGTGTTACAACTCACGAGCTGTGGTTTACTCATATGTATGACTTACACTTTTTTATGATGCATATAAGAGTTGTTGGAGTTTATTATTGTTTCCTTCATTACTATTAAGCTGGTGCACCATATTATGTGTGACATGTCAAACAGGTTCGTCTCTTCGATATGTATTAATACCAGGTACAAAATGTGTAACCTCCTAAACAGATTAACCGTTCAAAAAAAAATTTACACTGAAAATCCTCTTTATAAGATCTTAGGGTCGGAATCTGGAATATGGGTGTCGGGAGTCGAGAATAGGATACTACGGAGGCTGTCAGCATCGGATTCGACGATAAAAAATTTTATGAGCCCGGTTTCTGAGTTTTGGACGTGACAGAGTATGTACTCGTGCCACAAAAATTTTGAATGTTACATGTGGTTCATACCCTAATTATCATTTCTCTTTATTAGCATTGACTTGGTTTTTTCATTATGCAGGATAATTAGTTTCAGCAACAACTTCATCTTATCGATCTTTTTAGGATGGGTTGAAAACTCTCTCTTTTCTGGCGATCCTTTGGGGATGCTTCTCCATTGGTGTATTAATTTTTCTGTCATAAAGAATTTACCACTTTGGTTTAAAACTGAGGTGGATTGGGCCCCTTTTAAATTACACATTTAAATTTAAGGTGCCTAACGTCTCCAAAAGCATGACATACAGGAGAAGCTCTTACTCTACTTTCATTAGTAGACAAGTCCCTTTGGATTACCGGAGAGGTAGAGGTAAAGATGTGACTATTAAGATCAAATACTCTATTGTTCCAAGTATGGGGGGTGATTATGACCAAGTAAAAGTTTTACCAATTAAAATACAATTTCCTAAACTAAACTAATTTAGTAATTAAACTAAGAAAAATTAATATTAAGGCTTCTAAGCCAATAGTGGGTCCAATCACATAGAATACAATGGATATTTCAATTCAAGAAAATAGTCTATAAGCACAATAGCGTACATGTATATGTGGGATGTGCTAACTATCAACTCCTAACATTCATTTAATCATGCATACATATAATTAAATAATCAATCACATAGGCATAATTAAACAAGTACTCAAATGTCAATCCCAAACATAAGTATGTATGGTGGTTCAATTTCCTTACTCCACTCCTAGTGGACGCACTCAATCAATGAGTGTACTGGATTTTAATATCGGAGATTTTTAATCAAGTTAACCTCTAACCTTTATAGCCCTACACAATGATCTAACGTACACTCCCGTCAGAGGCTCCCACAAGATACATTAGTTAGTTTTCAATCGACTAATCAACAACCTCGATCCTAGCCTAATGAGCTATGTTTACTCCTGCTAGGGGCTCCAATTGAGACTAACACGTACACACTCATATCCAGTGAATTTGGCCCTACACAAGAGCCTAAGTCGTTCACAAGAACCTATTGAGTTTGAGTTATAAACTCTTATCATATTGAGCTTACTAAATGACACTTGTCAAATTGAGCTCCTATGATGCGTCATCTCGGGTTGCTTGATTGATGCTCTCTCGTGCTTCAATCAGGTTTCATTTTGCTCCGTCGATCGTTAATGCCGATGCGTTGCTAATACTTCAGCTCTAAGATAAAACACTTTGCAATCAATGCTCATTTGAGGTGACCAAGGTGATGGAAGGTTGGATGGATCTCCTTCAACTAATAGAAGGTTGTAATCTTAGGAGATTCACCTAGATGGGCATTTTAGAGGGTTTAGATAAGGATTTAACTATTGGTTCAAATTTAATCTTTATAACAAGGTAAAGATTAAGTTTATCTTCTTCATTGATGTTTGAATCCTCTTTCAAGTGATGAATCATAAAGAAAATAACTTGGATCTCATGGATTTAGAGGATTGGATTATGTGATATGAGTAGAGAATCTCCTAAGGATCTATTACACTAAAAATCCATGATCTTTCCCAAGAACTGAACACCATTTCATAATAAACTGATTTGCAACGGCTAGTTAACGGCTTTGTCGATGGGATCAAAAGGTCCTTCGATATGATTGAACCCTCTGTCGATACCATCGAGAGAATTCATAATTATCTTTATTTGGTTGCTGGACTCATTATTCAATCAAATTGAGTGCCATTTCAATTTCATCGAGTCTCATTGACAGGTTATGTAAGACTCATATCCTAGTCCGTACCGTTTCTTAGATTCCCGCAATCGTCCCTATCGAATTCTGACGACCCGCGACCTGTAACCGACATTTGCTCACAACCCTGAGTCACACGTTGTCAACCCGAGTTGACTCAACCCGAGACTTGTACCTTAGCGACCGCACTGTCACCGCGGTTCCGATGCCACACGGAGGGGATACCTAGGCCAGGAGATGTGGGCCTACGTTCAGTTCGAGAAAACGCCGCGCATTACAAAACCCAAGAGAATTTCTACCCAACTGTTACATCAATCCCATCAAGGGTCAAGTACAAGTCAAATACACCCATCACTCAACATATCACTCAACCCATGACAACCCATACCTCTCTTACACAAGCAACCCCAAAAGTCAACAAATCTCTTACACAGCCCATCTCTCTCTCCCATCCATCACTCCATCCCATCTTCTCCCTCTCTCTCATCTCTCCCTTCTCTTCCAAGCAACCCAAAAAAATTCCAATGTCCAAGCTCTTCAAACCTCCATGAGAGAACTTGGTGTGACCCACCTTCCTACCACCCAATCCCACCATCCAAAGTCCATTAAAATCCACCCCTTGTAGCTCTAGATCATGTTAACGGAAGAAGGAAGAGAAGATCTACGGTGGGTGATCTTGGATTTACATTTCTGTCATTTTTATTTCATTTTATTTTTATGATTTAAGGGCCCACATATGGTGGAACCCACCTTGATGTATGCTTTATATCCAAGAGGAGCCCATAGTGGCGGGGCAACCCTCCACCATCACCATTCTCTCTCTCTCACTCTTCTCTCTCTCTCCCTGTTTGAATGGCCCACCTTGGAGCATGAAATTGTCCATGCCGTCCATCACCCGGTGGTGGAAAACCATCTTCATGTAAGTGCATCCAGACCATCCAAGGCCTGGACGTGGTGTTGATTCAAATAAAATAATAAAATATTATGTTGTATGTGGTGGGTCACACGTGGGACCCACTTGATACAGAAGCAAGTTGGCTAGTGTATCTCACACCGGCTATACAGGCCACACATATGGATCCACACTGTCCAGACCTTGGATGGTGGGACCCACCGTGTTGGATGTGTTGTATCCACACTGTCCAATCGTGGACATGTGTACCTAGACATTGTCTTGTGTGTGTGTGTGTGTGTATATATATATATAAAGTAATATTATATAATATAATAACTTAATACATATATATGCACATGATATATGTGTATATAATGTGGACCCCACGTGGGACCCACTGTGGAAAGCAGATGGTCTGTGTACTGTACAACAACAATAGTTGTTGTAGCAACATCTGTATGATTTGTGGGTCCCTCATGATGAGGTATGTGTTCATCCTAACCGTCCATCACAGTGGGGACCCAGCCACATAACTGCTGGGTGACGACAACAAGTTCTGTGGGTCCCACATGATGTATATGTTATATCCAAGCCGTTCAGATGGTGGGACCCACTGCTGGACTGACGTCAGCAAGTTCTGTGGGTCCCACGTGTGGATGTGTTCCATCTAAACCATTCATCCATTTGGCAGGATCATTTTAAGGCCTGAGACTAAACTGAGGCAGATTTAAATCTCTAGTGGGCCACCATGTAGACACCACCATGATGTATTATTTCATCCACACTGTCCAGATTATGTTGGACGGTGCTGGACAATGTTTGGATGGTACTGATTTACTTAGGCAATGTTTGGATTGTGCTGATTTACTTAGGCAATGTTTGGACAGTGTTGATCATCATTAATGGGCCATGTGCCCCATGGAATGATAGTGCACAATGATACACATGTTACACCTACAACTATTGAAATAATTTTTTTGGGTGTGGTCCAAGCCCACTTGAGGCCCATTGGTGTGGCCCATCCATGGGGCCCATCATGATGGATATTTAAGGCCCATGTGATAGGGCCCACCGACCTTGTATTCAAGGCCAAATATGATGTATTTAAGGCCCATGGGCGAGGCCCAATGTGATGTATTCAAAGCCCATGGGCAAGGCCCAATATGATGTATTTAAGGCCCATGGGCGAGGCACAATATGATGTATTCAAAGCCCATGGGCGAGGCCCAATATGATGTATTCTAAGCCCATGGGTGAGGCACATTGTGATGTATTCGAGGCCTATAGGTGTGGCCCAATGTGATGCATATGTGGCCTATGAGTGAAGCCCAGGGTGATGTATATCAGGCCCTTATGTGAGGCCATGGGTCCATTATACGTATGGCTCTATGTGGACCACTCCTTGGGAGCAACGTTGGTTAAATAAGCACATTGATGGGCAATGATGATTAAATGTCCATATTGTGACCTTCCACTAGGCTTTGTTAGGCCCATTCTCATCATTCTCTTAGTGGATTAACACAAATAAGTGGGCCCAATTCGTCATAGACGAATGGCTCCATGCTATCGGAATTGATATTACCACGGCCAAGGGCCGATCTTTATATTATTGTTGATCGGCTGTTCATCTATGGACCTCACCTTATTTATATATTATGGTTAATCGGTTGTTCATCTATGTACCCCACCTTATTTATATGCTAATTGTCGGTGCCAATTATCGATGTTGATTATCGGTGCCGATTATCGATGCTAATTGTCGGTGCCGATCATTAGCGCCGATTATTGAGGCCAATGTCGATATCGATTATTGATACCAATTATCGGTGCTGATTGTCAGTGTCGATTGTCGTTGCTGATCATTAGCGTCGATTATCAAGGCCAATGCTGATGCCAATTATTGATGTTGATTATCGGTGTCATTTATCGATACCGATTGTGAGTATGTGACAACATAACATCATGATACATGCTCATATGAATCATCTGCATGCTTGTGATGAGATGAGTGATTGTTCATATTACATGCCTTTGGGTAGATTATTGTGGTACTCCCTAATAGGGGGGTTGCCCATATGAGCGCGCGATACGCGTAGGATTGTTACATGACTGCATAGTGTGATTCATGCATCTCGCATTGTGCGACATGACTACTGTACGTCCTAGCGACATCAGGTTCGTAGCCTCCATAGGCATATCGCGGTTGAAAGGATTGGACACCGAAAAACTTATTTTGCATGGGGTGTTATAGATGTCCCTAGGTGAAATTTCTTAAACCCTTATGGTACCAGGTGGTTGCTCCAACGTTTAGACTGAGTGGACGCATAAGCGCTGAGTGCCGATTACCAAGAGGTCACATTTACACTATGTCGTGGTCTGTTAGAAGGGGGTGCGGCCTCATCCACCTGAGAGGAGGGGGCAAAGCTAGGCTGAGTTTGACGGAATGGGTCTGCTATTGACAACCATGACCCAATATTGGAAGGCAGATAGTGAGATTTCTTCCACTCACTTGGTTACGCGCGATGGGGTGGGAATCTGGTTTGGAGTGTACTAGACCCCGGTGATATTACAGAGTTGAGTTGTATTGATATGTGGACTCAGATGAGGAGTGGTATGCTTAAGTCGCATCTTTCATTACAAAACCTCGATATGACTAACATCATTCATGCCTTGCATCACATAGCCTTGGTATGACCAATAGTATTCATGGATTCATTAGCATATTTCGCATTACTCTGATATTGCATAATTATATTACTACATTGCGTACACACTTTCACCACCCTCTAAGCTTTCCGTAAGCTTATGTACGACCGTTACATGCAAGTGACGTTGGACCACAACAGCACTGAGGCAAGAGCACATAGCAGATCATCTTGGAGCTTTTGTCTATCATCATTGTATTTCCTTTTATGTGCACTGTACTTATAAGTTTTTTTATCATATTGAAAATGTGATGGAGCTTTTCGTTATTGTTTATGGGTTATGCCTTTAGGTTATGCTTATTAAGAATTAAACTGATGTTAAAAATCCTACTTGTAGGATCCCAGGATCAGAACCTGGTAAATGGGTGCTAGGAGCTAAGAATGAGGTACTACGGAGGCAGTCGGTGCCGGATTCGACGATCGAGAATTTTGTGAGTCCGGTTTCATAGTTTGGGGTATGACAGAAGTTGGTATCAGAGCATAACTTGAGAATAACTGAGAACAGCATTACATGTTTGATATGAGTTTAGAATGATTAAGTCCTGAGTTCAGATAGCTTAGCGATCTTCTGTTACCGACCCTTAATGAACGTGCCTTCGAGAGTTTTTAAAGTTGATAGCTTAGCGATCTTCTATTACAAACCCTTAATAGTAGATGTTGCAGGTTATGACAGCCGTCCTTGAGGGGAAGGGCAGGCACCCCATCGTTTCGCTAGCCCAGGCAGAGCAGGAGTGCACGAGCGCCCTTCTTCGAGAGTTCCGATAGCTCGATCCCCTGCGTTTTCAGGGTGAGCCAGACCCAACAACAGCTGAGAGATGGTACTCCGATGTGGAGAAGATATTTGATACAATGAGATGTACGACCCAGCGACGAGTCCGGTTAACTGTATTTCTTCTCCAAGGAGAGATTGAGCACTGGTGGGTATCAGTCTCCCGAGCAGTAGGCGCCGATTTTGAGTGGACCTGGGAGGACTTTGTTGATCGGTTTGACAGACAGTATTTTCCTGATCACATCTGATGACAGTGAGCGTTGGAGTTTGAGGCCCTGGTGCAGGGAGATATGACGACGACTCAGTATGTGGCTCGTTTTGTAGCACTATCCAGATTTACATCGTACTTGGTAGATGATGAGGAGCAGAGCCCACCGTTTCAAGGACATCTTGCATTACGGTCTTCATGGCCATATTATTAGGCATGAGCTCCAGACTTTCGAGGGGGTGGTATGGAAGACCCAGATTTTTTATGCTAAGTGGGTCAGTTCTCAGAGTGATCGTGGTCAGAGGAGAGATCAGAAGAGGCAAGCTCCTTCTGGTGACTCCCAGCAGCATTGACCACAGTAGAGGCGCACAGGTCACCCGCCTTTCGAGTGCCAGCAGTACCTCCAGCACCACCTCTAGGGCAGTTTATCGGCACCTGTTTTGGGTGCGGTGCAACGGGGCACCATATCTGGGAGTGTCCTCGCCCCTAGGAGCAACAGCAACCGAGAGGTTCATAGTAGCCTTCACCTCAACAACAACAGCGACAGCAGCCCCCCACCACCGAGGCCCCCTCAGCAGCAGCATCAACCCCACCGTCCGAGGCAGCAGCAGTAGAGGCAGTAGTTTCGACCGCCTGAGCGATAGTAGCAACAACAACACACTCAGAGGGGACAGACACCTCCCCATCCACCTCAGGCTAGGTTCTATGCAGCTCAGCAGGACTTGCAGTCCTTCGGAGGAGTCTTTAAGGGTATACTTTTAGTCTCTACATGCATTGCACGTGTGTCGTTTGATTCTGGTGTATCACATTCCTTTGTGGACGAGAGTTTCTACTGATCGACTAATCGACTAGTTTGCCGTTAGAGTCTACTCATGAGGGCTTGTCAGTATCGATTCCCTTGGGAAAGACTGTAGTATTGGACCGATTTTGTTCGTTTGCCCCGTTCTAGTTAGGGATATCTTTTTGCTTGTCGATCTGTTTACATTGCCGATGTCCAAGTTCGATGTTATTTTGGGGATGGATTGGCTTGCTGAGTACCACACTATATTGGACTACTCCACGAGGACAGTTGTGTTCTATATACCTGGCTTGTCGCAGTTCCAGTTCATTGTCGAGCCTAGAGGAGAGTCGTTGTCTTATATGATGTCGTGTGCCATAGAGGAGCCCACAGCAGTGAGCATTGACCAGTTGCCCGTGGTTTACGATTTTTTGGAGTGTTTTAGGAGATTCCGGGATTACCGCCACGCTGGCATACCGAGTTTCAGATTGATCTCGTGCCCGGTACCACACCTATTTCAAAGGCCCCGTATTGTATAGCACCGTTGGAGTTGAGGGAACTGCAGAAGCAGTTGGACGAGTTGGCGAGTTAGGCTTTATTCGTCTGAGTAGTTCACCGTGGGGAGCGTCAGTACTTTTCATAAAGAAGAAGGATGGCTCGTTGAGGCTCTGCGTAGACTACCACAAGCTTAACAAAGTCACGATCAAGAACAAGTGTCCACTCCTGAGGATTAATGATTTGTTCGATCAGCCGCGGGGTACATAATTCTTTTTGAAGATTGACTTACGTTTTGGTTATCATTAGATTCGGGTCTGAGAGGAGGACATTTCAAAGACGGTATTCATGATGCGTTACGGTTATTTTGAGTTCCAGGTCATGTCTTTCGGACTGACTAATGCACTCGCGGTCTTCATGCAGTTGATGAACGAGGTCTTCTATCCGTATCTTGATCAGTTGTTGTAGTTTTCATCGACGACATTTTGATCTATTCGAGGACCCGTGAGAAGCACTAGCAGCACCTGGAGATTGCCTTGTAGACCTTCCTTACACACCAGCTTTATGCGAAGTTGGAGAAGTGCGAGTTTTAGCATGAGGAGGTAAAGTTTCTCGGCCACGTGGTGACGAGGGAGGGTGTCGCAGTGGACCCCTCGAAGGTTGAGGTAATGCGTCAGTGAGACCAGTCCATGAGCGCGTCCGAGATCTGTAGTTTTCTTGGTTTGGCGGGCTACTACTGGTGTTTCATTGAGCGTCTCCCGTATTGTAGCTCCATTGACCAGGTTGACTTGGAAGGGCACAAAGTTTATTTGGAGCAACGCATGTGAGCAGGCATTCATGAAGCTAAAGAACTTTCTGACATCTACACCTGTCCTCACTCTTCCCTTTGGGAGTGATGAATTTGTAGTTTTTACCGATGTCTCGCATATTAGTTTGGGTGTTATCCTGATGAGTATGGGAAACAGATGGCCTTCGCATCTCGCTAGCTCAAAGTCCTTGAGTAGAACTACCCCACACATGATTTGGAGCTGACAACAGTCATCTTCGCACTGAAGGTGTGGAGGTACTATCTCTGTGGGGTTAGGTTCGAGCTCTTTTCTAACCACAAGAGCTTGAAGTACCTCTTCTTGCAGTCTGAGTTGAACATGAGGCAGAGGTGCTGGATGGAGCTCTTAAAGGACTATGATTTCGATCTTTAGTACCACCCAGACAAGGCGAACGTAGTGGTGGACTCCCTCAGCCGTCAGCCGTCAGCCATGAGGCCTGGTGACACATATGATGATTTGAGAGTGGAGGATGCTCGAGAATATAGCCGAGTATGATTTTGAGTTCGGTCTGCAGTCTTCTATAGTGTAGTTATCGAGCCTGTCGATTCAACCCTGTCTTGTCGCAAGGGTGATCAAGGATCAGCAGGCTGATGAGTCATTGTAGAGTTATAGGGCTAAGGCGACATTTGAGAGTTAGTCAGATTGGCAAATCGGTTTTGATGGTGGACTTCGCTTTAGATGTCGATTATATCCCCGATGTTTTTGGGTTGCACAGGGACCTTATAATTGAGGCACATCGATCCCGATTTTCTATCCACCCTGGCTCGACGAAGATGTACCGTGACATGAGGCAATAATATTTTTGAGCGGGGATGAAGCACCAGATCGCCAGTTTTGTGGCCGAGTGCGACACATGTCAGCGTGTCAAGGCCGATCATCAGAGATCCCCTGGTCCATTGCAGCCGTTGAGTGTCCCGATGTGGAAGTGGGAGCACTTATTGATAGATTTTATTATGGGCTTGCCGAAGACTCAGTGCGGTCATGACGCCATCTAGGTTGTTGTGAATTATCTTACGAAGTCAGTACATTTTCTTGCGATGCGTGCGATTTGGTTTATGGACTGACTTGCGAGGTTATTCATCGAGGAGATTGTGAGACTGCATGACATTCCAATCTCGATCATTTCTAAATGAGACCCGAGGTTCACGTCTTAGTTTTGGAGAGCTTTCAGAGAGCGATGGGGACTGATTTGCAGCTTAGCACCTCGTATCATCCGCAGACCGATGGCCAGACCAAAAGGGTCAACTAAATCCTTGAGGATATGCTTCATGCCTGCGCGATTGATTTCAGGGGTAGCTAGGATGAGTATCTGTAATTGGCTAAGTTTGCATACAACAACAGCTATTAGACGACCATTGACATGACTCCTTTTGAGGCACTATATGATAGACCGTGTAGATCACTGAGTTATTGGATAAAGGTTGGAGAGCGTCGTCTCTTAGGTCCCGAGCTTATGCAGCAGACGTCAGAGGCTATTGACATCATTAGGCAGATGATGCGCACAGCTCAAAGCCGGTAGAAGAGTTTTACTGATCACCAGCGTCATCCATTAGAGTTCACGGTTGGGGACAGAGTGTATCTTAAGGTCTCGCCTATGAAGGGCGTAGTTCGATTTGGAGTAAAGGGCAAGCCTGTCCCAAGATTTATAGGACCTTTTGAGATCACTGGGTGCATCGGCACCGTGGCCTATCGACTCGACTTACCATCTGAGTTGTCTGGTGTCCACAACATTTTTCATATCTCAATGCTGAGGAAGTGTGGGTCAGACACATTTCCTGTTATTGATTGACAGCTGCTAGAGATTCGTGAGGACGCTTCTTATGTTGAGCAGCTAGTTCATATCCTTGATCGGAAGGAGAAGGTCCTCGGACCAAGGTCATTCCCTTGGTGAAGGTTCAGTGAGGTCATTATTTTGTTGAGGAGACTTCTTGGGAGTGCGAGGCCAAAATTCGAGAGCGTTATTCCCATCTCTTTGATGATTAATTATGTGATGTATTTTGTATGCAATCTCGGATTGTATATAGTGATATTTTGTTTCTTCTTCCTCATAAGTTATGTCTATTTGTGCGATAGTATAAATTTCGAGGATAAAATTTTTATTAGGAGGAGAGCTGTAAGGCCCGTATCCTAGTCTGTACCGTTCCGTAGATTCCTGCAATCCTCCCTGTCGAATTCTGGCGACCCGTGACCTGTAACCGGCATTTGCACACAACCCTGAGTCACACGCTGTCAACTTGAGACTTGTACCCTAGCGACTGTGCCGTCGCCACAGTTCTGATGCCGCGTCTCGCACACCGAGGTGATACCCAGGCCAGGAGATGTGAGCCCGCGTTCAGTTCGAGGAAAATACCGTGCGTTGCAAAACCCAAGAGAATCTCTACACAAATGTTACATCAATCCTATCAAGGGTCAAGTACAAGTCAAGTACACCCTTCACTCAACACATCACTCAACCCATCATAACCTATACCTCTCTTACACAAGCAACCCCAAAAGTCAATAAATCTCTTACACAACCCATCTTTCTCTCCCATCCATCACTCCATCCCATCTTCTCTCTCTCTCTCTCTCTCTCTCTCTCTCTCTCTCTTATCTCTCCCTTTTCTTCAAAGCAACCCAAAAAAAATTTCAACGTCCAAGCTCTTTAAACCTCCATGAGAGAACTTGGTGTGGCCTACCTTCCTACCACCCAATCCCACCATCCAAAGTTCATCTCAACCGTTAAAATTCATCCCTTGGAGCTCTAGATTGTGTTGGTAGAAGAAGGAAGAGAAGATCTACGGTGGGTGATCTTGGATCTACATTTCTGTCATTTTTATTTCACTTTATTTTTGTGATTTAAGGGCCCACATTTGGTGGAACCCACTTTGATGTATGCTTTGTATCCAAGAGGGGCCCATAGTGGTAGAGCTCCTCCACCATCACCGATCTCTCTCTCTCTCTCTCTCTCTCTCTCTCTCTCTCTCTCTCTCTATCTCTCTCTCTCTCTCCCTGTTTGAATGGCCCACCTTGGAGCATGATATTATCCACTCCGTCCATCACCCGGTGGTGGAAAACCATCTCCATGCAAGTGCATCCTGACCGTCGAAGGCCTGGACGTGGTGTTAATTCAAATAAAATAATAAAATATTATGTTGTATGTGGTGGGTCACACGTGGGACCCACCTGATACAGAAGCAAGTTGGCTGGTGTATCTCACACTAGCTATACAGGCGACACGTATGGATCCACGCTGTCCAAACCTTGGGGGTGGGACCCACCGCGTTAGATGTGTTATATCCACACAGTCTAATCTTGGACGTGTGTACCTAAACGATGTCTTTTGTGTGTGTGTGTGTGTGTGTGTGTGTGTGTGTGTGTGTGTGTATATACATGATATATATGTATATTACGTGGGCCCCACGTGTGACCCACCTGCTGTGGAAAGCAGATGGTTTGGTGTACGTGTATAGCAGCAATAGCTGTTGTATCAACATCTGTATGATCTGTGGGTCCCGCATAATGAGGTATGTGTTCATCCTAACCGTCCATTTGACGGTGGACCCCACATATGATGTATGTGCTTTCATCTGTTCATCCACCTAGATGGAGCCCACTGTGATATATGTATTTTCATCCATACTATCCATCACGGTGGGAACCCAGCCACATAACTTCTGGGTGACGACAACAAGTTTTGTGGGTCCCACGTGATGTATATGTTATATCCAAGCCGTTCAGATGGTGGGGCCCACTGCTAGACTGACGTCAGCAAGTTCTGTGGGTCCCACGTGTGGATGTGTTTGGGAATTTTGTGAGCCCGATTTCTGAGTTTGAGGCATGACAGGTTATCAATGGGATCGAGAAGAACTCGACACTGTTATTTTAGGCATATAATTTCACAGCACCTTAGCACATCTTCTAGCCTTACTTATCATTTTTCAATTAATCTTTTAAAGCTAAGGGATAATTAATAAGGTTTACTTATAAGACTATGATCATCTAGAGGTTTAATAGTTGCTTTAGGTCAAGGGTTAGGGTTATTAAGGCACCCCATTTACATGTTCTTAGCTCCATGATACTCCACATCTTATTGTATCATTAGTCTTCAGCTTTCAAGGGCTCAATCGACTATATGGATACATGGGTCACGGGTTAAGGTCACCAAGGGCATCTCATTTACCTATTTTTTTCTTCTTAATTCTCCATTTCCTCTTGTGTCTTCGTCTTCACCTTCCAAGGCCTCAACCGATTACATGACACATGAACTCATGTGATTGACAAACAAAGTGCACAAATCAGTGCACTAACAATCTCCTCATTTGTCAATTGCATGATTAAAAACTAATTTAAATAATATCATGGTACATACCAATGACATATCAATACAATACAAAATATTATATGTCAAATATAAATGATTTACAACTTGATACAAATAAGACATGTAATACTAGCAATGCTCCCCCATAATTGTTATCCTTATATCTTTATCAATCCTTGATTAAAAAAAACTAATCTAGATAATATCATGGTCCATACCAGTGACATATCAATACAATACAAAATATTACATGTCAAATATAAATGATTTACAACTTGATACAAATAAGACATGTATTACTAGCAATGTTCCCCTATAATTTCTATCCCTATCTTTATCAATCCCTATAATAAGAAACAAATCGTACAAAAAAAAAAAATACACATGTTTTGGTGGGACTTGATCTTTCTTTTCATTTTTGTAAGTATTTGACAATATTTAATTCCAATAGATATAACAACAAAAACATAATTTGAAAAAACTCTATAAGTTATGGATTTACCAATTATAAAGTACATACTAACAAGGAAATATGATGCATATGAATATTAAAGACATGGGGCATGCTTATTATGGTTATTCAAAGGGCATATTAATAAAAATAGGAATGACCTATGATAGTTTAAGGTAAATATATAATACCAAAATTAGACAACTTTAGAACTTAAACTATCAAAACAAATGAAACTATAATCCTCAAATATACCAATTAAGCACAAGATGAGACTACAATCCTCATATTTACCTATGGTGTTTACTCAAGCTCACACATGAGGATAAAATCCTCTGAATTAACAATCAGCACTCATAGACCTTTCAAAGTCAACTATTCCTCTTCACTACCCATTTGGGTGTGAATTTCCTAAGACCCGAAATATGTTCGAGAGGAAATGATTTTCCTATATTTATTTTCCTTAGTTAATTTCCTAATCGGATATTTATGTTCAATAGAAGATTTAAATATGTGAGTCTTTCCCTGATTATCATTGCCCTTGATTAGCATTGACTTGGCCTTTTCATTAAATCGGACAATTATTTTTAACAACATTTTCATCGATCGATCTTTTTTTGGAAGGGTTGGAAACTCTTCACAAGCATGGCACACAGGAGAAGCTCTTGGTCTACTTGCAGAAGTAGACAAGTCCCTTTGTATTACCGGAATGACAGATGCAAAGATTTGACCATCAAGATGAAATCCTCTATTATTCCCAATAGGCTTACCCATACTGGATTTACTAATTAGTTCATTTCATTGGGTAACCTTATCTTTCCTCTTATAGTAAGATATCATTTTTAACCCCCATGGATAAACTCAAGGTGGTTAAGCCTTTCAAGAGTTACCCTCTCTGATACCAATTGAAATTGCATGTGGTGTAAAATATGATAGCTACGAGCAGAAGCTTAGTGGAGTTATAGAATGCAGGTTATGTCCTGAAAATGGAGAGGGGGGGTGATTATGAACAAATAAATTTTTTGCCAATTAAAACACAATTTCCTAACTTAAACTATTTTATCAATTAAACTAAGGAAAATTAATACTAAGGGCCTATTTGTTAATGTTGAATTTTTCTACTTAACGCGGAATTTGGAAAATGTTCCATGTTTAATGGTGTTTGTTAACGTGGAAGAAGGAAAGCGCTCCACCATTTTCACCATTTTATGTTGAAATTTTTTCGTGATAGAAGTTTAGCTTAATGGGGAATCAAGAATGCACTCCGTGATTATTTTTTTAATTCAAAATTATAACAACCTGAACTTTTCAATACCCGAGTAATGAAAGTTCTCTAATGTTACCATGAAATTTAATTTAGTATATACATATGTGTGTCCACAATTTAGCCTATCCTAACCTTACATCTATTCTCTAACATAAATTTAACATTTGAGAATAATCTTCATCCATAAATCAAGTCATCCAACCATTAATTTTTAGGACAAGATCATCATATATCTAAGTATTCTCACTTATCATAATCAACCGTTCAATCAACTATTCACTGCTAGATAAAGATATCTAACCATCTACTTTGAGTTTGGACCATGCGATCATGTTAAACTAACTACCTAATCTTTACATCCGCTTGTACATGTATAGAATCAAGATGCTGATCCGTTCATCTTGTTCACCACCTATAAATATGCTTAACCCACCATCAGGATTATAATTCGAGGAACTTACATATGTAAACAAGTCACTTGAATATAAAGGTATACATGTTCTACCTCTTGATCACTCCAAAAACCTACTTGTGTTCACCTGTTTACAAAACTGACCGTATAACCACCTACATACATTATTAGAGTACTAACCGTCAAGTTTTCATATTTTTAACATATCATCTAACCGTCCATCATATTTGGATCCGTCAAATGGGCAGCCTAAATATCAGAATGAATTGCTCAGTTCAAAGATCGTAAGGTATATGTCATAACTACCGGCTGACTTCTTTATTAGATATATGAAAGCATTGATTTTGACCTCAGGGCAGTATAACCCATTAAAAAGGCATCTTGGTCATCTGTAAGTGATCAAGGCCTAAAATGAAGCGATGGAAAGAGAATGAAAAATAAAGAATGTATGTTAAATTTCAATGTATTTGGATAGTGTAGTCCGATGTTATGGATGGTGGAAGTTGGAGAAATAAAATATGATAAAATTGTAAATACTTAATGCCAATAAGTTATATCCTTGAATTTTAAATCACATAGTTCTCATGATCCCTTTCATGTGAAATTTTATAACATATTTATTTATTATAAATTAACCATATACATCGTATTTCAGCTCTTAGATCATTGTAAAAGTAGCCCAATTAACAAATCATCCCCTTAACCATTGATTTTGGTATCCATCAAGTGAGGAAAGCTCGTGGATAGTTGCAGTAGGATATTTCCCTCCATATGAATGACTTGGATTGGCCATTATATGGACCCAGTCTAAAATAGGAGGACCCACCTTGGTAGGCTTTTCTGTAGGCATGAAGTAAGTTGTTTTAGGCTTATCAGCTCTTCCTAAATCTATAGTTTCAGATTGACCCATATTACACCGTTAATCGTAACTTAAATTTGGACCACACTTTGACTTCATATGACTACAATATCGTATAAAATTTAGACTCCGTTCTATGATCTTACATCGTTGAATGATGACAGCCTTGACTCTAATTCCTTCATTTTGGTGCAAAAGGTAAAATTTCAGATTTAGGCCTTTTCCATTATTGATCAATTATCAACTTTTGTCCAATTGTTTACTTATCCTGAATACACATTTCTTTCAAAATTGGGCCTTATTCATTAAGTGTGGACCGTTAATTGAGATCAAGTTCGTTGTAGCACTCGTTAGGATAATTTTTAAGATAGGCCAATTTAAATTTCAGATCACCAAGAAAATCATACACCCCGGCTTTATTCGACGACCCTGACACACTAAACGAATTAGATTTAAAGAAAAATCACCAAAAAAGGTCAAATTGGA
Organism: Magnolia kwangsiensis; assembly: GCA_037074715.1. Classification (NCBI taxonomy): domain Eukaryota; kingdom Viridiplantae; phylum Streptophyta; class Magnoliopsida; order Magnoliales; family Magnoliaceae; genus Magnolia; species Magnolia kwangsiensis. The sequence continues at coordinate 102,266,584 of CM073578.1, read as the reverse complement.
GAAAAATCTAAATTGGATGTGAAACACGTGCCCACTACTTTATAAAAGGGGGTGTGTGTCCCTTGTACACTCACACACCACCTCCCAACGTCCAAGGATAAGAGAGAGAGAGAAAGAAAGAGAAAGACAAAGACAAAGAGAAGCCTAGACACCCATTATCCTCTTCCTTCTCCACACGTGTGGTGTCTCCCTCTTGCTCAAGCAATGTCATGATCCATGTAGAAGTTTTCATACATCGAGATCTACATAGGGTTTAGATATAAGGTTAAGGTGAGAGATTCCTTTAAACTTACACTAATTGGAGTTGATATGATTTATTTTATTTTTACATACTTCAATATTACTGTAATTTTTCATGCAATTGATTGCTGGATTGTTATGAATTATTTATCATTTTCGTAATTATGGTTAAGGTATGATTTTAATTATGCGTGATTTTTATGAATTTATGTGGGGTGATGGATATAAGCTTGCCTTTTGCCAATTTTGGGGGCGACGCTTGTTTCTACTCTATATTGAGTTAGCCTTTTACTCGTCTCCCCTTATTTTTGTTAAGTTAGCCTATTTTCTACTCTTCTCTCTTATTGAGTTAACTTATTACTACTCTTCTCCTTTATTAGGTCAATCTCATGCTACCTCCATTTATGTTTTGGGCATGTATCTTGAAATTTCAAAACCCCCATGGTTCAATTTATTTCTCTATTGATGCAAATGATGTGTTATAGGCCTCATATATAGTGGTTTATTTATATTATCATGGACGTAATGTATTTCGGATAGCGGCCCTCTTGGTCGTCACGTAATCTCGTGGGTTGGGTAGTGATGCATAATTAATGTAAGTAAATTGTCATACATGTTACATCACTTGTCGAGATTGAATGTCGTAAATAGTCGCTCCATGAACAAATCGTGTCACATAAATCTTTCAATTGCGTTGTTGTGTCACCTTAAGATGTTCGCATAAATCCACATTAACGTTGGATACGCCGGTAATGTGGGATGTGAGGTGAGCCGGGTTTTCTATGAACTATATTCCACATTGTGATGACTACTGTGTATGATGGACTGCACACACTATACTAAGCATGCATTCATGTAAATTGGTTGCACATACCAATACCACTCATAGTGGTGGAATATGAGACGTATTAGAATCCTCACATTATTTTTATGAATCTCTTAAATTATTGTTAACTTTAAAGGATAACCATTACTATGAGTAGGGCACTGGCCCTCTCCAAGCATACAAATGTTACAGGTGAATTACAGGTTGATGATATGGCCGTTAATCATTCTATGGAAGATTTTTTCGAAAAGAAAAGAAGAAAGATAACACTACGAACTGTTTTATTTATTTTCTGCTGCAAACTTTGATAACGTAATAAGCTCTCATTGAGAGGGCATTAAAGAATTATTTGTATGCTTTTTTACTCTAATGGAATAATAAATACACTTGATTTTATTCTTGTGAATGGTTACCCTCGTGAATGCAACTGAATGTGATTTATTTATAAAAAACACGGTGCGATTTTGAAGCATTCAATTTTTACATTATTAACACCCGAAATTCTAGGGCATAAGTATGTACTCAAGCCGCGAAAATTCAAGATGTTACAACTTTATTCCTACAATTGATGATACCATTTGACGTAGCTAGGAATGAGCAACCAAGAATGACGGGAATCTGAGTGCTCACGTCCATGATAGGTTGAGTATCCAAAATGATAAAATCTACTATATAGTAAAATTTATCAACTTAGATCAGCACGTACTCAATCATCCCTCTCGATACACAAATTGAATGATCAACAAGTTGTAGTGTGGTCTGTGTGGATTTTAATTCACCTAGACCCAACTATTCGTAGACCGAGTAAGGGATCAGAGTAACACTTGCCCCCAAGTCAAGGAGTACATGTTCAATTCGATGATTCTCAATTATACAAGTGATGGTTGGGCTACCAAGATCCTTGTATTTTTGTGGTACATCTTGCTTGAGGATGGCCTAATTTCAAAGATTAGGATCCAATGGCTCTCGGATTCCGCGAGATAAGAAAATAAAATTTTTGGCTGGCCCAAGCTAAAATTTGGCTTGCCGAAACAAGCTTCGGCTGTCCTAATTAACTTGGAATTTAAAAAGTTACATTGCTTGAAACTTGACTGAAGAAAACTCGAGTTGACCGATGGTTGTTGAGGGTCAAATATTGCATATTATCTCCCATTTATATCATGGTTTTATGAACATGATAATGTTTAATGTTCTATTTTACTTATGTTTATATTGTAAGGTGAATTTAAGAGCTTGATTTAAAAGGGTGTTAAAAGCATGGATTTGATGCTCAAGAATCACCAAGGCAAGGGATGGATCTTAAGAGACCAAGATTGAAGAATTCACATGACAAAGATCCAAGAAAATCAAGTGAGGAATAAAGAGAATCAAAGATTTGAAGTGAAGAAAAGAAATCCTAAAATTGTCTTGAAAAAGTATATTCTGAAACGCTGGGTCATTCTGTGAAATTGCGCAGAGTGAAGTCTATTTTGGAAAACCACGCAGAATGAAGTCTATTTTAGCAAACTGTGTAAATTTGAGGCAGTTTATAAAGTTTTCCAACTAGGTTCAAAAGTTAGAGTTCCACAATAATAAATAGGATTCCCTAGGATGTTCTTATGCATCTTCTAAGGTTTAAGCAGTGGAACAAAATGGTAGAGAAGCCGTCACTAAGAGTTTTTTTCTCTTCCTTAGTTGTTTTCATGTTTTTCTTAAGAGACTTTGGTCCAATCATGTCTATGATTGGCTTAAACCTCTTAGCTAAGGCTAAGAGGTGAAGCTTGTAACTTAATGAGATGTTTCACTTGCTTTGATTCATGTTTATGTTGAACCTTCTTTGATTCTAATTTGATATTTAAGAAATACTTTCAGTTTTTAATGGTATATTATGACTCAAATTACAGTAGAACTGCAATAGCTTTGAGTATATTCTTTTCCGAATTTTGAGATTGTGGGATTGATAAATCCTATTGTTGGCCATCATCCCATGGGCATGGTTTGGTGATGGAATCCCTTCCAATTATCGCAATTCTCCTCCATTGAGATTAGGTCAAGGAAAGTTCAGATTTAATCTTAATTGTTATACCTTCCAATCGGATAGGATAAGACTCCAACTCCAATTGTGGTACTTGAATTAAGTAAGAGGGCTCCCTAATCACGGCAAGTGGATCCTTAGCGCGCTAATTCACTTTTGATGTTTGAAAAATCCTTCATAATTACTCTCTTTTATTGTATATTTAGATTTAGATCTTTTTCTAGTTCTAGTTCTAGTTATTTTCAGAATACATACAAGTTTAGTCCCTGTGCATTCGACCTCATTTTCACAAGTTATTAATACATCGTGACCCTATACTTGGGGTTGTGAACAATGGTTAAGTTCGACTGGACGATCCCATAGTCGGGCTGACTGAACTTACTACCGAAAATTCAAATATTTGTGTAAACTTGCCCGAATTATGTTGGGTTAGCCGAATATAGTTAGGCTAGCCGAACTTGAAGTTGGGCTGGCCTAACTTCAATGTATTTTACATTATATACATTATTATTATGGCGATAATTTAAGAACACCAAATTTATGATCATTCTAAGCTTTATACCACCTGATGGTTGACATATACAAAGTGCTTTAGTCTTGAACCATGCAATGTCTTTAAGGCTTGAGATGTTGACCCTTTCTTTAAGGGCCTGTTTGATTTTTCATCTCACAGGTAATTACCTTATAAATGGGTAATAATTACTTACCCTGGTAATTACTGCATCATTTCCTATGCAAATGTTGATAGCTTTAACTTTTGAGCACTAGAATCAAGAACAACAATCAAATGACTGTAGGGCCCATTGTGATGTATGTGGCTTATCCACACCATTCATCTTATATGTCAACCTCATTTAGGGCATGATCCCAAAAATGAGGTAAATCCAAATCTCAAGTGGACCACACCACAAGAAATTATGATAAATCATTCACCCACCATTAAATACTTCTTGAAGCTCCTAGATGCTTTGGATGAAGATGATATTTGTGTTTTCCCCTTATCCATGCCTGTGTGACATTATGAAGGTTTAGATGACAAATAAACTTCGACGTGGGCCTGGTGAAAGAAACAGCTTTCATTGGTGGACATTTTACTGACACTATTTCCTTTTATGTGGGCTAATTGAGCGTTGGATCTGCTTCTTTTTTTAGATCACACCCCAAAATGTTCTGCTAAAATGGATTGATGATATGGATATTTCAATTATATCACAGTGTAGCCCACAAATTTAAGTCAAATTTTCTTGACCGTTTTTGAAAGCAGAAATACAACCGGATTTTCAAACAGGCTTAATAGGTTATAATTAACTATTTACCATGTATTCACAGTTACAATGAAAAATCAAACAGGCACTAAGTGATCTTCATGAGTTGTCAAAGAATACTGGAGCATGCTTGAGATACATCCAGAACTATGAAATTTGATAACACTATGTGTGCTTTAAGTAAAAGAACTTACAAAAGCTAATTTGAGAAAAGGAATTGAATAAGTTAAAATAAAACGAGAATTACCACACATATAGCTTTGGGACGACCTAAATTTCTCTTCGACTTGTAGAAGATTTTTCACTAATTTTTGTTGTAGAAATGAATGAGAGGTCCCTATTTATAGCAAAAAAATAAATAAAATTTGAAATTCGGTCAGCCTAAAATTTGACTAGTCGGATTCCAACGATTTTATTCCAATGGCTATCGGATTACACGAGATAAGATTTATCAAAAATTCAGTTGGCCTAGCCGAACTTTGGTTGGCCGAATCTCCTATTGCTCGCCGAATTTAGGGTTCGGCTGGACAAATCCCTTTAAAATCTGAAAGTTCCATTGCTGGAAACTTGACCTGAGACACCTTCGAGCTGGCTCAATCCCAAGTTTTAGTTGGTTGAACCCAAAGTTGGGCTGGCCGAACTTACAACAATTTTTCTGTTAAGACTGGAAACTTTGCCGAATCTGAGGCTGGGTTAGCCAAAGTTAGTTGGGCTAGCCGAACATCAAGTTGGGCTGACCGAACTTTAGTGAACTTACACTATAAATTAAGCATATTAAACATTTTAATGTCACGATTCAAAATGACCTAACCTAAGGTCTTTCTAGGGTCATTCAACCCAGTGGTTGACATACACATTGGTCTTTATCTTAAAACCATACCAAGTACTTAAGTCTTGATATGTTGAGCCGATCTTCACAAGGCGTCGTAGAAGACTAAAGTGTACTTGAGATCTAACATTATTATCTACGAAATTTGACAACTCCAAGTATGCTTTAAATATAAGCACCTACAGGCTCTTTTCTTCTCCCTGGAGATGTGCAGGTATCATTTTCTTTTTCTTTTTCTTTTCCGTTTCCTCTTCTCAAACTCCATCATTTAATGACAGTTCATGGACCCTGTAGTTCAAAGGTTTCCATAGGACGACCAGAACTCCACGAGTAACATCGACCGAAGTGATAATAGGGATCTGCATATTTTGGTGAGTTCATGTGTTCAAAACCAATGTGTAGTGCATGCAAATGAAGCATCGTTTTAACCATCTGACAACATCCGATACTCGATCCTTCAAATCTATCTTGATTTCTATGACTGTGGGGAATGAAACCGCCCTATCTACAGGAATTGGTTAGTTCAATTCCAATCCAATTTCTCCCAATTGTGGATGTGATATTCTAAATTCTTCATGACATTTTGCAAGGTTCATGAACCCTCTTGGTATATTGTCATCTATTCTGAGATCTCGGCATGAAACTGACCATTTCGGTGGGTCTGGCCGGTCCGATGACCACTCTGATTTCTCCTGATTTTGGAAGAGATAACATTTTCGTTAGATTATTCTAGATCTCAACATAAAAATGACCTCCATATTGACAAAAAATATTATGTTAACGTTTTGTTAATACATGCAAGTGAAAATGGTATAAAGTTTATAACAATTCCAGTATATGGTTAAACTTGATCTTCCGATGATTTCATGTATGCTTAAATGATTTCCGCCCATCATCTAATTTTTAGAAGTGATTTTCTACCTGCTTAATACAGATTTACAGGGGCAAGGAGTGTGATAAGTCCGGCCAGACCCACATGGGTCAGCTCTGCACCCAGTTGCAGGGAATGATATCAGAGGCCATGGCGGCTGCAGCAGGTACAATCCATCGTCATATCTTCTACCTTATGGATGACCTTTAACTTTTCATTTTTGTATTATGAGAGAAATAATAATGTGGGCGTTCTTAAGAAGATATTTATAGAAATGAGATTTATGGCAAAAGAACCCCTTCATACATAGTTGAAGGGGTTCATTGGAAAGTAGAGAGAACAACCACGGGACTACGAGCTAATGGATGTACCTGTTGTATTCCTCACAATACAAATAAAATGAAGGCCTATGTAAATATCACCCTGTTACACAATAGAAGGTGTATCTTTGTTTTCCGATAACTTTTTCATGGGTAAATGGGGTGTTCCAACCCAACAACATCTTCCTTCTAGGTTTAGTATAAGGGACTTCATGGTTTTATAAGACTTTTACATGTGCAACGATCCAGATGTATTATTTTTATTTCCAAGTTTGTTCCATGGACATTGCATGTCTATATTAGGTCAAATATAAATTCTTACATTGGATTAACCTAGTACATTATGGTGATCACGGAATGTTTTACATGAAGTAGCTATATGTAAAGTTGGGTATATGAGTTTTTTGTAATACTTCTTTCCTTATTATCAACCTCGTGGCTGGTTGAATGAACATATCTTCAAATATTAAGAACCAGGTAGTTTTATTCAAGCTTAAAGTTTGTTAACTGTTTAAACTTGAGATGTATAAACCCTATAATGTATGGTAACAGGAAGTCATATCCCACATAAGTGACTCGATGGGAAGAGTGTATGATGGATCATCTTCGGTTTGGAACTCACATCTCAAACATAACAGTGTCGTATGGGCCTACACTCACATGCCAACACAAGCAATCCAATATTCTCTTCCACTCAACTATCACATAAACATCCCATACAGTTGGTGAGATATGTATGTAGTCGGTCTATGCAGTTACTAACCATACCATCAAGCAAATAAGTTGGATGAAAGTATAACCTTTCTGCTTATAACACAACTTGCCCAGTATTTGTGGAAAACTCAAATGCCACATGTATGGGGTCCATCTACTTCATTTAGTAGTTCTCATTACGAGATTATTTGTTTTTACTTTTTTTTTTTTAATAAGGTGTGATAACTTTTAGATGACGAAAATGAAGGAAAAATAGGTGTATAGGTTCACATGAAAAAAGCGTTTGCACCTTTCGAATTTTAAACCATATAGTTATCATATGAAAATAGGGTTATGGTAGAGTGTGTGCATGTGAGCTGACATGCAACTTTCTTTCATGCTTCTCTCAATATATACATTCTATTTTGTAACTTGTATCACAATACTTCCCGAAGTCTAGTCCTATCATTTTAAGAATATGTGAGAGTTGATAATTAACAACATTTCTTCCCAAAGTGTGGGTTGTTGTTAAGAGATGGATCACTTGAGTGAGGAAGAGCTGGGCCGCTATATCGTTGTTCCTGTAACGATAGCTTGCGTAGCTGCAGTTGGGAAATACTATCGACTTTACATATTTAGACAACCAACACGTCTAGGAGATGATGAGCGGGTGAGGTTCATCAAATCTATTATTTGTAGCTCTGATAGGAATTGTATTACCCAGCAGAGGATGAGTAGAGCAATATTTTTTCAACTATGTAATGAATTATGTGGGAAGACTTTTTTACGCAATAGTCATCATGTTAGCTTGTGTTGAGGCATAAAAAATAAAGAAAGATGGTAGAAAGTTCGTTGTGCGCAGATCATTATGTGAAAAAAGAGTATTGTGCGGAAATGATCATTGTGTGGAAATAATCATTGTGCAAAAATGAGCCTTGTGCACAGATGACCACACAATGTAATACGCACAAAGCAGTCCACGCAGTGAAGACAGTGAAGACCACGCAAAGGGGTCCACACAAAGCGGTTCACGTAATAAAATATGCACAAAGGAATGTCGCACAATGCCTACATGGCATATTCGCACGTGTGAATGGGGCTATAAATACCCCATGACCCCTGCAGATGGGGTCATTAGCATCCAATCACAGAGAAGGAGAAGACTGCGAAAGAAGAGAGGTAGAGCCCATACTCATGTGGAACAAGCATTGCACGGCGCACACTGTTACTGGCGCACAACAGGGCCCAATGGCTTCTTCTAGAGCACAATGGTTTCTTCTAGCGCACAATGGCTTCTGACAGTGGCACAATGGCTTTTGGTAATCCGCAGTAGCTTCTGACAGTGCACAATCGCTTCTAGCATAGCATTTGGCATAGTGTCTTAATGCTTGATACGTGTATGCATTATATTGCTGCTAAATATTTATTTTATATTATAATTCATAAACATTCTATTTAGAATCAAAGGAGAGAATGATGTAAAAGAACTTGGAATGAATAAATGGTGTGATTATTTTCCTTATTTTCTTTTGTTCATATTTAAGTAAATAAGATAATTTCTCAAATTGAATACACTTATTTCTTGTTCAAAATAAAATGGTGACTCCACGGGGGACCTTTTTCCACTTAAATATTAACCTAAGAACTGTACAAAAGATAATCATAAATGGCTCAGTGGGAACATCCTACCTTTCATCTTCAAATTAGAATATACTTTGATTTTCATTATTGACTTATGTAGTTTTACGATATGATGGACCCAGAAGAAAAGATATCTCAACTAACTAACCAATGGCAACCATTCAGATGAATATGGTCTTCTACTTCACTATGATGGGTTTCGTCATAGAGTTTGCTAATAAAGCGGCGTCAACCAAGCATATGAAGCCATGGGCAACTGCTATAGTTATAACTGCTTCACCAATTGCATAGGAAGAAAGAGATGACTGGATCGTCATCACTTGCAGAAGGACAAGGACTCGGAATATCGCTGTGATAGGAGCGAATACATCACTGAGAAGAGATAAGAGACCGATAACAAGAAATACAACCAAGAAACATCCTAAACTTGCTCTGCCGACAATCTACCCTACGCAGGCAACGACTCCTTTAGCCACACAAGATTTTCCTGCCTTGTCTGCCAAAAGCTCCTGGTGGATAAGAGAGCAGAAAGGAAAGGCTTTACTGACAAGTCTACCAGGATCCACATCACCAATCTCTATGTCTTCCCGATCAGCCAGTTACTCCAAAAATGAACAAAGATCATATGAGTCTCCTCTTTCAGCGACTCCTATAACGTCAATACACTCTCATTCAGCGTCGACTATTGCCTCGTCAGGGAATGGAGAGGCTACCGTTCACATGACCAGAACAAACCGAGGGTCTTCTCCAACTACAAAGGATCGAATCGCTGAAATAGCAAAGGCACAAAAAGCACTAATGGAAGAATGTAAAAACCTCCGGGAGGCCTTAAGAACTCTTGCACACAATGTGGCCCGAATGGTGGCACTCCCAGTGACCGATAATGTGAATAAACGAAAATAGCACCCCAAAGGGTAGAGGACCGGGTCACATGGATCTGCTCCCACAATGAGAGTAGTGACACGGGAAGAAGTACAACAGGTCGTCGAAGAAGCAGTTAGGTCAGAAAGAGAACATGAGGGCACAGGGAGATTTAGATATTGAACGTCATACTCGAGGGAAGTAGAAGATATCCCATTCTCGAGCAATTTTAAGCATCCTGACTTTTAGAAATTCAACAGGGATGGGTCACTAGAAGAACACCTGATGCACTTCATCACCAGTATGGAGAATTTTTCCACAGTGCCCTAATATTGCCTCCAATTATTTGGGTCTTCTCTGATGAATAAAGTGTTCAGGTGGCATTCTAGCTTACCGCCTGGGTCACTAAGAACATAGGAATAGATGCGAGAAGCGTTCATGTCAAACTTCTTCTCATCAGAATGTGATGTCAGTATCACAGAACTAGCTTCAGCGTGACAAAGAGAGGGAGAGCCAGTGGAAAATTTTATAGACAGATGGAAGACCTTAGAGGCTTCTTGCAGAAAATTGCCAGAAGAAAAAGAACGGGTGAAAATGTGTCTAAACTCTCTGGAAACTGGAGTAGCGTTTGGACTCACTAGTGCTGATATCAAAACCTTCCGTGACTTGGCTACAAAAGCACATGCTCTAAAACTGATGACTCGAAAAATGTCGGCGTTCAATTATGAAATAATCAGGAGAGGATCCTAGAAGTTGATCACAAATGTGGTTGAACATGAAAAGAGAAGACAGGACATGAGAGAATAAATGACAAAAGGACAGAAAGAAAAGAAGAATCGAATCGCCCAAGAGGAAGGTTTTACAACAAAAAATCTCGATCATTGAATTCTCATGAGGGTTTTGCATTTGAAAGAGAGGACGTACTCCCTATGATGAATCAGTTGTTAAAAGCTGAAATAATTGAATTGCCCCTGTCAAAACGTCCCGAAGAAGAATCTAAAATAAAGGAAAGAGACTTCTGTCACTATCATTACATAGTGGGGCATCTGACGAAAAACTGTTACACATTGAAGTGTATTATACAAAAGATAACAAACAGGGGTGAGATAATAGTTAGGAAAGAGAAAGAAAGAGACAGAAGAGCAATGGAAAATGTATTTACCTTGCAAGAAGATCATCAGGGTAAGACAAGGGTGGATAATCAGAAAACACTGGGGAAAGTTGTAGTGACTACCTTGCGATCAGGGAAGAAGATGGTCAGTCCGCCAAATTCGAAAAGCAAAAAGATAAATATAGAAGCAGTCAAGAATCACGCCAACAATGATACTATGAAAAAAAAGAAAAGGGGAAGGAGACAGGGACAGTAACTTATGACATTATAAGCCACTTGAAGGGAATTCCAACTCAATTGAGTGTTTATGATGCTCTGAAACTATCAGAAGACTCTAGATAAAGCCTGATTAAAGCCTTATCTAATGAAGATATAAGGGGAGTTTTGCTGACTAAGATGTAGAATGAGAAACGAGAAGATTGTATGCCAGTTATCTCCTTCTTTGATGAAGACCTAATTTGTGAGGGGGAACATAATAGGCCGTTGATGATAATGGGCCATATTCGCGGTAAACAAGTAAAGCGAATAATGCTCGATAACGAGTCTACTGTAAACCTATTGTCATTAACAATGCTGAATGAATTGGGTTATTGACGCTCGAATCTACGCCTTAGTGGAATGATGATATAGGGCTTTAATCAAGATGGACAACGTGTGCTTGGAAAGATCACAATAACCTGGAGATAGGGGAATTGACTATAAACATCGTCTGCCACATTATAAATGTAGTGACTACATATAATCTTCTTCTAGGAAGACCGTGGATGCATCAATATAGCATTATATTTTCTACCTTGCACCAGTATTTCAAATACTGCAACGACGGGGTGCAACACAAATTATTAGCTGATGTAAGACCATATATAGAAGCTAAGGCTTTCTTTGCAGACGCGAGTTATTATGATGCATTCGCTAACGAGGAAAGAAAGGAGAATGATGAGGATAAGGCTCCAGAAAATGCTTGCATGAAAATAGTAAAAGAGAAGGAAGTGAAGTCGTTTGTAATAGAAAAGGCGAAAAAGAAGTTCTATTTTATCCCGACACATCTACAAAAGCCAAGACAACCACCAATAACATTACTATTGCCAGAATAATTAGAAATTCTGTAGCCAAATTACACAGTACCGCTCTCGTATGCTGAAAGGAGTAAGCCATTTCCCCTCATTCCAAAAAGATTTCATGTTAAGTCCAGTGCAAGATATCTAGAGCCAATCGAATTCTATGCTCCCTCAGAAATGAAGAAATATGAAGTAGTTGACAGTGGTATGAGAAATGGAAGATTGACACCTAAAGAGCTAGAAAGATATAGCTTGGCGAGTCAAAAAATCATGAAGAAAATGGGCTTTGACCACAAAGAACCTGTTAACTTAAATTATGGAAAAGAAATTCAAATTCCAGTTGGGGTGAATCAAAAGAAGTGAGAAAAATTTTGAGGACTGGGGGCATAACCTTCAGTGAATATGGTAATAGCTGACCAGATGAAGAAACAGACCTTAATATAATCAGCAAGCCTAAGACAGCCCCAAAGCAGATAGAGGACGGGGGACAGCCAACAATTGACAATTTGAAAGAGATAAATTTGGGAACGGAGGAAGAATCGTGGAATACGTTCATAAATGTTAATTTATCAGAAGAAGAGGCTAATCAATATGTTAGTCTCATGAAGGAAAATAAAGATGTCTTTACTTGGACATACGTGAAAATGTCAGGTCTAAAGCCGATAGTAGCGATGCATCGGTTAAATATCTCTAAAGACAAAAGACCCATTAAGTAAACATAGAGGCGGTTTCACCCATTTGGTTCACAAAATAGAAGAAGAAATAAGCAAACTGATAAAGGTCGGATTCATCAGAGAAGTTAAATATCCCAAGTGGATATCGAATATAGTCCCAGTAAAGAAGAAGAATGGGCAGATCAGAGTTTGCGTTGACTTCAGAGATTTGAATGAAGTATGTCTAAAGGATGATTTTTCACCGCTGATAATCGAAATGTTGGTAAACAGTACTATGTAGTATGTTGTCATGTCCTTTATGGATGGCTACGCCGGTTACAATTAAATACAAATGACACCTGAAGATGAGGAAGCGACGACTTTCAGAACTCCATTGGGGATATATTGTTATAAGGTCATGCCGTTCGATCTCAAGAACGCAGGGGCAACGTATCAAAGGGTAATGCAAAATATATTTCAAGACATGATACACAAGTATGTTGAATGTCATGTGGATGATTTGGTGGTCTGGTCAAATCATCATAAGGAACACCGTGAACATCTAGCTTTAATCTTCGGCCAAATCAGAAAGAAACAATTAAAGATGAACTCGACCAAATGTGCATTTGGAGTATCTTTAGAAAAATTTCTTAGTTTCGTGGTGAGACACAGGGGTATCGAAATAGATTCAGAGAAAGTTAGAGCTATTCAAGATATGCCACCTCCGAAAATGTTAAAAGAGCTAAAAAGCTTGCAAGGCAAGTTAGCATATATTCGTCGTTTCATCTCGAACATGACAGGAAGATGTTAGCCGTTTTCTCATCTGATGAAGAAAGGAGTAGAATTCATATGGGATAAATCCTGCCAAAATGCCTTTGATTTGATTAAAAAACTGTTGAAACAACCTCCAGTCTTAATGGTCCCAGTGAAAGGAAGACCCCTCATTTTGTATATATCAGCAGCCGAGAATTCACTAGGAGCCTTATTAGCACAAGTGAACGAAAATGGGAAAGAAGCGACACTTTATTATTCAACTCGAACATTGATCAGCGCAAAATACAATTATATACCCATTGAAAAAATACGCATGGCATTGGTATTTGCGGTTCAGAAATTAAGGCATTATTATTTGTCCCATAACATAACTTTGATATCTCGAGATTTTGATGACAAGGCCAATGTTATCAGGAAGGTTGGCAAAGTGGATATCGCTGTTGTTAGAATATGCGATCATGTATGAACCGACAAAAGCAGTAAAAGGACAAGTAGTGGTAGATTTTTTAGCAGCTCATCCTATGACAAACTGTGAAGCCATCTTCGATGAGTTTCCTAACGAACAGGTCAAGATGACAGAATCGCCAAAAGTGTGGCAAATGTTCTTTGATGGAGCAGCTCGGGCAATAGGGGTAGGTGCCGGAGTGATATTCAACCCCCCCAGGACGATTTGTTGCCTTATTCTTTCACGTTAGGTACTGCATGTACAAATAACGAAGCCGAATATAATACCCTTATCATTGGGATGGAGATAGCCAGCGAACTAAAAATAAAAGCATTGTAAATTTACGGGGATTCTAAACTTGTTATAAATCAGTTAACGACTGAATTTGAAACAAGAAAAATGAAACTTCTGCCATACTGTCGGAGGGTGCATCATTTATTAGAGCAATTTTTGAACGTTAAAATTAAGCATATACCACAGTATGAGAATGAGGGCCGATGCTTTGGCCAGTTTGGCAGCAACATTGTCACACCCAGATCGGAGTCCCCTGTAAGTGACAGTCGAAGAAAGGAGATTTTTATTAGTGACATAAGGGAAGCACTCCTTATATTATGCATAGAAGTGACAGTAAAAGATTGACGTCAGCCTTTCATTGATTATCTTAAATACAATATCCTTCTAGAAGACTCAGAGGCGAAGCTACAGATCAAGCAGAAAATAAAAAGATCCATTTTGTGTAATGAGGAATTATACAAAAGATCTTATAATGAAATATTATTGCGATGTATAAAAGAAGAAGAGGCAGGTCAAGTGCTGGAAGAGGCGCATTCTGGGGAATGTGGGGCACATCAAGCTGGGAGGAATTTATTCCACCGAGTGCACCAGATGGGATATTACTGGACGACAATGTTTAAAAGTGTAATAGATTATGTGAAGCAGTGCCACAAGTGTTAAATCCACGGGAACATTATACATGTACCTCCTGAAGACCTTCATCAGTCAGCTACTTCTTGACCTTTTACCGAGTGGGGACTCGATGTCATCGGCCCTATAAATCCATCGTCATCCAGAGAAAAACAGTATATACTAACAGCAACAGACTATTTCTCCAAATGGATGGAAGCGATTGCATTGTGAAGTGTTAAAGAGAAAGATGTTATTAATTTCATTCGGCATGCGATAACATATCGCCATGGTATTTCAAAGAAAATCATCATAGACAACGACACTCCTTTAAAGAATAGGGGAATGGAGAAGTTATGTCTTAAATTCAAAATTCATCAGTCGTTCTCAACACCCTATTATCCACCAACCAATTGATTGGCAGAAGCATTCAATAAGACGATTGTAAAAATACTAAAGAAAACGGTGATGGAAATAAGCGTGACTGGGATGAAAAATTGTAGGAAGCTCTATGGGCCTATAAAATACTTCACTGTACAATGACACAAGCGACCCCATATTCGTTAGTTTATAACGTAGAAGTTGTCATGTCAATCGAGATATAAGTCGCTTCACTAAGGGTAGCAGTGCATCAATCAATTATGGATGACGAGAACGTAAAAATATGGCTGATAGAGTTGGATCTACTTGATGAAAAAAGACTGGCAGCTTAGCAGCGCTTCAATTATATCAAACTAGAATTTCTGTTACCTTTGATAAAAAGGTTAAACACCAATCTTTCAAGAAAGGGGATTTGGTTTTGATGTTGAAAAGGCGATAGTAATCACTCGGAGAGCAGGGGGAAAGTTTGACCCTAAGTGGGATGGACCGTATTTTATAACTGAAGTCTACTCTAATGAAGTATACAGAGTAACAGATCAGGACAGACGAGGCATCAATATACCGGTCAATGCTCACTTCATCAAGAAATATTACTCCTAATAGTAAGAGGGATTTTGATTTAGAAGATTATCAAGATAATTCTTCTATATCAAAAGGGGGCAATCACAGATAAAATGATGAAATAGCCTTTAAAGTCGAAGCCTTGTATTCTATCTTCATGAATGATGAATAAGAGGCAAATCTTCAAGCATATCACTATCATCAAAGTCCCAACCATTGCTGTCATTATTGGTCGTTCATCTTTGACAAAATTTCCGCCGTCGCCGTCACTATTAGTTACTTATCAAAATTGATTATTATTGCCAAGCTAACTGGACATAAAGAAATAAATATCATCAAATTATCATACATGCAACAACAAGCAATGACGATATATCAATTGTTGATTCACCATCTAAGGCAGTCTAGCCAAGCCCTATACGGCCAACTACGCATAAGACCTATATTTATTCAGGACAGTAATGTGGAGCCAATGACCCTAAAAAGCCCATATAGGCCACATCACATGTACACCCATGCGGGTAGCGGATGGAGCCAATGACTAAAAAGTCCTAAAGGCTAAAAAGTTGTAAAACAGTCAGTCACGCATAAGATCAAAGCCGTTTGTGAGCTCTCAGACAGCGTCATGGACGATGATGAAAATATCCTCCCATGAATGGGTCCGAACTCACAGACAAAGAAAAATAGGGAATGGAATAAGACCCTCCAAATTCCTGGTTTGATTTCAGTATTAACTCATGAAGAATGGCTTAAAACCTACTCATTGATGGATCGGCGACCTTGGATTTGGTACCAAAGGTAGCCTTGCGTACCCCGTGAACTCTAGAGAGTTACTATGGCCAACTATATGAGTAAATCACATTGAGTTCACGGCTCTAGTAGCTTCATTGGGCCCTTCTGATGGACCGTAATTTGTGAACTCTCCAGCTGTGATAAGTCTAGATAGCTCATGAGAGTTAGAGAGACCATTCACATAAGACCTGACTCCAACTACTTATGAGTCTAAAAAACTATGATTGCTCCACTACTCAAGAGCTTAAACTGTGTGCAAAACTAATTAACTAACTGTGATACAAAATAGTCCCGCCCATTGAAATAAAACATCACATAAGGTTGTCATACAATGCATAGATATAAATAGTAGAAATAGTAAAACATGAGTACAAAAGTATTACATCAACAAGTACGAAAATTGATGATTGTATTATCAGGAATGAATTTTGCTTTGAATGAAACAGTGTAAGTTGTTTATGTATCACAACGCAAAAGGAATATTTACATACAATGCCAACAGATCTTCAGCTATGTTTAATATTAATAAGTTGTGTTGCAACTCTTCTTTTAATTGAGATTGTGCCATAGCAGTTGTGTGTTCAACTTCAAAGATAATGCTGGCTTGATCAGGAAGTCCAATCAATTCTGATTCCAAAGAAGCAGCAGCTTCCCTATTTCTTGTTCGTTCAGCTTGTTCGGTATCAATTACTTGAGTATTTGTCTCAAGCTCTTCTTTGATCTCACAAATAGTTAAATCTTCTACTTCTTTCTGATTCTTAAGTGATAGAATCTCTCTCTCAAGAAGAGCAATTTGATCATCAATAATCGTCTTTTTTCTATCAGAAACTTTTAACTTCTCATGAAGAGACTGACTAACAGCATTGCGATTAGCAAGAACATCATTTGAACGAGAGAGTATCTCCTTGAGTAATGCCAATTCTTTCTGATGACTTAGAATTTCAGGAGCAATGACTATACCCCGCGCTACTTCTAAGTTTTTCTTGGAATCATAAAACTGTGACAAAGAGGCGTGAAGAGACTGAACATCAACATGCATCAAACGAGCTGAGTGGGTGAGGACTACTAGGGCACTATCCAAAAAGGGCCACTGAGTTGGATCTTTAAAAGCACTGATGATAACATAAGTTGCGTTCTTGAAGAGTCGAAACATAAGAGGTGACACATTTTTCAAAAAAAGTTTATTAAAAGCTACAATTACTGAGTTAGACTCTTCAGATCCACTTAGAGTTAGCACAACTGAAACTGAAAGATAACAAGAAGAGATTATAAGTTCAAAAGAAGATACATGTGTATATAATGATGATATAAAATAAGAAAAGAAAATATATACCCAGATTAGGGGCGACAGTAGAAGTAACTTGAACAGAATGGGTTGTGGGTGCTGCAGAGCTGGGGACTTCAGTAGTTATAATAGCATTAAAAGAAAGCTCTTGAGCCCCTACAATACTCGAGTTAGCCAGATCAGAAAGAAATTCTAAACTTCAAGCTACTGGCTGGATATGAGAAGGAAGCAAAGTAGGGAACTCATCAGTCTGAATAGGGGCATCAGATGTTGTGGGGACTATCGGTGAGATTTTTTCTGTGCTGGGAAGAAGAAGTACATTCTCCATTGTTGCCTGAATTTCAGATGATTGAGTTTCTATATTCCTTAAAGTTGATGTTCCACAAGCAACCACATCATCAGTGTTCATGATACAGGGAGAATATGAAGCATCAAAAGAAAAAAAGATATTTGCACCAGGAGAACAACCATATTCTCCATAATCGAGTTGCTCCTCATCATTTAGGGAGGTCACCGAAATTATATGAGAGGTATCTGGATGAGTGATTGGAGCATCAGGAAGTGAGGACTCAACTCTAACATCGTTTTCTTCTCCAATATCCACCTCAGCATCAATATCTGCATTCAAGGCATCTCCTTCATCAGTTAAGCTCGTGGGAGAAGATGTATCATCGCTTGCATTATTCGCTGAATATTCTGATAAGCTGTGTTCTTTTGATATGGTTTGTTTTCCCTTATAAGTGGTCTTCACAGGGAGAAGACGTGCACTTTGAATGAGAGAAGAGACTTATTGTGTCAAAACTTCAGGAGACAATGACTTAGCACGAGAGTAAGTCATAAGAGATGTAGTAATAACAATCCAATGTGCGGTTGGAGAAGTCATGGCTGTAGCACGATTTGCTATGGTTTCTGTAAGATTCATGACAAGGATAATTATGGCGGTTGTATGTTCAATAGTCTGAGAGATTGTAGAGGAGATGGGCTATGTAGTAAGAGGAATGACGAGAGCAGGGTGTGTAGGCTGATCTCCTCCTTCAGAAGTAGGGGAAGG
Organism: Magnolia kwangsiensis; assembly: GCA_037074715.1. NCBI lineage: Eukaryota > Viridiplantae > Streptophyta > Magnoliopsida > Magnoliales > Magnoliaceae > Magnolia > Magnolia kwangsiensis. Next base: position 102,248,010 of record CM073578.1, on the reverse strand, counting down.
CAGAATACTGCTTGTAGTTTCAAATTCATTGCGAGGAGTGGCAAATCTTTCTCCCCATTTTATCAAGTCCAAAGGAGAACCGAAAGCAATCCATCCTTCTAGAGTGTTTGGAGGCTTTATTTCTCTGATGGGTTCTTCCACAGAAATTTTACGACGGAGTTGTCCTGAAACGGCAGTCCGATCCTTCTCGTAAAAATATTTAATCCCTTGCCCTGGCCTGTAATTCCTCACGCGTGGAGGAGGAACCCAGATAGGCCAATCTACTGGAAAACAGTTGCGCACCAAGTAGTAATGATGTTCCCACCATCGCATCCAGGTATATGAAGCCGTTACTCGATGATTATACCCTGGGAGAATGAATTGAGAGCCAAAATTTCTCGCTAGGAGCTACTTCCATATTAAAGCTCAATTGTAGGGGCTAATTTCATAGCTTCTCATTGTCCGTGTGACCTCCTCACTTGCCTGGGGCATAGCTTAATCATATCCAAATTATCGAGCGAATCAACTTGGATAATATGGTTCTCGCCAGAACTCTACTCCTCGCATAGGAAGACTATAAGAACGAATGCAAAGAAAGAAGGTTCTCTTAATAGGTTCCAAGTCATTGTTATCCTCAACTTCTCTTCAACTTGGTGATCCAAGTAAAAAAGGGAAGAAGTCGATAGATTTCATGTTGTCAAATTTATCCATTATCCATTCATACCCCTTCTTTATCATCTTTCACTTCAAGAAATGCCACAAGGGTAGATGATCGGGATGGACATAAGCCTTCTCTGGGTCATTATAATTTCAGGAAAAATAAATGTCAAGGCATCCAGAGAAATAATACCATGGAGTAAAAAAAGATGAAAATCCTAGTGCCGGGCTTGAGCAGTGCGCTGCGGCATGACCAAAAGCTCTATATAACGAGCATAAGATAGGAGCCAGAGAATATCTTTTTCTACCTTCCACCATTGCGCCTGCCGCCACAAATAAGGTTGGTTGAATAGAGTCTAAGCTTTTCGAACTAGGAAGCACGACTAAGCTCAACCAATAAGCCAAGAAAGCGGCTAATTCAGTTTGAGCATTGAAATCGGCTGGGCCCCTTATGTTTTTGCGAACTTCTAGCTCGGCACAATGGCTGCTAGGGAACCTGAAAAAGGAAGGGGTGAACAACTTATATCTATAAATAAGTATTGTCTGAAAGGGAAGAAAAAATGTTAAAACACTTACACCGAGTATCGAGAAAAATGCGCGAGCCATTGAAGAGGGAAAATCTTATGAACATCGGTAAAATATGACGTTTCGTGGAAAATCTCGATGGTTAATGCTGTAATTTTGGGTACTCTGTTGGGAGCAACATAAGTAAATTCTTTGTTCGAAGGAACGTATTCATCAAGGAAAGATCCAGAGATAGGCAGGCCGATCATCTTATATAGATCCCATAAGGTAATACTTACTTCCCCTGCCGGAAGATGAAAAGAATTTGTAGTGAAAGACTAGTATTTCAGAAAGCCCTTATAAATCATCATGTCCTTTTGAAAGAATTTCAAGGTGGCTTCTATGGCATAATATATATTGTTGTCATAAGGACATCTTTGTACTTCTTTAAGATTGCTTTGGCTCATGCGTTGTAGTATGGATGATCAGTCCAAAGGCCCCGTGTCCTAAATTCTTCTTGGCCCCATAGGGAGTCGCAATGACAAAAATGTTGTTGAATTGTTTGAAAGAAATGAGTGAAATATAAAGAATGAGGGTTGTAACATGGTGTGAGGAAGCGCATATATCTTATTTTCTCGGTCTTTTAGGTTAAGCCTTTATTTATGAGATAGCCTTCGAGGATTTGTGGCTCTTTGATCACCCAATTTGATACGTACAAAAGTCTGTTTTGTGTCATATAGTCAATCGACTCACTCTAAAGAATGGATTGGTGGCATTGAAGTTGCAGAGGAAGAGCAATAGTATCATCTTTATAAGGGTTGCGAAATTTAATTGCCTCAGCATTCAGTTTAATTGAATCCCAGGCATTTTGAAAATGCCTCTGATTATGTTCTCGAATCTTTTCTTGAAAGGCTTCATCTATGCTCTTTTCTCTTATTTGCTTCGAAATGATTGGAGCAGGAGAAGCCTCGGCTACGGAAGGACGGGTGTTGTCTGTGTAAAAATTGGTTGTGCATTTCAACCAATCCTCTCAATCAGACTCTTGTCCTAAAGTGGGGGGGTCCTTCTATCTCCTTCATCAGTATAGCCATGCGAATATGTTCAGATAGGCATTGGATGGGATCAACAAAATTAATAATGATAGGAATCAGCTCTTTAAAGGAAGTGTAGTTTTCAGCAGATCGGGGTCTTTTTTTATTACGAGTCTCAACTAATTGCAAATCAGAAGGCCCGACAGTACTTGGGGAGGCGAGAGGTCTTTTTCAACTAACCATCAGATATCTATACAGGAGTCAGTGAACAAGTTAAAATCAGGAAGAGAAGTTCATTAAGGGAAAGTATAAAAGATTGCTAAAAAGAAATGGGCGAATAAAATTAAAGTCCAAGTCTACATTTAAGCACAGGTCAATGTGCACAGACGTTGTGTGCAAGTTCGTTGTGCACTAACTGTCCTTGCACTAAAATTGGTTGTGCGCAAAGAAGTGTTGTGCGCAAAGTCTTGTTGTGCGGGAGAAGTGTTGTGCACTGCACAACGCTATCGGCGCACAACGATGTTGGCGTAAAAATTAACTTGACGTGGAAAACAGTGTGCAGCAGGCAGAGAATGAAGTGAGAGAAAAGTTAAAGTGATGTATTTATAGGCGAGGTCTGGACCGTTGTGCGATAACCATTGTGTGATAACCGATGACCGGAATATGTTATGCGCAGTTCAATGAGCGCACAACAAAGAAAATGACTGTGTTAAAGGGAAAATGATATGCGCAATAAAGGAAAGCAAAAATAGTAGTTATAATGATTTTTTTTTCCTAATTTATTTTGTAGATATAAAAATAAAAGAATGCAGGATCAAGGCGGCATTTGTTAAGGCATAAAAAATAAAGAAAGACGGTAGAAAGTTCGTTGTGCGCAGATCATTGTGCTCAAAAAGAGCATTATGCGAAAAAAGAGCGTTGTGTGGAAATGATCGTTGTGCGGAAATGCTCATTGTGCGAAAATGAGCCTTGTGCATAGATGACCGCATAAAGAAGTCTGCATAATGTAGTATGCACAAAGCAGTCTGGGCAGTGAAGACAGTAAAGTCTGCGCAAAGGGATCCGCACAAAGCGGTCCGCGTAATAAAATCCGCACAAAGGAATGTTGCACAATGCCTATGTGGCATATTCCCACGTGTGAATGGGGCTATAAATACCCCATGACCCCTGCAGAGGGGTCATTAGCATCCAATCACGGAGAAGTAGAAGACTACGAAAAAAGAGAGGTATAGCACGTACTTGTTGTGCAGAAGGAGCGTTGTGCGGTGCACAATGTTGCTGGCACACAACAGGAGCTAGCGCACAGCAAGAGCCAGCGCACAACAGGAGTCAGCGCATAATAAGGCCCATACACAATGGTTTCTTCTAGCGCACAATGGTTTTTCCAGCACACAATGACTTCTGACAGCGGCACAATGGCTTTTGGCAATGTACAGTAGCTTCTGATAATGCACAATAGCTTCTAGCATAGCATTTGGCATAATGTCTTAATGCTTGGTACGTTTATGCATCATGTTGCTGCTATATTATAATTCATAAACATTCTATTTGGAATCAAAGGAGAGAAGGATGTAAAAGAACTTGGAATGAATAAATGGTGTGATTATCTTCCTTATTTTCTTTTGTTCATATTTAAGTGAATATGATAATTTCCCAAATTGAATGCATTTGTTTCTTGTTCGAAACAACTTAAAAGAGCAATTGTTACTTTCCTACATACTGTAGGACATAACGTGCATAATTGGGTAATAGAACACTGGTTCATATGTTCAGGTGAAACTGTTAGCCATCACTTCCACTGACTTCTGGATGCAATTGTTTATATTTACCTTTCATATGTAAAATAGGAGCCACAAATCCCCAATGAGATTCAATCAAACCCATTTTGGTCGACATACTTTTAAGTACAAGTTTTTTTTTAACGGGTTTATGTACATATAACTATTAAGTTTAGTTATAACGCATTAACTTACAAATCGCTTTGGATAATCTGCATGTAGGATTGCATCGAAGCAATTGACGGGACCCACATTCCTGCCCACGTACAAACTATCAACCATGCGAGCTTCCACAACAGAAAATATTTCTTATCTCAGAACGTGCTTGCAACATGTGGATTTAATATGAAAATTTTATATATCATGGCCGATTGGAAATGTTCTACTTCTGACGCAAGGGTGCTCCATAATGCTCTCACATGAACTGTTGATCCTCTGACTATTCCAAATGGCAACATTTACATTTAGTTCGTGGATAATAACTTTTTAGTAATTATACTGTTAAACTAGTCTCTTGAATATATCACTATAAAAAAATGTAGAAAAATATTATGCCGTGGATGTCAGATACATACATTCATCGAGTTTTATGACTCTATACCGTGGTATTTGATACCACCTGCAAGAATATCAAACTGGGAGAGCTCCCACGAACATGAAAGAGTTATTTAACTATAGACAAGCACAACTGTGCAATGTAATTTAGTATTGTTTTGGATTAATGAAAGGTCGATTCCCAATATTGAAGACGGTGGTACAGTATCCCTTTGGGACAAGTGAAAACTGTAGTTGCTTATGCTATACTCCATAACTTCATACGAGTAGAACATAATTCAGACTAAGATCTATGTAATGCTGGTATACCTTTGAGGGATGTAGAGAGTAATCTGACGCCATATGAAGTTTCAACAAATGATGAGAGACACTGGTTGGTTCAAGTTACTTAACGCGAGAAAGATGCATGGATGAGAGTACGCGGCAAGATCACCAAACGAATGTGGGCAAACTCCCTTAACAATAGTGGGAACAGATAGTCTTATTCTACTTTACTCTTACATGAATATACTTTATAACAAATCAATATACTTTTTTGTTGTGAAATTTTCAATGTTAGAATGTTGACAACATTTTCAAGTACAAGTAAATAATGTGTGTTATCATGTTTGTTTGTATTCTTTTGACAATTATATAACCTACATTTGTAATCGTATGTTGTACTCATAGGTCATATGCCGAAAATGTGGACAAGTCTAGGAGCGACACATACATAATCACCCGACAAAACTCGGATTCTCCCAACACGATTTTCGCCTCGTACAAAGTCTACCAGATCCCTTACTGAGCCATCAATACAAGCACTGAAAATAAAATGGACTAGAGTAATAGATCGAGTAATATTTAACACATTGATATAGCATATTGTGCTCGGACGCAAAGCAAATAATGCTTCAAGAGGGAATTGTACTAGGTTACAGCTGACGAGGTGTTGAAAGAAACTTACGTGTACATTAATTGGTCGAATATGCAAAACCATATGAAGTATCACAAGAAATGCTACAATGATGTGAAGGATATGCCTATTGCTAACAGTTTTGGATGGGGCAATGAGCAAATGGTTGTAACAGCTTCAAATGAAGTTTTGAAAGAATATATGAGAGTAAGAATATCCCATAATGCTTTACTCTGAATATCTTTACGTAAAATGTATTTTCATTAGTATATCATTACCGTATTAAAGTGATTATTTTGTTTATCAGTTACTCATACTATTTTTTGTATTCTTATCCACGAGCTGAAAGACTTTGGGGCAAAAGAATTGAAGCATGAATAATTTAGCCGTTATCATTGGAGATGATTAGGCTACTGGACGTTACATACAAGGAAATAGGAATATAGTTGCATGCTCATCTCGTGTCTAGCGTAATTTAAATGAAATATGGTCAGATGCATATGAGGATATGAAAGATAGTGTGGATCTATCGGCCGACAATTTAGGGGAGTTGACAAGTAAATCTCAATTTTCTTCTGACAATGTCACGCCCCAAACTTGAAAATTGGATTCATAAGAATTCTGATCTCCGAATCCGGTGCCGATAGCCTCCGTAGTACCCCATTCTCGACTCCTAGCATTCATATGCCAGATTCCGATCCTGGGATCCTACAAGGAGGATTTTTTTTTTTGTACATTTAACTAGTAATAAGCATAACCACAAGATTACCCAATTCACGAAGGCAACATCATCATCACATATCCACTAATATAATCATTTGAGTACAACACTGAAAGAAAAATATATAAATAGAAAATCAAGCTCCAGAAGACCACTGCACGCTCCAAGCTCAACACTGCTGCAACCTAACATCACCTGCACGCATCTATCGTGCATAAGCTTATAGAAAGCTTAGAGGGTGGTGTAAGTGTATGCACAAGGTAAGTGTCAAGTATTCAATACAATGTCATAATCATACAATACCGAAAAACCGGTAATCTATAAACAATATAATGTCTGAATAAGCAGAAACACTGATAAGATCATGAATTATCAGAGTAAGCAGAAATACTGACAAGAGCATGAATTATCAGAGTAAACAGAAGTACTCACCAGGTCATAAATCATACGATGACAGAGTAAGTAGAAATACAAACAAGTCCATAAGTCAATCAATATCAGAATACGCAATATAGAACAGCTATGCAATAAGGAGTTATAAAGAGCCAAATATCATATGCCAAGGACATATTGCAATATACAAATCCTGCTAAGTCTGTCTAGGCCATATAAGTGCAGAAAAATAGCAACCTAAAATGTCATATGCATGCAGATGTAATACAATATGCGATGCGAATGATATGACTATGCTGGAGTGTGAAGTCGGGATGATAGTACATAGTGCCGCAGGCTATGGGGTCCACCACAAGGGACTTCTATCTAAACCAGTCTCATACCTAAATTTGGATAGTCAGACTCAACGTGGTAAACTCCTGATCTCAGGTTAGTCAAGCGCCCAACCGAAATCCTTGCCATTACGAAGGTACACAATAATTAGTTGTGCACCACCAGCCCGAGTGGATAGTGAATATATGAATGAATGAGCATGCAACTCCTACTCAATAAGTTCACATATCAGTATGGTTCCTCTCTGGGATCATCACCGGGGTTTAGTACACTCCAAATGGCACTGCCGCTCTCCCTAGCCGCACAGTCCAAGTGAGCGTAAGAAACCTCACTATCCGCCTGACCAATAGTTTATCAATACCTATTCAGCACGTCGATAGCGGACCCATTCACGAGCTGGTCAAACTCAGCCTACCAATGCCCCTTGCGCTCTGGCGAGTAAGGCCACACCCCCTCCCAACCGACCATGGCACAGTGGGAGACGCGGCCTCCTGGTATTCGACACTCGGGCGTTTATGTATCCACTCGGTCTCGATGTTGGAGCGTCCTCTGGTACCAAGAAGGTTTTAAGGATTTTCACCCAGGACCATCTATGGCAGCTAGATACTCGAACCAAACATTTTCGGTGTCCCATCTGGCCATTCACGATATGCCTGTGGAGATTACAGCCCTGATGTCGCTAGGGCGTACAATGGTCATGTTACACAAAATGCGAGATGCATGAGTCACACAGTGCAATCATGCATAAATCCTGTGCATACCGTGCGCTCATGTGGGGCAACCCCACCTATCAGGGAGCCCTATGAATAACTTACCCTATGGCATATGCGATGGTCAATCACATTTCATAACCAATATGCTGTCACATACTCATAATAGGTATCAATAACCAATACTGACAATTGACCTCGACAATGTGGACATTTAACCAACATTGCCCCCAAGGAATGGTCCATATAGAACCTAACATATAGTCGACTCATGGCCTCGCAGCAGGGCCAAATATACAACACTATGGGCCTCACTTAAGAGCTTAATACGCATCGCGATGGGCCTCACTCATGGGCCACATATATATCAAGTAGTTCACATCTCACGGGTCTAATATACATCGCAATGGGCCGCTCCCACGAGCCTAATATACATCAAATCGGGCCTCACCATATGAGCCAAAAATATATCACAATTGGCCACGTCTCATGGGCCTCGAATACATCACAGTGGGCCTCGACAATCGGAATCGGCCCCAACAATTGGAATCAACACTTGGAATCAGCCTCGATACTCGGCCTCTACAGTCGAAATCGGTAAATCGATCATGATAAACGGCCTCGGTCGCTAATCGGTAATCGTCAAGTTAATCGGAATCGGCAATCGGCCACGATAATCGAAAATGGAAAATCGGTCACGACAATCGGCCTCGATCGCAAATCGGCAGTCGGCCATGACAATTAAAATCGACAAATCGGTCACGTCAATCGAAAATCGACAATCGGTCATGACAATCGCCTCGATCACAAATCGACAGTCGGTCATAATAATTGAAATCGATCAATAATCAAAATCGACAAATCGATCACGTCAATCGGAATCGGGATAAATGGCCTTAATCGCAAATCGGCAGTTGGCCACGATAATTGAAATCGGTCAATAATCAGAATCGGTAAATCAGTCACGTCAATCAAAATCGGCAATCGGCCATGATAAACGGCCTCGATCGCTAATCGACAATCGGTCACGAGAATTGGCACCGATAATCAGCATTGGTAATCGGCACCGATAATCAGCCTCGGTAATCTGCACCGATAATCAAGGTCGATAATCGACGTCGGTCGTGGTTATGAAGTCATTCGTTTACAACGAATGGGGCCCACTTATTTAGGTTAACCCATGAAAAGAATGACTTACAAGGCCTAAGGGAAGGTCACAATGAGATCATCTAACCATGATTGCTCGTCAATGTGGACGTCAAACCAACATTGCTCCCTAGGAGTGGCCTACATCGGCTAGACATATAGTGGGCCCATAGCCTCACGTACAATCATGATGGGCCTCATTTACGTCACATAGGCCTCGTCACACAAGCTAACATACATCACATCGGGCCTCGAATATACACAACAGGTGGGCCTCGCACCAGGGCCTTGAATATATCTCAATGGGCCTCTTTCGTCAAGCGGGCCACATCACATGGGCTACACTATATGGACCACACCAACGGCCTTCACGTACAATAAATAAGTCTCATCGATGGCCGCATGTATATCAAATTGGGCCCACCCTTATGTATATTTGAGATCCGACCTATTCACAAGTTAACATAGAGATAAATGAAGTAGAAACAATATTGGGGACTATGGTGGCCCATAGAAGTTTTTGAACGGTGAATGTCACTATACCCCGTTATTAATGCAAATGGTGGGGTCCACTTGAACTTTGGGTCTGTTTCACCCATTTTCCCATGCCATAAAATGATCTCAAAAATGGTGGACGGTATGGATACAACACATGCATCATGGTGGACCCTGTCGTTCAAATAGCGAACGGTGTCGATAGAGCACACACATCATTGGGCCCATGCCATGGGGATAAAACACATACATCTAGGATGGGTCCCATCGCCAGAAGAGCTTGAAAAGTACACATGCAGCCCTGCTGCATTAAAAGACAGAGGTGGGTCCCACGTAGGGCCCACCCTCACCTATCACATGTACATAACATATAATATATAACATATACATATGTATGATTTACTGCTGCACAACAGCTTTAATGCATAAAAGAGAGGGAAGAGGTGGGTCCCACGTAGGGCCCACCCTCACGTCTCATATATATAATATATAATATACTGCTACATAGCAACTTTTATGTACAAAAGAGAGGGCAGAGGTGGGTCCCACGTAGGGCCCACCCTCACATGCCATATATATATTATATAATATATACAATATATAATATATACAGTATATACTATATATAATATATAATATATAATCTAGTAATATATGTATTACATCCAACGTCCAAGCCCTTAGGAGGCCTGGACGGTCACCTACTTCAAGGAGGGCCCCACACGTGGGGTGTGTCCCACCGTTAGATGGACGGTGGACATAATACATGCGGGTGGTGTGGCCCACGCTAAAAGGATGGACGGTGTGGATGGGTCCATGGACCCCACCGTCAGCTTGTCAGTACACACTCCATGTTAGCCACCGCCACAGGATCGATACCAAGACCTCAAGTGTTGAAAGTATCTCCACTCAGTCTGCTAGTTGAGCTATAGACCCTGTGTGGGCCCAGCATTGAAACGAAGTATCCTTCGCTCAGTCTACCACGTGAGCTATGGATGGGTCCTACCGTCCTTAGATGGTGGATGCACCACACATGCATGGTGGTGTGGCCACGCCAAATGGATGGACGGTGTGGATGAGTCCCATGGACCCCACCGTCAGTCCACAGCCTTGTCAGTACACCCACGTCAGTGCACACTCCATGTTAGCCACCCACGTCAGTGCACACCCACTGTTAGCACACCTACGTCAGCCCACACTCACTGTCCGTTAACACTTCACTGTTAGCCACCTCCACTGACGGACAGGTGGCATGCCTCATCAAGGTGGGTCCCACATGACCCACCTGTTTTGGATTAGCCTGATATTTGTATTTTGCCCATAGTACGTACCACCCATGAAAACAGTGGGGGTCCACATCAATGGATGGCGTAGATAAGGTTCGGCATCAAGTGGGCCACAAGCCATCATACACCCACAAAGAAAAAGAAAAAAAACATTGGAGAGAGAGAGAATAGAGAGGATGGAGGGGCCTCACCACTATGGGCCCCTTTTTTGATACAAAGTCTACATCAAGGTGAGTCTCACCACAAGTGGGCCCTTAAATCACAAAACAGTAAATAAGTGGAGATCCAAGATCACTCACCGTTCCTTCTCACTCCCTTGGCTTCCTTAGCTCCTTAGCTTCGATTTCAACGAAGGAGATGAGGTTTGGATGGTTGAGATGGGAGATGAAAGGGTATGAAGGGTGGGCCACACTTGTAGCTCTCTTGGAATGGAAGAGCTTGGACGTGTGGAGGTTCTTTTGCTTGGGGATGAGTTTTTTTTAAAAAAAAAATGAGAGAGAGAGAGATGGTTGTAAAGGGAGAGAGAGACTGATGGGTGATGGAGTGATGGATGTGGTGAGTGATAGGTGTAAGAGACTTTTTGACTTTGGGGTAGATGGTGTAAGAACTTTTTAACTTTTGGGGTTAATTGGGGAAGAGTGAGAGGTGATGTGTACTTGACATGATGGGATTGATTGATGTGACAAATCGTAGAGATTCTCTTAGATTTTGCAATACGCAGTATTTTCCTCGAACTAAATGCTGGCCCACATCTCCCGACCAGGGTATTGGATCGATGCGCGAGTCACGACATCGGAACCACGGTGACTCCTGATGTCTGAGGATCCTACTGCTGCTGCTGCCGCTGATGGGGTCCTGACAGCAAATACTGTCATCGCTGCTACTGCTACTGAGGACGGGGACACTCGCTCCTACGATACCCTATCCCACCACACCCAAAACAAGCACCAGAGAACGGTCTGGGCGGCAGGGGCTGCCAAGGGTGGGGGCACTCCCAGAAGCGGTGTCCCGCCTCATCACATCTAAAGCATACACTTGAGGACTGACGTTTAGGTGGTGCAAATGATCGGAAGGATGGACGGTTCCTATGCCTCTGTGGTCGTCAACATCGCTGCAGCTGGGAGCTACTAGAGAGGGCCTTCTTCTTTCGGTCTCCTCTCTGAAGAATGGCGGTCATTGCTTGTAACATCTATTGTAGTAGGTCCGCACTTACAAACACGGTCGGTGCTGCTCTAAACTCGGATGGGGGTGCGGAAGTCTCAGGTGGGGAACAGGAATCTCAAGTGAGGAAATGAAAGTCGCTCGGGTCACTCTCTTGGGTGTCATGTCCAACAGGAAGAAACAAGGGCCTATCATCCTTGGGCACTCGTAAATGCACACATAATAGGGAGCTATATCAGGAAGTTTCTAAGTTATTCAAACTCTGGGGCCTATACATTCTAAGTTCTCAACAATCACATAGTGTAGTGTAGCTATCAGCAGATATGTGATGTTATTCTCAGGTATTCCCAAGTTATGCTCTGATACCAACTTCTGTCACGCCCCAAACTCAAAAATTAGATTCACAGGAATTTCGATCGTCGAATCCAGTGCCGACATCCTCCGTAGTACCTCATTCTCGGCTCTTAGCATTCATATACCAGATTTCGATCCTAGGATCCTACAAGGAGGATTTTTTTTTGAAAAAAATGAGAGAGAGAGAGAGATGGTTGTAAAGGGAGAGAGAGAGTGATGGGTGATGGAATGATGGATGTGGTGAGTGATAGGTGTAAGAGACTTTTTGACTTTGGGATAGATGGTGTAAGAACTTTTTGACTTTTAGGGTTACTTGGGGAAGAGTAAGAGGTGATGTGTACTTAACATGATGAGATTGATTGATTGATGTGACAAGTCATAGATATTCTCTTAGGTTTTACAATGCACGGTGTTTTCCTCGATCTGAATGCTGGCCCACATCTCCTGACCAGGGTATCGGATCGGTGCACGAGTCACGGCATCAGAACCGCGGCGACGGCATGGTCGCGAGGGTACAAGTCTCGGTTTGAGTCAATTCAGGTTGATGACGTGTGATGCAGGGTTGTGCGTAAATGTAGATTAAGGGTCGAAGGTTGCTGGAATTCGACCAGAAAGATCGCGGAAGCCTACGGAATGGTACGGTCTAGGATACGGGGCTTACAAACAATCAGTCTAAGGAAAATCCATCAGACCGCAGTACACCAAAACGTTCATCCGATTCTAAGAACAATCGTGGCGGGAGTACTACAAAGAAGCAAATACGTCTTGGTCATCCTTGTGATGTACTTGCCATGTTTATTTAAAATATTGCAAAGGCCATGTATGATTTGGGACTTGGCAATGAATTCAATCATACCATTAAAGTTTTATATATCCTTAAAGAGGTGCAGGGGTTAACCAACTCTAAATTCATCAACGTTGGTCAGCTCCTCTCCAAGGACGAGCAACATGCATCATTCTTTATTGCTCATTCTTTATTAGTCTTTGAGAGAAACATCATGTGGAATGGCTAAAGAAAATTTTCATAGTTCTCAGAAAAATCTAGGTAGTGATTTTCCATGAGGAGTCATGTTTGATATTGAGTGAAACTTTTTAGACGATTAAGTTAGTGTTTTATGGACTTCGCAGGTACTTTTTTAGAAGACGGTTGGAACTTGAAACTTTGCTTTTAGCACATTTATGTTTTGTTTCGATGTTATGGACATGTAATATCTTTATAACCTCTAATGTGTGTTTATTGACTTTACCTCTTCTTGATTTTCTTCGCTTCTGTTATATCAACTTTAGGTACTAAAATCTTTTATGCAGTCATTGTTTTATATCTTCTTTTCATGAATTTCTATCAACAATATACTATTTGCTACGTGATGAGACTAACTTATTTGTCTAATTCATTTGAGGTATCTTGTATGTAACAACCCGAACTTTCAAGGCCAGAGTTTGTACTCGTGCTCGAGAAAATCGGGTGTTAATAATGTATAAACTTAGATGCTTTGGTAAAATTGCACCCTATTTTTTTTCGCTTGTTTAATTACACCCGGATACATTCAAGAAGGTAACATTCACAAGTATAAAATCAACTATATTGATTATATTTCACCAATGTAAAAAAGAATAATCAAAGGCCTTCTCTATGGAAGTTTATTACATTTATCGAGTTTACAGCGGAAGCATAAAACTAAATCTGAACTTATTTTCTCTGTTCTTTCAACATGATCTTCCTTAGGGAGAATGTTGACTAGGTTTTCAATCTGTATGTCACCTGCATAATCTGTATGGTTGAGAGAGGGTCAATGCTCTACTCATAGTGAAGGCTATCCTTTAAGATTAATAATAATTCAATAGATTCATAGAAATAAACTAAAGGGTCTGATATGTCCCGTGCTCCACTAACATGAGGTATCAACATGCACAAACAACCTACATGAGATGCATGCCTAGCAAAGTATGTGGGGCTCATCATACGTAGTGATCATCACGTTGTGGGGTACGATTTATAGATAACCGGCTCGACCCGCATCCCATAACTATGAATATTCGCCGGCATGGCCAACGCTACCATGGATTTACAAGAGGACCTCAGAGCGCATAACAACATAAGCTGGGTGAATTACGTGCAATGATTTGTTCATAAAGTGACTATTTGTGACATCCAATCCCGAAGTGATGTGACACTATAGTAGATAATTACACACATCGATTTGTGCACAACTATCTGAAGGCTCAAGGACTTATGTGCCCCAAGAGGGTCTCTACCCAGAGCGCATTATGTCCATGATAGAATATTTGAATTACTGGTTGTGATACATCTTACACATCATTTGCACTTATAGAGATAAATTGAATCCTAAAACATATAACTGAATCAGAATCATGAAGGATATAAACTGAATTATGGAGGTCTTGGAATAGCAAGACTCATGCCCAAGCCGTAAAGATAAACGGCACGAAGCTAAAATAATAAAGAGAAGAGCGACAAGGGTCGACTCAACACAAGTGGCAATGGCCAACATAATAAGAAAAGAGTGACGATGGTCTACTCTATAATCAGGGGAGTGGCAATGGCCGACTCAAATAAAGAGATGAGTGGTAGAGCCAACTCAAATAAAAAGATGAGGCAGGGGCAAGGCTTGTACCCACGGCCTCACATAAATTTAAAGAACTTCTCTTATATTTTATATCATGTCATAATCCCAAAAGGGCAAATAAATCAATTGATAGAAAAATTCCCAGAGGACATGTAAGCATGAAATACATGATAATTCATATCGTAGGAGGCACGAAAGAGGCCCATAATTGATATGAAACATATAATAGCAAGGAAGATTTAAAGTGGTATGTAAAGACCAGATAAGATACATGTAAAGACAAATTCAAATTCATGAAGGCAGGAAAAGGCAGAATTCAATTATCAACTTAAATTACAGTAAGCCTAAAGGATGAAACCCTCACCTCAAATGTTGGATCCCCTAGAGTGTTGTTTGATTGTCGTAAGATTAAATTCTAACATAAATTCAAACAATCTGTGCAATTAGATGGCTCTTATGGTTGAAACCAAAGACTAATAATTGCCCTAAGATTTAAGTGTAGGGTTAGATTTTGAATAGAAATATACTGAGGATTGTTAAGGAAAAACGTTGACGATCTACTTACCTCTGAGGCATTGAATTCATCCCACGACGCTCCCTCTCTATTTTCTCTCTTCTCTCTTCCTTTCCTTTCTCTTTCTTTCTTTCCTTTCTCTTTTCTTTCTTTCTTCTTTTTCTTTCCTTTCCTTTCTTTCTCCTTTCTTCCCTATAAACTGTTGGACGGACAGAGTTCCCTCTCTCCTTCACGAATGGACCACTCTCTCTCTCGTCTTTCTTCTAATTTCTTTCTAGGCATTGGTGTGGTTTTTTATAGGCTTGGAGAGAAACTTCTGGATTTCTCTCGCCCATACCCGATTTCCTTGCGTAAATCTTACGCGGGGCGTTTCGCTACACTGGATGGAAACCCATCTGGATCTTGCTCCCCTGTTTCTTGCGCAACACTGATCGAGACAGCGTGGCAGATCACGGACCATCATCCACTCCGAATGGCCTTCATGGAGGGGTTTGAATCTTGGGTTTACAAGGATTGGACGGTCCTGTTCTTGTGGATCTGACGTGGTCAAATTTCCTGGACGGGGGACGTTTTCGAGTATTGTTGAGACGTTGTAACAGCATCTTGACTCTGCTCGTCTTCAAGATGGATGGGGCCCACTATTTTGGTTTTTGAGGTGTGATCCAAGCTGGCCATCAGTTTTATCTCGACAATTTAGGGCATGGGCTTGAGTTTGGAGGGATTTATTGATTAGGTGGCCCACACATAACGCAGGAAGGTGGGATGAAATCCATTCTTTCGTCTGGTTCCATCGCTGTAACAACGGGAGGTGTTAACGTTAATTGTTAGTGCTTTAGGTGGGGTCCACTGGTGATGTCCTTCGTGAGATCCACTCCGTTCATTGTTTCCAAAGGGTCTTAATCGGTTATGGCCTCAAGTATGGGCCCAATCTAAGTTTTAGGTGGGCCACACCTCTAAGAAGTGCGTGAGCTACTCACACCGTTAAAACTCATTCATGTCTCTGTGAAGATTTGTAGTTTCACGTAAATCAATTTCTTTTGTTTTTCTTTTTTTTTTCTTGAAATCCACTGTACTATTTGTAATGGCACTATTCACTCCGTTCATTGTGTCGAACACGCTCTGTTAGGATAAGGGTCTGAAAATAAAACAGATTCGTTGATCGAGTGAGCCGCATGGTATGATTTAACATCAATGGTGTATGTAATAGCATTGAATATTTATAATCTTGTCATCCATTCTTCAACCAGCTTCTGACGCTCCTTATGTTGAAGTGCACCACTCGAATTTCTTAAAATTTTTCGGACATTCATCATTTTTCCTGCTCTTTCCATCGGTCCAATTTGGGCCCTGATCTCCAAAGGATGTCCAAGATGCTCCTTTAGTGGCTTATACACTCCATAATTCAAAATAACATTTGTACACCTTTGATTGCCAAGTTACCACGTAGTTTGGACCCATGTTCTACGATCTTCAAAATGACCGATTCATCCTACTATTCAGGTGGCCCATTTGGCATATCCAACCATGATGGATGGTCATATAACCTTTTAAAAATAAGAGGACTTGATGGCTATAACTTTATCCATATATGTAGGTGAATGTATGGTCAGTTTAGTAAATGGATGGACATAACGTGGGTTTCTGGAGTGATCAGGGGTAAAGCATGTTTATCGTCAGATTAGAATATCTTGTTCACATGTGAAAGTTTCTCAGATCGTAGTTCTAATGATGGGTTAAACATATTTATAGATGATGAACAAGATGAATGAATCAGAATCTTGATCCGATGGGTGTACGGACTGATGTAGTGGTCTACTAACTAGTTTACTATAATTTAAATGCTGAAATTCGACGTGTATGGTTAATTTATGATAATTAGGTATAGTATAAATTTTTACATGGAATGGATAGTGGGAACCTTGTGATCTAGAATTCAGAGATATAGGTCAATGACATTTTCATAATTATTGTTGATTTATGAGTTTTAGAAAATCTAATAGCTTTGCATGGTTATAGACACATTTCTAAGCAATTCTTACAAAATGATATATATCTAGATCATTATGGATAGGGAGTTATTCGTTAATTCATTTAAGGGAAAACATATACGTTAAATCACATGATGGAGAGTCTTACCCCAACATTGACAGTCAGATGACTTGATCTATGAATGAAGATCATTCCTAACGATTAGGTTTGTGTCAGGGCAAGGATGTAAGGCTACGATAGTCGGATTGGTATTGTACCAATGTACATAATAGGTTAAATCTTAAGGTAACGCTCGAGAACTTTCAATACTTAGTATTGAAAAGTTTGGGGCATTACATTGTAGCACTATGAATGTGGCGTTACTATTTAGTCCATCTATATGGCTTAATAATGTAATGTATTACCTGTATTCAAGCATATTACTGTAGATTTGGAAGTAAGTCCAGTTTCCTTTTGAGAGTTTACTTCATGCTGGTGCTAAATTGTTGTCAAGAAGATATGTTATGATTTGATGGAACCTCATTAACCGCAAGTACATATGAGTATTGTTCGGTCCCAAATTATAACTTTCATTGATTGAAAAAATAGTAGCTCGTTCATAAAATTTTCAAAACGTACTTGTAACACGGATGGGTAAGGAAAAGAAATATTACGTGGTAGTGGTCGGCCACCATCCAGGCATATATTTATCTAGGGAGGAGGCAAGGTTATAGGTAGAAGGATACATACAATGAATGTGATCAACGCTCTCTCAAATCATTTAAAGATGCGAGTGATTGGTGAAATTATAAATAGAGCTTTCGAACTGTGAAGCCTGTGGGCTAAGGGACTCATATGGAAAACATTCATACGTGTAGAACACCATCTTCTAATGAGGTAGTCAATGCAACCCCATCAACCTCGGTATTCCAATGTACTGTCCCAAGCATGGTTTCTACTAGTATGTTGACGAAGGGGAGCCCCTTGATAATACGGGATATAGTGACCTATTTGGTTATTGGGATAATTGTTATTTCTATGGCTTTATATATTGTTATTAAACTCTAGTTCGAGTCATTAAAATGTACTTTGACCAACGACTGACGTGTTAACGTATAAATAGTTTTGTCTATTAATTATTTATTGGATATATATTCTACATGCACATTTCTTTCTTTATGATTTAGCCACCACATGGAAGACTACTAGGTATCATCTACAATTTAATAATTGTAGGAATGTTAAATCTCTAGCAGATTACCCAACTCACGTCAACTACACCGTGAGTTGGAACTACATGTCTAATAGTCAAATTTTCTTTTAGATCTTAGTTGGGTTAACCATGTGTTTTCTCATTCATTACATTTTCATTAATGTAACGTCTGGGATTCAAATAACTAATAGGGATTCAGATATAGATATGAAAAATGTAAGTGTACTATTAAAAACCCATTTTCATATACTCTATCTTTGTCTTTGCACAGATCTTTCATGCTAATTGTTTTTATGTTATGTCACTAGGGCCAAGCTAAGCTCACTCAACCATTTGTAAGATCATAAGTCTCCTTGTAGGGCATTGTAGGTGTATAATGTATATATAGGAGAGATAAATTGTGCTCGTTAATTCACTTATCAAAACACATCTTATATACAAATGGTAAGACCTTTTGCAGAATTGCTTGTGGGCCATAACACAATGTTTACAATTCCAAATCCGAAAACGTATGTGCTTTACTTAGTAATACTTAATCAAATGTATCAATTTTTGGAACAACCAACTCTATTACTGATTTATAAACCTTTTGTAATAGGGTGAGGAACTGTTGAACCTTATAATGTAAGCAATGGTTGGTTCGAAATGACTTCACCACTCATTACTTTTACAATGATTGGAATGAAGTTTGCACTTGACAAATTATTTAAAAACTCTCATTACTCTGAGAGTGCCTTTACAGTACAAGTGAGCCATTTGGATGGCATTTCTATGAAGTAAGCTAGAGATACCCTTTAATTGTAGTCGGGTCTCTTAATGGACCATTTGATAGCCATTATATTTTCTTTCTCATGTAATATTTTTAATTTTCCAGGTGTCTTTGAGGAAATAAGCATAAGTAAGTAATTTATATGATACAGTATGGCAGATAGAGAAGTAGCTAGATCCAAAACATTTGGTTAGGGTTTGGGGGTGTTAACGACAACACCCGTTGCGATGTTGTATTGATGTGTTAGACTCTATTCTTGCCCAACATGATTTAGTGAGTTTTATGTTGACGTTGTCTAACATGAATCGTCCAGAGCATTTCAAGTAAGAAACCCAACCGCCAAGAAAATACAATGAGTCCAAGTGAAACAGATGTGAAGGTCAAGTGGACCATGGAGAATTTACTCATAACACAAGGGCTCACAGTGTCATACAAATCCACACATCACCATGTATAGAGCCATTTGCAAAACCAGCTGATCTGCCAAACATCTCCCAAGATTTTAGAAATCTATCACTATGATGACCATGTTAGGGATTGTTCTACAAAATTACACAGAGATGAATCTAGGATAGTAATCCAAGAACACCAAGCAACCACAAGAGAACACAAAGATTTAACGTGAAAAATCCTTTTGGGAAAAAAATCACGGCACGAAGAGACGAATCTTCACCATGAAAGCAGAAATTACAAAGAGAGAAGACTTAACCGATTCAAACAACCTTGAATCTCTCCCTTTCTCCACCCCTTTGAAACCCTAGAACCCCTTTTAAAAATCCTCGGAGTACTTTTAAGAAGCCTTAGAATATCTTAGAATGACCTTAGGGACTCCTATTTATAGTTGAAAAATCCCAACTTTCACACCGACTTGGAATAGTCTGGAAATTGCATCAAATTTATGCAGTTCATGCACAATCTGCGTAACCTCTAACTAGCCGAACCAAAGCTCGGGCTGGTTGAAGTGCACTTCGACTAGTTAAACCTATCCTTCGACTGGTCGAAGTTCTTGGAAGTTCCAAAATACATTGTTGCTGGACTTTCACCCGAACTTTCTAGGGCTAGTTGAATTTTCTCATATTTAAGACATCTGTTAACAACAATCTCCACCATGTCTTCAATCTTCAAATGTGTAGCTTCTTGACCTATTCTCTTATCTCTACCTCACATCATAGCTTTATCAATGTTTCTTATACACACGCTTTTCTCCTTTTGTGTCATCGCCAAGCCCAGAGAAGTTGCGTAGAACTTGAACTTTTTTGTAGGAACGACCACAGTGAGCATGTCTAATAGATTCACGCTGGTGTGAATCTTTTCCAGAGTTACACATATTTCTTCAAGCACCTGTCGGACAAAGTGGTGGCGAACATCAATGTGTTTAATATGTGAGTGATAAACAAAATTTTTAGCCAAATTTTTAGCGCTTTCGCTATCACAATTAATCGGCATGGCTTCCTACTAAAGCCCCAATTGATTTATCATGTGTCTCAACCAAACGCTTTCGTTAAACGCTTCTATCACTGCCATATACTCTGCTTCGATCATGGAAAGAGTCACCATAAACTGAAGGTTCGACATCCAACTAATTGCTCCACCTGTTAGTAAAACGAGTAACCAAAATTTGACTTCTTAGAGTCCACACTGCCTATGCAATTGAATCCATATACCCTACCAACTTTGTCGTTGTCTTCTCAAAAGTTAAGACGTAGTTTTTTGTACCTCGAATGTATCGAAGTAGCCATTTTACCACTTCCCAGTGTTGTTTACCGAGGTTTGATATGTATCTACTCATAACATCAATTGCCTGTGAAATATCTGGTCTCGTATAAACCATGACATATATTAAACTGCCAACTGCATTCGAATAAGGCACATGAGACATAATTTATTTTTTCTTAATTAATTTAGGACATTGTTCTAAGGAAAGCTTGAAGTGAGCTGTATGGGGAACACTTACCAGCTTTGCCTGGTCCATCCCATACTTGATCAGTACCTTTTTTAGGTATTTTACCTATGATAACCAAAGTCTGCTCCTCTTCCTTTCTTTATGAATATCTATGCTGAGAACCCTCTTTGCAGCTTCCAGATCTTTCATCTCGAATGTCCCTTATAACCGAGTCTTTAATACGTTGATTTCAGACATATCATAACCGATTATCAACATATCATCAACATACAATACTAGGATGATGAACTTGCCACCCTCAGTGTCTTGTAATAGACACAGTGATTGTATTCACTTCGAGCAAACTTCTGACTTAACATGAAATAATCAAATTTCTTATACCACTGCCTAGGAGACTGTTTCAGGCAGTATAACAACCTTATTAACTTGTAAAATTTTTTCTCTGCCCTTTAACTTTGTAGCCTTCTGATTATTTCATGTAGATTTGCTCTTCCAACTCCCCGTGCATGAATGTAGTCGTCTGTTCCAGCTTAAGATTGTATTGAGTAACCAGCGCCAACACGAATCTGATGGATACTTACTTAACTACCGGTGCGAATATCTCTATAAAGTCGATTCTTTTTCTCTAAGCATCCCCTTCGCTGTCGGTCTTACTTTGTATCTATCATATTTTCTTTTGAATAACCACTTACATCCGATCACTTTTGGC
The DNA here is from genome assembly GCA_037074715.1 of Magnolia kwangsiensis. Taxonomy (NCBI): domain Eukaryota; kingdom Viridiplantae; phylum Streptophyta; class Magnoliopsida; order Magnoliales; family Magnoliaceae; genus Magnolia; species Magnolia kwangsiensis. The sequence continues at coordinate 102,226,348 of CM073578.1, read as the reverse complement.
CCACTGGAACCTCCACCAACTCCGATGTGTGGTTTTTGCACAACGAGTCTATCTCATCATACATAGCCACCTTTCACTTTTCTACATCAGGATCATCAAGAGCCTCCTGAATAGTTGACGGGTCCCCCTCATCTATAATGATGTCATATGCGATATTAGAGTCATTCCCGTATCTTGTTGGTAACCTGCAATCACACGGTGAGTTCCTTCTCACAGGTGGCTGCTCCACTTAATCCTGTACTTCTATCTACGCATTTGTCTCTGCCTGAGTATCAACTCTGTCAATTTGGACGTCTACTATCAACCTTTCTGGTTCCTCTTGCTCCTCTTGATCATTCTTGTTGAATAAGGAGCTTTCATTGAATCTGACGTCACGACTAGTGATGACCTTGCGTGTGACCTTGTCAAATAACCTGTAACCTTTCATACTAATACCATAGCCAACAAAGTTGTACTTTTTGACTCTATAGTCTAGCTTATCTCTCTCAACTGACGGTAAATGAGAGTAAGCCTCACAACCAAATATGCGCAAATCTGAGTAGTTCAGCTTATGACTACTCCATATTTCCTCTGAAATTTTACATTCAATTATCGTAGACGGGGATCGATTCACCAAGTAGCAAGCCGTGTTAATGGCATCAGTCCATAAGTCCTTGCCCAATGCAACATTACTTAACAAGCATTGGGCTCTATCTAAGAGAGTCCGATTTATCCGCTCAACCATACCGTTTTGTTCGGGTGTGTGATGCATTATGTTGTGCCTAATGATCCATTCGTCTTTGTAATATTCATTAAACTCAGTGTAAGTGAATTCTCTACCATCGTCAGTCCTTAAAACTTTTATTTTTCGCCATAATTATTTTTTCACCATTGTTTGAATATGGTGAAAACTTCAGATTTGCATTTCATGAGGTAAACCCAAACTTTTATGTAGTAGTCGTCAATGAATGAAACAAACCATGATGACTCCCTAACGAAAACCTCTGGCGATAACCCTCATACGTCAGAGTGCACATAATCAAGCACTCACATTCATGTTTCTAAGATTTAAATGATAATCTAGATTGTTTATAATATATATAATGCACGCATATATGTAAATCAGAATTCTTAAAAGCTGGAATCAAACAATGATCAGATAGTACCTTCATGCCCTGTTCGCTCATGTGGCTCGGACGAGCATACCACGTATGTATAGACATGGAATCTTCATCAACCGCTGTTACTCAATCGGCTGAAGTGCTCCCGATCAACCTGTAAAGGTTTCCGTACCTTTGTGCTCTCATAACCATGAGTGTCCCTTTTGAAACTTTAAGGACACCATCAATACCAGTGAACTTGTGCCTTATAGCCTCGAGTGCACCAAGAGAAATCAGATTTTTCTTCATATCAGGAACGTGCCTGACATCAATCAAGGTACGCTCCATCCCATCAAACATCTTGATGCTCACCATACCAATAGCCATAACATTACAGGCATTGTCAATGCTTATAAAGACCTATCCACTATCGCATTCATTATAACTGATGAACCAACTCGATGAGCAGTTATGTGATATGATGCTTCTGTGTTAAAGATCTACTCATCTCTAAGATTGTCATGCAAGTGTCCGACCATAAACATAGACAAAACATCACCTCCACTTATTTTTCATCATATGTGACAACATTGGTCTCCTTGGAAGAAGCCTCTGAGTTTTCTTTCTTCAACTTAAGATTTGTGTAATCTTTCTTCATGTGTCCATTCATCACACAGTTTCAACACTTTAGTTTTCTTTTCCCCTTATCCTTGGATTTAGATCCAGGTCTTGAAGATTCCATACATCACTTATTATTTCTTTCCTTTGTAAACAGTGCATCAGAAGATGACCTCAAACCACCGCTCATCTTTCTCATGACCTTCCATTGAAGGGCTGAGATAACGATGTCCACACTTAGGGTTTTATTTTCGATGCACAATGAGTCCTTGAATGACTCATACGATGGCGGTAGACTATTTGATAATATACATGCTTGATCTTCATCTTTGATTACTTCCTTCATGTCCAGCAATTTGCAAATTAATTTACTAAAATTACTGATTTCGGCCTCCACATCTCCACCCTCTGTCAATCTGAAGGTGAACAACTGTAGCTTCAAGTGTAGGCGATTCTCAGTGAATTTTTTAGCATAAATATCCTTTAACTTCTCCCATAAACCAGTTGCAGTTTTCTCCCTCAAAATATTATAGAGGACCTTATCCATGAGACATAAACGAATCGAGGATAAAACCTTCTTATCAAGAGTATTCCATTTATCATCAGTCATGGTAGACTTTCTCTCCTCAAGAATACCATCCTCACCTTGCTTGGTTAAGGAACTGATCATCTTAATATTCCATAACTCGAAGTTATTTTTCCCTGAATACTTCTCAATATCATACCTAGTGCTTTCCATTGATGCTAATCTCGCAGATTAAAATCTGTGTCCCAATGATTGCTCTGATACCACATGTTGGGGAATGTTCTGCAAAATCATACAGAGATGGATCTAGGATAGCAATCCAAGAGCACCAAGCAAACACAAGAGAACACAGAGATTTAACGTATAAAATTCTTTTGGAAAAAACCACGGCATAAAGCAACAAATCTTCACTATGAAAGCAGAAATTACAAAGAGAGAAGACTCACTGGATTCAAACAACCTTGATTCTCTCCCTTTTTCTTAATCCCTTTAAAACCCTAGAACCCTATTTGAAAGCCCTTGGAGTACTTTTAAGAAGCCTTAGAATATCTTAGAATGACCCTATAGACTCTTATTAATTGTTGGGAAATTCCAACTTTCATACCGACTTGAAATAGTTTGAAAACCGAATCAAATTTATGCAGTCCGCGCACAATCTACGTACCCTCTGACTAGTCGAACCAGAGTTTGGGCTAGTCGAAGGGCACTTCGACTAGTCAAATTTATCAGAGGTTCCAAACTAATTTGTTGTTGGACTTTCACCTGAATTTTATTGAGCTAGTTAATATCCAAACAAACCTGAATTATAATATTCACATAATCAAGTTAAGACCTCCATCCAAACATGAATATATGCAGACGTGGTGTTATAGATCGTGTTCTTCCATACAATCCTATTTAAATCCCAGCCTATATTCAACCAATCACATGCACCAAACGCCCCTGGCAATGTTTCACAATACGAATAGGCTTGTACAGTTAAAACTTAAAATCCCTTGTCATGTTATGTTTGCAGTCACCCGATGAATGACGCAGACGCGGATTGTGTACTACCCCCCGTCCCTAGTTCTGAATAGGCAGTTTTGTGAATGGGCCCACCGTGATGTATCTATACATCCAAGCCGTCTATCCTTTTTATCAAATTATTTTAAGCAAATAAACAAAAATGAAACAAATCTAACGGTCAAATAGACCACACCACAAATGACTCTTGCATTTAGGGCCTATTTGGCTGAGCGGATTGGAAGGGATTGGAAGTTAAATCCTAGGATTGGTCGGGAGTACCAAACAGACTGGGTAATCTGATCTCGATATAGCAATCCCATAGATCTTAAGACAATCCATTGACAATGCCATCACTACCTTTAAATCTCATCTCCTTTCAAATTTGTCAGAAAACGTTTTTGGTTCGAGGGATGGGAAGATTTAATCTCGAGATTGGCCGGGCCTTAATATAGTAATCCCATGGATCTTAAGACAGTCCACTGACAACACCATCATTACCTTGAAATCTCCGGTACATCCTAATAACATTCAATCCCTTCTAATCCACCTGGTAAAACAGGTGCTTAATGCATGTGACATTAAATGCTTTATGCATTTTAATGTAAAAGCTTATTATTCGGTGTCGTCTACTTAAGTGTTGGATCTGCCTCACTTATGTGATAATGTCATAAAATAATTTTAAAAAGAAATTAATGGCTTGGATTAACCGATACATCACGGTAGGCCCGCCCGTAAAACTGCCCGTTCGGAGGTAGGGACGGACGGGGGTAGTACGCAATCCGCGTCCTGTTTGAATGAGGACTCATTCTTCTCCACTACACACGCCGACCGGCTACTGCGTTGGAATCACGCAACTGGATGACGTGGCGGCTCCAACGTCCTTATCCGACAACCTACCGCCTCAAGAAAAGCGTGTCTAATTCGGCCGTCCAATATTTTTCACTTGCCTATCTCCACCGTCCATCTGTTCAACTATTGCCTATAAATAAAGCCAAAGAATCTACTCCCTCGACGTTCTCCAAAGCAGGTGTCTGCTCCTTGGTTTTCGATCGCCTGATTTCGAGATTTCGAGGTCCTTTTATGAGTTTCTCAGGAATTTTAGGTTTTTTTTTCGCGATCTCTCTGTTGATGATTCTTTCGGCTTCTGCGGTCGTGATACGTGCATGAGAATTGATTTTTCAATCTCCTGTGTTTGCTGAGATTGCCTTCCAATCTTGTGTTCAGTTATATATATTTGGGATTTTTTGGTTCTTTAGGGTTTGGAATTGAGACGATCGATCCTTTTAGATTACGGAATTGAGACGATTCTATGATATTTTGGAGGAGTTGAGATTATCAATGTTGTTTTTATCATCTATGCCGTCTTGCTCTATCTATCTACATGTATTTTTTTGGTTTTTGAGGGTTTGGAATTGAGATGATCGATCCTTTTAGATTGCGGAATTGAGACGATTCTTCGAGATTTTGGAGTCAAGATGATCGATGTTACTTTTATTTTCTATGCCGTCTTGCTCTCTCTATCCATATGTTTTTATTTCCTTATATCTTGGGTGTCCGTTCTTCCTGAAGATTTTGGGAGTTTTTTATGGGGTACCCGTCGTTCTTTCTCTTTCATCGCTTCATTTATGTTCTGTAGTTTTTCTTTCAACGATGTTGCGGCAGATCTGATGTGGGTTCCATTGGAGGAGGAAATATTAGTCGTTCGTTAACAAGATCTGGTTGGAGTTGTTGATTGCAACAGATATTCAACCACGGCCTTGTTTCATCTAAGAAAGGGGGTCTCCTTGAGGAGTTTTGCTTCATCTGGAATTTTCTTTTCGTACCTCACTTTTTTGTGAATCTATGTTGAGTGCCTCTGTTGGTTTATTCATTCTTCAGGGAGAGCAAGATTCACTGGGGCCCGCATTAGGAGACAGCGAACTTTCCTATTATTGTAAAAGAGGGGTTCTTTCTAATCCTATAAATGTGCTTTGGCATTCCTTATTTTCTGTCGTTCGTTTCTGTATGCGTTCAGTATGGTGGAATTTCTAAATGGCTCTGATTTGGATCTCAGGGCTGTGGAATTATCTTTATGCATCAACTTATACAGCAATTTGCAACATGGTTTATCGCTAAAGGGGGTTACATTGCTCAAAAATTTCTCTTTGGTTCTGTTGGTGTGGTTTTTTGTCAAATTTGTGAAACTACGTGCCATGTTTGGCATTTCAGGTTGCTGATGGCAATGGCAATGGACTATCGACAACTATTAGTTGCCAACTCTAAGTTGTGAACTTCCAAGCAACACAAGGAAGCCCTTTCCTCTTTATGATAGAATATGGAATGGTTGAGGATCCAACATGTGGGATATGATGATATCTATATATTGATGAATTATGAGCGGTTAGCTTTGAAACTCAACAATGCTAGATATGCTTTTTGGAATAACTTTGTTCTTTTATGGTTTAAGAGGAAAAGGTCGATGCGATTGCTTTCATGCTCTAAGAGAAATAGATGATCAGAAACCATATTTTTTGGTTGTGTTATGGTTCCAGAGAAATATATGGCCGATTTGCTTGTCAACTTTTTCCTTACTGGCTTCAGTGAAATGGATGGTCATGATCCTATCAATGATAATTTCGCCGGGTTCTTGGTCTAGATTCTCAACTTCCAATATCTGGTCATATACTGCCATTCCTATGATCAGTATGTTTTCTAGATGTTTATTTGCATCCTCTGGCTGTGATGCAGACTTGCTGAAGAGTTTGGAATTGAGGTGGTCTTCAGAAATTTTTAAGAGTTTGGAAATGAGAAGATTCGTGTTCCCACTTGGATGTTTCGCTTGTTTTTACTTTCTACTTGGTTTCTATTCTTGTTATTTTTTTTGGAAATCCATTACCTTACCTGATTTGCCTTGTAATGATCCGGCTCTTTTGTGATAGACAAGGCCTTTGTTTTGTGAACATTCTGATAGTTGCTTATAGGTAATCATTCTTTTCTTCCCCCCTCTCATTTGATTTAGTTCTCTGTATGCTGTGGCATATTTGATATGAATTTCATTGATGGATTTATATTAGTGTCAACATATTCTGATGGTGGCTAAAGAGGGGTTTCTTTGAGATATGTTAACTTTTCTTATTCTTTTTTTTTTTTTTTTTTTTGTGTATATATATATAATTTTAAATTTTGCTTTAGGTAGCTAAGTTGTTTTGACATGTTAAGTGTCTCTGTTAGTTTCCTTTTCTTTAGGCAGGCAAGATTTGTGGAGGTGGTGATGGTATGCGTCAACTTGTCTTAAGGGGGACTAATGCAAAACTATAATGGGAAGATAACTAGTTTGCAGAAAATTGAAAGCCTATCTACCGATATGTAGCCCCAAAGAAATCACCAAAGAACACCAATAGAAAGTTTCCCTATACATGTAAGTTGTGTACAAATATCCCTTTTTATGTTCAAACCATTCCCTTGATTTATGCAAAACTAGGCTACCCAAAATTTATGGATAACTCCCATTGCCTTTGATCGATGAAACTTTGTAGCCTTACCAATGGATGAAACTCTATAGCCTTACGGCCCTTACCATTGTGTATATTCTGCCATATGAGGAATATCCTGCTTATGCCCTTACCATTGTGTATATTCTGCCATATAAGGAATATCCTGCATATATACCATAAGCATGATTGTTTTATTTGTACACAGAGAGAGACATGCTCTAGAGAGTAACATGAAGAAAATGTATAATCAATATATATAGGACTTGGTGGTTTGATCCATCCCATGTTGTCAAATGCGATCGCATATGCGCATATTGTGGATCAAATCGCATATGCGCATATTGATGGCATACGCGATCCTGGAAAGTATGCCATGGCATACTTTTATATGCGATAAATATGCGATCACATATGCGAGTATGCGATCGCATACTGCATATGCGATCGCATATTTCCTAATAATCAGAGTGGAAGCAATTTTTTTATTTTTTATTTTTTCAATTTGGAGAACTTTTGCCTATAAATAGGCACTCATATCCCCTCCATTTTCACTATTCTCTACTCCAAAGCTCTAAATCTATTACTCTCTCTCTTACTCTAATCTCTCTACAATTACTTGAAGTATGTTTATTTTTTGTATCTTATAAGTTGTGCTTACTTTTTGTAAATTAAGCTGTAAGTTATAACTTGTAAGTTGTTTCAAGTTATCCATTAATCAGTAAAATTTCTTTGCTCGAAGTTTATAATAATTAGTTCTCTTTAATGTAGCTTGATTGTTTTGTTAAAATTTATATAATATAATATATGTCATTAAATATATAACTTAATGAAACACTCAAACTATAATGAAATAAGAAAAATAACTCAATCCAATCATGTGTACTAATTAGGCAAGTTTTTCCTATTTTTTAAATATTTTTTTTCATTTTTTTCATTTTTTTAATTAATTTTTTTTTTCATTTTATAAAAAATATGCCATTGCATATGCGATTGTGCGATCGCATATGCGAACAGCATATGCTGATCGCATACAATGGCATATGTGATTTGACAACATTGGATCCATCATTAGATTCCATAGGATTACATCGTTAGAGTTGCCCTTTATGATTAGCTGATAAAGTGACTAGTGTTGTTTCTTTCATGTTTCCAATATATACACTGTTTTACCTGGCATGGTTTAGGGTTCTCTAACAAGGATGTACAAGAATGGCCCCTTGTATATTCCTTTCTTTGGGTTGTAGCTTTTCCTGCATCTTGGCTTCTTTTTTTTTTTTGGTTGTTGTTTTTGTTTTTTCCCAATAAAATTACCATTACCTTTCATACACATATCATTTGTGTATATATACATATACATATATGTGTGTGTAATATTCCTTTCTTTGGGTTGTAGCTTTTGCACCATCTTGGCCTTTTCTTATTTGTATATATATATACATGTGTGTTCTCTCTGTGTGTATTCTGTGTATATATGTATGTCTGCATACATACCCGTGTTTTAAATATCGACGATATCGGCCGATATCGTCCACGATATAACTTGTATCCCACTTGTGCGATACGAAACACAGGTGTTGCTGATATATACCACATGTTCGATTCCATGAGCATTTTCAATTTTTGATCCTCATTTTCTGTTGAAATCATGTTAAATCAGTGTTAAATGGTTGCAAATTCATTAGTTCTTCATGTTTTCCATGAAAAATCATGGAGTTTGAGTTTTGATATCCATTGGTTCTTCATGTTCTCCAAATTTTTTTTTTTTTTTGAAATTTTCCGTCAACCAGCATGTATTTGTTAAGCACTTGTCAACTTTTAGAAAAAATAAAAATCAATTTCAATCAAAATTAATAAAATAATATATATATATTTTAAATTTCCCTTCAACCAGTTGCCAATTGAGACTAATTTCGAAGTATTTAGGAGTGGCTGATGTTTGATGAAATGATAATCACATACACTCTTAAATGTTATGCAAGCAATTTGAATATAATTGCATTAGTTCAGTTAGACAACGCATAGCTTAGGACCTTATACAACAGAAACCTATTACAGGCACTTCTGTTTTTGAAATGTTATGATTTAAAAGTGTGTATTAAGATCTTTTTAAACAATTCCTTGAGTTTTATTATAAATTCAACCGTTTTCCCAATGTTTCCCCATGTTCCCCAAAAAGTGCAATAAATTATCCGATACAAATGATATATATCATGCGATAACTGATATGTATATGTATCACAAGGATGTGATATGTAACGCGATACCGATATTTCAAACATTGATACATACATGTTTGTGTGTGTGTGTGTGTGTGTGTGTGTGTGTGTGTGTGTGTGTGTGAGTGATATACACATGTACACCATTGTGATCTCACACACACATTGTTGTGATCATGTTTGTTGTGTTTCTGTCATGGTTTCAAAAATAGACTCATGATATTTTTTTTAAAATGGTCCTAGAGAAATAGATGCCAAAATCCTGGTCAATTGGTCAATCCATTAATGAGGACAAGATTGACAACATGTTTTTCGGCTTGCTAGAAGGGGGTTTCATTTTAGAGTTTCAATTCTTTAATTTTGATTGTGGTTTATATTGTCAGTTGTTTGTGAAATCTGTGTGTTTGTCTTGTCAGATTGGTGTGCAATTTTTTGCCGGAAGATGCCAACTCCCAAATCATCATAGGGTTGTCATAGGACATGGAATGGTTGAGGATCGAGCATGTGGGACATGATATTTATTCATGAATTGTTTCATGCTTTTTCGGGAACAATATGGTCATGATCTATCTTTTTTGATTCTTTCATGGTTCCAGATAGATATACCTGCAAGATGCTTATCATTTTGGTTCTTGATCGCCTAAGAGAATGAGACGATGATGATCTGTCAACGCTAACATGGATGGTTCTTTGTCTAAATTCAAAACTTTGACTTTGTTCCTTTACTGCAATTATTGCGATCATTATGTCTTTAGCTCCTCTCTGTCTGTGATGCAGACTTGTCTAGGAATATGGAATTGGGAAGATTTGCACTTGGAAAGTAGGCAACAATGTCTCTTTATGCTTGCGTTATGTTGCTCATCTGGTGTATGCATTTAATATATGTTGTCATAGTGGTTCTTATTTGGATCTCAGGGATGCGAGAGTGTTCCATCGAGTAATGAGTACAAGATTGGCAGCGTGGCTTGCTGGTTGCTATAAGGGGGTCTCATTGCAGTGTTTTGTTTTGTTTTATTCTGTGGGTGGTTATTTCAGATGTTTGTGAAATCTATTTATCTATTTTGCTTCTTTCATGGTTCCAGATGGATAGACCTACAAAGTCCTTGTCATTTTGGTTCTTGATTGCTTCAGAGAATGAGATGGCGATGATGTATGGAATGCTAATATAGAGGGCTCTTTGTCTAGATTCACAACTACAACTCTCTGTTCCTTTACTGCAATTATTGCGACCAATATGTATTCAGGTCCTCTCTGTCTATGATGCAGACTTGTCCAGGATTATGGAATTGGGAAGATTTGCACTTGGAAAGTAGGTGGCAATTTGTCTCATTATTGGAGAAGGGGGTTTTCCAAAGAATGTTCTCTCTTTATGCATGTGTTATGTTGCTCATCTAGTGTATGCATTTAATATGTTGTCAATTGTCATAGTGGTTCTTATTTGAATCTCAAGGATGCGAGTGTGTTCCATCGGGTAATGAGTACAAGATTGGCAGCATGGCTTGGTGCTTGCTATAAGGGGGTCTCGTTGTAGTGTTTTGATTCTTTGATTCTGTTTGTGGTTATTTCAGATTTTTGTGAAATCTATTTATCTTTTTTTGCTTCTTTCATGGTTCCAGATGGATAGACCTGCAATATCCTTGTCATTTTGGTTCTTGATCGCTTCAGAGAATGAGATGGCGATGATCTATCGAATGCTAATATCGAGGGTTCTCTGTCTAGATTCACAACTTCAACTCTTTGTTCCTTTGTTCCTTTACTGCAATTATTGGGACCATTATGTATTCAGGTCCTCTCTGTCTATGATGCAGACTTGTCCAGGATTATGGAATTGGGAAGATTTGCACTTGGAAAGTAGGTGGCAATTTGTCTCATTATTGGAGAAGGGGGTTTTCCAAAGAATGTTCTCTCTTTATGCATGTGATATGTTGCTCATCTGGTGTATGCATCCAATATGTTGTCATAGTGGTTCTTATTTGGATCTCAGGGATTCAAGTGTTCCATTGACTAATGAGTATAAGATTGGCAGCATGGCTTGGTGCTTACTATAAGGGGGTCTCGTTGCAGTGTTTTGATTCTTTGATTCTGTTGGTGGTTATTTCAGATGTTTGTGAAATCTATTTATCTTTTTTGCTTCTTTCATGGTTCCAGATAGGTAGACCTGGAAGATCCTTGGCATTTTGGTTCTTGATCGCTTCGGAGAATGAGATGGCAATGATCTATCAAACGCTAATATCGAGGGTTCTTTGTCTAGATTCACAACTTCGACTCTCTGTTCCTTTACTGCAATTATTGCGATCATTATGTATTTAGGTCCTCTCTGTCTGTGATGCAGACTTGTCTAGGAATATGGAATTGGGAAGATTTGCAGTGGGAAAGTAGGCGGCAATTTGTCTCATTATTGGAGAAGGGATTTTTGCAATGAATGTTCTCTCTTTATGCTTGTGTTATGTTGCTCATATGGTGTATGCATTTAATATGTTGTCATGATGGTTCTTATTTGGATCTCAGGGATGTGAGTGTGTTCCATCGACTAATGAGTACAAGATTGGCAGCATACATGGCTTGCTGCTTGCTAAAGGGGGGTGTCGTTACAGTGCTTCGATTCTTTGATTCAGTTGGTGGTTATTTTAGATGTTTGTGAAATCTGTGTTTGGCTTTTCAGGTTGGCGATGAATTATTGCCGACTTCAAAAGCTTCATCTCAGCACATAGACGACGGCAAGTGCCAAACAATGTAGGGCTGGTACGTGTTAGGGAAGAGAACGTGGAGCGGTTGAGGATCTAGAATGTGGGGTATGATACTTGTTAATTATGAGCTGCACCTTTGAAAATGAATCGCCATTAGCATGAAGGGGTGTGCCTTCGCTGGAGTTGCTCTTTGTGAGCAACTCATTTATTGAGTAATTTTGCTTCTTTCATGGTTTTAAAGTAAATACCCCACTCTGGTCACTTTTGTGCCTTTTGAGAACTAGACGGTCATATCCATAGCCTCTCTCTCTCCACACACACACACAAAAAAATAAAAAAAAAATAAAAAAATTCAAACGAGGAGAAAAGAAAAAAAGAGAAGAAATATTATAGTTATTTTTATTGTTGGAAAGTGTTGGACAGCCAAAATCCTTGGTCAATTTGGTCCTCGAAGAATCAAATGATCATCTTTTACTGCAACTACTGTGATCATTATGTAATCTGGCTATGTTTGTTTGGGTCCCTCTTGGCTGTGTTGCAGGCTTGTTGAGTTTTTAGGAATTTGGACTTGAGAAAGTTCCTGTTTGCACTTGGAATTTGGACTTGAGAAAATATTGTAGAACAGGGTTTCTTAGAAATTTACTTCGGTTATGCTCGTGTTATGTTGTGTACATTTGATATGTTGAGTTTTCTCAGTGGGGCTGGTCTGATTTGGATCTCAGGGCGATATATAATTGGACTATCTATTGATGAGCACACGACTGGCAACATGGTTTATTGCTTGCTTGCGAAAGGGAACGTCTCATTGCAGAGTTTCCTCTATTCTTCATTTCTATGGTTTATTTATATCATCAGATTTCGTGAAATCTACGTGTATGCTTGGCTTTTCAGGTTTAGGCTTGCGATTAATTATTGCTGACCCTAAAGCTTTATGTATCTTACCTGTCAAAAAAGGAAAATAAAAAAAAAGAGAGAAAAAAGCTTTAACGATGAAAAGAGAGAGAAGACACCCAACTCCCACAACATATGGTAGTTGTTGATTGCAGCAAATATTCAACTGCCGCCTTGGAGGAAGAAATATTAGTCCTTTTTATCAAGATCCGCTCAGAGCTGTTGATTGCAACAGATTCAACCACTCTGTTGTTTTATCTAAGAAAGGGGGTTTCTTTGATGAGTTTTGCTAAATCTGGATTTCTCTTTTGGTAGCTCACATATTTGGTGAATCTATGTTGAGTACCTCTGTTGGTTTCCTCATTCTTCAGGGAGAGCAAGATTTGTGGGGCCTGCATTAAGAAACTGTCACCTTTCCTATGATTGTAGAAGGGGTTTTTTCTACTCCTATAAATGTTCTTTGGCTGTGCTGTGCTTATTTTGTGTTGCTCGTTTCTGTATGTATTCAGTATGTAGGAATTTCTAAGTTGCTCTGATTTGGATCTCAGGGCTGTGGAATCATCTTTATCCATCAATTAGTACTGGATTTGGCAACATGGTTTATCGCTAAAGGGGGTTTCATTGCAGAATTTCTTCTCTTTGGTTCTGTTGGTGTGTTTTGTCAAATTTTCATGAAACTACGTGCCGTGTTTGGCCTTTCAGGTTGTTGTTGGCAATGGCAATGGATTATCGACGACTGTAAGATGCCAATCTGTAAGTTGTGAACTTCCAAACGACATGAGGAAGCTGTTTCAGTTCTCTTTAAGGAAATATGGAATGGTTGAGGATTGAGCATGTGGGACATGATTATTTCTATATTTGTTAAATTATGGGCTAATGCTGTTGAAACTCAATAATGCTTGATTTGCCTTTTGCAAGCGATTTGTTCTTTCATGATTTAGGAGGCATTTTGGTTGTTGTATGGTTCCATAGAAATAGATGGTCAAGATGCTTGCCAATTTTTTTTTCCCTTAATGGCTTCAGAGAAAGGGATGGTCGTGATCTTATCGAATGATTATTCTGCTGGGTTCTTGGTCTAGATTCTCAACTTCCAATATTCGGTGCTGCCATTCTTATGATCAGTATGTATTCTAGATGCTTATTTGCACCCTCTGGCTGTGATGCAGACTTGCTGAATGTTTAGGAGTTTGGAATTGAGGTGGTTTTCTGATTATTTTTTCAGAGTTTAGAAATGAGAAGTTTCATGTTCCCACTTGAATGTTTCGCTTGTTTTTACTTTCTACTTGGTTTCTATTTTTGTTAAAAAATTTGGAAATTCTTTTTCTTTGCCTTTACCTGTTTTGCCTTGTAATGGTCTGGCTCTTTTGTGATAGACAGGGCCTTTGTTTTGTGAAGATTCTGATAGTTGCTTATAGGCAATTGTTCTCCCCTCCCCCTCCCGTCTCCGAATATGTTGTGGCAGATCCGATTTGAATTTCATTGATGGATTTATATTAGCCTCAACATATTCTGATGGTGGCAAAAGAGGGCTTTATTTGAGATATATGAACTTTTCCCACTCTTTTTAGTTTTAATAATAATAATAATAATAATTATTATTATTATTAAATTTGCTTTATGTGGCTGAGTTGTTTTGACAATTAAGCGACTCTGTCAGTTTCCTTTTCTTTTGGCAGGCAAGATTTGTGGAAGTTGTGATGGGAAGCATCAATCTGTCTTAAGGGGGTCCTAATGTAAAACTATCATGGGAAGTTGACTAGTTTGCCGAAAATTGAAAGCCTACCTACCAATTTGTGGCCCCAAAGAAATCACCAAAGAATAAACTGATGTATCGACTCACCAATAGAAAGTTTACCCATTCATGTAAGTTGTTTACAAATATCCCTTTTTATATTCAAGCTGTTCCCTTGATTTATGCAAAACTAGGCTACACAAAATTAATGGAGAACTCCCATTGCCTTTGAACTGCTAGAACTTGCATGTGTGGATTGGCAAAAGTGCGAATGTACTTGCCCTAAATAGTAGTGGTGAGGATATCTACCACAATATTTTTAAGAGACTATAAAATAGGAAATAACTCAAATTATTCTCAAAATATGCTGTGTATTGGGGCTCAATACACAGTCATATGGTTGTGTATATAGCTGAACATGTATATACCCTTACCATTGTGTATATTCTGCCATATGAGGAATATCCTGCATATTCCCTTACCACTGTGTATATTCTGCCATATAAGGAATATCCTGCATGTATACCATCATCATGATTGTTTTATTTGTACACAGAGATAGACATGCTCTAGGGAGTAACTTGATGAAAACGTAGAATCAGTATATATATGACTTGGTTGTTTGATCCATCATTAGATTCCATTTGAGGGTTTACATTGTTAGAGTTGCTGTTTGTGATTAGCTGATAAAGTGACTGGTTTTCGTTCTTTCATGTTTCCAATATATACGCCGTTTTACCTGACATGGTTTATGGTGTCTCTAACAGGGATGTATGTTGTATATTCATTTCTTTGGGTTGTAGCTTTTGCCCCACCTTGGTCTTTTCCTTTTTTTTTGTTCCCAAT
Organism: Magnolia kwangsiensis; assembly: GCA_037074715.1. Lineage (NCBI taxonomy): Eukaryota > Viridiplantae > Streptophyta > Magnoliopsida > Magnoliales > Magnoliaceae > Magnolia > Magnolia kwangsiensis. The sequence goes on along the minus strand of CM073578.1, from coordinate 102,211,275 downwards.
AAAATTACCTTTACCTTTCATACACATATTATGTGTATGTATACATATACGTATATGTGTGTGTAATATTCCTTTCTTTGGGTTGCAGCTTTTGCACACCATCTTGTCTTTTTCTTGTGTGTATATATATACAATCGTGTTCTTTCTCTCTTCCTGTGTGTGTGTGTGTGTGTTGTGTGTGTTGTGTATACATACGTGTGTGTGTGTACACATATACACATGTACACCATTGTGATCTCTCTCTCTCTCTCTCTCTCTCTCACGCACACACACACACGCCCTGTTGTGATCATGTTTGTTGTGTTTCTGTCATGGTTTAAAAAATAGACGGTCATGATTTTTTTTTTTTTTTAAATGGTCCCAGAGAAATAGATGCCAAGATCCCTGGTCAATTGTTCGAATCCATTAATGAGGACAAGATTGACAACATGTTTTTCGGCTTGCTAAAAAGGGGTTTCATTGCAGAGTTTCAATTCTTTAATTCTGATTGTGGTTTATGTTGTCAGTTGTTTGTGAAATCTGTGTGTTTGTCTTTTCAGATTGGTGTGCAATTGTTTGCTGACTTTAAAAGCTTTATCCCAGCAAACAGAAGATGCCAACTCCCAAATCAGCATAGGGTTGTCGTAGAGGATGGAATAGTTGAAGATCGAGCATGTGGGACATGATATTTATTCATGAATTGTTTCATGCTTTTTAGGGGACTATAGGGTCATGATCTATCTTTTTTGGTTCTTTCATGGTTCCAGATAGATATACCTGCAAGATGCTTGCCGTTTTGGTTCTTGATCGCCTCAGAGAATGAGACGGTGATGATATGTCAACACTAATATGGATGGTTTTTGTCTAAATTCACAACTTCGACTTTGTTCCTTTACTGCAATTATTGCGATCATTATATGTCTTCAGCTCCTCTGTGATGCAGACTTGTCTAGGAATATGGAATTGGGAAGATTTGCACTTGGAAAGTAGGCGGCTATTTGTCTCATTATTGGAGAAGGGGGTTTTCCAAAGAATGTTATTTCTTTACGCATGTGTTATGTTGCTCATCTGGTGTATGCATCCAATATGTTATCATAGTGGTTCTTATTTGCATATCAGGGATTCAAGTGTTCCATTGACTAATGAGTACAAGATTGGCAGCATGGCTTGGTGCTTGCTATAAGGGGGTCTCGTTGCAGTGTTTTGATTCTTTGATTCTGTTGGTGGTTATTTCAGATGTTTGTGAAATCTATTTATCTTTTTTGCTTCTTTCATGGTTCCAGATAGGTAGACCTGGAAGATCCTTGATATTTTGGTTCTTGATCACTTCGGAGAATGAGATGGCGATGATCTATCAAACGCTAATATCGAGGGTTCTTTGTCTAGATTCACAACTTCGACTCTCTGTTCCTTTACTGCAATTATTGCGATCATTATGTGTTTAGGTCCTCTCCGTCTGTGATGCAGACTTGTCTAGGAATATGGAATTGGGAAGATTTGCAGTGGGAAAGTAGGCGGCAATTTGTCTCATTATTGGAGAATGGGTTTTTGCAATGAATGTTCTCTCTTTATGCTTGTGTTATGTTGCTCATATGGTGTATGCATTTAATATGTTGTCGTAATGGTTCTTATTTGGATCTCAGGGACGTGAGTGTGTTCCATCGACAAATGAGTACAAGATTGGCAGCATGCATGGCTTGCTGCTTGCTCCAAGGGGGTGTCGTTGCAGTGCTTTGATTCTTTGATTCAGTTGGTGGTTATTTTAGATGTTTGTGAAATCTATGTGTTTGGCTTTTCAGGTTGGCGATGGATTATTGCCGACTTCAAAAGCTTCATCCCAGCACATAGACGATGGAAAGTCCCAAACAATGTAGGGCTGGTTCGTGTTAGGGAAGACAACATGGAGCGGTTGAGGATCTAGAATGTGGGGTATGATACTCGTTAATTATGAGCTGCACTTTTGAAACTGAACTGCCATTAGCATGAAGGGGTGTGCCTTCGCTGGAGTTGCTCTTTGTGAGCAACTCATTTATTGAGTAATTTTGGTTCTTTCATGGTTTTAAAGTAAATACCCCACTCTGGTCACTTTTGTGCCTTTAGAGAACTAGATGGTCATATCCATAGCCTCTCTCTCCATACACACATACACACACACACAGAAAAATAAAAAAATCAAAAATTCAAAAGAGGAGAAAAGAAAAAAAGAGAAGAAATATTATAGTTATTTTTATTGTTGGTAAGTGTTGGACAGCCAAAATCCTTTGTCAATTTGGTCCTCAATGTCTTCAAAGAATCAAATGATCATCTTTTACTGCAACTACTGTGATCATTATGTAATCTGGATGTGTTTGTTTGGGTCCCTCTTGGCTGTGTTGCAGGCTTGTTGAGTTTTTAGGAATTTGGACTTGAGAAAATTCCTGTTTGCACTTGGAATTTGGACTTGAGAAAATATTGTAGAACAGGGTTTCTTAGAAATTTACTTCGGTTATGCTCGTGTTATGTTGTGTACATTTGATATGTTGGGTTTTCTCAGTGGGGCTGGTCTGATTTGGATCTCAGTGCGATATATAATTGGACTATCTATTGATGAGCATACGACTGGCAACATGGTTTATTGCTTGCTTGCGAAAGGGGACATCTCATTGCAGAGTTTCCTCTATTCTTCATTTCTATGGTTTATTTATATCATCAGATTTCGTGAAATCTACGTGTATGCTTGGCTTTTCAGGTTTAGGCTTGCGATTGATTATTGCAGACCCTAAAGCTTTATCTATCTTACCTGTCAAAAAAGGAAAATAAAAAAAAGAGAGAAAAAAGCTTTATCGATGAAAAGAGAGAGAAGACACCCAACTCCCACAACATATGGTAGTTGTTGATTGCAACAATTATTCAACTGCCGCCTTGGAGGAAGAAGTATTAGTCCTTTTTATCAAGATCCGCTCAGAGCTGTTGGTTGCAACAGATTCAACCACTGCTTTGTTTTATCTAAGAAAGGGGGTTTCTTTGATGAGTTTTGCTAAATCTGGATTTCTCTTTTGGTAACTCGCATATTTGGTGAATCTATATTGAGTACCTCTGTTGGTTTCTTCATTCTTCAGGGAGAGCAAGATTTTTGGGGCCTGCATTAAGAAACTGTCACCTTTCCTATGATTGTAGAAGGGGTTTTTTCTACTCCTATTAATGTTCTTTGGCTGTGCTTATTTTGTGTTGCTCGTTTCTGTATGTATTCAGTATGTAGGAATTTCTAAGTTGCTCTGATTTGGATCTCATGGCTGTGGAATCGTCTTTATCCATCAATTAGTACTGGATTTGGCAACATGGTTTATTGCTAAAGGGGGTTTCATTGTAGAATTTCTTCTCTTTGGTTCTGTTGGTGTGTTTTGTCAAATTTTCATGAAACTACGTGCCGTGTTTGGCCTTTCAGGTTGTTGTTGGCAATGGCAATGGATTATCGACGGCTGTAAGATGCCAAACTGTAAGTTGTGAACTTCCAAATGACATGAGTAAGCTGTTTCGGTTCTCTTTAGGGAAAGATGGAATGGTTGAGGATTGAGCATGTGGGACATGATTATTTCTATATTTGATAAATTATGAGCTGGTGCTGTTGAAATTCAATAATGCTTGATTTGCCTTTTGCAAGCAATTTGTTCTTTCATGATTTAGGAGGGATTTTTCTCGTTGTATGGTTCCATAGAAATAGATGGTCAAGATGCTTGCCAATTTTTTCCCCTTAATGGCTTCAGAGAAAGGGAGGGTCATGATCTTATCGAATGAATAACTGCTGGGTTCTTGGTCTAGATTCTCAACTTCCAATATTGGGTACTGCCATTCTTATGATCAGTATGTATTCTAGATGCTTATTTGCACCCTTTGGCTGTGATGCGGACTTCCTGAATGTTTCGGAGTTTGGAATTGAGGTGGTTTTCTGATTATTTTTTCAAAGTTTAGAAATGAGAAGATTCGTGTTCCCACTTGGATGTTTCGCTTGTTTTTACTTGGTTTCTATTTTTGTTAAATTTTCTGGAAATTCTTTACCTTTACCTGTTTTGCCTTGTAATGGTCTGTCTCTTTTGTGATAGACAAGGCCTTTGTTTTGTGAAGATTCTGATGGTTGCTTATAGGCAATCATTCTCCCCTCCCCCTCCCTTCTCCGAATATGTTGTGGCAGATCCAATTTGAATTTCATTGATGGATTTATATTAGCCTCAACATATTCTGATGGTGGCAAAAGAGGGGTTTATTTGAGATATATGAACTTTTCCTACTCTTTTTAATTTTAAATTTTAAATTTTAAATTTTTTAATTTGCTTTATGTGGCTGAGTTGTTTTGACATGTTAAGCGTCTCTCTCAGTTTCCTTTTCTTTAGGCAGGCAAGATTTGTGGAAGTTGTGATGGGAGGCATCAATCTGTCATAAGGGGGTCCTAATGTAAAACTATCATGGGATGTTGACTAGTTTGCAGAAAATTGAAAGTCTACCTACCGATTTGTGGCCCCAAAGAAATCACCAAAGAATAAACTGATGTATCAACTCACCAATAGAAAGTTTCCCTATTCAGGTCAGTTGTTTACAAATATCCCTTTTTATATTCAAGCTATTCCCTTGATTTACGCAAAACTAGGCTACCCAAAATTTATGGACAACTCCCATTGCCTTTGAACTGCTAGAACTTGCACGTGTGGATTGGCAAAAGTGCGAATGCACTTGCCCTAAATAGTAGTGGTGAGGATATCTCCCACAATATTTTTAAAACTCTATAAAATAGGAAATAACTCAAATTATTCTGAAAATATGCGGTGTATCGGGGCTCAATACACAGTCATATGGTTGTGTATATAGCTGAACATGTATATACCCTTACCATTGTGTATATTCTGCCATATGAGGAATATCCTGCATATACCCTTACCACTGTATATATTCTGCCATATAAGGAATATCCTGCGTATATACCATCAACATGATTGTTTTATTTGTACACAGAGATAGACATGCTCTAGGGAGTAATATGGAGAAAACGTAGAATCAGTATATATAGGACTTGGTGGTTTGATCCATCATTAGATTCCATTTGAGGGTTTACATTGTTAGAGTTGCCGTTTGTGATTAGCTGATAAAGTGACTAGTTTTCATCCTTTCATGTTTCCAATACATACGCTGTTTTAGCTAAACGAAATTCGTGTTCCCACTTGGCTGTTTCTCTTGTTTTTACTTTCTACTTGGTTTCTATTTTTGTTAAAATTTTTGGAAATTCTTTACCTTACCTGCTTTGCCTTGTAATGGCCTGGCTCTTTTGTGATAGATAAGGCCTTTGTTCTGTGAAGATTCTGATAGTGGCTCTTTTGTGATAGATAAGGCCTTTGTTTTGTGAAGATTCTGATAGTTGCTTATATATCTCCCCCCCCCCCAGCTTGATTTAGTTCTCTGAATATGCTTTGCCTTGTAATGGCCTTACCTGCTTTGCCTTGTAATGGCCTGGCTCTTTTGTGATAGATAAGGCCTTTGTTCTGTGAAGATTCTGATAGTGGCTCTTTTGTGATAGATAAGGCCTTTGTTTTGTGAAGATTCTGATAGTTGCTTATATATCCCCCCCCCCCCTCTTGATTTAGTTCTCTGAATATGCTGTTGCAGATCCGATCTGAATTTCATTGATGGATTTATATTAGCCTCAACATATTCTGATGATGGCAAAACAGGGGTTTATTTTAGATATATAAACTTTTCTTACTCTTTTATTTATTTATTTTGCTTTAGGTAGCTAAGTTGTTTTGACATGGTAGGCGTCTCTGTCAGTTTCCTTTTCTTTAGGCAGGCAAGATTTGTAGAGGTTGTGATGGTAGGCATCAATCTGTCTTAAGGGGGTCCTAATGTAGAACTATCATGGGAAGTTGACTAGTTTGCAGAAAATTGAAAGCCTACCTACCGAATTGTAGCCCCAAAGAATAAACTGATGTATTGACTCACCAATAGAAAGTTTCTCTATTCATGTTAGTTTTGTACAATTATCCCTTTTTATATTCAAGCCATTCCCTTGATTTATGCAAAAACTAGGCTACCCAAAATTTATGGACAACTCCCATTCGCTTTGAACTGCTAGAACTAGCATGTGTGGATTGGCAAAAGTGCGAATGCCCTAAATAGGAGCAGTGAGGATATCTCCCACAATATTTTTTAAACTCTATAAAATAGGAAATAACTCAAATTACTCTCAAAATCTGCTGTGTATTGGGGCTCAATACACGGTCATATGGTTGTGTATATAGCTGAACATGTATATACCCTTACCATTGTGTATATTCTGCCATATGAGGAATATCCTGCATATACCCTTACCACTGTGTATATTCTGCCATATAAGGAATATCCTGCGTATATACCATCAACATGAATGTTTTATTTGTACACAGAGATAGACATGCTCTAGGGAGTAACATGAATAAAATGTAGAATCAGTATATATAGGACTTGGTGGTTTGATCCATCATTAGATTCCATTTGAGGGTTTACACTGTTAGAGTTGCCCTTTGTGATTAGCTGATGAAGTGACTAGTTTTCGTTCTTTCATGTTTTCAATATATACGCTGTTTTACCTGACATGGTTTATGGTGTCTCTAACAGGGATGTATGTTGTTTGTTCCTTTCTTTGGGTTGTATCTTTTTACCCATCTTGTTTTTTTTTTTTTTTTTTTCCAATAAATTTATCATTACCTTTCATATGCATATAATGTGTATATATACATACGTATATGCGTGTGTAATATTCCTTTCTTTGGGTTGCAGCTTTTGCGCACCATCTTGTCTTTTTCTTATGCGTATATATATACAATCGTGTTGTCTCTGTGTGCGCGCGCGCGCGCGTATACACATGTACATCATTGTGATCTCTCTCTCTCTCTCTCACACACACACACACACACACACGCACCCTGTTATGATCATGTTTGTTGTGTTTCTGTCATGGTTTAAAAAATAGACGGTCATGATATATATTTTTTTAAATGGTCCCAGAGAAATAGATGCCAAGATCCCTGGTCAATTGTTCAAATCCATTAGTGAGGACAAGATCGACAACATGTTTTTCAGCTTGCTAAAAGGGTGTTTCATTGCAGAGTTTCAATTCTTTAATTCTGATTGTGGTTTATGTTGCCAGTTTGTGAAATCTGTGTGTTTGTCTTTTCAGATTGGTGTGCAATTGTTTGCCGACTTTAAAGCTTTATCCCAGCAAACAGAAGATGCCAACTCCCAAATCAGCATAGGGTTGTCATAGAGGATGGAATGGTTGAGGATCGAGCATGTGGGACATGATATTTATTCATGAATTGTTTCATGCTTTTTAGGGAACTATACGGTCATGATCTATCCTTTTTGGTTCTTTCATGGTTCCAGATAGATATACCTGCAAGATGCTTGCCATTTTGGTTCTTGTTCGCCTCAGAGAATGAGACGGTGATGATATGTCAACGCTAATATGGATGGTTCTTTGTCTAAATTCACAACTTCTACTCTGTTCCTTTACTGCAATTATTGCGATCATTATGTCTTTAGCTCCTCTCTCTCTGTGATGCAGACTTGTCTAGGAATATGGAATTGGGAAGATTTACACTTGGAAAGTAGGCAACAATGTCTCATTATTGTAGAAGGGGATTTCACAATGAATTTCTTTATGCTTGTGTTATGTTTGCTTATCTGGTGTATGCATTTAATATGTTGTCATAGTGGTTCTTATTTGGATCTCAGGGATGCAAGTGTGTTCCATCGAGTAACGAGTACAAGATTGGCAGCATGGCTTGCTGCTTGCTATAAGGGGGTCTCGTTGCAGTGTTTTGATTCTTTGATTCTGTTGGTGGTTATTTCAGATGTTTGTGAAATCTACTCATCTTTTTTGCTTCTTTCGTGGTTCCAGATGGATAGACCTTCATTGTCCTTGTCATTTTGGTTCTCGATCACTTCAGAGAATGAGATGGCAATGATCTGTCAATTGCTAATATCGAGGGTTCTTTGTCTAGATTCACAACTTCAACTCTCTGTTCATTTACTGCAATTATTGTGACCATTATGTATTCAGGTCCTCTCTGTCTGTGATGCAGACTTGTCTAGGAAAATGGAATTGGGAAGATTTGCATTTGAGTAGGCGGCAATTTGTCTCATTATTGGAGAAGGGGGTTTTCCAAAGAATGTTCTCTCTTTATGCTTGTGTTATGTTGCTCATCTGGTGTATGCATCCAATATTTTGTCATAGTGGTTCTTATTTGGATCTCAGGGATGCAAGTGTTCTATTGAGCAATGAGTACAAGATTGGCAGCATGGGTTGGTGCTTGCTATAAGGGGGTCTCCTTGCAGTGTTTTGATTCTTTGATTCTGTTGGTGGTTATTTCAGATGTTTGTGGAATCTATTTATCTTTTTTGCTTCTTTCATGGTTCCAGAGAGAGAGACCTGGAAGATCCTTGTCATTTTGGTTCTTGATCACTTTGGATAATGAGATGGCTATGATCTATCAAACACTAATATCCAGGGTTCTTTGTCCAGATTCACAACTTCAACTCTCTGTTCCTTTACTGCAATTATTGCGATCATTATGTATTTAGGTCCTCCCCGTCTGTGATGCAGACTTGTCTAGGAATATGGAATTGGGAAGATTTGCAGTGGGAAAGTAGGCGGCAATTTGTCTCATTATTGGAGAAGGGGTTTTTGCAATGAACGTTCTGTCTTTATGCTTGTGTTATGCTTGCTCATATGGTGTATGCATTTAATATGTTGTCATAATGGTTCTTATTTGGATCTCAGGGACGCGAGTGTGTTCCATTGACTAACGAGTACAAGATTGGCAGCATGCATGGCTTGCTGCTTGTTACAAGGGGGTGTTGTTACAGTGCTTCGATTCTTTGATTCAGTTGGTGGTTATTTTTGATGTTTGTGAAATCTGTGTTTGGCTTTTCAGGTTGGCGATGGATTATTGCCGACTTCAAAAGCTTCATCCCAGCACATAGACGATGGCAAGTCCCAAACAATGTAGGGCTGGTACGTTTTAAGGAAGAGAACATGGAGCGGTTGAGGATCTAGAATGTGGGGGATGATACTTATTAATTATGAGCCGCACCTTTGAAACTGAACCACCATTAGCATGAAGGGGTGCCTTTGCTGGAGTTGCTCTTTGTGAGCAACTCATTTATTGAGTAGTTTTGGTTCTTTCATGGTTTTAAAATTAAATACCCCACTCTGGTCACTTTTGTGCCTTTAGAGAACTAGATGGTCATATCCATAGTTTTATTGTTGGAAAGTGTTGGACAGCCAAAATCCTTTGCAAATTTGGTCCTCAATATCTTCAAAGAATCAAATGATCATCTTTTACTGCAACTACTGTTATCATTATGTAATCTGGATGTGTTTGTTTGGGTCCCTCTTGGCTGTGTTGCAGTCTTGCAGACTCGCTGAGTTTTTAGGAATTTGGACTTGAGAAGATTCCTGTTTGCACTCGGAAGTTGGAAGTAGGCGGCAATTGGTCTCAATATTGTAGATCCGGGCTCATGTTATGTTGTGTACATTTGATATGTTGAGTTTTCTCAGTGGGGGCTGGTCTGATTTGGATCTCAGGGTGCTATATAATCGGACTAACTATTGATGAGCACACGACTTGCAACATGGTTTATTGCTTGCGGAAGGGGGCGTCTCATTGCAGAGTTTCCTCTATTCTTCATTTCTATGGTTCATTTATATCATCAGATTTCGTGAAATCTACGTGTCTGCTTGGCTTTTCAGGTTTAGGCTTGCGATTGATTATTGCTGACCCTAATGCTTTATCCATCTTACCTGTAAAAAAAGGATAAGAAAAAAAATGGAGGAAAAAGCAAAAAAGAGAGGAAGAAGCTTTATCGATGAAAAGAGAGAGAAGACACCCAACTCCCACAACATATGGTAGTTGTTGATTGCAGCAGATATTCAACTGCCTCCTTGGGAGGAAGAAATATTAGTCCTTTTTATCAAGATCCGCTCGGAGCTGTTGATTGCAACAGATTCAACCACTGCCTTGTTTTATCTAAGAAAGGGGGTTTCTTTGAGGGGTTTTGCTAAATCTGGATTTCTCTTTTGGTAGCTCACATATTTGGTGAATCTATGTTGAGTACCTCTGTTGGTTTTTCTTCATTCTTCAGGGAGAGCGAGATTTGTGGGGCCTGCATTAGGAGACTGCAACCTTTCCTATGATTGTAGAACGGTTTTTTTCTACTCCTATGAATGTTCTCTGGCCATGCTTATTTTGTGTTTTGCTCGTTTCTGTATGTATTCAATATGTAGGAATTTCTAAGCTGCTCTGATTTGGATCTCATGGCTGTGGAATTGTCTTTATCCATCAATTAATGTAGGATTTGGCAGCATGGTTTATTGATAATTGGGTGTTAATTGTGGTTCCGTTGGTGTGTATCTTTTTTTTTTTTTTTTAAAAAAAATTTATTTGTTTGTTTTTTGTGTTTTTGTGTTTTTGTGAAATTACGTGCCATGTTTCATCCTCAGGTTGTCATTGGCAATAGCAATGGATTTTCGATGCTGTAAGATGCGAAATGTAAGTTGTGAACTTCCAAACAACATAAAGAAGCTGTGGAATAGTTGAGGATCCAGTGTATGGGACATGATGATATCTATATATTGATGATTTATGAGCTGCTGGCTTTGAAACTCAATTATGCTAGATATGGCTCTTGCAATTAGTATGTTCTTTCTTGGTTGAAGAGGTAAAGATTGATGTGATTGCTTTCATGCCTTCAGAGAACAAGATGGTCACAATTTATATTTCTTTGGTTCCAGAGAAATAGATGGCTGAGATGCCTGTCAAAATTTTCCTTAACGTCTTTCAGAGAAACAGATGGTCATGGTCTTCATCAATGAGAATAATATTGTCTTCTGGGTTCTTGGTCTAGATTCTCCACTTCCAATATCCAGTGAGAGGTATGTGTCTTCCGAATCCTAACCTTGTATAATCTGCAAAAGATGGGTATGTGTCTTCCCAACATCCGTCTCCTTTGCATGCAGGGTGCTGAATCCGTAGACCATCTCTTGCATTGCCCATATAGTAGCCAGATTTGGTTCCAGATTTTGAGATCCTTTAAGTGCAATGGTGCTGCCCTTAGTCAGTGCTGCAACTATTATGGGTGTGGCTTGGAGTGCATCTTACCAAAGGTCAAGCTGCCCATGTGGAGGTTATGCCTGCTTATTTGGGGCGAACGTGATGCTTGGTGTTTTGACAACGCCCACAATTTGGAGGCTATGCCTGCTTGGTAGTCTGTGGAATGTTTGGGAACATAACGCTTGGTGTTTCGACAATGCCCACAACTTGGGAGGTTATGCCTGCTTGCTAGTCTGTGGAATATTTGGGGAGAACAATGCCCACAATTCCGAATCCTAACCTTGTATAATCTGCAAAAGATGGGTATGTGTCTTCCCAACATCCGTCTCCTTTGCATGCAGGGTGCTGAATCCGTAGACCATCTCTTGCATTGCCCATATAGTAGCCAGATTTGGTTCCAGATTTTGAGATCCTTTAAGTGCAATGGTGCTGCCAGTCAGTGCTGCAACTATTATGGGTGTGGCTTGGAGTGCATCTTACCAAAGGTCAAGCTGCCCATGTGGAGGTTATGCCTGCTTATTTGGGGCGAACGTGATGCTTGGTGTTTCGACAATGCCCACAATTTGGAGGCTATGCCTGCTTGGTAGTCTGTGGAATGTTTGGGAACATAACGCTTGGTGTTTCGACAATGCCCACAACTTGGGAGGTTATGCCTGCTTGCTAGTCTGTGGAATATTTGGGGAGAACAATGCCCACAATTTGGAGGTTATGCCTGCTTGCTAGTCTGTGGAATATTTGGGGAGAATGTAACGCTTGGTGTTTTGACAATGCCCACAATTTATGGGATGAGAAGCCTTTTGAGTGGGCCGCGGTTCTTCTAAACATTGACTTGAATGTAGCTTGCTCTATTCTGTTAACTCAATATCCTGTGTTTTGTTTCTTGGCTGGCTTATTCTGGTCCGATTTTTAATAAACTTCCATTCATAGCTCTTCCAAAAAAAAAAAAGGTCTCACACTGCTATTCTAATTATTAGTATGTATTCTAGATGTTTTTTCACATCCTCTGGCTGTGACAGAGACTTGCTGAATGTTTAGGAGTTTGGAATTGAGTTCTTCTTCTGAATTTTTTAAAGAGTTTGGAAATTAGAAGATTCTTGTTTTCACTTGGATGTTTCGTTTGTTTTTTTACTTTCTACAGTCTCTATTTTTGTTCAGTTTTTTGGACATTCTTTACCTTACCTGCTTTGCGTTGTATTGGTCAGGCTCATTTGTGATAGACAAGGCCTTTGATTTCTGAAGATCCTGATATATATATATATATATATATATATATATATATATATGTCTAAAACAGGTAATCGTACTTTTTTCCCCCTCTCATTTGATTTGGTTTTCTGTATGCTGTGGCAGATTTGATATGAATTTCATTGATGGAATTAGCCTTTCAACGTGTTCTGATGGTGGCAAAAGAGGGGTTTGTTTGAGATTTCTAAACTTCATTTTTTTTTTTGATTTTTTTTTTTTTTCTTTTCTTTCGGTAGCCAAGTTGTATTGGCATGTTGAGCATCTCTTTTAGTTTCCTTTTCTTTAGGCAGGCAAGATTTGTGAAGCTGGCGATGGTAGGCATCATTCTGTCTTAAGGGGGTTCCCTAGAAATTTGCTTCTGTTGTTCGTCTTCTGCTTGATTATATTCATTTATCATGTTTCTCACTTAGTGGGTCCTTGATGAGGACATCGTGCACACGCACGCCCGCACACCACCACCCCTACGCACGTACGTACGCAGAAGGAGAACTCCACCATCGATCTGGCTCGATGACGACGTTCATGGAGGGTCTCCTAGGTAGAAGACAAGTTTTGGTTCAAAAAAAAAATGGACCCGATAGTCGAGAAAAGCCATCATGGGATCTCATGATCGTGGCCCACTCGTCGGATTGATTTCATATTTTAGATTTTGCTTATTGTTATTATTTAGAACATTGTGAACGCTTTAGTTTTTTCTGTTTGGTTTTTATTTTAGTTTACTTCGTCGCCAAGTAATAGGTTGCGCACATGGTGTGAGTTTTGGGGTATAAGATTTTTCCTATAAATAAGCACCCCTTGTAGTTCTTTTGATTGATTGAAGATTAATAAAAATTCTGCGTTTTCCTACTCTCTGAGTTGTGAAGCCTAATTGGGTGCGAAACCCTCCCTTCATCGAAAGGTTAACTACCGTGGTGCGAAGCCACATCGACCCCGATTCACTCCCATCCTCTATCATTTTCTTTTCCATCTTTCACCACCATCCATACTTCGAATTCGTCCCTTTTGTTGCATCAAATTTCTTCATTAAAGCAGATTTTCAGATTTCGACCTGCCGGCGAGCTGAAACTTCGGCGGAGCACTACGCACAAACCGTACATTGGATCGAGCTAATATTTGGGGGTTTTGGAGTCCATCCCTGGCCGACCAGGGCCAAGGTGGCCTTTTTCTGAATAGTGGGCCTCACACATGTGTGGCCGTGATCACACGCATGAGCGTTTGGGCCATTGTTGCTGTCCGCGCGTGGGAAGTGTCTTTCGGTTCAGGTTTTCTTCTTATTTTACCCTTTCATACCATTTTTTCATAAACCGTAACACCCTAGGTCGCATTATCCTTAATCTATTTGCCTCTTTTCTCACCCTAGGGTTCTCTGAATTGGAATTTCTGAATCCCTTGGATTAAGGGCTGATTACTATGCATGTGTGGGTGATTATTTCTTATCTTTGAGTGTCGTTTGGTTTATAATTTTTATTGATCCAACCCTATCATGTGTAGGCCTGGACCTGCATAGATTTCCCTTAATTGAATGTTTGGACTTTCGTGTGGGATATGGAATTTGTGTAATTGTTCATGAACTAATGTGATCTTAAGCCTGAAATCTTGCATATCACATTTAATTTTCATGTCCTGCATCAGTCCTAATGTAAAACTAGGACAGGAAGATGACTAGTTTGCAGAAAATTGAAAGCCTACCTACCAATCTGTAGCCCCAAAGAAATCACCAAAGAGTAAAGAGAGCGTATCAACTCACCAATTGAAAGTTTTCCTATACATATGAGTTGTGTGATAATATCCCTTTTTATATTCAATCCATTAGCTTGATTTATGCAAGCTAGGCTACCCAAATTAATGGACAAATTCCCAATGCCTTTGGACTGCTAGAACTAGCACATGGATGAGCAAATGGACATGGACGAATGCACTGCCCTAGCTGGTAGCAGTTGATGATACCTCCCACAATATGGGTAAAGCCCTATAAAATAGGAAATAACTTGAAATAATCTTTCATTGTTAGAGTTGCTCTGCTTGATTAGCTTATAAGGTGACTAGTTTTGGTTTTTTCATGTTTCCAATTTATAGACCGATGTAGCTGACTTGACTTGGAGCGGGTCTCTAGCTAGCAAAGTTGTATGTAGTGGAATGAGCCTATATTCCTTTCTTGTGCTGTAGCTTTTGGAACATCTTGCCCCCCCCCCTTTCCAGTAAAATTACCATCACCTTTCACACGTGTGCGCATACACACATGCATGTGTATGTATGTATATGTTTATGGAGGGTTTCAAAGGAATGATGCTGTGAATTGTTTCATGCATTTTAGGGAACTAGATGGTCATGATCTATCTTTTTTGGTTCTTTCACTGTTCCAGATAAATAGACCTCCATGATCCTTGTCAATTTGGTTCTTGATCACTTCAGAGAATGAGATGGCAAATGATCTATCAATGCTAATACAGAGGGTTCTCTTTCCCAGTGTTGCAGAAGGTGGTTTTCTGATGAATTTTCTTTTGTTATGCTTGTGTTATGTTGCTCATCTGTAGCATGCGTTCAATATGTTGTCTTAGTGTTCTTATAAATGTGCTTCAGTTATGCTTATGTTATGTTGCTTGTCTGTTTTCTACGTTTGATTTGTTGGTTGTTCTCTGTTTTGGATCTCAGGGCTCCAAAATTATGTATTCTGGATGTTTATTTGTGTCCTTTCTGGCTGTGGTGCAGACTTGTTGAGTTTCGAGGAATTTAGAATTGTGAAGATATTGACCGTTTATGAGTTATAATTGAGACAATTTGTGTTTGCACTTGAAAATGTCTGTTTGTGTATTAATTTTAATGAATGGCTCTCTCCGTCTCCTCTCTTTGTTTGCTTGTTTGTTTGTTTGTTTCTTTTCTTTTCTCTCTTTTATTATTATTATTATTATTATTAATTATTTTATTTTATTTATTTTTTGTAAGTTGAGTTTTGGAGATGCTTCTTTTGGATATTGAAATTGAGTTTCTTCACAGTGCAGGATCAGGGCATGGTTCCTTTTTTATATGCACTTTGTAAGGTCCCCAGTTTTGGTTCTATGCCTGGCCTTTATTTTTATTTTGAAGGTCTTGATAGCTGATTGTAGGCTATAATTCGTCTGTCTTCTCCTCTTTATCATTGTAGATCTATCTTATTATTGTAGGATAGGTTCTCTTAGAAATTTACTTGTGCGTTCATGCTTCAGTTCAATAGTATTCACTCAGCATTTTCTTGGTGTCTCCTAAATTTTTTAAAAATAAAATTAAATAAAATTAAAATTAAAATTAAAAAAAGGAAAGAAAAGAGAAGGAAAAAAGAAGGATGGCAAAGGCTAGCTAGTTTGCGGAAAGCTTGAAGCATTTACATATCGGTTGGGGTACTCGGCAGTACCTAATGGGACTATGGGACTGATCGAAGAGGCATGTGCACGGGTAATGGGCTCCTAATGTTAGCTGGTTAGAGATATCTCCTACAATATTATAGGTAAGATCTCTATAGAATGGGAATAACCCAAAATTGTCTCAAATTATACTGTTGGGGCTTGTATACAAAACTCAATGGGCCTGTATATACAGCCCTAATGGTTGCTGATTGGATACTGTTGTGGCTTGTATACACAACTCAATGGGCCCGTATATACAGCCCTAATGGTTGCTGATTGGATACTGTTATGGTTCAGCCCTAATGATAGCTGATTAGAGATCTACAATATTATAGGTAAGATCTCTATAAAATAGGAAAAACCCAAAATGGTCTCAAATTACCGTGGATACTGTTGGGGCTGTATGCTCAACTGTATGGCACAACTGTGTGGGCATGTATACAGCTGTAGACAGTCGGTTGTGTAAATTGTGAGGAAGTACATGCCCCCTAAATAGTGGTGGTTGGTGAATGCCTTGTACAATATGGTAAAGCTCTGTAAAATTGGAACTAGACAAAATGGTCTCAAAATATGTTGTGTATACACTTGTCTATACGCTACTGTATGGGTATGAATATAGCTGCACTCTTATAGGTTTGTATATACCACCATATTAATAATACTGTATGGGTATGAATACTGTATAGTTCACTAAAAAAATGTACCGGTACGGTTTTATATATACACTTATTTGCATATTTATAGCATACTATTTATATAAGAGTTTTCATACTTTGATTATGATGGTGGTGTGCATTGTTATATGCTGTGTTTGAAGTATCAGTATCGATACAAGTTTCAGTAGTTGGATATAGAAACAATATCGATAACTATGATAACTGAAAATGTAGGGAAACATTAGGGAAATATGGGGAAAATGGTGTAATTTTTCAGTGAAACTTAGGAGATGCTAAAATACATGTATTTGCATATTTAGGAATTAGAAAATTTAAAAAAGAATGCACACAGCCTAAGTTTCCATTCAATAGGGCCCTAAAACCATGTGCTGCTGTAAGAAGATAGTCCAACCATCCAACCAAACAACTTTCCATGCAAACATATATCAACAATTTGATATTCAGCATATCAGCAACATAATATTTCACTGAGAAATCTTCGACAACTGGAATGGAAATGAAAGATTGTTGCCCATGTTGAGATAACAGTAATATTGCGATATCAGTAGTGTTGCTTCTTCTTTTTTTTTTGCAATATTGATACATTTGTGTTGTTCTCGCTGGTACGTTTTCAATACAAGCGACACCTAGAATTTACACATTGAAAATATTGATGCACTGACAATACCTGACAACACAATGCTGATGCCTGTGGTATTACTGAGCCGCAGGAATTGCCCATTGTGGTTGTTTCTTTTATGGTTTCAGAAGTAGTGTCGGTTTTGGTTTCATCATGATTCAGGGAGCGCAAGATCTGCAGGGCAGGCGTAAGCAGGGTGGCACTTTATCTCATCATTGTAGAAAGGGGGTTTCCCATAAATGTGCTTCGGTTGCTACGTTGGTTTTTTGTTGTTCACACTTGGTATGTTGAATTTTCTTAGTGGGTCTGTTTTAACTAAGGGCTGTTGGATCTCAGGGCATCCAAATTGTTCCAACTCATCAATGGGTGGAAGATCTTGATAACATGGCTATTGCTTACTAGAAAGGGGTTTCATTACTGAGTTTTTATTATTTGTTGTTGGTTCATGTTGTCAGGCTTTTGTGAAACGTATGGGTGTGTTTGGCTTTTTAAGGTTGGTGTCAAATCATTGTCAACTCATTAGGCTGAACTGGATGGAAGGACGTAATGGTTGACAATATAACATGTGAGTTATGATCAGGGCTGTCAATGTGTTGTCTTATAACGCATTTACCTGGGCTAAATCGGTTCTGGGTCCATTATGTTTGGTCCCACCAATGTATGAACTAGATTGCGCAAATGCATGTGTGACTTTGGCACATGCAAGGTGCGAGCTTATTTTATTTTATTTTATTTATAATACTGGCTTTGAAAGTGAATCTCTTGTCAATGGTTTGTTTTGTTCTTTCAAGGTTCCAAAGGAATATGCTGTTGTGATTTCTTTCATGCTTCTAGAGAAGGTGACTGTGGTCTTTACGTTTTTTGGTGGGTCCTCGGATGCTTGCCAATCCAGTCATTTTTATTATACTGCGATATATATATTTGAGCTTGTTCTTCATTGATCTAAAAATGGAGTTTTTATGGAATGTTGAACAATTTCGGAAGCCTTTTTGTGGCGTGTACACGTTGCCTCTCTCTCTTGGTGCCTTTGTTCTTCAGGAAAGGTAGAGTGGGTAGGAGAAGGTAAACAACCGGTGTTATTATTATAGAAGGGTAGATTACCAAACCAATGGAAGATGCCAACTTCTTAATGGTAGACATAATGGTAGACAGGCTAGGAGCGTGTGAGACATGGGAAAAGGAGTCCCTGTGCTAGATATACTTTTTTGTGAGTTAATTAGTTCCGCTTCTTTCATGGTAAAAGAAAAAATTGCCATTATCATGTTTAGTTTCTTTATTGCTTCTAACTTTCATTAGTTATATGAGATTCTATCCAATCTACAATCACCTTGGTCACCGCATCAAAGCTATCTCATGCAATATATTTGCAATATATTTGATCTTGAAGCTGAAGCATTGGCATCATGATCGGGAGAGCAATTGAGGAGTAGATTCAAGCGTGTGAGAGCTTTAAAGAAGTGACTTAAGAACGACGCATCAACGGAGCTCAATTCGTTAAGTGTCATTGAGTGAGTTCATACTCTCTTTTCTTGTGTAAGATTGAGAGTAAGAGTTTGTAACCAAACTTGATAGGTTCTTGTGTAGGACTAGATTCACTAGACACGAGTTTGTATGTGTTAGTCTCCGTGTGAGCTTCCGGTGGGCGTAAATGTAAGTCCTTGGACTAAAATCGAGCTTGTTGGTTAGCTAATAAAAAATTAAAATGTCTTGTGGGAGCCTCCGACGGGAATGTATGTGAATAGGTTCTTTTGTAGAACCAAGGTTCGTGACTATATTATTGAAAACCACGTAGTCTCTTGTGGGAGCTGGTCATTGTGTAGGATTGTAAAGTTTAGACGTAAACTTGGTTTAAAACCTCTGATAGGGAACTTCGATACACTTATGGGTTGAGTTTGTCCGTCGGGAGTGAAGTAAGAAAATCAATCTACTATACATGTGTTTGCGATTGTCTTTGAGTACTTAATATGCTTATGTGATGAATGTTTAATTATATATATGCATAATTAGATGAATGTTAGGAGTTGATAAGTAACACATCCAACACACATGTATACTATCATGTTTATTGATTAATTATGTAATTGTCACATCCTTTTTATTCTATGTGATGAGATTCTCTAATGGCTTGGAAGCCTCGAGAGTTTATTGTCATAGTTTAATTTGCATATTATTTTTAGTAGGCAATTGTGTTTGGAATGTATAATTTTTATTTGGTCCTAATTACTCCTCCTCTAAGACATAGTCATCGTTCCTTGGCACCACCAAGCTTTAGTGCATAAGCTCGTGGGCTCACCACATGTAATTTCATGTTAAACAATTTTGGATTTTGCTTTTAGAAGCCTTTTTGTGGTGCATATGCTTTAACTCTATCTTGGTGCCTTTGTTCTTTAGGGAAGGCAAAGATTTATATAGCGAGTAGGAGAAGGTAAACCATTGGTGTTATTATTATAGAAGAACAAGATTTCCAAACAAGCGGAAGATGCCAACTTCCAAATAGCTAGGAATTGACATGCTTTAGTGACACGTAATGGTAGGCGGGCCAGGAGTGTGTGGGACATGAGATAAGGGGTCTGTGTTGGAGTTGCTTATTATGAGTTGCTCAATACAATTAGTTCCGGTTCATTCATGGTTAAAAATAAAATAAAATAAAAAATACTGTGATTATCATGATTACTTTCTTTCTTGCTTCATGGTGAAATCAACTATTTATATTTTTTTCCGATTCTTTTAGCTTCCAGAGGCTAGCTAATCTGTCCTTGATGTTTTTAGAGAATTAGACGGCCATATGATCTCTCAAATCCCATTGGTGGGTTATTTGTCTATATTCTTAAATTAATCTCATCCATTTGTTGCAGCTGGTCGTAGTGTTTCAAATATCGATACTATCAGCTGATGTTATCGTTATCGGTCATCGTCCACATGAAACTCTTCGGAGATGCCAAAAATTTTCAAAATTATTTATATTGTGTGATGTAGTGCATGATATCGCATGATATTTTGCAATATCGCCGATATTGTCATCTTTCTTGTGTTTTATTGGAGGATTTTATCATTTTTTGATGTGTAATTATTTGAAAAAATTGAAAAAATAAAATAAAAAAGGGGAAAAGTTTTCAATCCACATAAGAGAGGAGATTTTGGTACTTGTAAAAGCGGATTGCATTATTTGAAGTAGAATTTGGTGGGCCGTGATCGACAGCGGTGTGCCGTGCAAAAAAATCTGGAATTCCCCATTTTTTTTCTTTGAATAAATGATCTATTGAAATTGCAGAGACGATTTCGACAACAAATCTCCAAAAATTCTGGAGATTTGGATTTTAGGTTTACGAAACTCTCGTGGTTTAAAAAATGGCTTTGGAAGCCATTTTACCGTGACGTGAATTGGATATTACGCTCACCAGTTCCTGTTAGAGACAGATGGTCCTGTCCGGGGCTTTCTGGGGCCCATCGTGATGTATATGTTTTATCCAAGCCGTCCATCCATTATGGAAGATCATTTTAGGACATGATTCCAAAAATGAGACATATCAAAGGCTAAAGTGAACAACACCATAGGAATCAGTGGAAATTGAATGGGTATTGCTGAATACTTCCTAGGGCCCACTGTGATGTTTATTTGCCATCCAACCGGTTCATAAGGTCAAATAGACCTGGATAAAGGTAAAAATTAAATATCAGTTTGATCCAAAAATTGTTTTCGCTACAAAATTTTTTTTTTTCCAATGGTATGCATTCAATCTCCAATGCTTCGTGTGGTGTGGTCCATTTAAGTCTTTAATTTGCCTTGGTTTTTAGATCACACCCTAAAATGACTTGTGAAAATAGACAGATGGCATGGATAAAACATATACAACATGGTGGGCCCATAGATCCCCTAACAAATTCGTACGTCTCTTGCACTATTCGGATAAAATTGGTTATTACCCTTACATGGCGTCTAAGTCTATTTTGATGATTTAGTTCGTATCTACACCGTTCATCCATTTTCCAGCCCATTTTAGGATGGGGTTCCATAAATTAATCAAATTTAGATCTCAGGTGGACCACACCACATAAAACAGTGGTTATCGAGTGTCTCACCATTATAAATTCTAAATGGCCCATCGTAGGGTTTTCATAATGTTTATTTGCAATCCAACCTGTTGATTATCTCAAGAAGATTGGGATGAAGGGAAAATAAAAGATTATCTTGATCCTAAACTTTTGTGGCCTAAAAAAAGTTTTTAATGGTCATTCATCTTTGTTGCTAGTGGTATGGTCCACTTGAGATATGGATCTTCTTAAGGTTTGGGATTTCACCGTAAAATGAGATGGAAAAACAGATGAATGACATGGATATACAAAAAAATACATAAGAGGTGGGCCTCACACGGTTAGAGTAACATCCGCTGGGGTGTTACCCGGGTAAGAACTAATCTGTTCCCCCTTTACGTGTTACGTCCATGCAACCATTCGCAATCGGGAGTTGACATGTTCAGCGGACCCTATTATAATGTTGTGTGTTTTATCCGCATCGTTCATCTATTTTGGATGATCAGTTTAGGGCATGAGCCGAAAATTGAGTTAGATCCACATTTCAGGCGGCTACACTAAAAAAATAGTAGTAATTTAATGCTTTACATTAAAAACTTCTTTGGTCCACAATGACATTTATTTGCCATCCAACCACTTATTAGGGCCTGCTGATTTATCACATAAGATCTGGATGAAGAAAACCAAATATCAGCTTGATGGAAACTTTCGTGCCCCAAAAAGTTTTTAATGGTGGCCATTGAATGGCCACTGTTGTGTGGTGTCGTCTGCCTCATATTTGAATGTCTTATTTTTTGGCCCATGCTCTAAAATGATATGCCAAAATGAATTGATGATGTAGATACACCATATTAAATTAAAGTGGCCTCATGGCCAGGGGCCCACCAATGGGATGGTTGGCCACTATTATAGAAAGTGGATTGCCTAGTAGGCGTGGAGTTGGGGGAAGCCGACTAAACTCTTTGGGGCTCACCTTGATGTATGTATCGCATGTCCACACCATCCATCTATGAGAAAATGAAGCATATACAAGTTTCAAGTGGACCATACTATAAGAAACAGTGGTCAACGTTCTCCCACCATTAAAAACTTCCTAAGGTCCACTGTAATGGTTATTAACCATCCAAGCTATTGATAAGTTCATGCAAATTTTGATGAAAGGGAAAAAACAAATATCAGTTTGATCTAAAAAATTTGTGGCCTACAAAAGGTTTTTAATAGTCAATAACCACTATTTTTAAATATTATGTATTTAATTTGAATATAGTTGCATTAGTTCAATCAGATAGTGCATAACTTGCAACCTTATACAAAGTAAACCTATTATATGCTCTTTTTTTTTTTTTTTTTGAGATGTTATGATTTAAATTTATATATTAACATATTTATTAACAATCCCTGAAGTTTTATTGAAAAATTCAATCATTTTCCCAATGTTTCTCAATGTTTTTTCAAAAAGTGCGATAAATTATGCGATACAAACGATATATCCCGTGCGATAACCGATATGTATCTGTATCCTAAGGGTGCGATATATAGTGCGATACCGATATTTCGAACACTGGCTGTTGGTACTAGCATATCAAGATGTTTATTTTGTCCTTCGTTGTAGATTTTTGCTTTGTTCAAAATTGAGAAGATAAGTGTATGCTCCTGAGCATCGTCTTTCTTTTTTCTGTCGTCTTATCCTTGTCTTTCTATATAATTTTAGTTCTTCAATTTCGGGGCATAACTTTTTCATATAACAATATTGATTGTATAATGAAATCAATTCATAGTGCATATTTGGTGCTAGAGTCCATGCTTGTATCTTTTGATTTTCAGGTTGCAAGTGGATTATCTCTAGTGTAAAAGCTTTATCCAAGCTAATCCTTCTAAATTTAATGGGTTCATTTATAATTGATGGTTGTTAGAGATTTTACCTTTATAATTGTTTCAGTTTTGATTAATCTAAACAAACGAGGTTTTTTTTTTTTTCCTCATTGAGATGATTGACATGCTTCTATAAGCATGTTGGGTGTCTTTATTTGTCCTTTCTTTAGGTAGGGCTAGATTTGGAATGGAGTATTTAGTAGGCGGCAATGTGTTTTATATCCTTAACGAGATTTTCTTACTATGATTCGTGTATGTGATGCTTCTGTTGAGTTTTCTTGGCGAGTATGATTTGGTGGCTTAGGGGTCCGTCGCTTATAACCAGTGTTCGAAGTATCGATATCACTACAAGTTTCGCTAGCTAGGGATACAAAAATAATAATGA
Organism: Magnolia kwangsiensis; assembly: GCA_037074715.1. Classification (NCBI taxonomy): domain Eukaryota; kingdom Viridiplantae; phylum Streptophyta; class Magnoliopsida; order Magnoliales; family Magnoliaceae; genus Magnolia; species Magnolia kwangsiensis. The sequence continues at coordinate 102,187,969 of CM073578.1, read as the reverse complement.
TATCGCTGATAATATCGTTGATAACAAGAAATACGGGGAGACATATGAAAAGCGGTGGAATTTTCAAAAATTTTTGCATACATATTAAGTTTCCATTTAATGGGGCCTTAAAAGCATGTGTTGTTGTAAGAAATTAGTCCAACCATCCCCTCTAACCTATTTAACCATCCAACCTTCCATCCAAACATCGATCAATATTGCAAAATATCAACAACACATGATATTTCACTAAGAAATCATCAACAATTGGAAAGGAAACGAAAGAATGTGGTCTCAATATCTCACATGTTGCGATATCAATAATATTGAGATATTATCAATATTATCTCAATATTATCAATGACAAATATGAATACTACATACAACCATGTGCCATGAAAAAAATTTTGAAATAATTTTTTTTAATACACAAAATTTTGATGATATTAATATATTAGTGATATTATTGATATTAGTGATATTATTGAAATATCATCAATACACTTATGATACAAGCAAAACTTAGAATTTACATAGTCAAAAATATTTGCGCTACATTGGTGATATTGATGCATTGGCAATACAAGCAACACCTAGAATTTACATAGTTGAAAATATTGACGATTACATTAACGATATTGATACGTTGGCGATACTTAGCGATATAGTGCTAAGACCTAGAATTTCAAATACTACTGGCATTATCAATATCGCTACCAGTGTTATCGGTATCATTGAGCTAGAGATAAAGATAATATCAGAGATATTTCAATAATATCAAAGATAATTCGAACACTGTATATAACTATAATTAATTTTATATATAACTTTAATGAAAAGATAGAAAAATGAAAAACTAATAGATTACCTTTTTCTCTTTCCCGATATTTCCCAAGGTAGACACCACTTCACTTCGATTAGAGTTGTACATGAGTCAAGCTTGGCCCAACTTGGCTCGGCTCAGCCAGCAAGCTACCCCATCTTGAACTCGGCTTAGCTCGACCTGACCAACAACTCAGGCCAACTCGAGCCAAGTTCGAGTTTGAGGCTACAAGTTGAGTTCGAGTTTGAGCCTGTGAGTTGAGTTCGAGTTTAGGTTTTATAGTTTTTAATATGATAAATTATAATATAAATAAGATATAATTTATTTAAATATATTAATATATGCAAAATCTTTATAATAAGTGAACCCGATCCGAGTCGAATTGAGTCAAGTTTGAGTCAAGTTCCGAGCCGAGTCGAGTTGAGTTTGGTCTAGCTTAGACTCGGCTTGAACCTAGTTTCGTGTAAGCCAAGTTGAGCTTTTCCGAGTCGAGTCAAGCAGGTTGACCAAGTTAACTTGGTTCGTGTACAACTCTAGCTTCGATTCATTGAATTTCTTGATCAAATTTTGTATGAACTATTTTATATGTAGTGAGCTTCAATCCACCAAATTATGCTTGATTTGTGTTTAATTAGGGTTTATTTGATTATAAGTTGACATTGCAACCAAAGAATGACATGTTATACTATTAAATACAGACATTCATAACATCTATCTTACTATAACAAGTTATTATTATTAATTTCGAGCAATGTTACAAGAGATTTTTAAAATGAAAATATTTTCTTAAATTCGATTTCAAATCAAGTTTTTTGCAAAGACAAATAAAAATAGAAGATTGTTATAAAATGTCCTTTGCAATTTCTTTGGGCTATTATGAATGGAATGCATGTATATTGAAAATACATACTCTTGACAACAGAACTATTCAAAATATATAATAAATTTAAATAAATATGGCTGTTATAGGCAGTATTATTTGATACCATATAGTTACTAGACATGCTTAGAATGCAAATATATTCTTAAATTCGATTTCAAATGTTTTTGACAAATACAAATAAAAGTAAAATATTATTTTAAAATATTGCTTAGAGATGCTTAGAATGCAAATGGAATGTATGTATATTGAAAATACACACTTTCGACAACAAAACTAGAAAATATATACTTTGGCCTAACTTGTTAGCATAAATTGTTGACAGGCCTTTAGGTATTAATACTATCCTCATTTAAAATTCTAAAGAATATATATATCCAAGATTAGAGTATTCCAAAAGTTATAGTAAATGAAATTTATAATAACATATCATTTAAAGAGACCTTAAATTATGTAATCGAAATAGTTGAACAAACAAAATTAATTATAAAAAAATGAAGTATATTTGTAATTAATTTCAAAACCACAATTAAGGTTCTGACCTGTATATTGGTCATTTTTTTACTACTGTAACACACACACGCACACACATATGAGCTTGGTACTTTGGCATAACTTAGCATAAATTGTCGATAGGCCTTTAGGTATTCATACTATCCTCATTTAAAATTCTCAAGAATATATATATCTAAGACTAGAGTATTCTAAAAGTTATAGTAAATGAAATTTATAATAACATATCATTTAAAGAGACCTTAAATTATGTAATCAAAATAATTAAACAAACAAAATTAATTATAAAAAATGAAGGTGATGAGGACATCAGACACACACGTGCATGTCGCCCACATGTGCACGTATGCCACCCCCTACTCACGTATGTACGAAGGAGGGCCCCATCGTCGATCTAGCTCGATGATGATGTCCAGGAAGGGCCTCATAGTTAGAAGACGAAGTTTTGATTTAAAAGAGCGAGCCTGATAGTCAAGAAAAATTCATCACGGGATCTTATGATCGTGGTCCACTAGTTGGATTGATTTTATATTTTAGGTTTTGCTTATTGGTATTATTTAAAATATCATGAACGCTTTAGATTTCTTTATTTGATTTTTATTTTAGTTTACTTCATCGCCAAGTAATAGGTTGTGCACATGGTGCGAGTTTAGGGGTATAAGGTTTTTCCTATAAATAGGCATCCATTGTAGTTCTTTTGGATTCATTGAAATTGAATAAAAATTCATGCATGGTTTTTCTGCTCTCTGAGTTTCTGAGTTGTGAAAAAATTAAAGTGGGTGCGAAATCCTCCCTTTTCGAAGGGCTGAGATTAAAGTGGATGCGAAGCCTTCCCTTTTCGAAGGGATAACTACCATGGTGCGAAGTCACGTTTATCCCAATCCACCCTTCCATTTTATTTCATCCATCCCACAACTATCTTCGCGTCAAATCCGTTTGTTTTGCAGTTATTCATCCCTTTACAGCCAGTTATCAGAATCTGGCCCTGCAGGAGGGCTGAAACTTCGATGGAGCACCACGCCCAGACCATAGTTCGGATCGACGTGAGATTTGGAGGTTTTGAAGCCCAAGCCTGGCTGACCAAGGTCAAATTGTCCTTTTCTGGATTCGATCCCCCACCACATGTGCTGCCAGCCTTGAGCACACTTGTGTCCACACTTAGCCCGCTGTCCACACGCAGGGGCCGTCTCATGTTCAGGTTTCTTTCTATTTTTCTCTTTTTTATACCTAATTTCATAAACCCTAATCCTGGATTACATTATTCGTAATTGATTTTCCCTCACCCTAGGATTTCTTGAATTAAAATTGGAGAATCCCTTGGATTAGGGACTGATTCTTATGCATGTGTGGTTGATTTTTATTTTCCTTTGAGCATTGTTTGGTCCATAATTTTTACTGATATAGTCCTAGCCTGTGTAGACCTGGACTTGTACAGATTTTCCTTTGCTTGAATGTTTGGACTTTTGTGTGGGATGTAGAATTTTTTATGTTGTTGTTTCTAAATTAGTATGATCTAAGCTTGAAATCTTGCATATCATATTTCAATTTCATGTCTTGCATCAAATTTGGTATCAAAGCCTAGGGTTCTTATAGGGGAATACATCACATATTTTGGGTTTAGTTTGTTTAAGACTTTCATGCATCCAGTTCATCATATATAGCTGTTTAGAAGACCGTAGGCCCTAATATTAGTTGCTAAAATTTCTGGTAGCAGGAAGTTAGCAATTTACATTACCGTAACTTTTTGTTAGTCTCTTATTTTGACAACTATATTGCTAGATTTTAATAACTCTGCATAGTTTCATCATATACAGTCTCGTAGGATCATTTAGTCCTATTTAGTTGCATATAGTTGTCTTAGAAAGTCCTTAGGTGGAGTTAACAAGTGTGTACGGGTCGCGGTTTTAGTTTGCACCCTACACTAAACATGGAGCAACTGCAAGAAGCAGTGGCCAAGTTAACCCAACAGGTTGATTCTCTAAGTAAGCACTTAGAACAACGCATAGATCAACGCCTTGACCAAATAGAGGCCTCCCTCAAGACAAACCCTACCATCAGGGAAGATGTCCAATCTCAGGTAGGTGGTTAAGAGGTTAGACCAAGGAATGGAGGCGGCCAAGGAGTTGGTCATGGGCGCAAACTTGTGAACCCACCCCATGAGGGATATCATGATCAATATGATCCAGATGCATAACTCCTCAAGGGAGTTAGAGTAGATGCTCCTATATTTGATGGCCATTTGGACCCTAAAACCTTTCTAGACTGGTTGACGGATATAGACCATTATTTTAAGTGGTATGACATGTCGGATGCTCGACGAGTCCGATTCGCCAAGATGTAGCTTGTGTGCCAAACAAAGAGGTTTTAGGCGACTGTTGAGTGAAAGAAAGGAAGAGTTAGGGAACTCCCAATAATCCATTGGGGAGAAATGAAAGAAACACTTAAAGAAAAGTACCTCCCTTTCTCTTATCGCTTATGGTTGATTGAGGAGTAGCAGTCTCTTCAATAGGGTTCCATGAGTGTTGCAGACTATATCAAGAAGTTCAAAGAGTACTTGACGCACTGTGAGGTTGATGAGGACCCAGTACTTACCCTTACTCATTTTAAAATGGGCTTCCGTCTTGACATTAGGAGAGAATTGCTCGCCAAAGACATACACTATTGAACAGTTATACCAAGTAATGTTAGATGTTGAGTAATATCTCAAAGCGTCTGTGGCAAGACGGTTTGATTTTCGTGAGTCCAGTGCTAAGGCCAACCCCTATGGGGCTAAACCTAACACGAGATACCAAAACAAACCTTCCAATAATGTTCAGCCCAGGCCCAAGGATGATAAGGGTATAGAGGTTGCCGGGTTTAGTTCATGTGGAAGTGGGGCCACTAGGTGTTTTAGGTGTCAGGGGTTTGGTTATTTTGCTCACCAGTGCGGCATGAGAGAGGGCACCAAAGTATTTTTCATTGATGGGTAAGTAGAAATAGTGCCCCTAGAGAGTGATGACGAAGAAGAAGAATATGAGCTCGTAGAGACCCCTAGTGATAAGGAAGAGGGAGTGCAAGAGTCTATGACCTTCGCAATTGTGTGTTGTCCTTTAGCTCAAGCCAAGGGTACTGATGACTAGTTCTGCAACACGATCTTCTATACTTATGTAAAATATGGGGAAAAGAGCTATAAGATGATCGTGGATAGTGGTAGTTGTGCCAACGTGGCATCGACTAGCACTGTGAGCTGTTTGGGCTTGAAGTTGGAAGCCCATCCTCAACCCTATAGGGTCTCTTGGGTTGATGAAACATCCATTCTAGTCTCGCACCGTTGTCTTGTCCCTATTTAATTTAGATCATGTAAAGACACAATTTCATGTGATGTTGTTCCAATGGATGTTGGCCATATCATTCTGTATAGGCTGTGGCTCTATGACAGGAATGTTACCATATTTGGTCACTCAAATGTGTGCACATTCTGGTTCGAGGGCAATAAGGTCAAGCTAAACCTATTGCCACCTAAGAACATGACTGGAAAGGAGTCCACCGCATAGAGTGGTGCGAGCAGTTCAAAAGAATTAAAGGAATCGAAGTCTAAGTCCAAACCACTTCATATTCTAAATGCCAAGGACTTTGAACGAGAGATGGAGGCGAATTCGATAGTATACTCCCTTATGGCTAGGGAGCGTGTACCAGAGGATAGCGTAGAGTTACCTACTGAGGCTATTTAGGTAGTACATAAGTTTCGTAATGTCTTTCTTGATGATCTACCGAATGAGCTTCCCCCTATAAGGGATATACATCATGCCATTGATTTAATCTTTGGGGTAACTCTACTAAACCTCTCACATTATAAAATAAACTCAAAGGAGCACGCTGAATTGAAGAGGTAGATTGATGAACTCCCAGAGAAGGGTTTTATTCGAGAGAGCATGAGCCCGTGTGCCGTGCTCGCCCTTCTTACACTTAAGAAGGATGACACATGGAGGATGTGTGTTGATAGTAGGGCCATCAACAAATTCACAGTTAAGTATCGGTTTCCCATACCGCGTCTTGATGACATACTATATATGATGACTAATGCTACTATTTTATCAAAAATTGACCTCAAAAGTGGTTATCACTAAATCCGTATACACCTTGGTGATGAGTGGAAGACGGCCTTTAAGATGAAGGATGAGCTATATGAGTGGCTAGTTATCCCTTTTGGGTTAACTAACGCTCCAAACACTTTCATACATGTGATGACCGAAGTGTTGAGGTCTTTTATAGGGAAGTTCCCGGTTATATACTTTGATGATATCTTGATTTATAGCATGACTAAGGAGCAACACCTCAACCATTTGTGGCAGGTTCGTGGGATCCTTAAGGCCGAAAAGTTGTACGCCAACCTAAAAAAGTGTGCATTTTTGTCAAGTAGTGTGATCTTCTCAGGTTTTATTGTGTCAGCTGAGGGCGTATTGGTGGGATCCCGAGAAGGTCAAGGCCATCGTCAATTGGCCTGAACCCCGTAATATTCATGAGGTGTGCAGCTTTCACGGCTTAGAAACTTTTTATAGGCGGTTCATTCGAGGTTTCAGTTCCATTATGGCTCCCATCACGGACTATATAAAAAAGAGAATTTCAATGGACAAAGGCAACCTCGAAGGCCTTCAAGGAGATAAAGGTTAAGATGACCGAAGCTCTAGCCCCGTGACTTCCAGATTTTTTAAAAACTTTTCAAGTTACATGTGACGCATTAGAAGTTGGTATAGGTGGAGTACTTAGTCCGGAAGGGCACCCTGTCGCCTTTTTTAGCGAAAAAATTGAATGAGGCGAAGAGGAAATATTTCACTTATGATAAAGAGTTCTATGTAGTAGTGCAATCACTACGCCATTGGCGTAATTACCTATTGCTGAAAGAATTCGTCTTATTCTTAAATCACAAGGTCTTGAGATACCTGAACTCTCATAAGAAATTAAACCTTTGACATGCCATGTGAGTTCAATTTCTTCAAGAGTACACTTTTGTGCTTAAGCATAAGGCCAATGTAGAGAATAAGCCTGCCGATGTGTTGAGTCGTCGAGTCGCATTACTCAACTCCATGAGCATTAAATTACGGGTCTCGAGCGCATCAAAGAAGAGTATTCTGAGTGTTCAGATTTCAGAATTGTGTATGCGTCGTTGTTAGAGAGTCCTTTAGGAGCTAGTAGTGAGTACTTGATTTTAGACGGATATTTGTTTAGGAGCGATCGCTTGTGCATAACACATACTTCCTTCTATGATTTTCTTGTTTGGGAATTACATTCAGGAGCGATTGCAGGCCATTGTGGTCTAGACAAGACTATTGCCCTAGTGGAGGATAGGTTTCATTGGTCAAACCTCAAGCGAGACATGGCCAAAATTATAGGGCAGTGTTGTATTTGTCAGTTGGCAAAGTAAAAGAAATAAAATACAGGATTATATATTGAAATAGCAGTGAAGACTGCTTGAGTTGAAGTAGGAATATGCCAATATGTCTCAGAGGGGGGTGAATAGGACTTTTTAAAGATTTATGAGTTATATTAAAAATCCTATCACTCTAATCCTATCATGTATGCAATTTTCAGGATTACTCAAATGTAACTCTACTTGCTTCCAAGCCCAGTAGAGGATCCAATCACAAAACTATTCAAATTAATAACCATGAAGCAGTTATAGTCTATGATGGATGTGACTGTGTGTGTGAAGTGTGAGCAGATATGAATGCAATTAACATAATCACATAAATGATCAAGCACAAGAATCAATCACAGACACAGTCATTTTTATAGTAGTTTGACTACTTGTCTACTCCACTCCCGGCTACCACACTTAACCCTTTAGTGTATCGGATTTCACTACGGAGGTTTCCCATGGTTCACCTCAAACCTAAGGTTTTAAATTAGGTTCACCTTCAACCTTTACAACCTACACAGAGGCTGACTGTTTATGCTCTCACGGGCAAGGGTCAACACATAACACCCGGTTTAGGCACACTGGCCAAGGATCTTACCCTAAGATCCTAATAGAGGTTTTACACGGTTCACCTCATAACCTAGAGTTTTACTGGTTCACTCCTAACTAGATGTTTATGCCCACATAGAGCAAGGGTCCACACAACGCACCCACACGTACACTCCCATCGGAGGCCTCCTTTGAGGACTTCAAAGGGTGAGCAACACTTAAGACCCATTCCTAGAAAGGAATGATCACAAGTGTCCTCTGGACTCTAGATACTTAAAGATAAGTTGATGAGTCCCTTTTAGCGCAGTGATGAAAATCTCCTTCTTGCTGATGAAGAGTTCAGCTCCCTTGATCCGCAACACAAAAGATAAACCAATACTAGGTTTTAGGTTGGGTCAAGGTTATAATGAAATTCTACTCTCTAAAGATTTTCTTATTAGGAAGATAGAGTGATTCCAATTATCTATGCATTCAAGACATTCCAACTTAATGATTTGCCATTAAGGCAGTAGGTGGAGGATCCTTGAATGCAGAAGTTCATTCCCCAATCCACTCTATTGAATATCAATGATGAGGGGGATTGGAGGATGAACTCCCTGAGAGAAAGGGCTTAAGATAAATGATATGGAGTTTAAAGCACTCAGAAGCACTCTCTTCTTTCTCTACCAGCAATAAAGACTAACCTCTCTCTATATATAGGCAAAAGGTTCCAACGGATATAAAACGGTCACATTTATGACAGAGTTCGATATCATCGAGCACGGTCGATATCATCGAGCGTATACTCCCGATAACATCGACTGATCTCTCGATGATACAAACTCAAATGTCATTTTCACTTTTGAAAATCTTTTGCCAACTAGTCGATGGGATCGAGACACACATCGATGTTATCGGATTTCGAACTCCGAATCCATCGATAGAGGGATCGATCTATCGACCGGTGGAAATAAGAGAGACAAGTCTTGAAGAATTTCAGGTTCTAAAGATATGATCGGGGAACAGCCTTTGTCATTGAAATTTGTATATCGATGATATCGGAGTCCATGTCGATGGGATCGATAAATCATATAGATTTACCTATAAGCTTGCTGGACGGTTTGTGTCCGTTCTTGATCCAATCGACCAGGTCTCGATATGATCGACATATGAATATCGATTTCTCGACTGGCCCCCCGATCAACTTTTAAAACACCCTGAAATATTTACTGGAGAAAATATGCGCCCATTGTCGATATGATCGAATGACTTCCGATATGATCGATATTTGAATTCAGATTGAATTGGACATTCATCGATATATCGAAGCTTATAGTAGTTTTCTTTAGAAAAATAGGGGCGCTGAAAAACTGTCTGTCTACAGTATCGATCCACTTTTGATGGGCTCGATATTTGAATATCGATGATATCGATTGAAACTTCGATATATCGATAAATCGTCCAGATGAATGTTTGATTGCTGTACGCTTTTTGTCCTCACTCGATTGTATCGATTGAGATGCCGAGGACATCGACAGAGCAGGTCGATCATATCGAAAGGTGAATCGATATAATCGATAGGGTAAGAAAACTTTGAAGATTTTTCTATTTGGTAAAAAGTTTTCTTACGATAAAATCCTAAGGTTTTCTACTTAGTTTTAAGGGTTTTAATCACCTGGTGTTTTGGGACATGGGATGTGAGGCTATGATTTACCTATGGCGAGCTTCCACAAATCCAGTTGAGACAGACACTTGAATTGATCTTCCTGTTAGGTGTTGTTGTCCGACTGACTCAACTTATACCATAATTGACAAACCAGGGCACTAGTAGGTACACTTTCAATCTCCCCCTTTGTCAATTACGTGACAAAATATCTAAAACACCCTAGGATAATATCTAAGACAGATACATCCTAAATTGTGTGTACATGCATTAACACAATTTTACAAATTCTAATCACCCATGTACATAACCAGTAATTGCTCCCCCTTTCTTCAAAACTCCCCCTTTCTTGTTGCGGTTACTCCCCCTAACACTTGCAACATATAAGAGCACAAATATCTAATTTTCCACAGGAGTGTTTATAATTTTCTCCCCCTTTTTGTCAGTCATTGGAAAAGGTATAATAAGTGATATTGACTGAAGAATTTAAGCATATGTGAGAACCAGTAGATATAGATGAACAAGGGTGAACTCTTTTTAAAACATACAGCACTATTCATAGGATATGAATGCAGACAGAGACAAGTATCATAGTTATAGATCGGGTAGAATATTCAATAGAAACTCATGCATTTCATATCAGACATGGCAGAAAAGATATATTGTGATACCCTGCCATAATCAATATATCCATAAACCATTTGAAAACAGAGATCACATAAACAGGGATGAAACTATGAAGCAGTTAACAATGTAACCCATGTTCAAACCAGACAAACCAAGACACATTCAAGTTATAAGAGTTTATGACATTAGCGACCCATACGGGGTATGGACAAACAAAAAGTCACTTTGTCGCAGTCTGTAAGTCAACAAGTTATCACACACATAAATATGATCATAAGGCATTAAAAAAGAACATTATGCCAAAGTATTTCAGAAGAATTGTCAATGTGTGATAAATGGAAGGAGTCCCTGGACAAACTTTATGGAGAAGGTAGACTGTTCAGAATCTGTTCTGTAGCATGTTGCAGAGACCCTAGTCTTTGTCGGATGTCTGAAAGATAGGCTTCACAGTCATCAAGGTTCTTCATCATATAGGATTAACCATCCAGAAGTCTTTGTAAATTATCTTGCACCTGGACACCCTGAATTGCCATGGCTTGAGAATTCCCAAGGCCTGAGGTCTGATTGGTTTTTTCAACAGAAGATACTTTATCATAGAGATTCAGACTTTGGATGTCTTTATAATTGAACCATAGACATGGATGTGAAAGATCATGAGTTGGTGGCAGACCAAATTGTCGTGAAAGCTTAGACAGAAGGCATGGAAATAGAATTGTAGTGATGGATTCTTCTGTGGACACTCAGATTGACTGACGTAGGAGGAGAGTTGGTAGGCATAGAGGAATTCCAAGATGAATATCATACAAAATGTCGAGTATGTATGGAGATAGATAATTGCTCGAGACTTCACAAGGATAGACATTTGTGCTCAATATACTGTGAAGGATCTTGTAGGTAGGATCAAGATGCTTAACATAGAGGATATTCTTTGAATTCCTGGGAATTGTAGTACCATTACGCAGTGCTCGAGTAACTTCTCCCAATACACCAAGTCCATTCATATTTCGATCTGATACAGGTATTCCAGTCATTCCTATGTCAACCATCCTACTTATCAGTCTAGGTGTGATGTGTTCAACTCGATTAACTACCACAATCGAGATTATTGGAGGATTGTTATCAACATTGAAGATCAAGCTCAAGAACTGATGTACTAGATTATGTTGAAATGTTCCCCTAAGATTTATAATATTTTTCCATCCACTCTTTTTCAGAAGATCGATGATTTTAAAAGGTTCAATACTCTTTGTATGAACATTTCGTTTTGCCACAAGCTTTAAGTTGAACAAGAAAGAAGGGGCGATTGCATCCTGCTTACCTTTCTTCTTTCCCATTGATGTACTTTGTGGATGAAGTTATCCTTTAGCTTCCGACATTTTGATCAAAAACAATGCTGAGATACACAGTTCCACATTGAGATCTCTGATTTTCTGATTTTAAGAGTTCTGGGAAGCCCAATCGTTCTGATGATTCAGTTACCTGGAGAGTCGTTGATGATATCGATTATGAGTCGATGTGATCGACATTCACAAGTTATCAATCGAAGCTCATATCGATTTTTTTTTTTTTTTGACTATCCATCGTTCATGTACTGAATAGTATATCTATAAAGGTTTTTAGTAAAAATAAAATAACAGCAGAATTTCGTATAACATTTGTATATCAAAAGTATAAACATTTGAATATTTATGTGCAAAAAGTGAGGTGAGAGACCTCAGATTGTTTCTATGAACGCTCAGCAAAATTATCTCATTTCAGAAAGTATCCAGATTTCAATGCAAATCCTGGTCTAGTTTCTTCTCTCTCAGTATTTCTCAATATTGCTCCTTTCTTTTCCTATAGTAATGTAGCAGTGGTTGTTTGTGCGAAGACCTTTCATAATTGATTTTCCTGATCGATTTAGGATCTCGGATTCTTCTTTGTTGAATTTGACAAAATACTCATTATCACAGATTTGAGAGATGCTTAGTAGGTTATGTGCCAAACCTTTTATACAAAAAACATTCTCATTTTCAAACAAATTAATTCCTTCTATGATTTCCTGTCCAATTACTTCAGCAGTGGTTCCATCTCCGTAAGTGACTATCCCTTTGTGAAGATCCTTATAGTTTGAAAGGAGGGACTTGTCATCTGTGACATGTCTTGAGCAACCACTGTCCAAGTACCATTTAGCCCCATTGCCTGATAAATGATCTGAATGAGTGACAAGGCAATTTATCTTTTCCTTAATCACCCACTTTGTGACAAGAGTTTTACTTGTGGTAGATTTGTTCTTCTTATCTGATTTGTCCACATGACTTAACTGCTCCTTCATCCTATTAATTAGCTCAAGTAGTGATGATTGTATACTTCTCTTGTCTAGCTCATAAACTGATCCCTCATTTTTGTAACGAGTTAGGATAGGTTTGGTGTCACTACTAGATACAACAGATTTTTCAAATGGTTATGCATCATATTTAGTTTTTGTTCTAGCTTTTTCATACCCTAAGCCATATTTGTTGTTTCCAGATTTTTCCATACCCAAAAGTTTTTCTAACCTCTCACCACTCTGGGAAAATTTACAGTTTAGTTGGGTTATTTTCAACGATTCTTCTAATTCATTTTGAAGTGTATAATTTTTATTCTGAAGAATCAAGTTTTCCTCATTTAGTGCTTTGACTTGTTTCTTTAATTTTTCTGACTCAGATTTCAAAGAAATGTTAGTTCTTTCAAGTCTATCATTATCTGAGTGACATTGCTGCAAATCAGTAATTAGATGAGTATTAATATTTGAAGCTTTATCCAGATCTAATTTCAACAATTCCTTTTTATTTTCAGATATACCAAGTCGTTTAAACACTTTCATGTTATGGATATAGAGTTGATTATAAGCATCTTGCAGTTTATCCTTTTCGAATTCTTCCTCTTCTTCTTCAGACTCATCATTATCAGATGAACATGATTCAGTGGCTCGTTGTTCTTTCTCAGGTTCAGTTGGAATGATTGAAGTAGTGGAGACCATAAGTATTTTTAAGGTTTTTTTATCTTTATCACTTTCTGAGTAACTATTTTCTGAGTTTGACTCTTTTGTATCATCCCATGTGACAGTCATTGCCTTGTCCTTAGTTTTTCTGTTTGGACATTTAGTAGATAGGTGTCCATACTCATGACAGGCATAACATTGTGGTTCTTTGGTCTGCTTACCAAATTTTTCTGCAGGAAGTTTGTAGTTCACCTTTCTTCCTTTGGAAGGACGACCACGATTCTTCTGAATTTTTGTGCCAGTAAAGCCACTTCCTCATCTTCATCTTCCTTTTCACTCTCACTGTCCTCATGTTTTGATTTCTTAGAAGTTTTTAGGATAGTGTTTTTGAATTTTTGGGGTTGTATGAAGTGTAGTTCAAAAGTTTATAGGAAACCTACTAGTTCTTCTACTTTCATCTTATCAATATTCCTACACTCCTCAATTGTTGTTACTTTGGGATTGAATCGTTCCGGTAGGGACCTCGGAATTTTTTTACATATTTTTGATACTAGAACCTTCTCTCCCAATCCACCCATGGAGTTACAAATGATATTCAATTTGGTGAAAAACTCCATAAATGTCTCATGCTCTTCCATCTGGAGATTTTCGAACGGTGAAGTCAAAAGTTGTAGTTTAGACCTCTTCACAGTGCTTGTGCCTTCATGGGTTGTTTCCAATAAGTCCCATGTTTCTTTAGATGTCCCACACATACTTATTTGATTAAAAATATCTTAGGACACGGCACAGTAGATGGCGTTCATTGCTTTTGCTTCAGCACTTCGCTGTTCTTTGTCAAGCGCCGTCCACTTTTCTTTGGGTTTGGGCTTAGTGGTGGTAGTTTCATCTTCAAGTACGATTTGTTCAGATGGTACTACATATTCCTTTTTAACTACATCCCAAACATCATGATCTAAAGATCTCAGGAAGTAGTGCATTCTAGCCTTCCGGTATGCATAATTCGATCCATCAAATACTGGAGGTCCAGTGATTGATGAGCCCTCTCCTTTGGCCATATTCCCAATTTCAGTCAAGATCATTGTCTAGGCGGTGAAGCCCTTAAAGAGAGACCCGCTCTGATACCAATTGAAATAGCGGTGAAGACCGCTTGAGTTGAAGTAGAAATATGCCAATATGTCTTAGAGGGGGGTGAATAGGACTTTTTAAAGATTTATGAGTTATATTAAAAATCCTATCACTCTAATCCTATCAGGTATGCAATTTTCAGGATTACTCAAATGTAACTCTGCTTGCTTTCAAGCCCAGTAGAGGATCCAATCACAAAACTATTCAAATTAATAACCATGAAGCAGTTATAGTCTATGATGGATGTGACTGTGTGTGTGAAGTGTGAGCAGATATGAATGCAATTAACATAATCACACAAATAATCAAGCGCAAGAATCAATCACAGACACAGTCATTTTTATAGTGGTTCGACTACTTGTCTACTCCACTCCCGGCTGCCACACTCAACCCTTCAGTGTACCGGATTTCACTAGGGAGGTTTCCCATGGTTCACCTCAAACCTAAGGTTTTAAATCAGGTTCACCTTCAACCTTTACAACCTACACAGAGGCTGACTGTTTATGCTCTCACGAGCACGGGTCAACACTTAACACCCGGTTTAGGCACACTGACCAAGGATCTTACCCTAAGACCCTAACAGAGGTTTTACACGGTTCACCTCATAACCTAGGGTTTTACTGGTTCACTCCTAACCAGATGTTTATGCCCACACAGAGCGAGGGTCCACACAACGTACCCACACGTACACTCTCGCCGGAGGCCTCCTTTGAGGACTTCAAAGGGTGAGCAACACTTAAGACCCAATCCTAGAAAGGAATGATCGCAAGTGTCCTCTGGGCTCTAGATACTTACAGATAAGTTGATGAGTCCCTTTTAGCACAGTGATGAAGATCTCCTTCTTACTGATGAAGAGTCTTCAGCTCCCTTGATCCGCAACACAAAAGATAAACCAACACTAGGCATTAGGTTATGTTAAGGTTGTCACGCCCCAAACTCGAAAACCGGGCTCACAAAATTCTCGATCATTGAATCCGGCGCCGACAGCCTCCTTAGAACCCCATTCTCGGCTCCTAACGCCCATTTGCCAGGTTTCGATCCTGGGATGCTACGGGGAGGATTTTCAATGTCAGTTTGATTCGTAATAAGCATAACCAAAGGCATAACCCACAAAAAACAACCAAGAACTCCATTACATTTTCACTATGATAAAAAACTTTACAAGTACAATGAGTATAAAGGGAAATACAATGATGATAGACCAAAAACTCCAGAGTAATCTTCCACGTGCTTAAGCCTCAGCGCTGCTGCGATCCAACATCACCTGCACGCAACGGTCGTGCATAAGCTTATAGAAAGCTTAGAGGGTGGTGAAAGTATGTGCGCAAGGTAGTAATATGATCATGAAGCATCAGAGTAATGCAGAATATGCAGATGGAACCATAAATATCATGAGCCGTACCAAGGCTATGCGATGCAAGATGCAAGTTAAGCATACAATCCTCATCTAAGTCCACATGTCAATACAGCTCAACTCTGGGATATCACTGGGGTCTAGTACACTCTAAACCAGATTACCGCCTCATCGCGCGCAATTAGGTAAGTGAAAGAGACATCACATACGTCTGTCAATATCTGGCTTGACTCGTCGATAGCGGACCCATTCCTTGAGCTGGTCAAACTCAGCCTAGCTTTACCCCCTACACTCGGGCGGGTAAGGCCGCACCCCCTTCCAACCGACCACGACACAGTGGAGAGAGAAACCGTCTGGTAATTGACACTCAACGCTCATCTACCCACTCGGTCTAGACGTTGGAGCAACCTCTTGGTACTATAAGGGTTTAGGGACTTTCACCTAGGGATATCTATAGCACCCTATGTAGAACAAGATTTTCGGTATTCAATCCTGCCAACCACGATGCGTTTGTGGAGGCTATGGCTCCGATGTCGCTAGGGCGTATAATAACCATGTCACACAAATACGAAATGCATGAATCACGCTATCCAGTCATGCAATAAATCCTGCGCATATCGTGCGCTTATGTAGGGCAACACTGCCTAATCGGGAGCCCATAAACAACCTGCCCGAAGGCATATGCTCTGATCAGTTAATTTTCATATCAAGCATACATATGATGCGTATGATCATGAGTCATGGAACTACACTAAACATGTAATAATGAAATGAACTATCCTTACAATGCAGATGGGCCTGGACGGCCTATACACAAAAAGTGCTGCCTATCAAAGGGGCCCTAGGGAGAGTCGTAATGTGGACATCTGTCACGCCCCAAACTCGAAAATCGAATTCACAAGAATCTCGATTATCGAATCCGGTGCCGACAGCCTCTATAGTATCCCATTCTCGGCTCCTAGCGTTCACACGCCAGATTCCGATCCTGAGATCCTACAGGGAGGATTTTTTTTTTTTTTTTTACATTTAAATCGTGATAAGCATAACCACAAGATTACCCAAATCACAAAAAGCAACATCATCATCACATATCCACTAATATAATCATTTGAGTAAAATGCTGAAGAAAAAAATACATAAATAAAAAATCAAGCTCCAGAAGATTGCTGCACGCTCCAAGCTCAACACGACTACAACCTAACATCACCTGCACGCATCTATCGTGCATAAGCTTATAGAAAGCTTAGAGGGCGGTGTAAGTGTGTGCACAAAGTAAGTGTCAAGTACTCAATACAATGCTGTAATCATACAATACTGAAAAATTGGTAATTCATAAACCATACAATGTCTGAATAAGAAGAAATACTGACAAGAGCAGGAATTATCAGAGTAAGCAGAAATACTGACAAGATATAAATCATACGATAACAGAGTAAGCGGAAGTATGAACGGGTATATGAGTCAATCAATATCAGAATACGCAATATAAAATAGTTATGCGATGAGGAGTCATAAAGGGCTAAATATCAAATGCCTAGGATGCAATACAATATACAAATCCTGTAAAGTCTGTCTAGGCCATATAAGTGCAAAAACATAGCAACCCAAGATGCCATATGCAATAATCATACTGGAGTGTGAAGTCGGGATGATAGTACGTAATATCGCAGGCTTTGGGGTCCACCACAAGGGACTTCTATCCAAACCAGTCCTATACCTAAATTTGGATAGTCAGACTCAACGTGGTAAACTCCTGATCTTAGATTAGTCGCGCGCCTAACCGAAATCCATGCCATAACGAAGGTACACAACAATTAGTTGCGCACCACCAGCCCGAGTGGATAGTGAATGGATGAATGAATGAGCATGCATCTCCTACTCAATAAGTCCACATATCAGTACGGTTCCTCTCTGAGAAATCACCGGGGTTTATTACACTCCATACCAGATTGTCGCCCCATCACGCGCAACAAGGTGAGTGGAAGAGACCTCACTATCCGCCTGCCAATATCGGGCTCGGCTCGTCAATAGCGGACCCATTCCTCGAGCTGGTCAGACTCAGCCTAGCATTGCCCCCTCCTCTCGGGCAGGTAAGGCCGCACCTCCTTCCAACTGACCATGACATAGTGGAGAGCGTAGCCATCTGGTAATCGGCACTCGATGCTCATCTACCCACTCAGTCTAGACGTTGGAGCAACCTCTGAAACCAAGAGGGTTTAGAAACTTTCACCCAGGGATATCTATAGCACCCCATGTAGAACAGATTTTTCGGTGTTCCATCTGGCCATCCACGAAATACCTATGGAGGCTACGACCCTGATGACGCTAGGGCGTACAGTAATTACAGTACACAATGCAAGATGCGTGAGTCATACAATCCAGTTATGCATCAATCCTGTACATACCATGCGCTCATGTGAGATAATGTCCGCCTATCAGAGAGTCTCATAACAATCGACACTATGACATATGCAATGGTCAGTCGTATCTCATAATAGACATGTAAATGATGCGTATGGGCATATATCATGATGCTATGCAGTCATATACTCATAATTGGCATCAATAACAGGCATTGACAATCGACATCGACGACGTGGACATTTAACCAACATTGTCCCCCAAGGAACGACCTACATAAAGCTTAACATATAGTGGACTTATGGCCTCACACAAGGGCCAAATATACAACATCATGGGCCTCACTCAAGAGTTTAATACACATCACGATGGGCCTTTCACATGGGCCTAATATACATTACAATGGGTTCCATCGCCTAGCCCTCAAATGCATCACAGTGGGCCTCATCACATAAGCCTCATATACATCACATTGGGCCTTAAACACGGGCTGGATACACATCACAACGGGCCGCATATACATCACATTGGGCCTCGACAATCAGAATCGGCGATCAGCCACGATGATCGGCCACGATAATTGGCCTTGATCAGTAATTAGCCTCGATAATCAGAATCGATCAATCGGCCATGATAAGCAGAATCGACAATCGATCACGTCAATCGACAATCGACCACGGTCGGTAATTGGTCTCGATCGGTAATCGGTCAATCGGCCACGACGGGCAGAGTCAGCAATCGGCCACGTTAATCGATAATCGGCCACGATCGATAATCGGTCACGATAATCGACCTCGATCAGTAATCGGTCAATCGGCCATGACACGCAGAATCGGCAATTGGCCACGTCAATCGATAATCGACACCGATACTTAAGGTCGATAATCGGCGTCGGCCTTGATACTCGACACCAATAATCAGCAGATAAATAAAGCGGGGTTCATAGATGATTAGCCGATCAACCATAGCATAAAAATCGGCACTCGTCATCCGTCTACGGTGAATGGGGCCTACTCATTTGGGTTAACCCATGGAGAGAATGGGCCTAACAAGGCCTATGGGAAGGTCACAATGAGGACATCTAACCATCATTGCTCATCAATGTGGATGTCAAACCAACATTGCTCCCAAGGAGTGGTCCATATAGCGTTTAACATAAGGTGGGCCCATAGACTCATGTAAAGGCCTAATGTACATCACATTGGGTCTCATACAAAGGATACGTATACAACAAGTGGGCCCTGCACATAGGCCTTAGAGACATCGCATGACCATAACCCATGGGCCCAATGCACATCATAATGGGCCTCGTTAAATGGACTGAAAAACATCACAATAGCCATGCCATATGGGCAGAAAATACATAACAGGTGGGCCTCCAATATCCAACAAGTGGCCTTGAATATTCATCAGAGGTGGGCCTTGTACCTATAGCAAGTGGTCTACACATCATAGCTGGGCTTACCAGAGGTCCAGCTAAAGAACAACTTGGATAACACACACATCACAATGGGTTGCATCATTAGGCCACACCGATGGGCCTCATATACAACAAGTGGGCCGCATTAATGGGCACACTAATGGGCCACAAGTATATCAAGTGGGTCTGACGGATGGGCCATAGACACCTCAAAGGTGGGCCTCATGGATAGGCCATAAACATATCAAAGGTGGGCCTAATAACATGGGCCTCATATATACGTCGAATGGGTCACCCAATTGGGCCTTACATTGCGATGGACCATAACCCATGAGCCTTGCATAGATCATAATAGTCCGTATCACATAGGCCTTACATTCATCAATGGGCCGTGTTATTGAGCCTCACTAATAGGCCTTATGTACATTGCAATGGCTATGACCCATGGGCCTTAGAATACATCAAAATGGGCCCAATAACATGGGTCTTACGTTCATATCAAGGTGGACCTCAACAACGGCCCCATACACATTAAGGTGGGCCTCAACAATGGGCCATAAATATGACAAGATGGGCCTCATACAAATACCAAGGTGGTTCTCAATGGATGACCACCAACAAATAAAAATGTACGTATAATATACAAAAATGAATTATATCAAAAGATCAACTGGACCGCACCTAAATAACAGTGGCAAGAATGGTTTCCACCATTAAATTCTCAAGGCCCACCATAGCGTTTAGTTCCCGTCCAATCAATACATAAGGTCACAAAGACCTAGATTAAAGGAAGGCAATATCATACTTGACCAACCTTTTGACCCAAGTGTTTTGATGGTGGACAGTCAGTCTAACACTGTTTCTATAGTGTGGTCCATATGACTCTAGATTTGCCTTTTTTTTTTTTTTTTTTTTCTCAAGCCTAAAAATCTCTCTCTTTTTTTTAAATGGTTGGAACTGTTTGGATGAAACACATGTATTATGGTGGATTGCATCACATACATCAATGGGTCGCACTTGGGGCCCACCATAATGTTTACATTCCACCCAAACCTATTAATGAGGTCACATGGACCAGGGGCCACCATAATATTTATTTTCCACCTAGCCTGTTGGCAAGGTTACACCGACATGGGGGCCCACTATAATGTTTATTTGCACCCAACCTATTGATGAGGTCACACGGACCAGGGGCCCTCCATAATGTATATTTATCATCCAATCTATTGATAAGGCCAGTCAAACCTGGGCCCACCATACTGTTTCTATGCCATTCAAACTGTTCATGTGGTCGCATGGGCCTAGGCCCACTGCAATATTTATTTGTCATCCAACGTGTGGGCCAGGGGGCCCACTATAATATTTATTTTCCATCCAACATGTGGGCCAGGGAGCCCACTATAATATTTATTTTCAGGCCAACGTGTTGATGAGGCCACCCGGATAGGGAGCCCACCATAATATATATATATATATATATATATATATATATATATATATATATATATTATCCATCTGCTGATAGGTCACACAGACCTGGGGTGGGGCTGGTCCCACCGTCCAAAGGTGGACGGATATAACACATACTCATGGTGGGTCCCACCGTCCAGGGTGGACGGTGCGGAAAGAATGCAAACAGGGTGGGCTCCACCTTCCGCCTGGACGGTGGAGGTAAAACACATGCATCACAGTGGGTTCCCATATGGGGCCCACTAAAATGTTAGATGCCATCTGAACCGTTGATAAGGTCACTTGGACCTGGGTGAAGGTAAAACACAAATTTCATCATGATCCAAAACTCCCATGGCCCAGAAGAAAGGTTTTAAGGGCAGATGTTCAATTACACTGTTTCGTGTGGTGTGGGCCACATGAGTTTTGGATGCAGCTAATCTTTGGAGCGGGCCCACATTTGGGAGTGGCCCACCTCAAGAACAGGTTGGATTTCTCAAATACATCATGGTGGGGCCCACGACAACAGCCGTGGGCAGCTGCTGGGACGTCCACCCATGAGGCATGCAACGCTGCTGCTATTGCAGCGTCAGAGGCAGAGGCCTCTGCACCTAGTTTTTTTAAAATTAGGAAAACTCATTTTTTCACGGTTTTTCACATCTGGGATCTGCATCAGGTAGATCCATCCTGTCCATTGGCTTCAGTGGTTCAGGACCGTCCCAATGAGTCTAATATAAGATATTTTTTATGTTTAGAAAATAAAATAAAATAGGAAAAATGATCTTTGAATGATGATGATGTAATCTCCAACGCTATGGCCCACCAGATCTTCCAATCAACCCCAACTCTTGGCTCAATGCCTAAAATGATCCTGAGAACGAGATGGACGGCGTGGATTGAATACATACATCAAGGTGGGGCCTACACAAACAACCCACTTCAAAGCTTGGTAAACCAAGCTAATACTTGTGTTTTCTTCCCACGTCCAGCGTCCCTAGACGCTGGATGGTCTTGGCATACAGGTAGGCCTTGCTCCAGTGGGCCACCAAATGGGTGAATGGTATGGATAAATCATACATTAAGGTGGGGTCCATCCAAGTGAGCCACACATCACATAAAAAGAGATGAGAAGGAGAGGAAGAGAAGCACCCACCTTAGGATCTTATCTTCTTCTTTCGCCTATAGCCCCTAGAGCTCCAAGGGAACAAGATTCAATGGTTGGGATTGATTTTGGAGGGTTGGATTTGGGGTGAAGAACTTGCAAATGGTTGGAAATGGAGAGCTCTCATGGACGTTGGGAGCTCTCTCTCTCTCTCTCTCTCTCTTGCTAGGAAATAAGAAAGAAAGAGGGAGGGAAAGAGAGAGGTGGTAGTTCCTAGGCAATTAATAAGTTTGACTAATGGGAAAAAAGGGAATGGGTGGTTGCTTGAAAGGAGTTATGGCTAGGGTAGGGTAAGGTAGGGTAGGGTGATGTCACCCCAAGGATGACATCATAGTAATTATGGCTTTCTAGGGAAATACATCAACAGGGAAGGTGGGTCCCGCGATCAAGTGATCAATGGTCAGGATAATGCACGGGCCGGATCTCATAATCTGAGCGTCGCATTGACGCACGAGACGTGGCGTCGGAATCACATCAATGACGCGGTCGAAATGACACAGGCCTCAGGTTGAGTCGGCTCGAGTTTACAGGGTGTGATTCAAAAGCACGTGCAAATATTATTTACATGTCGTGGGTTGCCAGAATTCGACTGGAAGGACCGTGGGATCTTATGGAATAGTATATACTAGGATATGGGTCTTACAACATCCAACTAACATTACACTTGCAATGTGGACGTCAAACCAACATTGCTCCCAAGGTACGATCGTTGCAAACATTGTTACATAATCAGCGTTAGGATCACACATTGCAATGGACCTCAGGTACATCCCATTGGGTCTCAAATACATCAAATGGGCCATGTCATATGGGCCTTTTATTTATCAAATGGGTCACATAAATGGACCACACCAATGGGCCTTATGTGCATTGCAATGGGTCATAACCCGTGGGCCTTAGATTGCATCAAATGGGCCTAATCTTATGGGTCTTATACGTAACAAATGGACCACACCAATTGGGCCCATTGAGGTGTACTAGGGCCTATGGGTTAAGGCCCATTTGACGTACATATGGGGCCCATGGGCCCTAACCCATGGGCCCCTAAAACATCCAATGGCCTAATCTCATGGGCTTTAAAGTACATCAAATGGGTCCAATCCCATGGACCTTGGAATACATCAAATGGGTCCACTCCCATGGGCCTTATAATAGACCAAATGGCCCCATTCCATGGGCCTTAGAACCACATCAAAGTGGGCCCAAACGGACTACCACAAACACCTTAAGATGGGCCTCAAACATGCCAAGGTGGGGTCCACTTAGGCTATGAATCTGGCCCATTCCTTAACTCATTTCATAAAATGGGCTTTTAAAAATGGATGGACAAATTGGATGCAGCTCTTGCACCAAGGGTGGGGGCCCACATGAAGGCCCACCATCAAGCATGTAACATAAAATCTACAATTATATATATACAGTATCATATATAATATAATATAACATTATATATAATATAATATAATATTATATATAGTATATATATATATATATGTATATATATATATACATACACACGCTACATGCACACACACTACACACACGCACGCTGCACGCACGCACACTGCACACACACCTACACACGCTGAGGGCCCCACCGTCAGCGTGACGGTGGGAATAAAACCCATACATCACTGTGGGTCCCATGTGGGGCCCACCATAATATTTATAGGCCATCCAGGCCGTTCATAAGGTCACTCAGACTTGGATGAAGGGAAAACACAAATTTCATCTTGATCCAAAACTTCTGTGGACCCCAGAACGGGTTTCAATGGTAGATGTTCATTCACACTGTTTCTTATGGTGTGGGCCACCTGATCAGCGGTTGAGGCAGAAATTTGGAGGGGGCCCACCACATGGACGACATGGATTAGACATATGCATCATGGTGGGGCCCACGGCTGCTGCCGTGGGTGGCTGCACGGCCGCCCGCCTGCCGCTGCAGGCGTCAAAGACAGAGGCTATGCCTCTTTGAAATATATTTTTTTTAAAAATGGAAAACCCAATTGCTTGGGGTTTTTCGCATTTGGGGCCCACATCTAGCAGATCCACCCCGTCCATTGGCTTAAGTGGCTCGAGACCGTCCCAATGAGTTTAAAGTTCAAAATTTCTTAGTGCATAATAACTCCAGGTTATGCTTCAACGGTAACCACCAATGTTCCCAATGCTATGGCCCACCAGATATTCAGATGAGCCCCAATCTTCTACTCAACAGGTAAAATGCTGTTGGTAAGAGGATGAACGGCTTAGATTGGAAATATACATTAAGGTGGAGCCTACACAAGGGCCCACTCCCAAAGCTTTGAGGCAAGCTTATATTTATGTTTTCCTTTGTACAGGGACGTTCAGCGTCCCAGACGCTGGACGGTTTTGGGACTTGGATATGCATTGAGGTGGGCCACCACATGGAGATTGGGTGGGTACAATGTATGGCTTGGTCAAAATACTTACATCATGGTGGGGTCCATCCAAGTGGGCCACATAACTTCATTATCATACAAAAAAAAAATGAAAGAAAAAGAGAGAGAAAGAGAGACACGCGATGATGGAGGGACCCCGACACTATGGGCCCTCCGTTTCAAGATCTACAACATACATCAAGTGGGTCCCAATGCTTGAGGGCCCACCGATCAAAATCAACGGTGGAGATCCCTTCTTCATCAAGATTTAAGGTCTAGATGACCCTTTTTCTAAGAAATAAACATCATGATGGGGTCCATGGAGAATGATCCCATCATGGAATGATCATGATGATCCTAGTGGGCCATTGGCCACATCTTAGGGTCCCAAGTGAGATCCAAACCATTGATCGGTTGGCCTCACTTGGCCCATCTTAAAAATACAAAAAAATTACATTATCGAGCACCCACCGTCCAATCTTCTTACTCCTAGGGGTTCCTTAGCACCTTAGCTTGGATTTCAATGGAGGAGATGGGGAATGGATGGTTAGGATGGGAAGATCATGGGGTAGGAAAGTGGGCCACCTTGGAGTTTTGGAAAGGGAGGGAGAGGCTCATACGTATGGAATTTTTGTTGCTTGAGAAGAATGAGATGAGAAATGAGAAAGAGAGAGTTGTAAGGGAGAGAGAGTGATGGGTGATGGAGTGATGGATGTGGTGGTGATGGGTGTGTAAGACCTTTTTGACTTTTGAGGCCTTTTGTATAAGAGAGGTATGGGATTGGAAGACTTTTGTGGCTTGCTTGGGAAAGGGTGTGTGAGACCCGTATCTTAGTCCGTACCGACCCGTAGATTTTCGCGGTCTTACCGGTCGAATTTCGGCAACCTTCGACTCTTAACCGATGCTTACGTACGACCCTGATTCGTATGTCGTCAACCCGAGTCGACTCAACCCGAGACCCATACCATAGCGACTGCGCCGTCGCTGCAGTTCCGATGCCGCGACTCGCGCGCCGAGGCGATACCCTGGTCAAGAGTTGTAGACCGACGTTTGGTGGGAGGAAATACCGCGCGTTGCGAAATCCAAGAGAATCTCTACGATGTGTCACATCAATCCCATCAATCCCATCAATCAATCAATCCATCAATCCATCACATGTCAAGTAAACATCACCTTTCACCCATTCCCAAGCAACCACAAAAGTCAAGCTTTTCTTACAAAGCCCATACCTTTCTTACACAAAGACCTCAAAAGTCTTCCAATGCCATACCTCTCTTACACAAAAGGCCACAAAAGTCAAGGATTTCTTACACACCCATCATTCACCACATCCATCCATCACCCATGTCTCTCTACAACACTCTCTCTCTTTCTCATTTCTCATCTTATTCTCCCCAAGCAAGAAAATTCCATACGTATGAGCCTCTCCCTCCCTTTCCAAAGCTCCAAATGTGGCCCACTTTCCTACCTCATCATCTCCCATCTTAGCCATCCATTCATCATCTCCTCCATTGAAATCTAAGCTAAGGAGCTAAAGAGCCCATACGAGCAAGAAGATCAAATGGTGGGTGCTTGATCATACTAGATTTTTATATTTTTGAGATGGGCCAAGTGAGGCCAACCGATCAATGGTTTGGATCTCACTTGGGACCCTAAAATGTGGCCGATAGCCCACTAGGATCATCATGATCATTCCATGATGGGGCCATTCTCCATGGACCCCATCATGATATTTATTTCTTAGAAAAGGTCATCTAGACCGTCCATATTGGTGGGGAAAGGATCCCCACTGTTGATTCTAAATTTTGATGGTCCCATGTGTTAAAGGACCCACTTGATTGTATGATTCATTGCAAGGGAGGGCCCATAGTATCGGGGTCCCTCCATCACAAGCGTGTCCCACCCTCCATCTCTCTCTTTCTCTCCATCTCTCTCTCTTTTTTTTATTTCTTTTTATTTTATTTTATTTTATTTGTAATAGGGTTGTGTGGCCCACTTGAATGGGCCCCACCTTGAGCATTTATTTGGTCCAAGTTTTCTTCAAGTGGGGCCCACCTTAAATGTTGTACTACATCATCCATCTGTGGTGGTTCACTTCAACAGGGTCCACCATAATGTATTTTTAATTGGACCGAACGGTCCAGCGTCTGGGACGCTGGACGTCCCTGTATAAAAAAAAAAAAAAAAAAAAAAAAAAAAAAAAAAAAAAAAAAAAAGAAGAAGAAGAAGAAAAGAATGAAGCTTTTTGGGGTGGTCCCCTCATAGGCCCCACCTTGATGTTTTGGCACAATCCAAGCCATCCATCCTCTTTCCCTTATCATTTTAGACGTTGAGCCCAAGAATGAAGGTGGTTCGAGTTTTTGGTGGGCCGTATCATAGCAAACTTTGGTGGTTACTGTTGAAAGGCCGTCTAGTGTTTTTATGCGCCCAAAAATTTTGAACTTCGGACTCTTTTGGTTTGTTACGAGCTGAAGAATCCAATGGATGGATCGGATTAACTTGATGTGGGCCCCACCTATGGAAAACCACAGAAGAACTAAAATATAGGAGAGAGAGAGGGAGTGATGCAGCCATTGCTGCTGCTGTCAGACCAGCGCAGGCAGCGCCTGCACTGTTGCAGGCGGCGGGGTGGACGACGTGGACCCACGGCCTCCAGCCGTGGGCCCCACCTTGATTTTTATATGCCCTCTAAACCGTTCATGAGGTGGGTCCCATCCTCAGGTGGGCCCCCTGCAAGTTTCAGCTGATTCTAAAACTCAGGTGGCCCGCACCACAGGAAACAGTGGATTGAACCTCTACCATTAAAATTCTGTTTAGGGGCCACAGAGGTTTCAGATCAATCTGAAATTGGTGTTTTCCCTTCATCCAGGTCTGAGTGACCTTATGAACGGCCTGGATGGCCTATAAACTTAATGGTGGGCCCCACATGGGAGCCACAGTGATGTATGTGTCCCTTGTCCACGTCCAGCATGTGGTGGAGCCACAATGATGTTTGTGTTCTCCCTTGCCGTCCATCCGTTTTGATGGTGGGGTCCACTGTCCCTAGCAACAACGAGTTTTTGTGGGTCCCACCATTATGTATGTATATATATATATATATATATATATATATATATATATATATATATATTATATTATATTATATATTATGTTATATATACCATGTATTATACCTATTATATACTTTATAATATATATATATATATATATATATATATATATATATATATGGCGGTGGGTCCTACGTGGGACCCACCTCTGTTCCCTTTTAAAATGCTTTAAAAGCTATAACAACAACTATATATATAGATATTTTATATACATTCATGCCCATAATGTATAAGTTGCTGTTATAATTATAATGTATGTATATTATTATACATATCATATTTGTGGGCCCAAGGTCCGCATGACCTTTTGAACATAATGGATTTCAAGCAAACATTACAGTGGGCCCCTTACCAACTAGTTTGAATGACAAATAAACATTTCAGTGGGCCTCTAGGCCATGGGAGTGGACCCATTTGATGTGTTCCAAGGTCCATGGGATTGGACCCATTTGATGTATTTTAAAGCCCATGAGATTAGGCCATTTGTTGTTTTACGGGCCCATGGGTTAAGGCCCACTGAGATGTACTAGGGCCTATGGGATTAAGGTCCATTTGACGTACATTTGGGGCCCAATTGGTGTGGCCCATTTATTACATATAAGACCCATGAGATTAGGCCCATTTGATGCAATCTAAAGTCCACGGGTTATGACCCATTGTAATGCACATAAGGCCCATTGGAGAGGCCCATATGATATGGCCCATTTGTATATTTAAAGCCCAATGGGATGTACCTAAGGTCCATTGCAATGTGTGACCCTGACACGGTTTATGTAACGAGGTTTGCGACGATCGTACCTTGGGAGCGATGTTGGTTTGACGTCCACATTGTAAGTGTAATGTTGGTTGGATGTCCACATTACGACTCTCCCTAGGGCCCCATTGAAAGGCCCTTACTTATTATGTATTGGTCGTCCATGCCCATCTGCATTGTAAGGATAGTTCATCTCATTATAACATGTTTAGTATAGTTCCATGACTCATGATCATATGTATCATATGTATGCTTGACGCGAGAATTGTCTGATCATAGCATATGCCTTTGGACAGGTTGTTTATGGGCTCCCGATTAGGCGGTGTTGCCCTGCATGAGCGCACGATACACGCAGGATTTGATGCATGATTGGATAGTGTGACTCATGCATTTCGCATTGTGTGACATGGTTGTTGTAAGCCCTAACTACATCGGGGCCGTAGCCTCCACAGGCAGATCGTGGTTGGCAGGATTGGACACCAGAAATCTCGTTCTATATGGGGTGCTATAGATATCCCTGGGTGAAAGTCCCTAAACTCTTATGGTACCAAAAGGTTGCTCCAACGTCTAGACCGAGTGGGTAGATGAGCGTTGAGTGCCGATTACCAGATGGTTGCGCTCTCCACTGTGTCGTGGTCGGTTGGAAGGGGGTACGCCCTTACCCGCCCAAGAGTAGGGGGCAATGCTAGGCTGAGTTTGACCAGCTCGAGGAATGGGTCCGTTATCGACGAGTCGCTCCCCATATTGGCAGACGGATAGTGAGGTCTCTTCTAATTACCTTATTGCGCGCGATATGGCGGTAATCTGGTTTAGAGTATACTAGACCCCGGTGATATCCCATATTTGAGCTGTATTGATATGTGGATATAGATGAGGATCTGTATGCTTGAGTTGCATTACACATCGCATGGCCTTGGGATGGCCGATACCATTCATGTCTTGCATCGCATAGCCTTGGTACGACTCATGATATTATGGTTCCATCTGCATATTCCGTATCACTCTGATATTGCATGTTCATATTACTACCTTGCGCACACACTTTCACCACCCTCTAAGCTTTCTATAAGCTTATGTACGACCATTGCGTGCAGGTGACGTTGGCTCGTAGCAGCGATGAGGAAGGAGCACGTTGCAGATCATTTTGGAGTTTTTGTTCTTTACCATTGTATTTCCTTTTATGCTCATTGTACTTGTAAAGTTTTTGATCATAGTGAAAATGTAATGGAGTTCTTGGTTGTTGTTTGTGGGTTATGCCTTTGGTTATGCTTATTACGAATCAAACTGACGTTGAAAATCCTCCTCGTAGCATCCCAGGATCGGAACTTGGCGAATGGGCACTATGAACCGAGAATGGTGTTCTACGGAAGCTGTCGGCGCAGGATTCGGCGATCGAGAATTTTGTGAGCTCGGTTTCTGAGTTTGGAGCGTGACAGGGTGAAAGTGATGTGTACTTGACATGTGATGGCTTGATGGATTGATTGATTGATGGGATTGATGTGATACATCGTAGAGATTCCCTTGGGTTTCGCAATGCGCGACGTTTCCTCGCACCGAAGTCGGCGTACAACTCTTGAGCAGAATATCGCCTCGGCGCACGAGTTGCGGTATCGGAACCGCAGTGACGGTGCGATCGCTAGGGTAATGATCTTAGGTTGAGTCGATACGGGTTAACGATATACGAATCAGGGTCGTACGCAAATATCAGTTTAGGGTTGAAGGTTACCGAAATTCAACCGGTAAGACAGCGGAAGTCTACGGAACGGTACGGACTAAAAATACGGGTCTTACAGCTCTCCCCTCCTAATAAAAATTTCATCCTTGAAATTTTCATAATCATCGTAACTAGGCATGACTCATGAAGAAGAAGAGACATAACATCACCATATAAAACCAAAGATAGCATACAAAATACATCACATGATCAACCATCAAAGAGATGAGGATAATGCTCTCGAATCTCAGCCTCACGCTCCCAAGAAGCCTCCTTTACAGAATGGTGACCCCACTGAACCTTCACCAAAGGAATGACCTTGGTTCCGAGGACCCGCTCCTTCCGATCAAGGATACGGACTGGCTGCTCAATGTAAGAAGAGTCCTCACGAACCTCTAGCGGCTGCCAATAAATAACGGGAACAATGTCTAACCCACATTTCCTTAACATAAAGACATGAAAAACGTTGTGGACGCCAGACAACTGCGATAGCAAGGCAAGCTGATAGGCCACGGCGCCAACGCGCCCAATGATCTTAAAAGGTCCTATGAATCTCGGGGCAAGCTTGCCCTTCGCTCCAAATCGAACTACGCCCTTCATGGGCGAGACCTTGAGATACACTTGGTCCCCTACATCAAACTCCAAGGGACGATGCCGACGATCAGCAAAACTCTTCTGTCGGCTCTGAGCTGTGCGCATCCTCTGCCTGATGATGTCAATAGACTCTGACGTCTCCTGCACAAGCTCGGGACCTAAGAGACGATGCTCTCCAACCTTGGTCCAGTAACTCGGTGATTTGCATGGTCTGCCATATAGTACCTCAAAAGGAGCCATACCGATGGTCGCCTGATAGTTATTATTGTACGCGAACTCAGCTAATCTCTGATGCTCATCCCAGCTACCCTCGAAATCAATCGCACAAGCCCGAAGCATATCCTCAAGGATCTGGTTGACCCTCTCGGTCTGGCCATCGGTCTGCGGATGGTACGCGGTGCTGAGCTGCAAATCAGTCCCCATCGCTCGCTGAAAGCTCCCCCAAAACTGAGACGTGAACCTCGAGTCTCGGTCAGAAACGATCGAGCCTAGAATGCCATGCAGTCTCACAACCTCCTCGATGAATAATCTCGCAAGCCGGTCTATAGACCAAGTCGCACGCATCGCAAGGAAATGTGCCGACTTTGTCAGACGATACACAACAACTCAAATTGCGTCATGACCGCGCTGAGTCCTCGGCAAACCCATAATGAAATCAGTTGACATGTGCTCCCACTTCCACATCGGGACATTTAACGGCTGCAATAGACCAGGAGGTTTCTGATGATCGGCCTTGACACGCTGGCATGTGTCACACTCGGCCACAAAGCTGGCGATTTGACGCTTCATCCCCGTCCAAAAATACTGTCGTCTCATGTCACGTTACATCTTCGTCGAGCCCGGGTGGATAGAAAACCGCGATCGATGTGCCTCGGTCGTAAGATCTCTGCGTAACTCTGGAATATCCGGGACACATAATCGGTCTCTGAAGTGAAGTCCACCGTCTGTACCAATCTGCCAATCTGTCTGACCCTCAGATGCCGCCTCAGCCATATAACTCTGCAACGACTCATTAGCCTGCTGAGCCTCGATCACCTTAGCGACAAGAGAGGGTTGAATCGATAGGCTCGATAACTGTACAATAGAAGACTGCAGGCCGAACTCAAAATCATACGCTGCTACATCCTCAAGCATCCGCCACTCCTGAATCATCATATGCGCCACTAGGCCTCTTGGCTGACGGCTGATGGCATCTGCCACCACGTTCACCTTGCCTGGGTGGTACTGGAGATCGAAATCATAGTCTTTCAGGAGCTCCATCTAGCGCCTTTGTCTCATATTCAACTTAGACTACGAGAAGAGGTACTTCAAGCTCTTGTGATCAGAGAAGAGCTCGAACCTAATCCCATAAAGATAGTGTCTCCACACCTTCAGTGCGAAGACAACTTCAGCCAGCTCCAGATCATGCGTAGGATAGTTCAGCTTATGGACCTTGAGCTGACGAGACGCAAAGGCCACTGGTCTCCCGTGCTGTATCAGAACAACACCCAAACCAATATGCGAGGCATCAGTGAATACAATAAATCCGTCACTCCCAGAGGGAAGAGTGAGGACATGAGCGGACGTTAGACGGTCCTTCAACTCCATAAATACTCGCTCGTAGGTGTCACTCCAAATAAACTCTGCGCCCTTCCGAGTCAACCTGGTCAGCGGGGCTGCAATACGAGAAAAACCCTTAATGAAATGCCGGTAATAGCCCACCAAACCAAGGAAACTACGGATTTCTGTCGCAGTCATGGGCTGGCCCCACTGACGCACTGCCTCGACCTTCGAGGGGTCCACTGCTACTCCCTCCCTCGTCACCACGTGACTGAGGAACTTCACCTCTTCTTGTCAGAACTCGCACTTCTCCAGCTTCACATACAGCTGGTGTGTGCGGAGGGTCTGCAAAGTAATCTCCAAGTGCTGCTCGTGCTCCTCACGGGTCCTCGAATAGATTAGAATGTCATCGATGAAGACTATAACAAACTGATCCAGATATGGGCGAAAAACCTTGTTCATCAGCTGCATGAAGACTGCGGGTGCATTGGTCAGTCCGAAGGACATGACTTGAAACTCAAAATGACCGTAACGCATCCTGAATGCTGTCTTCGGAATGTCCTCATCTCGGATCCGAATCTGATGATAACCGGAACGCAGGTAGATCTTTGAAAAGAACTGTGCACCCTGCAGCTGGTCAAACAAATCATCAA
This sequence comes from Magnolia kwangsiensis, assembly GCA_037074715.1. Taxonomy (NCBI): domain Eukaryota; kingdom Viridiplantae; phylum Streptophyta; class Magnoliopsida; order Magnoliales; family Magnoliaceae; genus Magnolia; species Magnolia kwangsiensis. The sequence goes on along the minus strand of CM073578.1, from coordinate 102,154,965 downwards.
TCCTAGGGAGTGGGTACTTGTTCTTGATCGTGACTTTGTTGAGCTCGCGGTAGTCAACGCAGAGCCTCAACGAACCATCCTTCTTCTTCACGAAGAGTACCGGGGCTCCCCACGGCGAACTGCTCGGACGGATAAAGCCCAACTCACGCAACTCGTCCAACTACTTCTACAGTTCCCGTAACTCCAACGGTGCCATACGATACGGGGCCTTCGAAATAGGCGCGGTACCAGGCACAAGATCAATCTGAAACTCGGTGAGTCGACGAGGCGGTAATCCCGGAATCTCCTGGAACACATCGAGAAAATTGTAAACCACCGAAAAATGGTTGATACTCACAGCTATAGGCTCCTTTATGGCACATGACATCAAACAAGACAACCGCTCTCCTCTGGGCTTTACAACGAACTGGAACTGTGGCACGCCAGGTATACAAAACGTGACTGTCCTCGTGGCGCAGTCCAATATGGCATAGTACTCGGCGAGCCAATCCATGCCTAAGATGACGTCGAACTCAGACATCGACAATGCAAACAGATCGGCAGGCAGAAAGGTATCCCCAACTAGAACTGGGCAAGACGAGCAAAATCGGCCCAACACTGCAGTCCTCCCCAAGGGAGTCGATACTGATAGGCTCTCACAAGAAGACTCCAATGGTAAGCCAGTCGATCGGCAGAAGCTCTCGGCCACAAAAGAATGCGATGCACCGGAATCAAACAACACACGTGCAATGCATGCAGAAACTGGAAGTATACCCTTAACAACTCCTCCAGATGAATGCGGATCCTACTGAGCCGCATAGAATCTAGCCTGAGACGGCTGAGGAGGTGCCTGTCCCCTCTGAGCGTGCTGTTGCTGCTGCTGAGGTGGCTGAGGTGGTCGAAACTGCTGTTTCTGCTGTTGCGGCCTCTGAGGCTGATGCTGATGCTGCTCTTGAGGTGGCCTCGGTGGTGGGGGCTGATGTCGCTGCTACTGTGGGGATCTCTGCTGCTGTGGTGGAGGCTGATGTGGAGCCTTCTGCTGCTGTGGACCTCTCTGCTGCTGCTGGGGGGGTCTCTGCTGCTGTGGTGGAGGCTGATGTGGAGCCCTCTGCTGCTGTGGACCTCTCTGCTGCTGCTGGGGGCTGGGATACTCCCATGAACGGTGTCTCGTCGCACCACACCTAAAACAAGTTTCGGTGAACTGTCTCGGAGGTGGTGGTGGAGGTACTAAAGGTGCTGCTGGTGCTCGGAAGGCTGGACGACCTGTACGCCTCTGCTGTTGTGGTCGACGTTGCTGGGAATCACTGGAAGAAGCCTACCTCTTCCGGTCTCTCCTTTGACCGCGATCAGACTGAGAACCGGCCTACTCAGTCTCAAAAATCTGGGCCTTCCGCACCACTTCCTCAAAAGTCAGAAGCTCATGCCCAATAACACGGCTGCAAAGACCGTAACGCAATCCATCCTCGAAGCAGCGGGCTCTCTGCTCCTCATCATCAACCAGATATGGTGCAAATCTGGACAGTGCAACAAAGCGAGCGGCGTACTGGGCCACTGTCATATCGCCCTGCACCAGGGCCTCGAACTCCAACGCTCGCTGTCGTCGGATGTGATCAGGGAAGTACTGTCGGTCAAACCAATCCACAAAATCCTCCCATGTCCATACAAAGTCGGCGCCTGCTGCTCGGGAAACTGATGCCCACCAGTGCTCAGCCTCACCATGGAGAAGAAATATGGCTAGTCGAACTCGCCGCTCTGTCGTACATCCCATCGTCTCGAATACCTTCTCTACATCGGCACGCCATCTCTCAGCTACTGTCGGGTCTGGCTCACCCTGAAAATGCGGCGGATTGAGCCGTCGAAACTCATGAAGGAGAGTACTTGCACGATCCTGCTCTGCCTGTGCTGGTGAAACAACTGACTACCTACCCTGCCCCTGAAGTGCAACCGTCACAGCCTATAACATCTGCTGCAACTGTAAGGCACTCACGGATATGGTTGGGTCCTCACCGGTCTCTGGTGGAGGGGCAGCATACTCAGGATGGCAGTAAGAATCTCTAGTGGTGGAACGGGCATCGCAGGTGGTAATGCACGAGCCGCAGGTAGTGGAGCAGGATCCTCAGGTGGTGGTGTGGGAGTCGATCGGGTAACTCTCCCACGCGCCATGTCCTACAGTAAAGAGCAAAGGTGCCTAGCAACTTTAAAACTCTCTAAGACACGCTCGTTAAGGGTATATAACAGAAGGTCGTGAAGCTATCTGAACTTCGGGACTTAGCCATTCTACACTCATATCAAATATGTAATGTCGTTCTGGGTTATTCCTAAGTTATGCTCTGATACTAACTTCTGTCATGCCCCAAACTCGAAAACCGGGCTCACAAAATTTTCGATCGCCGAATCCTACACCGATAGCCTCCGTAGAACCCCATTCTCTGCTCCTAGCACCCATTTACCAGGTTTTGATCCTGGGATGCTACGAGGAGAAATTTCAACGTCAGTTTGATTCGTAATAAGCATAACCAAAGGCATAACCCACAAACAACAACCAAGAACTCCATTACATTTTTACTATGATGAAAAACTTTACAAGTACAATGAGCATAAAGGGAAATACAATGATGATAGACCAAAAACTCCTGAGTAATCTGCCACGTGCTCAAGCCTTAGCGCTTCTGTGATCCAACATCACCTGCACGTAACGGTCGTGCATAAGATTATAGACAGCTTATAGGGTGGTGAAAGTGTGTGCGCAAGGTAGTAATATGATCATGCAGTATCAGAGTAATGCAGAATATGCAGATGGAACCATAAATATCATGAGCCGTACCAAGGCTATGCGATGCAAGATGCAAATCAAGCATACAATCCTCATCTAAGTCCACATGTCAATACAGCTCAACTCTTGGATATCACTGGGGTCTAGTACACTCTAAACCAGATTGCCGCCTCATCGCGCGCAATTAGGTAAGTGAAAGAGACCTCACTATACGTCTGCCAATATCTGGCTCGACTCGTCGATAGCGGATCCATTCCTCGAGCTGGTTAAACTCAGCCTAGCTTTACCCCCTACACTCAGGCGGGTAAGGCCGCACCCCCTTCCAACCGACCACGACACAGTGAAGAGCGTAACTAGCTGGTAATCGGCACTCAACGCTCATCTACCCACTCGGTCTAGACGTTGGAGCAACCTCTTGGTACCATAAAGGTTTAGGAACTTTTACCCAGGGATATCTATAGCACCCCATGTAGAACAAGAATTTCGGTATTCAATCCTACCATCCACGATGCGTTTGTGGAGGCTATGGCCCTGATGTCGCTAGGGCATATAATAACCATGTCACACAAATGCGAAATGCATGAATCACGCTATGCAGTCATGCAACAAATCCTGCGCATATCGTGCGCTTATGTAGGGCAACACCGCCTAACCGGGGGCCCATAAATAACCTACCCGAAGGCATATGCTATGATCAGTCAATTTTCATATCAAGCATACATATGATGCGTATGATCATGAGTCATGGAACTACACTAAACATGTAATAATAAAATGAACTATCCTTACAATGCAGATGGGCCTGGACGGCCTATACACAAAAAGTGCTGCCTATCAAAGGGGCCTTAGGGAGAGTCGTAATGTGGACATCCAACTAACATTACACTTACAATGTGGACATCAAACCAACATTGCTCCCAAGGTACGATCGTCGCAAACATTGTTACATAATCAGCATTAGGATCACACATTGCAATGGACCTCAGGAACATCCCATTAGGTCTCAAATACATCAAATGGGCCATGTCATATGGGCCTTTTATTTATCAAATGGGTCACATAAATGGACCACACTAATGGGCCTTATGTGCATTGCAATGGGTCATAACCCGTGGGCCTTAAATTGCATCAAATGGGCCTAATCTTATGGGTCTTATACATAACAAATGGGCCACACCAATTGGGCCCCATATGTACGTCAAATGGGCCTCAACCCATAGGCCCTAGTACACCTCAATGATTTGCCATTAAGGTAGTAACTGGAGGATCCTTGAATGTGGAAGTTCATTCTTCAATCCACTCTATTGAATATCAATGATGAGGGTGGATTGGAGGATGAACTCCCTGAGAGAAAGGGCTTAAGATAAATGATATGGAGTTAGAGTTCGATATCATCGAGCACGGTCGATATCATCGAGCGTATACTCCCGATAGCATCGACTGATCTCTCGATGATACAAACTCAAATGTCATTTTCACTTTTGGAAACCTTTTGCCAACTGGTTGATGGGATTGAGACACACATTGATGTTATCGAATTTCGAACTCCGATTCCATCGATAGAGGGATCGATCTATCGACAGTTGAAAATAAGAGAGACAAGCCTTGAAGAATTTTAGGTTCTAAAGATATGATCGGGGAACAGCCGATGTCATCAGAATTTGTATAACGATGATATCGGAGTCTGTGTCGATGGGATCGATAAATCGTATAGATTTACCTATAAGCTTGCTAGACGGTTTGTGTCCGGTCTAGATCCAATCGACCAGGTCTCGATATGATCGACATATGAATATCGATTTCTCGACTGGCCCCCCGATCAATGTTTAAAACATCCTGAAATATTTACTGGAGAAAACATGCGCCCACTGTCGATATGATCAAATGATTTTCGATATGATCGATATTTGAATTCAGATTGAATCGGACAGTAATCGATATATCGAAGCTTATAGTAGTTTTCTTTAGAAAAACAGGGGCGCCGAAAAACTGTCTGTCGATTTTATCGATCCACTTTCGATGGGCTCGATATTTGAATATCGATGATATCGATTGAAACTTCGATATATTGATAAATCGTCCAGATGAATGTTTAATTGCTGGACGCTTTTTGTCCTCACTCGATTGTATCGATTGAGATGCCGAGGACATCGACAGAGCAGGTCGATCATATCGAAAGGCGAATCGATATAATCGACATGGTAAGAAAACTTTGAAGATTTTCCTATTTGGTAAAAAGTTTTCTTACGATAAAATCCTAAGGTGTTCTATTTAGTTTTAAGGGTTTTAATCACCTGGTGTTTTGGGATATGGGATGTGAGGCTATGATATACCTATGGCGAGCTTCCACACATCCAGTTGAGGTAGACACTTGATATGATCTTTCTGTTAGGCGCTGTTGTCCGACTGACTCAACTTACACCGTAATTGACAAACCAGGGCACTAGTAGGTGCACTTTCATATACTCCTTTGCTTGTTCCATTTATCCATTGGTAAGACATCAGTATGGACTTTGTGCTTGGACTTCCTAAGACTATTCGTAAATATGATTCCATATTTGTTGTCATGGATCATTTCTCTAAGATGACCCACTTCATTCCTTATTCTAAGACATCCGACGCATCTCACGTTGCCACGCTGTTCTTTAGTGAGGTCGTCAAACTGCATGGGTTACCAAAAACCATAGTTTCTGACCGTGACATGCGATTCATAAGTTACTTTTTAAAAATACTATTACAATGATGAATACTAGGCTTCAATTTTCTTTTGCCTATTACCCTCAGACCGATGGTCAGATTGAGGTTTTTAATAGGAGCTTAGGGAGTTTGCTCAGATGTTTAGTGGGGGAGCATACTAGGACATGAGACACCGTACTACCCATAGTTGAATTTGCATTCAATAATTCTGTCAATAAGTCCATAGGTCTGAGTCCTTTTGAGGTTGTTACTGGTTATAAACCTAGGAAACTTATTGATCTTGTCCCTATGTCATTGTCCCATAGGAAATCAGAGTTTGCAGAGTCTTTTTCTCATCACATACATTCATTGCATCAATAAATCAGGCGAAAGATCACTATAGTAATGAACATTATAAATTTTCTGCAGACAAACATAGACGACTCAAAGAATTCAATATTGGGGACTGTGATGGTCCACATCAAGCCTGAGCGGTATCCTCCAGGAGTTGTTCATAAGTTACATGCGCGTAGCGCTGGACCCTTCAAAATTATAAAATGAAACGATCTCAATGCGTATGAGGTGGATCTTCCACCTTCCATGGGAATTAGTTCCACATTCAATGTGGAAGATCTAGTTACTTTTCAGGCACCCACTGATGCTTTGTCCAGACCTTTACCCACCCATCATGATTTCCCAAATTTGCCTCTTAATTCATGGCCTCTTCTCGACCTTTCTTCCCAGCCTCTACCTCCCATACCTAGCATTCACACATCCGGAGAGGAAATAAAGGATATCCTGGACCATGAGATAATTTTCAAGTCGGATGATGGTTTTCAGAAGTATTTGGTCAAATGGAAGTCACGCCCAGCTTCAGACAACACGTGGCTCACTGATGAGAAGTTTCAGAGACTTGATCCTGACATCCTGGAGCAATTTAGGAGTTTTATTTTGCCAATGGTAAAATCTTTGTAGTCAGGGAGAATTGATGAGGCGCACACATGCACGCACGCCACTTCTCTATGCACGTACGTAAGAAGGAGGGCCCCACCGTCGATCTGGCTCGATGACGATGTCAAGGGAGGGCCTCCTAGTTAGAAGATGAAGTTTTGATTTAAAAGAGTGGGCCCAATAGTCAAGAAAAGCCCATCACGGGATCTCATGATCGTGTCCCACTAGTTGGATTTATTTCATATTTTAGGTTTTGCTTATTGTTATTATTTAGAATATCATGAACACTTTAGATTTCTTTGTTTAGTTTTTATTTTAGTTTACTTCATCGCCAAGTAATAGGTTACACACATGGGACAAGTTTAGGGGTATAAGGTTTTTCGTATAAATATGCACGCCTTGTAGTTCTTTTAGATTCATTGAAGTTGAATAAAAATTCCTGTATGGTTTTTTTGCTCTCTGAATTTCTGAGTTGTGAAAAAATTAAAGTGGTGCGAAACCCTCCCTTTTCGAAGGGTTAACTAACGTGGTACGAAATCACATTTATCTCCGCCCCTCCATCTTATTTCATCCATTCCACAACTATCTTCGCGTCAAATCCGTTTATTTTGTAGCTGTTCATCTCTCTACAACAAGTTTCAGAATTTGGCCCTGCAGGAGGGCTGAAATTTTGACGGAGCACCACGTCCAAACCATAGCTCGGATCGACGTGAGATTTGAATATTTTGTAGCCCAAGCCTAGCTGACCAAGGCCAAGGAGTCCTTTTCTAGATTCAGTCCCCCACCACACTTGCGGCCAGCCTCGAGTGCACGTGCGTTCGCACCTGGCCCGCTGTCCACATGCAAGGGTTGTCTCAGGTTCAGGTTTCTTCCTATTTTCCTCTTTTTTATACCTAATTTCATAAACCCTAACCCTAAATTACATTATCCCTAATTGATTTTTCCCTTTTCTTACCCTAGGGTTCCTTGAATTGAAATTGGGGAATCCCTTGGATTAGGGATTGATTTTTATGCATGTGTGGTTGATTTCTATTTTCCTTTGAGCATTTTTTAGTCCATTATTTTTACCGATCTAGTCTTAGCCTGTGTTGGCCTGGACCTGTACAGATTCCCCTTTGCTTGAATGTTTGGACTTTTGTGTGGGATGTGAAATTTTTATGTTATTATTTTTGAATTAGTATGATCTAAGCCTAAAATTTTGCATATCATATTTCAATTTCATGTCCTGCATCAGAAGTATATTTACAATTAATTTCAAAAGCCACAATTAAGGTGTGTAGGTGTGTGTGTGTGTGTGTGTGTGTGTGTGTGTGTGTGTGTGTGTAGCTTGGTCTTGATTGATCTAAAAATGGAGTTTTTATGGGATGTTCAACAATTTCGGATTTTACTTTCGAAATACTTTTTTGTGGTGCGTACATCGTGTCTCTCTCAAGGTGCCTTTGTTCTTTAGGGAAGGCAAAAATTTCTATAATTGGCAGGAGAAGGCAAACAACAGGTGTTATTATTATAGAAAGGCAAGATTTCCAAGCAAATTGAAGATGCCTACTTCCAAATAGCTAGGAATTGACATGATTCAATGACATGTCATGGTAGACGGGCCATGAGTGTTTGGTATATTAGACAAGGGATCATTGTGTTGGAGTTGTTTTTTATGAGTTACTCAACACAATTAGTTCTGGTTCTTTCATGGTTTAAAAAAAAAAGAAAATACTGCCATTATAATGTCTACCTTCTTTCTTACTTTCAGGGAAAATTCAACTGTCGATATATATATATATATATATATATATATATATATATATATATATATATTTCCAGTGCTTTTAGCTTTCACGGGCTAGAGAATCTCCATCCTTGATGTTTTCATAGAATTAGACGGCCATGATATATCAAAGGCAGTTGGCGGGTTATTTGTCTAGATTCTTGAATTGCTCTTATCCATTTGATGCAGCTATTAGTACTATGCATAGTAGGATGTGTATTTTGTCTTTGGTTGTTGCAGATTTTTTCTTTGTTTAGAATTGAGAAGAGTAATGTATGGTCCTGTGCCGTCTTTCTTTTCTCTGTCATCTAGTCCTTGTCTTTCTCTATAATTTTCATTCTTTAGTTTTAGGGCATAACTCTTTTATATGACAATATTGATTGTATGATTAAATCAATTCATAGTGTATGTTTAGCGTTCGAGTCCATTCCTTGTATCTTTTGACTTTTAGGTAAAAGCTTTGTCCAAGCAAATCCTTCTAATTTTAATGGATTCATTTATAATTGATGGTTGCCAGAGATTCTACCTTGTTCATTATTGTTTCAGTTTTGATTAATGTAAATAAGAGAGCTTTTTACCCCTTTAAGATGATTGACTAGCTTCTACATGTATGTTGGGTGCCTTTGTTTGTCTTTTCTTCAGGTGGGGCTAGATTTGGAATGTAGTAATTAGTAGGCAGCAATGTGTTTTATAGCCTTAATGAGGTTTCCCTACTATGATTTGTGTATGTGCTCATGTGATGCTTCTATTGAGTTTTCTTGACGAGTTTGATTTATGGCTTAGGGGCCTGTTACATATAACTACAAGTAAATTTACATATAATTACAACGAAAACATATAAAAATGAAAAACTGACAGTTTACCTATTTTTCTTTCCCAATATTTCCCAAGGTAGACAATGCTCCACTTCGATTCATTGAATTTTTTGATCAAATTTTGTATGAATAATTTTACATGTAGCTAGCTTCTTTCCACCAAATTATGCTTAATTTGTGTTTGATTAGGGCCTACTTGGTTGTAAGTTGACAATGCAACTAAAGAATGGCCTTGTTATACTATCAAATACTGACATCCATAATATCTATCTTACTAGATTTTCTTAAGTTATTATTATTAATTTTAAATAAATATGGCTATTATAGGCAGTATTAGTCGATACCATATAGTTTTAAGAGATGATTAGAATGCAAATATATTCTTAAATTCAATCTCAAATCGGGTTTTTCATAAAAACATATAAACGTATAATATTGTTATAAAATGGCCTTCGCAATCTCTTTTGGCTATTATGAATGGAATGTATATATTTTGAAAATACATACTTTTGACAATACTATTCCAAATACATAATAACTTTAAATAAATATGGCTGTTATAAGCGGTTTTAGGTGAGAATGTAAATATATTCTTAAATTCAATCTCAAATCAAGCTTTTGGCAAAAGCAAATAAAAGTAAAAGATGGTTATAAAATGGCCTTCACACTCTCTTTTGACTATTATGAATGGAGTGTATGCATATTGAAAATATATACTTTCGACAATAGGACTATTTAAAATACATAATAATTTTAAATAAATATGGTTGGTATAGGCAGTATTAGTTGATATTGTCACGCCCCAAACTTGGAAATTGGGCTCACAAAATTCCTGATCACCAAATTCGGCGCCGACAGCCTCCATAGTACCCCATTCTCGACTCTCGGTATACATACCAGGTTCCGATCCTGGGATCTTATAAGGAGGATTTTCAACATAAATTTATTCCATAATAAGCATAACCCACAAACAATAACCAGAACATCATCACAACATCCACTATGATAAAAAAAACTTGAGTACAATGCGAGGAAGGAAATACAATGATGATAACAAAAACTCCAAAAGCTCTGCGGCACGCTCCTGCTCCGGCTCAGCTACGGCCCAGTGCCACCTGCATGTATCAATCGTGCATAAGCTTATAGAAAGCTTAGAAGGTGGTGAAAGTGTGTGCGCACGATAGTAATGCAAGTATACAGTATTAGAGTAATGTGGAAACATGCTAGTAAGTCCATGAATGCTATCAGCTGTATCAAGGCTATGCGATGCAAGGTATGAATGCTATCGGCTGCACCAAGGCTATGCGATACAAGGCATGAATACTACTGGCCACACCAAGACATACAATGTAAGGCCTACATAGCCAATGTCATGTGCAAGATATAACTCAAGTATACCATTCCACATATTAATCCAGCTCATCTTTGGACCATCATATATTAGTACAGTTCTCTCAGAATAATCACCGGTGTCTAGTACACTATACACCAGATTGCCACCCCACATTGGACGCACAACCTTGCAAGTGAAAGAGACCTCACTACTCTCCTGACTAGTAATCTGCCAATATCTACCCGGCACATCGATAGCAGACCCATTTACAAGCTGATCAGACTTAACCTAGCAATAACCCCCTTCTCTTTGGGCGGGTAAGGTCACACCCCCTTCCAACCGACCACGACATAATGGGAGACGTGGACTCCTGTTATTTGGCCCTCATGCACTCAAACATCCACTCGGTCTAGGCATTGGAGCATCCTCTATGGCATCATAAGGGTTTAGGGACTTTCACCCTGGGACATCTATTTGCCTCCATGCTTTAACAAGTATTTTTGGTATCCAATCTTTCCATTCACGCTACACCTACGGAGGTTACAACCTTGATGTCGCTAGGGCGTACAGTAATCACAACACACAATGCAAGATGCATGAGTCATACAATCCAGTCATGCACCAATCCTACGCATACCGTGTGCTCATGTGAGACAACTCCACCTATTAGGGAGTCCCATAAATAACCTGCCCAATGACATATGCAATGGTCAACCGCATCTCATATCAAGCATGCAGATGATGCGTATGGGCGTGTATCATGATGCTATGCTATCGCATACTCATAATCTATATCAATAACTGGCCTTTATACAAGGCAGGGTTCATAGATGGACAACAGATCCATAACATGACGGTCAGTCCTCAACTGTCGATATACCAAATCTGATAGCACGGATCCCTCCATCTATAGTGAGGATGAACTCTCCTTATATCAAGGTTGAGCCTAGGTGGCCTACCTATAATCCTAATGATCCGAAATGGGCTTCCTTCTCCATACTATCATATAGCCCACTAGATTTTTTAGGGGGCCTAAATAAGTCCTAGATGGACTCCAAGATTAAAACAATCCTACTAACAACTAATAGAGGCCTAACATCTTGGGTTAGCTCAATGAGAATAGATGAATCATGCAAATATCGATGAGGCCCAATGATTATGGTCAACCCACTTAGAGAAGGATGAGAATGGGCCTAATAAAGGCCTACGAGAAGGTCATAATGTGAATATTTAACCATCATTGCCCATTTAATGTGGACATTTAACCAACATTGCTCCCAAGGAGTGGCCCACATAGAGCCGAACATATGGTTGGGCCCATGACCTTACACAAGGGCCTCATATATAACATAATGGACCTCATTCAAGGGCCTGATATATAACATAATGGGCCTCACACAAGGGCCTAAGGAAACAGCCTATAACCCTCATAATGGTTGGAAATAAAATGGACTTCACACAAATCATCTCATACATCAATATTGAGCGTCTTGGGTCAGCCCATAGCCCACATACATCAAGGTGGGCCACATGGGGCAACCCAAGCCTATAAAAATGCTAAGGTAGGCTATGTCTAGCATATCCAAGATGGTGGCCCTCTTTAGGCAGCCCATAGGCTCCAAAATATAGCTGGACCAAGTGTACAATATACCCAATATAGTGGTTTACAATTCAGCTAATGAAGTCCACTACAATGGATGAATAACACCTCACCAATAGCAATTCTAAGGCTAGGTATTCAACCCATCAGGCCTATTAAACATCCAGAAAATCTGGGCAATCTGGCCCCTATATAATCGGATGAAAGGTGGGCCTAACAAGGCATCAAAGGGGCCCAAATACTGTTTAACAAGGAGGTGTATATCATACAAGGAGATGAGACTGCTGCTGGACTTTTGGGCCAACAGTAGTCTAGTCAATCTGGAGGTCCAAGGGCTGGACGGCTAAGATCAAAATACATATCAAATGGGTCCCATGTCTAGGGGGATGGACGACATAGATATAACACATCAAGGTGGGCCTCACATCCAAGGGACGGACGGTGAAGGTATACAATACATGCATCATAGGTAGGCCCCACGCAGCACCGTCCAAAGATGGACGGTGTGAATATAGAATACGTACATCAAGGTGGGCCCCACCCCCACATGTGCAGCACGTGTGGGGTGGGTCCCACGTCCCACCAAATGGACGGACGACTTAGATATATACATCATGGTGGGCTCCCACCTGTCACCGTCCAACAATGGACGGTGTGAATATGCAATGCATATATCTAGTGGGCCCCACCTCCACACGTGCAACACATGTGGGGTGGGTCCCACAACAAACGAACGGTTGGGATATAATACATACCTCATGATCAGACCCCAGAACTTGCTAACATTAAATAACAGCTATAAGCTGTGTGGGACCCACTGTCCCTGCTAGATGGACGGTGTTGATATAAGGCACATGCATCACATGTGGGTCCCACATGCACGTGGCCCACCTAGTTTGGACCAAACCGATATTGGTGTTTTCCTTTCATACAGTCTAGCAGCTGTTGCTGTTGGACGTCCCATGGTTGGACGGTCTGGTTGTAACTCATCCATCAAGTGGGGCTCACGTACACGTGGCCCACCAGCCACACACATCATCATCATCACCATAATAATAATAATAATAATAATAATAAGAAGAAGAAGAAGAAGAAGAAGAAGAAGAAGAAGAGAGAGAGAGAGAGAGAGAGAGAGAGAGAGAGAGAGAGAGAGAGAGAGAGAGAGAGAGAGAGAGAACGACCAATAAGGGAGGGACTCCTCCACTATGAGTCCCTCACATGATCTACACCATACAATCATATGGGTCCCATGCATGCATGGGCCCAACATATCATAACTAAAATCTGAGGTGGGGATACTATTCCCACCATGCAAATGAGAGGTCTAGATGACCCTTAAAGGCATGCATGGATTAAAGAAAAACCCATCACGGTGGGGTTCATAGAGAATGGACCCACCATGGCTCATGCATGCAAAAAGATAGGGCAAAGGCCACATCAAGGGAATCATGGAGGATTTCCACCATGGATTGGTGGGTCCTTCAAGTCCTCATGCAAGGAAAGGAAGGAGATCTTAGGGAGAGAATGAAATCTAGCTCTAGGGAGCACCCACCTTCAAATCTTGAGCTTCTTCTTCTACCAATGGAGTCCTAGTGGGCCAAGGATGATGTTTCAAGTGTTGGGATTGATTTTGGAGGATTGGATAAGAGGTATAAAAGCATGCAAGGGCTGGAATTTGGGGAGCTTGGGATGTCCAAGGGGGTGCTAGCAATGGAGGAATGGAGAGAATGAAAGGAGAAAGAGAGAGATGAAGGGAAGAGAGAGAGAGGGGTAATGATGGTGGCTAGCCTCTCTCTCTCTCTTAGGTAGGAATGATTAGGTGTAAGAGAAGCATGGTGAAGGGAGGCATGCTTGTAATGATTGCTTAACAAGCATGAGGCTATGGAGTAGGGTAGTAGGGGTGGCTATAGCTAGGGTGATGTCACCCATATGATTGCTTAGGAAAATGTGCATGGACACCATGGGTCCCACAATGATGATCAATGGTTGGGATAATGCGAGGGCCAGATCTCACTATCTACACGTTGGATTAACGCACAAGACGCGGCCGCAATGGCATAGGTCTCGGGTTGAGTCGACTCAGGTTTACAGGATGTGACTTAGGGTCCTGCGCAAATGCAATCTATGGGTCGTGGGTTGCCAAAATTTGATGGGATGGATCGCAGGATCCTAAGAAATGAATTGGTCACTAGAACATGGGCCTGACAGATACCATATAATTACAAGAGATGATTAGAATGCAAATACATTCTTAAATTCGATCTCAAATGAGGTTTTTGGCAAATACAAATAAAAGTAAAAAGTTGTTATAAAATGCCTTCACAGTCACTTTTGGTGATTATTAAAATGGTCTTCACAGTCTCTTTTGGCGATTATTAAAATGACCTTCATATTCTCTTTTGGCTATTATGAATGGAATGAATGTATATTGAAAATACATATTTTTGACAACTGAAAATTTGAAAATGCATACTTTGGCCTAACTTGTTGGCATAATTTGTTGATAGGCTACTATTCAGTCTTGATTATTGATCAAAACTTATTAAGTCCTTCAAGGATAAGTTTGTTCCCTCACATCTTCTTTAGGAACTATTAATATCATCCTCATTAAAATTTTTAAAGAAATTGTATATAATAATATTGTAAACTCTATCCAAGACTAGAGCATTCCAAACGTTCTAATAAATTTTTTTTTATAATAAATCATTCAAAAATACCTTAAATTATGTAATCAAAATGGTTGAACAAACAAAAATAATTATAGAAAATGAAAACAATTTATACATTTTATTTCAAAACCCACATTAAAGCTTCTCACTGGTTCACTGGTGATTTTTAACTATGTGATATATATTTGAGCTTGGTCTTGATTGATATAAAATAGAGTTTTTATGAGATGTTCAACAATTTCAGATTTTACTTTTAGAAGCCTTTTTGTGGCGCGTACGCTTTATCTCTCTCTTGGTGCCTTTGTAGGGGGCATGAGAAGGCAAACAACCAGTATTATTACTATAGAAGGTCAAGATTTACAAGCAACTTGAATGGATTTTCGCTTTATAGTTGAATGGGTTTCTGTTGTGGATAAGTTAAAAGGGCTATAATTTAGCTTTTCTAGGGAGTTTCTGATCGGCTATCTCAACCGGTCATTTCCCCCTTGTTTTTCTCTTTTTCTCTATCTATAAAATTTCTTGTTATCTAAAAAAAAAAATGATTTACAAGAAAGTTTAAGATGCCAACTTCCAAATAGCTAGGAATTGGCATGCTTTAGTAACACATAAATGGGCCAGGAGTGTGTGGGATAGGAGATAAGGAGCCCCTGTGCTGGAGATGCTTTTGGTGAGTTAATACAATTAGTTTCGGTTCTTTCTTGGTTTACAAAAAAACTATCATTATCATGTCTACTTTCTATTTTGCTTGCAGGAGAAATTGACTGTCGATATATTTTTATTTTTTTCCGGTGCTTTTAGCTTATAGAGGCTAGCTAATCTCTGTCTTTGATGTTTTTAGAGAACTAGACGGTCATGATCTATCAAATTCAGTTGGTGGGTTATTGGTCTAGATTCTTAAATTACTCTCATCCATTTGTTGCAGCTGTTGTTACAAAGAAAAAATCTGTAACAACAAAAGTATCGGCTTTCTTTTCTCTGTCATCTCGTCCTTGTCTTTCACTAAAATTTTAGTTTTTCAGTTTCAGGGCATAACTTTTTCCTATGACAATATTGATTGTGTGATGAAATCGATTTATAGTGCATATTTGACATAAGTTGGGGACAAACCACTATTTAATCTTGATTATTGATCAAAATTTATTTAAAGACATCTAAACTCGTTAAGTCCTTGATTGAAAAGTTTTTCCCCTCACACCCCCTTTAGGTACTATTAATACCATTCTCATTGAAAATTTTAAAGAAATTGTATATAACAATATTGAAAAATCTATCCAAAACTAGAGTATTCCAAAAGTTCTAATAAAAGAAATTTATAATAATGGATCATTCAAAGAGACATTAAATTATGTAATCAAAATGCTTGAAGAAACAAAATTAATTATAGAAAATGATGAAAATTTACAATTAATTTCAAAAGCTACAATGGAAATCCTTGAAAGAAAATATATTTATCTTCCTATTGGTTTAATTGAAGTTGCCATAAAACCCCTCACATGCTCTCATCTCAAAACATATGTTAGAAATGAACGCCATAATCAAATTCTAACGCTCTAGTTGGCATAGTAGAAGCTAACCTTCATGATTGCCCTTCCTTCTTTAATTGTTCAAAAATTTCAATATCCTTTGTTGGCTTCACATCAAGCCATAAATTTTGGCATTCATACTAGAAGATTTGACTAGTACCCCTGTAAGCCCCGTATCCTAGACCGTACCGTTCCATAGAGTTCCGCGGTCTTACCAGTCGAATTCCGGCAACCTTCGACCCTTAACCAATATTTGCGTGCGACCCTGATTCGTATGCCGTCAACCCGTATCGACTCAACCCAAGACCTTTACCATAGCGACCGCGCCGTCACTGCGGTTCTGATGCCGTAACTTGCGCGCCGAGGCGATACCCTAGTCAAGAGATGTGAGGCAACATTCGGTGCGATAAAAACGCTGCGCGTTGCGAAACTCAAGAGAATCTCTACGAGATGTCACATCAATCCCATCAATCAATCCATCACATATCAAGTACATGTCAAGTACACATCACCTTTCACCCATTCCCAAGCAACCACAAAAGTCAAGAATCTCTTACAAAGCCCATACCTCTTATACCAAAAGCCATCAAAGTCAAAAAGTTCTTACACCTCCCATGCCTTTCTTACACAAAAGGCCACAAAAGTCAAGATTTTCTTACACAACCATCACTCACCACATCCATCCATCACTCTCTCTCTCTCTCTTTACAACTCTCTCTCTTTCTCATTTCTCATCTCATTCTCTCAAGCAAAAAAATCCATACGTATGAGAGCTCTCCAAGCATTCTCAAAACTTCAAGGTGGCCCACTTTCTACCCCATGATCTCTCCATCCTAACCATCCATTCCCCATCTCCTCCATTGAAATCCAAGCTAAGGTGCTAAGGAACCCCTAGGAGCAAGAAGATCGGACGGTGGGTACTCCTCTAGATGTAAAAAATCTAATTTCTATAGCCTAGATGTTTTCTTTCTTTCATGAGGGAAGTGTAGGACCCACCAATCAATGGTGGAGATCCCACACAATCCCATGGTTGTGGCCTAATGGCCTACCTTATGCATGCATGATCCATGCATGGGACCTTTCTCTATGGGCCCCATCATGGTAGTTTTATTTCATATCATATTATGTTTGGGTCATCTAGACCTTATAACCATGGTGGGGATGACATCCTCACCATGCATTTTAATTATAGGCCATGCATGTGCAAGATCTATGTTGTAAATATAAATTTAGGTATGATGTGCGGGTGTGATTAATCTTGGGAGGGCTCAATAGTGGCGGAGCCCCTTTCCCTATAGCTAGATTGTCCTTCTATCTCTCTTTTCTCTCATTTTATTTGCTGATGTGTGTGGCCCATTAATGTATTTCCCTTTTTATTTAACTTATAAAATAAATTTTATCTAAGTACATGTTGCTGTCCAGAATTTTCTGGACAGTTTCTGGTTGTTTTTGGACAAGATTTTGGGACTGTTTGGGGAACTATTCATACCTATTAAATATACTTTTCTGAAAGGTAGGGATCTCATCTTGATGTCTCCCAAATTTCATCCCCAACTGAACTTCATTGGGGTCCCAAAGGTGTGGTCCAAGTGAGGTGGACAGTCTGGATTTTCTGCACTGTTCCAGCAACATTCCACCATGGACAGTTGGATTTTTAAAATTTATTAAAATACTTATGAGTGTTTAAAAATTATAAAAATTTTTAGGAGGGTGGCCTACTTATGGTAGGACCCACCTACAAAATTTGGGGCCAATGGATGCCTGTACACACCATGGTGATGGCAGGACCGACCCATTATAATATGGTGTCCAGATCAGTCCGATTTTCAGGATAGATTGATTTATGTAAATGAATTAAAATATTTACAGATGTTCAAAAATTTTAAAATTTTTTAAGAGTGTGGTCCACTTATGTTAGAACCTACCTACCAAATTTCAGGGCCAATGGACCCCTGTACACACCGTGGTGAGGGTCGGACTGGCCCACCGCATTGGGACGTCCAGGTCTGTCCGATTTTTCTGGAAAGTCTATTTTGTTTAAATTAATTAAAATACTTAGAGACATATAAAAATTATGAAATTTTGTGGGGGTGTGGCCCACCTATGGAAGTATCACTCTGTGAAATTTCAGCCTCAAGTGACCCCGTTTGGGTATCCAAAAGAATGGGCCAAGATGGTTGGACTCCCAGATTTTTTTTCTGCTGTGCAATCCAACAATATGCCTTGATAAAAAAACCATAATTCAAAAATATTTCTTCTGATGGTGGGCCACTTTTTTGGGTTTTCTCTCATTGTATGCATGATGAGGGACCTTGGCCCTCAATTTTCAGAGTTTTAGAGGCCTTGGACCCACTCCAATGGAGTGCCCAAATTTAGGACAGCAACATGTTATAATTATGCTGGCCTTGGGCTGAAATTTTGAGGAGTGGGGCCCACCATATTGTAAAGATCTTAGAGAAAATGATTTATACCTTTAGTTCCTTAAATGTTGGGCTTAATGAATGTACTTTTGAGGCCCATCATAGTTGAATTTAATTGGGTCCATGAATGTAGCTAGTTGTTGAACTATTTAAGGCCCATAGAGTGGACCCATTTGATGTGTCCCAAGGCCCATGGGATTAGGCCCATTTGATGTAATTTAAGGCCCATAGAGTGGACCCATTTAATGTGTTCCAAGGTCCATGGGATTGGACCCATTTGATGTATTTTAAAGCCCATGGGATTAGGCCCATTTGATATGTATAAGACCCATGGGTTGAGAACCATTTGATACAATCTAAGGCCCACGGGTTATGACCCATTGCAGTGCACATAAGGCCCATTGGTGCGGCCCATTGATGTGGCCTATTTGATGAGTAAAAGGCCCATATGACATGGCGCATTTGATGTATTTAAGGCCCAATGGGGTGTACCTAAGGTCCATTGTAATGTGTGATCCCAACCTGGTTTACGTAATGTTATTCACCACGGGCTACACCTTGGGAGCAATGTTGGTTTGACGTCCACATTGCGAGTATAATGTTGGTTAAATGTTCGCATTGCGACTCTCCCTAGGGCCCATTGGTAGGCCCGTACTTGTTGTATACAAGCCGTCTAGGCCATCTGCGTTATAAGGATAAGGCATTACTTTATAACATGCTTAGTATAACTCCATGACGCACAATCCATTTGTATCGGTCCATTTGATCGGCCTACTCGTAACGGCCATTTGATTGATTTAGCCCATATGATTGATTAGGCCCATCTTGATATATTTGTGGCCTGTTGCTAAGGCCATATATGAGGCCCGTTGTTGAGGCCCACCTTGATGTGTATAAGGCCCGTTGTTGAGGCCCACCTTGATGTGTATGAGGCCCGTTGTTGAGGCCCACCTTGATGTGTATAAGGCCCGTTGTTGAGGCCCACCTTGATGTGTATGAGGCCCGTTGTTGAGGCTCACCTTGATGTGTATGAGGCCCGTTGTTGAGGCCCACCTTGATGTGTATGAGGCCCATTGTCGAGGCCCACCTTGATGTATATGAGGCTCATTGTTGAGGCCCACCTTAAATATATATGAGGGCAATGTTGGAAGGCCCATTGTGATGTATGCAAGGCCCATGGGTCATGGCCCATTGCAATATATGTAAGGCCCAATTGGTGCGGCCTATTCGATATATTTGTGGGGTCCATGTCATTAGGCCCATCCTGTTGTATTGGTGACCCGTCCATTGAGGCTCACCCGTAGTATATATTTGAGTCCCATGTGTAGGGCCTACTTATTGTGTATTTAAAGCCCATGGGTTGTGGCCATAGTGATGTATATTAGGCCTATGTGATGTAGCCCATACTGATGTGTATTAGACCCAGGTATGTGACTCACCTACGAAGTATATTTGAGGCCCACTGTGATATATCTGAGGCCCATGGGTGCGACCCATCCAGATGTATTTGAGACCTATGGGAAAGGCCCATTGTGATATGTGTTAGGCCCATGACCAGGGCCCACCTGTTTCGTATATTTGGCCCTTGTGTGAGGCCATGTGCCCATTATATATTTGATTCTATGTGGGCCATTCCTTGGGGGCAATGTTGGTTAAAAGTCCACATTATCGACGTCGATTATTGATACCGTTTATGAGTATGTGACATCATAACATCATGATACATGCCCATTCGCATCATTTGCATGTTTGTTATGAGATGTGATTGACCATTGCATATGTCATTGGGCAGGATGATGTGAGACTCCCTGATAGGTGGAGATTATCTCACATGAGCGCATGACATGCGCAAGATTGATGCATGATTGGATTATATGACTCATGCATCTTGTATTGTGTTGTGATTACTATACGCCCTAGTGACATCAGGGCCGTAGCCTCCACAGGCATATCGTGGATGGCCTGATG
The DNA here is from genome assembly GCA_037074715.1 of Magnolia kwangsiensis. Lineage (NCBI taxonomy): Eukaryota > Viridiplantae > Streptophyta > Magnoliopsida > Magnoliales > Magnoliaceae > Magnolia > Magnolia kwangsiensis. The sequence continues at coordinate 102,134,496 of CM073578.1, read as the reverse complement.
GGACACCAGAAATCTGTTCGAGCATCGGGCCGCCATAGATGGCCCTGGGTGAAAATCTCTAAACACCCTCTTGGTTCCAGAGGATGCTCCAACGTCTAGACCGAGTGAGTAGATGAGCATTGAGTACCGATTACCAGATAGCTGCGCTCTCTACTGTGTCGTGGTCAGTTGGAAGGGAGTGAGGCCTTACCCGCCCGAGGGAATAGGCATGGCTAGGCTGAGTTTGACCAGCTCGAGGAATGGGTCCACTATCGGTGAGCCGGGTAGGTATTGGCAAACTACTGACAGGCGGATAGTGAGGTCTTTTCCACTTACCTAGTTGTGCGCTTGATTGGGGTGGCAGGTGGTGTGAAGTGTAATAGACCCCGGTGATTTCTCCGGAGAGGAACTGTACTGATATGAGGACTGACATGATATTATGACACCCCGTCACTGTTGTGCATGTGGGCGGGCACACGTGGGCAGACGCTAATGTTGGCGGGTGTGATGTGGGCGGGGCTGAGGCATGGGAAAGCTACCACACTGGGCAAGCTACCAGCAGTTGACAGGCTACTGTGCTGACAGGCTACTGAGTAGGAGTTGCATACTCATTCATTCATCCATTCACTATCCACTCGGGCTGGTGGTGCGCAACTAATTGTTGTGTATCTTCCTTATGGCAAGGATTTCGGTTGGGCGCGCGACTAACCTGAGATAAGGAGTTTACTACGTTGAGTCAGACTATCCAAATTTAGGTATGAGACTGATTTGGATAGAGGTTCCTTGTGGTGGACCTCGTAGCCTGCGATACTATGTACTATCATCCCGACTCACACTCCAGCATGGTCATTCCATTAGCACCATATACTGCATATTCCATTACATCTTCGGTGTGTGGCATTGTGGGTTATTATGTTTCTGTATTCCTGTGACTTAGATGAGAGTGATGATATTTGTTAGCTCTTTCGAATTGTGTATTACATTATATCCTTGTCATTCGACGTTTGATTATCTATGACTCATCATTTGCATAGCTGTCCTATATTGCGTATTCTGATATTGATTAACTTATGAACTTGTTCATACTTCCGCTTATTCTGTTATCGCATGATTATAATCTTGTCAGTATTTCTGTTTACGCTGATAATTCCTGCTCTTATCAGTGTTTCTGCTTATTTAGTCATTGTATAGTTTATGGATTAATAGCTTTCCGGTATTGTATGATTATGATATTGTATTGAATACTTGACACTTATCTCGTACACACACTTACACCACCCTCTAAGCTTTCTATAAGCTTATGCACAATAGATGCGTGCAGGTGATGTTAGGTTACAGCAGCATTGAGCTTGGAGCGTGCAGCTGTTTTCTGGAGCTTTGATTTTGACATATATATTTCCCTTTCAGCATTGTATTCAAATGATTATATTAGTGGATATGTGATGATGATGTTGCCTTTATGATTTGGGTAAACTTGTGGTTATGCTTATTACTAGTTAAATATATATATAAAAAATCCTCCTTGTAGGATCCCAGGATCGAAAATCTGGCATATGAATGCTAGGAGCTGAGAATGGGGTACTACGGAGGCTGTCGGCACCGGATTCGGTGATCGGGATTCCTGTGAATCCAATTTCTGGATTTGGGGCGTGACAGGTTGGGTCAAGGTTATGATGAAATCGTACTCTCAAATATTTTCCTATAAGGGAGATAGAGCAATTCCAATCATCTATGCATTCAAGGCTTCCCAGCTTAATGATTTTCTATTAAGGTGGTAGCTGGAGGATCCTTGAATGCGGAAGTTCATTCTGCAATCTACTCTATTGAATGTCAATGATGAGGGTGGATTGGAGGATGAACTCGTATGAGAGAGATGACTTAGTGTATATGATCTAGGGTTAAACATACAAAAACACTTTCTATTTTCTCTCTACTAGCAACTAATGACAAGCTCTCTATAAATAGGCAAAAGGTTCTAAAAGAAATAAAACAGTCACATTTATGATAGAGTTTGATATCATCGAGTGTATACTCTCGATTGCATCGACTGGCTGCTCGATGACATAAACTCAAATGTCAAACACTTTTAAAACGTTTTGCTAGCTGGTCGAGGGAATTGAAACCTACATCGATGTCATCGGATTTCGAACTCCGATTTCATTGACACGAGGATCGATTCCTCGACATTTGAAAATGAGAGAGATTGCCCTTTAAACTATTTCAGGTCAAAAGTATGATCGAAGCACATTCGATATCATCAGAATTTGAATGTCGATGATATCGATAGTCATGTCGACACATTAATAAATCTAAAGGATTTTCTAGTAAGCTTGCTGGACAGTTTATGTCCATTCTTAATGCAATCAACCCAACCTCGATATCATCGATATTTAAATATTGATTTTATCGAGTGACCCTCGATCCAAGAAAAAATAACCTGATAAAAATTGCTGAAAAACAGTGTCTAATCCGATATCATCGAAGAGCTTCCGTTATCATCGAGATTTGAATTCCTATGATATCGAGGAGTACTTCGATATATCAAAGATTTCATGATTTGCCTTAACAGAACATTGGACACAACATATATGACATCGATTTTATCAAGTCAACTTTGATAGACTCGAGATTCAAATTTTGATGATATCGATACAACTATTGATACATCGATAATTCTGCCCAGAAGTATATGCAGTTGCTAAACATCTTATGTACTTATTTCGATACTATCGAGTGAGCTTCGAGGACATCGATAGCACTTTTCGATCTCATCGACCAATCTATCAATAAATCGACAAAGGTTAGAAAACTTAGAGATTTTTCTGAAGTTTGAAAAAAAAATTTCTGACCCAAAAACTCTATGATATTCTAATCAATTTTAAGGGTTTTAATTGCTTGGTGTTTTGGGACATGGGATGTGAGGCTAAGATTTACCTGTGGTGAGTTCAGTCCTACATTCAGTTGAGGCAGAAAGTTGATTGATCTTCTTATGGAGCTTTTTCGTCTAGCTGACTCAATACTCATGCTAATTGAAAAACTAGGACACTTTCAATCTCCCCCTTTGTCAATTACGTGACAAAATACCAAAACACCCTAGAACAACTTCTATACTGACACCCTAAATTGTGTGTACATGAACTTTACACAATTGTACAATGCTATCTAGTTCACATACACAAACATTCAGAAGCTGCTCCCCCTAACTGCAAACTCTCCCTTTCTCCTTGCAGCTGCTCCACTTAACACCTGCATCACCATCCAGAAGTAGATACACACAATCTTTCTTTAGGGTGTGGATTTGTTCTCCCCCTTTTTGTCAGTTATTTGCAAAGGTAAAGATAATAGTTGATATTGACTGATGTTGTAGAATATGGAAAAAAATACAGGAAGCATATGTATAGAATGAATAGATGTAAAATAAACATCGCATTATAGAAACCATGTATGCATAGCAGATCAAGTAGAGAACAGTGAGATAAGCAGATAATATGGAGCATCACACACATCCCATCCCACAAGTGATATAAACTAGATAAAAATCAGATAGAACAGGGGATGATAGCAGCATTCGAAGCAGACCAAATTCTCATGGTAGTAAAGATATATGATATAGAAATTGCCATAACCAAAAGTATCCAAAATATACATATACTACCCAAGATTGACTGCAGTGTTGTATATAAAAAAACAAGCCCAACCATGGGCACCCCAAAACAAAACAACCACAAATTTCTGGCCCATTCATGGGCATATACAAATTTTCAAAAAAAATTGTCAGACTGTATAGGTTAGTAAGCTATCACATACACTCATGAGAGCGTAGAGCATCCAAAAGATACTAATGCTCATACGTAGAGATAAGAGTAGGGTGAGTGTGACATTATCCAGAGACCAGGACTATGGTGGCGGAGCAGAGGAAGATAATGCCATGTCGTCTCGACGACAGGTGATCAGTTCAATCAATTGTTGCACAGTCTGCTGCACTCCATTTACCAGACATTCCAATGCAGTGAACCAGGTATCCACAGACTCCTTTAGCTGAGAGATGTCTCGCTACATCACACCAATTCTATCCTGATGGAGCTTGAATCATTTAGCTTGCCCTGTAACAGATGATGATGGAGCTTGTGGAGGTGAAAGTGGGTCACCTTCCACCATTCAAGAGCCTTCTGTTGGAGCACCATGTTCACCTTCTTCTTGGATCCTTCCTCTGGTTGGTCTTCTGGAAATTTGTGAAACTTTAAGTCCATCCTTCGAATATTGATCTTGTTGAAGTGTTGGAGGGGAAGTTTCAGATCGTTCATTGTGGGAAGACCAATCATGTTGCACACATTGTGAATAATCCAAGGGTAGGGCGTAAGGCCCGTATCATAGTCCGTACCATTCCGTAGGTTTTCACGGTCCTTCTGGTTGAATTTTGACAACCCTCGACCTATATCCGACATTTGCACGTGATCCTAAGCTGAGTCCTGCATATTGAAGTCGACTCGACTCGAAACTTGTACCCTAACGATCGCGCTGTTGCCATGATTCCAACATTGTGACTCGTGCACCGATCTGATACCCTGGCCAGAAGATGTGGGCCCGCGTTCATTCTGAAGAAACGTCACGCGTTGTGAATTCTGAGAGAATCTCTACAACCTATCTCATCTAATCAATCAATCAATCAATGTCAAGTACAATTCAAGTACACTCCGTACCCCAAATACAACAACCTATCCCTTCCCATTCCCAAAGTCAACTCTCTCTCTCTCTCCACCCATCCCTTTCTTACAATCCCATCACTCCACCCATCACCCATCACACATCATCCCATCCCTTTTCACCCATCACTTCCCCCCCCCCCCTCTCTCTCTCATTCCCTCTCTTCACTCCGAAGCAATAAAATATCCCACGTCCAAGCCTCCCCAAGCTCTCTTCTAAAATAACAAGTGTCGCCCACTTTCCCACCCTGTCATCTCCCATCTCAACCATTCATCTTTCATCAACCTCTATTAAAATTGAAAGCAAGGAGCATACAAGCCAAATGGAGCAAGAAGGACACCAATAGGTGGGCGATCTACCGTCAATTTGCATTTGAGGGCCCACTTATAGGTGGGACCCATTATGATATATGTGTTGTAATCATGAGGGGCCCATAGTGGCGTGGCCCCTCCATCGCCGTCTCTCTCTCCTCTCTCTCTCTCTCTCTCCTTATTTCTTTGTGAGGATGTGGCCGTGTGGCCCACTCGGATAGACCCGCACCATGAAGTATGTAACCTATTCACGCCATCCATCTTCATGGGACCCACTTGATGAATGTGTTGGATCTACAATGTCCAGCCCATTAGTGGGCTTGGATGGAAGGAAAAATACAAATATCATGTCAATCCAAACAGGTGGGCCACGTCCATGTGGGACCACCTGTATTGTTTCCACACCGTCTAGTGTCCAAGGATGCTGGACATGGCTTTACAGTGAAGTGTGAACAGGACAATGTGGTGTACTGATGACAAAATAAAAATATTAGCTTTGGTTCAAAGCTTTTGGGTGGACCACTCATGTATGCCCCACCTTGATGTACAAATCAAATCCACGTAGTCCATTCCATTTCTCAGCCCATTTTAGGAGTTGGGCCAAAAAATGAGGCCAATCCGATAATCAAGTGGGCCATACCATAAAAAACTATGATTTCTACCATTCAAGACTGCTAGGGCCCACTCTGATGTTTCTATACACCAAAACACATCGCATATTGGGCTTATTTGGTAGATCATGAGCCGTAGAATCCAATGGATGGAGCGGATCCACCTGATGCGGGCCCTACCACGAAAAAACCATGAGAAACATAAAAATAAAAAAAAGGGTGCAGTAGGTGCTGCTGCTGCTCGTCTAGAGGACGCTGCAGCAACGTCCTGCTGCTGTGCGTGGACGGGAGGACGGGAAGGGATGTGGGTCCCAGCCGTGGGCCCAGCCGTGATGTGTGTTGACATCAACACCGTGCATTTGGTAGGCCCCTTAGGGCAATGGGCCACCCCAAAAATCACCTGTAAATTAGAGCTAAGGTGGTCCACATCATAGGAAACGCTATGGGTTGAATGTATGCCATTGGAACCTCCTCGGTTCTAGATGTTTTGGATAAATATACAATTTTTTTTATGTATATGGGTCTGTGTGACCTTATTAACAGTTTGGATGACAGATAAACGTTATGGTGGGCCCCACGTGGGATCCACTGATGTATGTATGGTATTCCACACATGTGGACCCCACCTTGAGTTATGTTCTTTATCTATGCCGTCCATCCCTATGGGACCCACCATGATGCATGTGTTGCATCCAAACCGTCCAACCATTTTGAAAGATAATATTAAGGCTTGAGACTAAAAGAAAAATGAGACAAATTTAGGATCAGGTGGACCACATTATAGAAAACAGTGGGTTTGAACATCCACCATTAAACCCTTGGGCTACCAAGTTTGGACCATTATGATATTTTTTTCCTCTAAATCCAGGTCTTTGTGACCTTATAAATAGATTGAATGGGAAATAAACCTTATGATGGGGCTCACTGGGATTTAACCATGGAAATCATAATCACCACCGCTAGATATGGTACGGTCTAGTTGATCTTTTGATATGATTCATTATATATATATATTAATTTCTAAAAATAGATGAGTTGGGTTTGGCTTATTTGAACTCGGCCCATCTAACTAGGTCCATTCAACTCGGCCCATTCGACTTGGCCCAGTTGATTTGACTCATTATTTTGGCCTATTTAATTAGGCCCGATGTGATATATGAGGCCCGATGTTGAGGCTCACCCGGAAATATATGAGGCCCATGTGATGCGGTCCATTTGTTGTATTTGGGGCCCTTGGGTTGAGGCCCAACGGGATGTACATAAGGTCCATTGCAATGTGTGATTCCACCATGGTTTACGTAATGATGTCTCTGGCGGGCCATGCCTTGGGAGCAATGATGGTTTGATGTCCACATTATAAAAATAATGTTGGTTAAATGTTCACATTATACTCTCCTTAGGGCCCATTGATAGGCCCATACTTGTTGTGTGTAGGCCATCTAGGCCCATCATCGTTGTGAGGATAGTTCATCACCTTATAACATATTTAATATAATTTCATGACTCATACTCATACGTATCATATGTATGCTTGATCTGAGTAGTGACTGATTATAACATATGCCATTGGGTAGATTATTTATGGGACTCATTGATAGGAGTTACCCACATGAGCGCGCGGTACACGCAGGATTGCTGCATGACTGGATGGTGTGACTCATGCATCTTGCATATGTGTGACATGATCATTATATGCCTTAGTGACATCAGGGCCGTGGCCTCCATAGTCACATCGTGGATGGCCAGAATGGATACTAAAAATATTGGGTCTAGCATCGGAGCGCCATAAATGTCCCTGGGTGAAAATCCCTAAAGTCGATGGTACCAGAGAATGAGTCCAATGTCGAGACTGAGTGGATGCATGAGCGCACTAAGGCCGTATACCAATAGGCCGTGTCTCCCACTATGTCGTGGTCGGTTGGAAAGGGGTGTGACCTTACCCGCCTGAGTGAGGGAAAATTTTTTGGTGGAGTTTGACTAGCTTGATGAATAGGTCTGCTATCGATGAACCAGGCCCAATATTGGCAGGCGGATAGTGAGGTCTCTTCCACTCACCCAGTTGTGTGTTCGAATATGGACAGCAAGTTGGCATAGAGTGTACTAGGCCCCCGTGATTATCCAGAATGAGAACTGTATTGATATTTGATGAGCTGTGTTGATATGTGGATTTGGATGAGGATTGACATGCTTGATTTACATCTCCCGTCGCATGGTCTTGATATGGCCGATAGCATTCATATCCTACACCGTATAGCCTTGGTACAGATGATTGCATTCATGTACCCATCAGAATGATTCCGCATTACTCTGACCTTACATTTTGAGCACGCTCATATTGCACACACACTTACACCGTCCTCTAAGCTTTCTATAAGCTTATGCACGATTGATACGTGCAGATGACGCCTGGACTAAGCCGTAGCCTCATCACAGTTGGAGCATGTAGTCAAGCTTTTGGAGTTTCTGTTATTATCATTATCTTATATTTTCCTTTATACGCAAGGTACTCAAAGTTTTTTATCATAGTAGATTTTGTGATGGTATTTTGTAGTTATTATTCGTGGGTTATACTTATGGTTATGCTTATACTGAATCTAAATCATGTTTAAAATCCTCCTTGTAAGATCCCAAGATCGAAACCTAGTGTATGGGTGCCGGGAGCCGAGAATGGGGTACTACGGAGGCTGTCGGTGCCGACTTCGACGATCAAGAATTTTTTGAACTTGGTTTTCAAGTTCGGGGTGTGACATAGGGCAATTGGACATCCCTAGACGTATGGATCTCATATACAAGCTGGTGTACAATCAGAGTAGGGAGGCAGATTTTTATCCCTGTGGCTACTGAATAGACTTTCATGGCCATGAACCTAGTAAGGTCGGCATGATTTGAACCATGAGAGTATACATTGGAGGCGAAGATGCCATGTAGAACATGATATCGAGGTTCCATGAACTTAGTTTTTAGTGCACTTGGTACCAAGGAATATCTTGACCACGATAGAGAAATTTAGTAACCATGGACTGGGTTTCAACATTTTTGAGGTCCATTTCAGGGATACCGACGAGTGACAGTGTCAGCCGCATGATGTTTGCAATTAAAGCAAAAGTGATCTCTACATCATCACCATCAATAGAGACCGTGATGGAAGGGGGATCAGACACCAGTGAATGACATGAGGCAAAGAAATGGTAGCTCCGTTCATAGTGACAAGGACCCCCAAATTGAGTAGAGGTAGCCATCCGATTTTGGTTAGCAGGGGTTCCAAATTATAGGGTTGTAGGCATTCCCTATTGACCCTTCTTTCAAAAACTAACTTCTGCCCAATGTATTTTTCCAGCACTGGATTCACCCTGGCAGGAGGAGGGGCCGGTATTTTGGATTAGGACCCGCCACGTGAAGTTTGCCGTGTCCTCTGACGAGTGGGAGTCCCCCGTTCAGGAGCTCTTGCCCTTTCTCTCGGAGCAAGAACCTTTTTCCTGGAGGATCGTGAAGATTCTCCAGGCTCAAACGATTTCCCTTTGTCCTTCCCCATTTTTTGATTCTCACAAAAAGGGATTTGAGGAGCTTGGAGATAAAGAGGCAGAGTTTCTTTTAAAAAATAGGAAATACCCTAACAAGACCAAGATGGGCTCCTGATGTGAGGAGGAAATGAAATGAGTATTACCAGATTTGAGGAACGTTTGGGACCCACCGATTAACTTCCGGCTGAGGGGACGAGCAAGGAGAAAGAGAAATACCTTTTTAGTAAAAAAAATGATTTTTCTCGCTCGACCGCCTTTTATAGGGTTGCATACTTCGATATCATCAAACCTAGTTTCGATTATATCGATGGTCCTCTTTCGATGATATCGACGATGTCTTCGATAACAGTCTTGATCATGTGACTTTTCAAATTCTGAAGAGATGTCGATGATATCGACTCTTTATCGATGTAATCGAAGGAGTCACACGATTTATCAACAGATATGTCAAGGGTGTATCTTTATCATATCGATATCTTCCATGTATAAAATAATGTCTCTGTATCAAATAGTATACATAGCAAAACTTTGTACAAGCATTGTACAGATAAAATTATAAACATCAAGATGTTTATATAAAAAAGATGAGGTGAGAGACCTCAAGTATATCATTAAGAGTTCAGTAAAATAACATCATTTCAACAGCTATCCAGATCTAGATGCATGACCTGGACTTGTCTTTCCATGTTTAATATTTCAAGGCATATGAATTGAATTAGTTATAAGGTAATTTTTCTTTAACTATCCATTTTGTAGCAGGATTTCTATTTATGATGCCTTTAGTTTCTTTAATCAAGTTGGGCAACTGAATCGTGCTTCCTTTTCTTACAATTTCGTTAGTTTTCTTGTTTAACTCAGCCACTTGATTCAACAATTCCTTCATTTTGTTAGTCATTTTAGGTGGTGATGGATGCGAATTTCTTCTGTTCATATCCCTAGGTGGACACTTGACATTTTGTACTGTTCCTCTGGTCGATTTATATTTACCGGTATGATTTTGACCAGAATTATGTTGAGTCTTCCTAGGAGACATGCATTCAAAACTATAATGACCAGAATCACCACATAAATGACAAATAGGAGTGGTTCTTGTTTTACTACCTGAAGCAGCAGATTTTTCAGTTTGTGTTGCATTTCCAGTTTTTGTTTTAAAATTTTCATATCCTAAGCCACTCTTTCCTTTTCGGGTCTTCCCATACATAAGAGTTTTTCTAATTTCTCACCACTCTAGGAAAACTTATTGTTTATCATAATAGATTTTTTGTATCTTTCTAAATCAAACAGGAGTGTGTGATTTTCATTTTGAAGGAGCATGTTTTTATCTTTTAATAGTTCAACCTGTTTGTTTAGTTTGTCAGACTCAGATTTTAAGGAAGGTGTTGATTCTCTCAAGTTTATCATTATCTGAATGATATTGCTACAAATCATTAATTAGATGTGTATTAATTTCCAAGGTTTTATCCAGATCTTTTTGCAGCAATTCCTTTTTGTTTTCAGATACTCCCAGTCTTCTAACGATATTGATGCCATGGATGTAGAGTTGATTATAGGCATCTTGTAGTTTATTCTATTCTTCTTCTTCTTCCTTTTCAGTTTCCTCATTATCTGATGGAAATGATTCAGTGACTTGCTGTTCTTCCTCGTTCTCAGTTTTAATGGGAATGATTGGGGCAGTGGAGACCAAAAGAATTTTTAAAGATTTCTGGTCTCCATCGCTTTTTGAGTCGTTAGATTCTGAGCTTGACTCTTCTGTATCATCTCATGTGGCAGCCATTTCCTTGCCCTTAGTTTTTTTATTTGGGCATTCAGTAGATAGGTGTCCAAACTTCTGACAGGCATAACATTGTGGTTCTTTGGTCTTTTTATCAAATTTACCTACAGAATGATTATTGTCCACCTTTTTTCCTTTAAATGGACGGCCACGATTTTTTTGAACCATTGTGCCAGTAAGGCCACTTCCTCATCTTTGTTTTCTCTTTCACTTTCGATGTCCTCATTTGTAGTATTCTTTGAAGCTTTGAGGACAGTGGTTTTGGATTTAGGGGTTTGTTTGAAGTGTAGTTCGAATGTTTATAGGGAACCTACTAGTTCTTCTACTTTCATTTCATTTATGTTTCTATATTCTTCAATGGTTGTTACTTTAGGATTGAATCGTTCTGGTAATGATCTTAGTATTTTTCTACAGATTTTTGGGACCAGAACTTTCTCTCCTAATCCACCCATGGAGTTACAAATGATGTTCAGTTTTGTAAAAAACTTCATGAAGGTCTCATGCTCTTCCATTATGAAACTTTTAAACTGTGATATTAGGAGTTGTAATTTGGATCTCTTCACAGTGCTGGTTCCTTCATGGGTTATTTCCAATAAATCCCATGCTTCTTTGGCTATCCCACACATATTGATTTGATTAAAAATATCTTGAGACACAACACAGTAGATAACATTCATAGCTTTAGCCAGAGCGGTTTGGTTTTCTTTATCAAATGCTATCCACTTTTCTTTGGATTTTGGTTTGGTGATAGTTGTGCTATTTTTAAGTACTATTTGTTCAGATGGTGACACATATCCTCTTTCAACTATATCCCAAACATCATGATCCAAAGATCTCAGAAAGTAATGCATTCTAGCCTTCCTGTATGCATAGTTTGATCCATCAAATATAGGAGGTCTAAAGACCGATGAGCCCTCTCCTTTGGCCATATTACCAACTTCAGTCAAGATCACTCTCTACGTGGTGAAGCCCTTAAGAGAGACCTACTTTGATGCCAATTGAAATTGCAGTAATGACCGCTTTAGTTGAAGTAGGAATATGCCAATATGTCCTAGAGGGGGGTGAATAGGACTTTTTAAATATTTTATGGTTATTTAAAATCCTATCAATCTTATCATGAGTAAGTAAGCATGTATTAGGATTCCTTTAGAGTAACTCTAACGGCTTCCAAGCCAAATAAAGGATCCAATCATAAAACTACTTTGAAAGATAAACAAGATGTGAATCAGAGTTTATGATGGATGTGACTGTGTGTGAAACTTGATCTCAAATAATCAAATATGAAATCATATAATCACATAAGGAATGGAAGACAATAACAATCACAAACATAGTCATTTTTATAGTTGTTCGACTATTTGCCTACTCCACTCTCAATAAACGCACTCAACCCTTGAGTGTACCAGATTTCACTAAGGAGGTTTCACAACAGGTTCACCTCAAACCGGAGGTTTTAAATCAGGTTCACCTCTAACCAGTACAACCTACACCTAGGCTGATGTAGCATGTCCTCATGACACAATTTATGCTCCCATGAGCAAGGGTCAACACATAGCACCCAATTTTAGGCACATTGGCCAAGGATCCACTCAAGGAACCTCACACGTTTAAGCTCCCACGAGCAAGGGTTAACATAAAGAACCCACTTTTAGACCACCCTGGTTAAGGACCTACTATAAGGACCTAATAGTTTATGCTCTCCACAGAGCAAGGGTTAACACAAAGCACCCACCATGTATACTCCCGCTGGAGGCCTCTTACAATGCTTGCAAGGGGTGAGAAACACCTTAGACCCAATCCTACAAAGGAATGATCACAAGGGTCCTCTGGACTCTAATGACTTATAGATAAGTAGATGAGCCCCATTCAGCGTGTTGTCGAAGATCTCCTCCTTTGTTAATGAAGAATCTTTCATTTTCCTAAACCGCAACTCAGAAGATGTACCAATACATGGCGACGGGTTGGGTCAAGGTTATGATGGAATCCTATTCTAAAATATTTTCTTATAAGGGAGATAGAGCGATTCCAATCATCTATGGATTCAAGGCATCCCAGCTTAATGATTTGCCATTAAGGTGGTAGCTGGAGGATCCTTGAATGCAGAAGTTCATTCTCCAATCCACTCTATTAAATGTCAATGATGAGGGTGGATTAGAGGATGAACTCCCATGAGAGAGAAGGCTTAGGGTATATGATCTAGGGTTAAACAAACAAAAGCACTCTCTATTTTCTCTCTACCAGTAACTAAGGACAAGCTCTCTATAAATAGGTAAAAGGTTCTAACGGATATAAAACGGTCTCATTTATGACAAAGTTCGATATCATCGAGCAGGGTCGATATCATCAAGTGTATACTTTCGATTGCATCGACTGACCGCTCAATGACATAAACTCAAATGTAAAACACTTTTGAAATGTTTTGCCAGCTGGTTGAGGGAATCGAAACCTGCGATGATGTCATCGGATTTCAAACTCTGATTTCATCCACACGAGGATCGATTCCTCAACATTTAAAAATGAGAATGACTGCCCTTTGAACTATTTCAGGTCAAAAGTATGATCGAGACACACTCGATATCATTAAAATTTGAATGTCAATGATATCGATAGTCGTGTCGATGCATCAATAAATTCAAAGGATTTTTTAGTAAGCTTGATGGACAGTTTATGTCTGTTCTTAATGCAATCGACCTAGCCTCAATATCATGGATATTTGAATATCGATTCTATCGAGTGACCCTCGATCCAAGATAAAACAACCTGAAAAAATTGCTAGAAAATAGAGTGTTCAATCCGATATCATTGAAGAGCTTCTGATATCATCGAGATTTGAATTTTGATGATGTTGAGGAGTACTTTAATATATCAAAGATTTCATCATTTGCCTTAGCAGAATATTGGAAACAACATATATGATGTCGATTTTATTGAGTCAACTTTGATAGACTCGAGATTCAAATTTTGATGATATCGATATAGGTATTGATACATTGATAATTGCGTCCAGAAGTATATGCGGTTGCCGAACATCTTATGTCCTTATTTTGATAATATTGAGTGAGGTTTGAGGACATCGATAACACTTTTCAATTACATCAATCCTTCTATAGATAAATCGACAAAGGTAGATAACTTAGAGATTTTTCTGAAGTTTGAAAAAAAAGTTTTCTAACCCAAAAACCTTATGATATTCTAATCAATTTTAAGGGTCTTAATTACCTAGTGTTTTGGGACATGAGATGTGAGATTAAGATATACCTGTGGTGAGTTCGGGACTACATCCAGTTGAGGCAGACGGTTGATTGATCTTCTTATAGAGCTTCTCTGTCTAGATGACTTAATACTCACTCTAATTGACAAACTAGGGCACTTTCAACCTTGTGGCATCTTGAGGTGCACAAATACTACCTTTTCTTACACAAGACTATGGTTATATGAAAGGGTTGTCGAACAACTATGCTCCTGTTCTACATATATACTTTTGTACAAATTAAGTATGTTGAACTTCTCAAGGGTTTGATGACTTCAATCGCAAGTCATGATGCTTTGGTACATGGATATGATATCTGGGCCGTGTCTATAAGATGGGTCGAACTAGGCAAATGTGAGACCTGACTCGAATTCGTATGTGTGCATGTGTATGTGTGAGTATGCATCTCGTTCATCTTGGTCTCACGGTCTTACCAGTCGAATCCAGGTGACCCACAACCTTCAGGTAGTGTTCGTGGTCGTCCTTGAGTTCAGTCTCATTGACCTGACTCGGATCGAACCGAAACATATGCCATCTTGTCCTCATCGTCACCGGGTCCTGTGCGTCCATTCGAGTTGTAGATCATAATTTGTAGGCGCGCATCATTTTGAGCCTTTGATCATATTTGTGGACCCCACCTGGTAGGGTGTACATTTTTTCCCAGGGGGCTCACCCTAGTGCACTTTCTCCCATAAAAGCTACCCTAGCTAGCTACCTAACCTATCATAGCCTAGCCTAGGGTACCTTTTCTAGAGAAATAATCATGTGCTTTGGGCTTCACCCCCCATGCACCATCATAACCTTGCTCTTCCCTAGCCAAGAGAGCAATGAGTGCTTTGGTATACACCCCTCCCTTCTCCCTCTCTCCCTCTCATTCTCTCATTCCCTCCCTCCATTGTCAAGATGTCCCTAAGCTCCCTCATCTCCAGCCACCTTCTTCCCTATTTTCCCCTCCATCTAACCCTTAGAATCTCATCTACACCCTTAAATCTTCTCCCCTTGAAGCCTAGAACACTACCCCTGGAGTTTTGAAGGCATATTTGGAGGTGTGTGCTATTCTTGGCTTCCTCTCTCTTTCTTCTCCTATTCTTTCTTTTCGTTGCATGCCTGCAAGCATGTAGGACCCACCAATCTATGGTGGAGGCCTTACATGGCTCCTAGGATGAAGGCCATGGGCCTAGATCTTATCATTTCCTTCCATGGTGGGCCATTCTCTATGGACCCACCATGATGTACTTCTTCTTCATTTTAGCAGCTTTTCTTGATGTATATTAGCTTGCATGTAACATATGTACATGGTGGATGGCATGGATTGTAGCGTGGAAGGTCCATTAGTGGCAGGACCTCCACCAATGGCCGGATCACTCTCCTTCTCTCTCCCTTTCCCTCCTTTTTCTTCTATTTATTTCTGATAATGTCTGGCCCACTAAGGAGGACATCAACATCTCAGATCCATCAGGGAGATGGGACGTCCAAGCCCACCTTGTTGGACGTCCAGGCCCACCATGCATGTATGGGTTGGGTGGCCTCTAAACTTGATTTTTCATGGAGATTTTAATACACTAATGGATCTAAAATCCCCAAAAACCGCCGTTAATACCTTTAGTGGCGTTAGTCAAACGTCGCCGGAGGGTTATGTCGGTAAATGTTTCAGCGGCGCTAAGGTATCAAGCGCCGCTCAATATTTATTATTTTGCGGCGCACTTTCTAGCTTCACCGGCACTTTTACTAAGCGCTGGAATTTCTTACATAAGCGCCGCCAAAGTCAATTAAGCGCTGCTAAAAGTGGTTAGTCAACACTTTTAGTCGCGGAAAAGCGGCGCGAAAGATCTATATAAGCATCAGTAAGGTCTTTGTACAGATTTAGGAGACCCAGTATTTTTTTTAATATTATTATTATTTCTATTGAAACCTGCATTTTTTTTAATATTTGAAACAAAAAAATGTTGCAATATAATTAAAATTGAATATTACACAAAATTTATATTACTATACAATAAAAAAATATAATATTTATTACAATAAATTGAAAATGGTCTTGAATTATAAATAAATAAATAACCAAACAAATCCTCTGTATGGTATACTCCTAGCACGAGTGGTGTCAAAATTTAAAATCCTGCACACATGGCAAAGTTTACGATCAAGAAAGCTATAATAGCATCCCTTAGAATTTAAGATATGTTGTGTATTGGTTATCAAGTCAGCCTTCATTGTATGCAGAATTACAGAATGTAATGATTTTTAACTGCCAAGATAATTAAATGGTAAGAGAGAATAATTAATAATCCTGACCTGAAAAGAAGTATAACCACTGTGCATAATAATAATCAAAGCATAATAAAGAAAGAATTGAAATCTGAGAAACAGCATGTTGGAAAAAAATGGCAAAACACCTTCCACTTAATTATTTGGTTGAGAATCTGGGGTTCACAAACAAATTTCACATCCTCAACGTTGCAGCCCCCTTTATCTTCTGTAGAGCTGTTCGAACAGTCTGCAAATATATGAACACTAACATAAACACTATCAGCTTCAAAAAAGTAACCACACTGGATTTTGAACTAGGGAATCACTTTTTGTTTATTGTTTTCATTGCTAAAAGACCTTACATTGAAGTAACCTCACACCAAAGTTGGCCTCTGTGTTATTTAAGAAAAGAAAGAAAAGAAATAGAGATTGCAAAGTAACAAAAGGATCAAAATGCTTGGAAAATAACATTAATAGAGGAATCTACCATCAAAGGAATCTACGATCCATGTTACGACCCAAATTGCAACAATAACATTAATAGAGGTATATATCAATAGATTGGAGATGAAGTGAGATAAAGTGATATGTATCAAAACCTTAAAAAGTAAGGAGTCCATATGATTTCCTTGTATTGGGCAACCTCTGCTCTTATTTTGACAAACTTCTGTTTTTATCTGCCAAATTTCATGAATTTTCAAAGAAAAATCCAAAAAGAGATATTGGTAGGTACAAACCATTTTTTTCAAAGTTGAAAACCACATCATGGAGGTTGTCAGCAACAACAACCTTGACAAGGTCATTGTCAACTTCAAGAATAGGCTCAAATTTCACAAACATGGCTTTATGTTTCCATCCTACATTTTATTCAATCAAGAAAACACATGATCAATAACAAGAAAACACATGATCAATAACAGTGAATCTTAATCTGTGAATACCGCTACAGCTGTATGGAAAGGTTAGATCTAAAATTTCTTATACATAGTAGAATAGGCATGCAAGAAATCTGAACTTCAACAATAAACTTGCATGCAGTGTGAAAAGAAAATTGCAAAGAAATGAGAAGCATCACCATATACTCTCTTCAACCAAGGTGCAATATGATCTGGTTCCAGATTTGGCTTAAGATATTTATGGCCATCATTGGTTTATATGATGATGAGGGGTACTTATTCCTCTTTAGGGCCAAAGTGCTGTTAAAAGAAAACCCTGATTTTGGGGCCAGGTGATCTTCATGGTGGGGTGATTTGGGTGTTTGCCATCGAATCAAATTGCAGCTATTCACATTGAGGGTCTTATTGCCAATTTTCAAAATGTTACCTTAAAGTCAGATTAGAAAGAAACCCAACTGCAATTTGAGGGCTGTTTCCTCACAATGATAATTTGATTGGCTTATGCATCCGAACGGTGAACTGTTTGGCTCAAGGATTAAAAAAAAGAGTGATTAAAGGAAACAGAGATATAAGACTTATGGGCACATGCACGGACTATAGATTCAACATAATCTGACTTCCTTAAGGACTATAGATATGCCAACCACAGCTCTAACTCCAGAATTTTAGTACTATCTTCTTGACCATTTTGCTCCAAGTGGGTAGATTGAGAACATCTGTGCATAGTCGAATTAGTGAAACACTATAATTATCCATGTAAGTGGGAAAAAAACAAAACAAAACACGTACCCTCTTCAAGGCTTCCAACAGTTCTTCTCGTCCAATGTAGTCTAAATCCTTTCTGGCAGTTAAAATTCCAGGTTCATTCCTACCAATCAATTGCAAGACGGTAAAAAAATAAATAATAATAATAATAATAAAATCTCCTAATGGGAAAATAGAAATAATTCATTAGGCAGTAACTAAAATATATTTTGCAGCTTTGCTCCAGTGAAATCTACGGTAAGATCTGCAGTTTCTAGTAGAAGGATCTCCTTTTCCTCCTCTGACTAGAAAAAATACAAAGCAGATGGACCATAAGAGAAGGTAGCTTTTACGATAAGGTCCAATAACTAAGGGACCAAAAATATGAACTGAAGAACCAGCATCATTTGAACTAGGTTCCTCTACTAGAACATGTTATGACGAATCTAGAGAAAAGCCCACATGTTATAAATAAGCAGACGTAAAATGACAAAGAAGTATGAAGGCTTATCAACATCTGTCACTGCCACAAGTTTTGAGCATTCCAAACTACATGGTTCAGTGGTTCAAATTGTTGATGTGATGCTGATGCACCCAAAAAAAAAAAAGACCCAAGATTGTTAGATCCTAGTCATTGATATTTGGCCAGTTTTCTATTGAGTTAGAACTATCACTACTTTTACTTTCTTAAATGTGTACTTCTTGGCTAGGTATTGAAGGGTTGGAATATTTCAATCTTGAGGAACTTTGGTGTGTGGGTCATCAACAGTGAAACCTATCATATTAGTGGTTTGGATAACTGAACCATGAGCCACACTAGCACAAACTCAAGGCGTGAAGATCATATAAGAACTGAGGCTCAAAGCGGGCTAGACTACTACTACCCTATTTTCCACCATCTCTATTACCATGGTGATGATTCATCCAGCCCACATGGGGGATGCAAGAGCATAAAATTATGGGCCCCATTGTGGATGGAGGTTATCCCAAACATCACACTGAGTATAAAAAAATTGGAATTTAAACTCCACCTTTATGCTATCCATTGTAATCAAGGAATTTTTACTCCCTCTCTCGCGAGGATAGTTGTTGGAGGGCCATCAACTTGCTTCCATTCTTTCTATCCACTGCAACTACCCAACAACAACAAAAAATGACGGATTATTTATCACCACAATTTACTCCAATGTATACTCTATTTCGAAAAAAAATAAAAATCCAATGCAGAAATTTCAAATTGAATGAATCCAAATAGAACTAAAGAGCACATCTAAACAAAATAGTGTGTTACCTCTGCATCCAGTATGAAAGTCATGGCAGCAGGCTTACATGATTCCTTGACTATATTCACCAAATTTGGAAATCTAGATGTTGTTTATTCACCATTTCATGAAAAGACTTGCACAAACCCATCCATTAATTTATGAATCTGAGCTCGTTGGCCATCATAGCTACAGTAAGGATAAAAGAAAATCAATCTGACAGTTTATGCTTTGAAAAAAGATGGAACTATCCAATCAAATAACAAGAGAAAAAGCTGTCTTTCAAAAGACATTAAATAAATAATCAAATGATAAGAGAAAAATATCAGAACTAGAAAAAACCTTCTCATATGTTTTCTAAACTTTGTAAATTTCAGAAAAGTTAATCAGGTCATGGCTTCTGTTTGTGAGCTTCTAAGTCAACTGACTGTCATGTTAAAATGTATAGTTACATTCCTTCCATTTGCACCAGTTGCCATCAACTGACGACTTTTTGCAATTAGTTAAGTATGTCTTTTATTTTTTACTTATTGAAGTACCAAAAGCACATGCACATGCACAGCGATAGGCCTGCCCACCTACAATTGCAACATAGAAGATGGTATAAATCAGGAAATGTTACAGATAACTCGTGAAACTAACTACCCCTATAAAGCTGTCCACTCGAGTTACACCAGCATCAACAAAGGCAGTCAAATTGTGTACACAAAAAACATGTACTTACAGCTGTAAATGGACAGTGTCTGACGCTTGTACCTAGAATTTTTTTCATAGAAGCGCTTGATTGGTTTGAAAGTGAATAGTAGTGATAATATCAGTGAAAACAAGATCATCAAATGTTTTCGAATGAACTTATCTCAGTTGATCACTGCTCCAATGTACAGTTGACAATATCGGTGAAAAATGAATCAGACAGTTCCTCATTTTCCATCTGCCAATTGAAGACTACTTCCTCATTATGAATAGTAAGGAAGGTTGCAGTTGTAACTGCCAATCAAGACCTTCTCCCTCCTCCTTTACCCGAGCTTGGGACCGGCAATGCAAGTAGTTGCATTGGTGGAGTTAAAAAAGGGCTTAGGATCCATTTGGTTTGATAAAAATTTATATTCATCAAGATTGATGTGATGACCAAATGGAGCTTAAGACTTATAATAGTACAAATATGTACCAAGGATAACAATAGAAATACTTACATAAATGTAGTTATTCTCCTTCGCTTAGCTTCCATCATCAAGATTGATATGATGCCCTCCTATTAATGTTGTAAAGAAACATAGAAAGAACAAGAGTCTTCTTCTATGCCTAATTTGAAAATCTGCCTCACGAAAGCGGAAAAAGAAGAAGAAGAAGAAGAAGAAGAAGAAGAAGAAGAAGAGAGAAACTAAAATATAGTGAGAATCAGCAAACAAAATGCAGACATGAAAATGTAAGACTTCTAAAACTAAGGTTTTAACAACAGGTATTAACAATTTTCATAACCATGGCACAAGTACTCATCGCGGAAAAAAAAAAACAGCCCTTCCACCATCTCTTCTTGGGCCTTAAAGGAGCTTACTTCACTTGGGAAAAGCTACAACTCCCAACCAAGCCTTCTTCATTTTACCAAAAACCCGAAAGCAGGAAAAGCCAGGTTTCCTCGAGAGCATTGGATTCTCCAGCCACACCTCTACTAGCCAAACACTAAAAACCAAGCCACCAGCAGATAGCACCACCAGCCCTGAAGCAATCAACCCCACAATAGCATATATTGGAAAAATAGGCATCTTTAAATACTAACACCAGAAGCAATCAGAGGATGCAAAAAACAAGGGAGAATGCTACCAAACAGGGATGACACTCCATCTAGGGCTAGGATCTTTCATTTAGCTCAATCCATCTCTCCTTAAACTTGCAAAATAAAATAATAAAAAGAAATTAATTAGTACTCGCAATCTTTCGTACAAGAAATTCTATTGTATATGGCAAAAAAAAAATTTACAAGAGAGAGAGAGAGGTCCTTTCATTTAGCTTAATCTTACCTTACACAAAATAGAGGGCCAAACAATACTCGTTCCAATAGCATCCCTAATTGTTTTATTTCGTCCATAGGGTCTTATCAAAACCTCATCCCGTACTATTGCCACATGAATTAATACTTCCCAGAAACCAATTTCAAGTTCATACCCCCCTACTTTTGTGAGTGGATCCTTGCTCAAAACAACTCCTTTAGCAATAGTAACCCCAGGTTTCGTGATACTTGTAAGACTAACTCCAGTCACATCCTAGAAAATAAAATATACTATCTAATTAAGAACACAATAACATCAAAATATAATAAAAGAACTATTCACTTAGTATAAGGAATTACCCCGGCACTAGCACAACTCGTGGTCTTCGCCCTATTCATCGAGTGTTTCTGCAAATGATAACTCAATATCAATCATTATATACCAACTAAAATATATATAATCTAGGACATGGTGCATATGTAAATATATACATGTATATAATATAATTACCCGAGAGGTCACCCAATGGCTTGATGATGAGGACGGTTGGTTCATGTTAGAACTAGCTGCAACACCGAATACTATGGGTGGGTTATTGTTTGCATTATTCATGGTGGCAATCAATTTCATCAGAGTTTCTTTTAAAGAAGAAATTTCAGCATCTCTTGCGGACGAGATTTCAACCATAGTTTCTTTAAGGGATGACATTTCAGTTTCTCTTGAGGATGAGAGTGCAGCTATATTTTCTTTCAGAGAGACTATGTTGGCATGTAGTTCCTCATATCTTTTATCTCTCCTCTGAGCAATGGAGGCCATCCTTTGCTGGCTAGATGTTGCGCCCCACAAATCAAATGGAGATGGTCCTAACCCATAAGTGCGGACACGACCATGCCTATCTTCTCCCATGACTTGAGATAATAGGTCATTCTTTGTCATACTATTCTGTGAGGCTCCAGGTTGCTGAGATATTTCTTCATTGAGTTTTGCCTGCAATAATAATTATCATATGGTAACAGTTAATGTGTAAATACTATAGTTGCTGCTACACATTTATATGGAGCTCCTATTACATGTAAATACATTAACATACCATTATTACTGGTGAGGCCTCATCCATAGGATTTCCATCTTTGCATGTATGAGTCAATATAAACATATCTGCTCGGCTTAGACCCTTCCCATTGGCATTTTTCCTCTATTATTATGTAAACAAGTTATATAACACAAATATACTAACATGGTTGGTCAGGTTATTAATAAAATTTACCTCTTCTTTACGTATTCGTGCAAAACTCTTCGTGCCTGTTGCGTGGTTAATCAGTTATTTCTTCCGATTCTCTATATTTGTTTTAGAACGAGCCTATATGTGACACACCAACAAAGAAAATCATAAGATATCAATAAAAGATTTTGTATAATTATATAATTGAATGAGGCATACCTTCCCCTCTTTAGAGTTCCAAAACTGAAAGAGAGTCTTCCATTGATCCTCTTGGACCCGCTCATCAAGATCCGCGAGCCGCTCTTCATCAGTCTCATGAGAAGAGTAGTGGAGTTTCTTCAGCTCTCCCTTCTATTCCCTCCATTTTTTACAAATTGACTTCAGCACCCAAGCCTTAACATTACCATCAAACTTAAACTTATGGACTGCATCACATGTTAAAAGCAGATAATCACATAATGAACAAAAAAAAAAAAAAAAACATCGTAACCATTACCGTGATAAGCCCCCACATATCATCTTTCTTCGCATTTGGTACCGCCCTCCAATCATTAAATGTAAAGGGAGCATATTCCTCATTGCGTGCTATTGTCCCTATGAAATTTGTCAGCTTACTAGCATTGTCACAAATGGGTTGCCCTAGATCTTTGACGGAAATAGAAATCCGTTGACCTTCACGCATTTTCCATACATCAAAGCATTGTGTGAGGCCTCGAGTCCTTGGTTTCTTGGATGTTGAATCTGTTGAATAAAATCACAATGGTACATATAAAACTAATTAACAAAAGCAAATTACATGGTAAAACACATATTGTCCACGAGAGAGGAACACATTTTTGTTATACCACTAGTAGCCTGAGGTAACTGAGGCTGGGCAGGACCAACATTAGTTTGGGGCAGCTGAGGCTGGCTGGTGCTATCAGTCATAGAGCCTACAGATTGCCTAACCCTTCATCTAGTACTCATGTTTAACACCTGTATATGTCTAGCAATATGATAATTAAATATTTCTCATTTAAATGGAGATTCATAAAATAAACAACTTGATTTGTGGATAGTTGCATATTAAAATATACAAGTTGTACAAATTACGAATCCCATTATCAATGGAACATATTCTAAAATCATCATATCAAGCAAAAGATGTGAATTTCTATACAATGAAAATAAATGAACATGTGAAAATAATAATAACTCAACCATATACAATAAAATCAATTATTGTACATA
This sequence comes from Magnolia kwangsiensis, assembly GCA_037074715.1. Taxonomy (NCBI): domain Eukaryota; kingdom Viridiplantae; phylum Streptophyta; class Magnoliopsida; order Magnoliales; family Magnoliaceae; genus Magnolia; species Magnolia kwangsiensis. The sequence continues at coordinate 102,110,757 of CM073578.1, read as the reverse complement.
ATGTCATTTCCATCACAATCAGAAAACTCAATATCATCTGTTTGATCATCTACCATTGTCTGGGAGGGTGGTAAAGGTGTAATAATTGTTGTACCATCGATATCTGTCCTTTCCCAACTATTAATGTCATCACTCGGATCTTCCGAACTTTGATCATTGCATAGCGAGCTTCCCAAGTATGCATCAACATCATTTGCAAACTCCTCCCCATGCATCTCAAACAAGTCCCTAGGTTTCGCCCTCACCACAACATGTCAATCCTTCTCGACAGGGTCTTGCACATAGAACACCTGCTCAGCTTGAGATGCAAACACAAACGGTTCATCAGACAACTGTCGATCAGAATGGTATAACCGTTTCAAATTCACGAGCGTGAACCCCAACCCATCCTTCCTGACACCCCTGCCCTGAGATAAAACATCAACCCATTCACACTTAAATAATACAACTTTTCGATCATCACAATATTCCAATTCAATTATGTCTATCAAGACACCGTAGTAAGTTACATCTCCTGCAATAGGGTTTCTATTGTTGACAGTCACAAAGCTTGATATCTTTGCAGTCACCACAACTCCACTATGTTGAGTTTTTCTTTTCTTTTCTCGATCTTTAGTGTGAAACCTGAAGCCATTTATGATAAACCCCTTGTATCTTCTTGTTACACAAGGACCACGAGCTAGCCATCTAAGGTCTTCTGAGACCTGCTCATTCTCTACCTGGTGCAACTGTTCAACCTATTTTTAAAATGTTAAAATAAAAGCCCATGTCTGGACAATGAAAATAAATGAACATGCACGCATCGATCGACTTATTGTATCAACTACTTACATGATCGCTAAACCATTTATAAAATGTTTCATTGTGAATGTGTTCTATATCCCTTGATCGTGCGCGAGGATTCTTCTACTTAACAACATTCATGCGTTCTCTGCATATGAATTGATTTTAGTAAGACACGTGATAGTAACTTATTTTTCATCTTGTATAAAATAAGTGTTATAGTTTTCTTACTCAAGAAATGGGATGAGTGCACCGCTGTTAAACAGAATATATCGATGTGCCTGTGTAAATGTAACTTTATCTAGCACACAATCCCCAGGCTTCCCTAAGGCATGGCCTATTCGTAGGAAAATAGCGGATTGTTCTATAATGGTGTTACAATAGTCGTCATTTTGTATTGGTCAATTGAACCTTGTCTCCACATTATGCAAGTACCTCGAGCAGAAAGTTAAGCAATCTTCCGCCAAGTACCCTTCTGCAATTGAACCCTCGGGCTGACTTTTATTACGTACATATGACTTCAGTGTAAGCAGGTACCTATGATTATCAATATTATGAAGTTTAGAAATACATGGTCGATTAGTGCAACTGGAACAACATGATAAAAAAAAATTAATTTATAAACATTAACACACACCTCTCGATGGGGTACATCCATCGGTATTGTACCGGTCCTGCAATTTTGGCCTCGCCCACTAAATGAATAGGCAAATGCACCATAATATCAAAAAAAGTCGGTAAAAAAATCTTTTCTAGATGACAAAGTGTTACCACAATTTGAGATTCCAGTCGATCAAAATCTTTTACTCAGCCAACTTTGGAACACAATTCCCTAAAGAAATTGCACAATTCAAGAAAAACTGAGCTCACGCACTTAGGCAATGTTGTTCGTATCGCTACCGGAAGTAATTGTTGCATCATAACATGACAATCATGGCTCTTGAGCCCTGAAATTTTACGCTCTTTGAGATGCACAGATCGTGAAATATTGGCTGAATAACCATCTGAAACTTTCACTCGCTTCAAAACTTTGCAGAAATCATCTTTCTCATTGGATGACATGGTAAAGCATGTAGGTGGCAAATATGTTTTGTTCGATGAAAGCTGTCTTGGGTGCAATGTTTATCTTATACCCATATCTTGCATGTCGAGGCGTGCCTTTAAATTGTCCTTTATTTTCCTTTCAATGTTCAATAGTGTCCCGAGCACATTGTCACACACATTCTTTTCAATATGCATCACATCCAGATTGTGCCATAGCAAATTATGCTCCCAATACGGCAAATCAAAAAAGATACTCTACTTCTTCCAGTTATATCGATCTTTTGCATTATCCTCTCGTCTTCTCTTGTGTCCATAATTGCCAAGAATCTTCTTCCCAAATGTGACATTAATTCCTTGTAACTGATCCAACACATCAGACTCGGATAGTAAAGTTGGTGCTTCACTAAATTCTTTTGTACCATCAAAAGATCTGCTATTACTTCTAAATCTATGATCAAGTTCCAAGAATCGATGATAGCCCATATAACAAAACTTTCGACCATGCTTCAAGTATTTAGACGAAGTGTCTTTGTTACAGCAAGGACAAGCAAGGCGTCCTTTAGTGCTCCATCCAGACAAGTTCGCATATGTAGGAAAGTCACTGATAGTCCACATCAATGCTGCACGCATTCGAAATATTTCATTGCTTGAGGCATCATAAGTGTCTATGTCAACCTCCCACAATTCCTTCAACTCATCTATTAAAGATTGCAAATACACGTCAGTATCATTACCAGGTCCAGAAGGACCAGGAATAATCACGGACATCATGAAATAAGATTGCTTCATGCACATCCATGGTGGCAAGTTATATGGTATCAGAATAACCGGCCATGTGCTATGAGCAATACTCATTGTCTTGAGTGGATTGAAACCGTCGGCTGTTAACCCAAGTCTAACATTGCGACAATCCGATGAAAAGGTCGGATGGTAGTGGTCAAAAGTGTTCCACGTCGGGGAGTCAGCCGGATGCCTTAACACTCCATCTTCAGTGCGACACTCGTAATGCCATTTCATAGAGGACGCTGTTTTAAATGACATGTACAACCTCTAGAGCCTTGGTTTCAAAGAAAAATGACATAATATTTTGGCTAGAATTTTTCTCTCTTTGGCAGTCGAAGAAGTCGCCTCGTCATCTAATTGATGTTCAAATGTTTTCCATCTGGAAGCACCACATATACCACATGATTGCTCGTCGACAGCCTCCTTCCAATATAACAGACAATCATTGGGACAAGCATCAATTTTATTATATTTTAGGCCCAAGTCCCCAATAATCTTCTTATTTTCATAGAAAGACCTTGGTAAGGTTTCACCTTCGGGAAGTGCATCCTTTAGCAATTCAAGTAACATCGTGAATGACTTGTCGTTCCATCCACCAAGGCACTTTATGTGATATAGTCGAATAACGAAAGAGAGCTTATTAAACTTCTTGCAGCCTGGGTACAATTTCTTATTGGCGTCTTCTACTAATTTGAAAAATTGTTGTGCTTCGGAATTAAGCCCCTGTGTAGGTTTATATGTTGCATCACTCTCTTGATCATCCGGGCCCGAAAAATTGAACGCATCGTGTAACAATTCGCGCATATCATCATTTGGATCCAAATTAGGCATAAAAGAAGATGTGGCTTCCCCATGAAAACGCCAATGAGTATAACTTGTATTAAATCCGTCACACACGATATGATCGTATGCTTCTCATAGAGATACCCAGAAGTTGTTATTACAATTCTTACATGGACATAGGATCCTCCCTCTATCACTTGCATTTGTAAATGCAAAGTCTAGGAATTTTGTAACTCCACTTAAGTATGCATTGCTTACCCTAAATTATTCAATGCAATTGGAAGATATATCAAACAATGCATCTTAACCATTGGGCAACAACAACTGGAAGGAGAAGTTACTGAGATACCTTGACAAATGAATCCAACTCTTATCCATCATTATGTTCCTTGGCTACTTCGACAAGTTAGTTGAAATACAACGTGAGCCCGACAAAGCTTCCTAGGAGAGATAAACTAAAATGGGTTTAAGAGAAATTTAAGGAATAGTACTAAAGAAATAAATTATAATAAAACAAGCACCATTATTGCTCACCCCATAAGTGACGATGATTTAGGCATCTAATAGAATCTCTAATGGTATCTTTAACTGACTAACTAAATCAATCACCCATCCAAGACTGGATAGATTTTAATACTTTCATGTTCCCATTTAAATGCCCACACCGAAATTCCGGTAGCATCTCCCCATGTCTCTCTGAATACGTTGATCTTGCATTTGATTCCAATGTCAAGTATCCACATAATGTGAGGATATTTGACATTAGAAATAAATACAAGAAACGTAACCAGAGAGAAAAGGACAGATACAACACAAAACTAGCATGTGCATTTAAATCAGGGAACCGAAAGCATTCTAATCTGTCCAACCTTGAATTGTCCAAACGTGGGACAATTTGAAAATTTTTATGCCTCCAAAAGCACACTATATCTATGCTTGACCACATAAAAATTTTCAAATGGGCAACTGATTGTCCTATACTTAAACAATCACAAGTATCGTTCATCATCCAACTAATTATTAACAGCATTTATAAAAATAAAAGATATTCAACCAACTCTATATAATAACTTGCAACTTAACCTGCTGGGAACCGTCATACACCGTAATATCTTACGGCAGAGAGGGTTCTGAGGAGTTACAAGTTGGGCCTCTAGGAAAGCATATAAATGAAGTGACAAAAATATAAATTAAGCAAGATCAATTATTTATGGAAGAGATTGATGAATAATACCTGGTAATTTTTTTAATTTTCTTAAGGTAACAAACTTTACACCAATCACTAATACAATTGGAGGCCTAAATATAAAGCCCCTAGCCTCAACTCCTATAAGCATACCAAATTCAATATCAAATCCATTAAATTAAGTGTCTTCATAGGTATAAGCATAAAATAAGACTACTAAACAAAAACAAACAGATGGAGAGAAACCTGCTGACTAAATCTAATTATCTTCTCCCGTGAAGTCGAACAAGCCGTCTTACTCTTGAACGTTGACCAGCAAAAAAATCTCTAACCTGTAAAAACATATGTAGCTGTAAGTGTCTAACCTGCAAATCAGAACTCTTGGCATATCTAATAAGGTGAACAACATAGAAACAAGTAATAGATAAGCTCTACAGAACCAACATGCAAGCACAAAGGAATCCAAACATATAAGAAACTGTTAAGCACAACGCATTAACTCAACAGAAAAATTTAGAAACCACAAACATTACCTACTAGGAAACCAACATAATCAAAAACCTCTAACACTCAAATCTATAATAACATATCGTCATTAAGACAGATTTGTTGTCATTATCATAGCTTTGTCCCAGCTATTTGGGTCTGACATTTCAGATTGTGTTTACCAATAATCCCTCTCTAAAAGTCCTATATCCACCTGTAGCTTGAATAAGATTCTGAACAAGCATCCTTGTGATTGATTGGAAAAGTTTCTATGACCAGCTACCTGCCTAAAATTGACCCTCTTTTGTCAAATTTATTTACAAAAATTCATACTAAAATGGCTGAACATAAGGTTAATATTTTTCCCCAGGAACAATGAAATCATAGAGAAGATGCTTTTAACTAGAGAGTGGCAAGTTCTTGTCCACATAGAGAAAACATAGGCCTAAACAAACTCGGTCTCCTGTTATTTTCCCCATTTTAGTCAAATGTATAAACAGGAAAGGTTGGCCTGACAGACTTTTCAGCCCTGGCATGCTTCTAGTTGAGCTGGTGCTTTGCCTACTGGCTTAGACACTCAGGTTGGGCATGTGCCTAACTTTGGTTAAAGGCCTGATGAGGCCTGGTTAATGCAATGGACTAGGTACTACCGGTTCAGTGCAGTATCAACTGATACCGGTTCAGTGCAGTATCAACTGATAAACCTTGTCTGCAGTCTCCGTTAAAGATTGGAATTCAGTTAGGCATATAGACTAGGTACTATCAAGGAATTGTTTTCATTTCCTACAACCAGATGTAGCAAGGTTTACTAATAACCAGCAAGGTAGCAACTTGCCATTTACGATCAATGCATAAGTGAATGCTTTCCTCTATTAAGATTGTTCTATCAGCTATAATTTAATGAATCATTTTAATTCAGATGAGATGGTAAGTGTTTCCTCTTTTAAACAGCTTGCGGGTGGCACAGCATCAATGCAACAGTTGAAGGAGCAGCTTGAGAAAGATTTGATAAAGGTAAGGTTCCTGTCAAAGGTTAAAACTAAGAAACATTTTCATTCAAATGTTTGTACCTAAGTAATTTCCATTCTGTTTTGAACACTTTTGAAGCTAGAACTTTCTAAGATCGTTTCAGTGGCTAAAATTTCTAGTGAGAACTAACCTAACCTATATTTTAGAATGTTGATGTCTTGTTTAAGACAAGATTCAACTAAGTTGGTTTGCTGGTCTCTTTGCTGATTCACATTCCTTTGTAGGAAGCACTTTGTGGTGCACGACATGCAAATAAATCCTACTTGATAAGTGCCACAGCTACACCATACTCGAGTAACATGGTTAGAAACTACTAATGAGAAAGTAATCTCAATTTTATTGATTTAGCCAAAACCCTAGCTCATATGTTGGGCCCAGAAAATCGAAACCAGTCTTTTTTCCTTTTCTGTTTTACCTTGCTTGGCTTGTCTTTCTTTTGTTTGGTTCCTTTTCTAGTTAATAAAATATCACCTTCAAAAAAAAAAAAAAAGTTGGGCCCTGATAGTGCCCAATCCAGTTAGAAAAAAAAAAAAAAAAGTTTGCATGCTAAAATATAGCATCTATATGCATAGCAGTTTGTGTATAGTAACCTATTTCCAACTGTGTATTTGTTGAAATCCAGGTTACATATGGTTTTGGCAAGTTTATGGATATTAAAACTCTTTAATACAGATGGCACTTCAGAGATAGATTAATGGTTTTGAACTTTTACTTTCCTTTTTTTTTTGTCTTTTTTTCTTAATTTTCTGAAATCCAAACTCTAGTAAATCCCCACCATAACCAGTCAAAAAACCTTGCAAAGTATAGAAAATAGATCCAAAACTCTAAGAAACAAGAGAGTAGCAGATCTACATACCTAATGGGTTATAAAACTGCAAATCGAACAGAATTCAGATTGAAAAACTCCACCCGTCACGAAATCCAACAGAATTCGGATCGAAAAACTACAAATCGAAGTATCAAACAAATCAGAACTGTATCACACAACAAATCGTTTTTATGTATTCGCATCAAATAACATTAAAAAATCCCTAATTAGGGTTTCAACATTGAATTAACGTTTCAACATAGAAAATTCCTAATTAGGGCTTCAACATAGTAAATCCCTAATTAGGGTTTCAACATTGTAAATCCCTAATTAAGAAATCACTAAGGTTGAAATTGATGAAATCTAGACTCTTACCTGTTTCAGATCTTCATCTAAGCCTAAAAATTAATGGCAACTCGCGTGAGAGAGAGAGTCAGGGGTAGGAAAGAGCTGAGAGTCCCGCAAGAGAGAGAGAGAGAGTCGGGGGTAGGAAGAAGCTGAGATTCGGGGGTAGGAAAGAGCTGAGAGTCCCGTGAGAGAGAGAGAGAGAGAGTCGGGGGTAGGAAGAAACTGAGAGTCGGAGAGAGAGAGAGAGAGAGAGAGAGAGAGAGAGAGAGAGAGAGAGAGAGAGAGAGAGAGAGATCAGGGTTGGAAGTTAAATGGAAATCATGCCCTCGTTTTTAACTCTCGTATGACATCCGTGGTCCGCTTTTAAATCGCGCTGGTGCATGACGCAACCTAAGTGCCGGTTTTACACCATTTTTTTGTAGTGTCTTCAAGCTCAATCAAACAAACAAGAACACATTTTGTTCAAAGAATAATTGAGATGGCCTGCAAAGTAATCTAAACAACATTCAATTGATTAGAATGACCTGCATAAGTAATCAATCGGTGTCTTCTGAAAGAGAAAATATAAAGAAATTTATGCATGCTCATATATAATTTTCATAAACTAACTATCATTTATATCTTACCTTAGAGATGAAGAGACAAGTGTGTCCATGGAGAGTCGTAATTTTAGTGCCACGTACGACACCAAAGAGCCTTCTAATTGTTTGCACTCTCGTGTGTTGATGAATGTTTTAAGAATGTGAAAATGTCCGTGAATGACAATTTCTATAAGCCTTGATATTACTTAAGAGTAAACTAGAGATTTTGGGTTTGATCAGAGTCACCATATTGTTAGTATATGTTTAGAATAAATATGCTTCAAGATCGCATTTAGTATCATTCATTCACAAACATTTGTAAGTCATTTTCATCACATTGTCATATCCATACGAGGAAAACAAGAGCATGCATACTTGAAAGACTTATTATATTCCGGGTTCAAATACATTGCAGGCCGTATCATACCATGAGCCCTTAATTATATCTCAGGGATAACCCTTGGTTCTAAGATGAGATATAAATAAAGCATAAATAAATAAAAATGGCCATAAGTAAAGAAAATATATAATCCATGTGTAAAAAGTCAATGCGATTATAACAGGTACAGCCATGAAGATGCAATTGAGATAACTCGATTAATACCAGCTGTAAGACTTGTAAAAAAAAGTCAAACTATAACTAACAATATTTATGTGGTTTGACAATTTTCCTATTTAAAAATATTCCTACTTCATGAAAAAAGCTAAAGCTTTTACTGTAATAGAAGGATCAAGAGATACAAATATGTTTCGTGCTCTGTGTCCACATGGAACGATTGTATTACAATTATTAGTCTAGGCTCCATGGCCTTCTCATATGATTAAATATTAATGTATGCTAATGCAAATAAAATATATGCAATGCACAGGAGTGTATAATGTGCATATGACAAGCATGTATGTCAAATGATTGGCATGTACAAGCAACAATAATATAACAACGAATCTAGACATTAAGTATATCAACTTAGATAGTAATTAGGCCAAGTAATATATAAACTAATCAAGTATATCATGGGCTATGAGCCGTGAAATAGGCTTTGCGCCATGTAAATGAGCCTTGAGCTGTGTAAATGGGCATTGGGCTAATGAGTGGGCCCTAACTATATGAATAGGCCTCAAGCAAACCAAACGGACTGAAGATCGCCTAAACAAGTTATGAACTAATCAAGTGGATAGAGACTATTTCGAGATGGGCCTTAAGAATGTGACATGGGCTATAGGGTATGAAATGAGCCATTAACTAAATAGATGAATAGACAACCAACTAGATGAATGGACGAACAACTAGCTAGATACATATGCGGAAGGATGGCCATTTGAATTGATTAGGTGGACCACATGTCAAGTAAATAGATAGTGACCAAGGAACGGGCCTGCGTCACCCATTAAGTAAGATGGATCGTCTTGGTCATGAAGACAACGCTGGTGCGCAGGACAGGACGTAACATGCAAACATATCCCATGGTTCATACAGTGGACTGTGTGGATTGTGCGACTGTGTAGATAAATGACAATTCTGATTAGGCACGGATCACGCTGATTAGGCACGGATCACTAGGTCAATGACCCTGCTCTCAAACCTAATGGAAAAGACCTACACATTATGGCAAGATTTGAAGATGTCATGGACGGGCTTTGACATGCACCCTCATCTAGAAACCTCCCCTTAATCACCCCATTCTTTATATATATACCTCTGCTAATCAAATTTTGGGCACTTGCGTGCCCAAATTTCATCCCTAGTAAGAGAGAGAGAGGTGGTGGACCATGCACCCATCAAGGAGATCCAACCCATCCAACGCTTAAGACAAGGTGAGTACACCCCCTTTTACTTATTCCTTTTTTGTTTACAGTATGGATGATAAAGATCATCATGTCGATGATAAGGATGTGGGACCCATTGACTGTGGGCCCCACCGTTAAGTTTGAACAAAATTCAAACCCTTTATTAGCTAGGTCACACGTACATGGATGAAAGGGAAAAACAAAATTAGCTTGATCCAAATTCCTTCGTGGGACCCAATGATCATGGCCTTACCATGATGTTTAATAACGATCCAACTAGTATATAAGGTCACCAGGACCTGGATATAGGGATCGCACAATTTTCTACTTGGCCAAAAATATGTACCCTGCGATCGTGTTTATGTGTAATCCAAACCACCCATTTCATGGACCCTAATGGCTTTGATCAACCCATATATACCAAATATATAATTTAATATATAAAAAATTAACTAAAAAAATAATTAAAAAAAAAAACTCAGCAACAATTGCAGTCGGTGATGCACTATCCTGCTGGGAAGCAGATTGCCTCCAACCTCGGTCAAATCTTTAAGGGTCTAATCAGATGTATGTGGGGGCCATCGTGATGTATGTTGTATTTGTTTTAAAATAATATTAAAAATTTGAATTTTCAAATTTCAGTGTTTTCCCTCCACATTTAAATTTTGGTATTTTTGAGGTGTTGGTTTTGTCCCACATCGGATTTGACAAGAGAAATTCTCTTGTTTATATGATAGACTTTTTGCCTAGGGCTTGAGCCCCTTTCAGGGGGCATGTGAATTTGGTCCTGTGGGGGGGGCTATGCCAATAGCTCTAATCTATGTCATTAACCACACACACGCGCGCGCGCCGAGCCGAGTCCGTGTCCGCGTCCGCGTGCGCGACGCGACGGGATGGGACGGGCTGGGCTGGGCACGGGTGCGGGTGCGGTGTAAGTGTACTCGCGTGGGTGTGTGTATGGGTACTCGCAGGACTGTATGTGCGAGAGTGTACTCGCACTTGCGCCTTTTCGTTTTTAAACCAGAGAGATGCTTCCCTTCCGGTTGGTCGCCCCTGTTGGGTTTAAACCCAACGGACCTAACCTTTTGTAAAGGGTGCTTATGCACCATTTCGGAGTCTATATAAAGACTTCCGATTCCAGTTTCAATATACGAAAATTTCCTACCTTATAAAACTCTCTCTGATACGGTTTTGTTACTGAGTTCATTGCTGAGTCAACTCAGCACTTTCGGATTAAACTGCAAGTGGTTCGAGCCCGTGTACAGTGAGTGCACCGCTGGGACCGGGTCATAGTCGTTGTATCCTGGAGGTCGATTGCTCTGGAAACCTGTTGCACTTGGGACGCTGTCCAAGGGGAGCAAATTCGATTTCAAGCCGAGTGACTCAGTCACGCCTCGACTCAATTCAATAAGTTTTTCTTTCTCTCAATTTATTTTCCTTTTTTGGTTCTCGATTTTTATAGTCTATTTAATTCAACATTTTATCCAACAATCTTGAAATCGAATTTTGTGTTGAATTACATAGACTATGGCTACAGTAACAGTAAATGCTTCTACTGAGTTAGCCAAAATCGAACCGTTCGCTGGACAATCCTTTAAACGGTGGAAACAGAAATTGATGTTCGCTCTTACCACCCTGAAAGTTTCATACATTTTATCTGAATCATTTACTATAGATCCAGCAAATCAAAATGAAGTAACAGATGAAAATAATTACAAAAATTATATTCTAAACTCTTCATCCAACGAATTATATGATGTGTATGCTTCTTACGCCTCTGCTAAAGATATATGGATTGCTTTAGAAAAGAAATACATATTAGAAGATGCAGGCGCTAAGAAACATGCAATTGCTAATTTCCTTCACTATGAAATGACAGACGATAAATCTGTCACAAATCAGATTCACGACTTTCAAAGTCTAATTCACGAACTATCGACAGAAGGAATTAAGTTGGATGAGGTGTTTCTGTCAGGAGCGTTAATAGAAAAGTTACCGCCCTCCTGGAAAGAATATAAAAATAGAATGAAACATAAGAAGAACGGTGTTTCTTTGGAAACCACTATCGTACACATACGAATAGAGGAGGCCAATAGAATCAGGGACCAAAAAGGAAATAAAAATGAGATAGATTTAAAAGCGAATCTTGTGGAATCAAGTCGGACAAATAATAAGAAAAAGGGCAATTGTCATAACTGTGGCAAACCTGGACATTATGCAAATGAATGCAGGCTCAAAAAGAAGAATGCAAACAATCAATTCAAGAAAAAGGGAAACTACTACAACTGTGGAAAGCCTGGGCATCATGTTAAAACCTGCAGGCTTAAGAAAAATAAAGATAAGCCGCAAGCTAATCTTACAGAAACAGACAATGAGTCTGACATAGTAGTGGCTGTGGTGTCAGAAGTCTTCCTTGTAAACAACTTGGAGTGGGTGCTAGATACTGGTGCAACTAGACACGTGTGCAAGGATCGTAGCATGTTTACCTCCTACCAAGTATCAGGAGATGATGAATAGGTGTTCATGGGAAATGCTAGAACGTCTCCAGTTGTAGGGAAAGGGAAAGTACTTCTGAAACTCACTTCTGGAAAGACTCTAATGTTAAATGATGTCCTACATGTGCCTGACATTAGAAGAAACTTGGTCTCTGGTTCGCTCCTCAATAAGGCTGGTGTCAAATTAGTATTTGATTCAGATAAGCTTGTAATGACTAAAAATGGAACCTTTGTTGGTAAGGGGTACTGTAGCGATGGTTTATTCATTGTAAATGTATCCAATGATAATAAGAAAACATCTAGTTCTGTTTATATCGTTGAACCTTTTTATCTATGGCATAATAGATTAGGTCATGTGAATGTGGCATCTTTAAAGAAAATGAAAAGATTAGGTTTATTACCTAATATATCTAATGAAGAGTTTGAAAAATGTGAAACATGTGTAGAATCAAAATTTATTAGAAAACCCTTTAAACAAATAGAAAGATCATCTGTTCTATTAGAATTGATACATAGTGATTTAGGTGATTTTAGAAATCACATGTCTAGAGGAGGAAAAAGATATTATATAACTTTTGTAGATGACTACTCTAAGTTCACTAGAGTATATCTATTAAGGAACAAAGATGAAGCTTTAGATGCTTTTTCTAAATACAAAATTGAAGTTGAAAATCAATTAAATATAAAAATTAAAAGACTTAGAACAGATAGAGGAGGTGAATATGAATCTTCTCAATTTAGAGAATTATGTGAAAAGAATGGAATAATTCACGAAACTACAGCTCCTTATACACCAGAACAAAATGGAATAGCAGAACGTAAGAACAGAACTCTAAAAGAAATGATGAATGTCATGTTAAATAGTTCAGGCTTACCCTCAAATATGTGGGGAGAAGCAATTCTGTCTGCTTGTTATATCCTAAACAGGATTCCATCTAAATCTTCTGAACAAACACCATATGAATTTTGGAAGAATCATATTCCTAGTTATAAATATATTAAAGTGTAGGGGTGTCTTGCTAAAGTAGGATTGCCTGAAACTAAGAAAAGAAAATTAGGTCCTAAAACGACCGATTGTGTATTTATAGGGTATGCACAAAACAGTGCGGCCTATAGGTTTCTAGTTTTAAAAACTAAGGATAATATTCTAGATCCTAATACAATTATAGAAGCTAGGGATGCAGAGTTCTTTGAGAACGTATTCCCTATGAAATCTAAATCTATAGGAATAGAAAAAGTTAATGAATCAGATATTGCGTCTACTAGTAAAAATGCTTACGAGAAAGTAGTAGAAGAGATACAACCAAGAAAAAGTATTAGAGTTAGAAAAGAAACTAACTTAGGAGATGGTTTTTTCACATTCTTAGTAGAAGATGATCCTACAACTTATATAGAAGCTATTAACTCTCCAGATGCAACCTTTTGGAAGGAAGCAATAAATGATGAGTTAGAATCTATTATATCTAATAATACTTGGAAACTTGTAGACCTACCACCTGGTAACAAACCAATAGGCTGCAAATGGGTGTTTAGAAAGAAACTAAAACCAGATGGAACTATCGATAAGTTTAAGGCTAGGTTGGTAGCGAAAGGCTTTAAACAAAAGGAAGGAATAGATTATTTTGATACATATTCCCCTGTAACTAGGATTACAACTATTAGAGTCTTAATAGCGATAGCCTCCATATATAAACTAGTGGTACACCAGATGGATGTTAAGACTGCTTTCCCAAATGGAGACTTAGAAGAAGAAATATATATGGAGCAACCTGAGGGTTATAAGATATTAGGTAAAGAAAATAAAGTATGTAGACTAATTAAATCACTATATGGTTTAAAACAGGCTCCTAAACAATGGCATGAAAAATTTGATGGTGTTTTAAAATCAAATGGTTATCATATAAATGATGTAGATAGATGTGTATATAGTAAAATTTCTGGAAATGATTATGTTATCATATGTCTTTATGTTGATGACATGCTTATTTTTGGAACTAATATTAAATTAGTTAATGCAACTAAGAAATTCTTGTCATCTAAGTTTGACATGAAAGACTTAGGAGAGGCAAGTATAATATTGGGTATTGAAGTAACCAGGAAAAATGGTGTTATTATATTATCACAATCTCATTACATTGAGAAGATATTGAGAAAGTTTAACCATTTTGACTGTTTACCTGTCAGTACTCCTTATGATTATAGTGTGACTCTCATGAAGAATACAGAAAATAGTGTGTCTTAATTGGAATATTCCAGAATAATTGGTAGCCTCATGTATCTAACAAACTGCACTAGACCTGACATAGCTTTTGCAGTAGGAAGGCTAAGTAGATATACACATAACCCTGGAAAAGAACATTGGAATGCATTGTCTAGAATTTTGCGATACCTAAAAGGTAATATGACATATGGTTTACATTATAATGGTTATCCTACTGTATTAGAAGGATATAGTGATGCTAACTGGATCAGTGATTCAGATGAGATAAAATCCACTAGTGGATATGTCTTCACTTTGGGTGGAGGAGCAGTCTCTTGGAAGTCCACCAAGCAGACATGTATTGCTCGGTCGACTATGGAATCCGAGTTTATTGCCTTAGAAAAGACTGGATCAGAAGCTGAATGGCTTAGAAATCTCTTAGCTGATATACCATTGTGGCCAAAGCCTGTATCGGCCGTATCTATTCATTGTGACTGTCAAGCAGCTATAGCAAAAGCAAAAAGTAAAATATATAATGGAAAAAGCAGGCATATTAGACTCAGACACAACATAGTGAAACATATGTTGCGTGATGGAGTCATATCTATTGACTTTGTGAGGTCAGAAAAGAATCTAGCAGATCCTCTGACTAAAAGACTATCCAAAAAGTTAGTCAATGATACATCGAAGGGAATGGGGCTGAGCCTAATATATGAGCTGCCAGTGTCGGTAACCCAACCTATACAAGTGGAGATCCCATGAGATAGGTTCAATGGGTAAACAACAAGACACGAGGTAGACGATTGCACTGAGTTATATGAGCCCCTTCTATGGTGTACAGTGCGAGCAGCAACGCAGAAGGATGAGTTTTTAGAACTCTTAATGGATCCATAGCCATATATTTGGTGGTGTATACAGTTGCTGCATACACTTGATGGAATTCACC
This sequence comes from Magnolia kwangsiensis, assembly GCA_037074715.1. Classification (NCBI taxonomy): domain Eukaryota; kingdom Viridiplantae; phylum Streptophyta; class Magnoliopsida; order Magnoliales; family Magnoliaceae; genus Magnolia; species Magnolia kwangsiensis. Next base: position 102,095,497 of record CM073578.1, on the reverse strand, counting down.
TATATGGGTGTGGAGGTGGAGGCCGCTTCCTATGAGAATCTAGGCGAATTCTCTAGAGCACTCATGAAATTCAGGTAATGGTGTATGGCCGAAACGCACCGAACCACAGAATCACTTGCAGAGGAAGAGTTGTGTGAGTGGCATGTACTTGCGATCTACATTAAAAGGATTCAGGTTCAAGACTATGGTGTCACCTGCTTCCTGTAGACCTATCTTGCTTACTCTAATGTCGGTTCAAGTCTATGGTGACACCGGCACCATTGCACAACTATTTCGCTTTAATCCGAAAGCATTTTATTTTAAAACATGTGGGGGATTGTTGTATTTGTTTTAAAATAATATTAAAAATTTGAATTTTCAAATTTCGGTGTTTTCCCTCCACATTTAAATTTTGGTGTTTTTGAGGTGTTGGTTTTGTCCCACATCGGATTTGACAAGAGAAATTCTCTTGTTTATATGATAGACTTTTTGCCTCGGGCTTGAGCCCCTTTCAGGGGGCATGTGAATTTGGTCCTGTGGGGGGGCTATGCCAATAGCTCTAATCTATGCCATTAACCACACACACGCGCGCGCGCGCCGAGCCGAGCCATGCCGAACCGAGCCGAGCCGAGTCCGAGTCCGTGTCCGCGTCCGCGTGCGCGACGCGACGGGACGGGACGGGCTGGGCGCGGGTGCGGTGTAAGTGTACTCGCGTGGGTGTGTGTGTATGGGTACTCGCAGGACTGTATGTGCGAGAGTGTACTCGCACTTGCGCCTTTTCGTTTTTAAACCAGAGAGATGCTTCCCTTCCGGTTGGTCGCCCTTATTGGGTTTAAACCCAACGGACCTAACCTTTTGTAAAGGGTGCTTATGCACCATTTCGGAGTCTATATAAAGACTTCCGATTCCAGTTTCAATATACGAAAATTCTCTGCCTTATAAAACTCTCTCTGATACGGTTTTGTTACTGAGTTCATTGCTGAGTCAACTCAGCACTTTCGGATTAAACTGCAAGTGGTTCGAGCCCGTGTACAGTGAGTGCACCGCTGGGACCGGGTCATAGTCGTTGTATCCTGGAGGTCGATTGCTCTGGAAACCTGTTGCACTTGGGACGCTGTCCAAGGGGAGCAAATTCGATTTCAAGCCGAGTGACTCAGTCACGCCTCGACTCAATTCAATAAGTTTTTCTTTCTCTAAATTTATTTTCTTTTTTTGGTTCTCGATTTTTATAGTCTATTTAATTCAACATTTTATCCAACAATGTATCTGTCCATTCCTTTTCTGAGACCATGTGAAGGAATAGACCCACAAAACAGGCAGGTCCAACGCTCTAGTTGACCACACTAAATAGTAAACTTGGGTTACATTAAATATAGAAAGCATCAAATGTAAATTACATTAAATGCAAGAGTCATATTTGATGTGGTCTGCTAAAGCATTGGAATTGCCTTATTTTTGGGCTTCTATACCTTAACATAATCTAAGAAAAGGAATGAATGGTGTAAATAAATAGATACATCACGGTGGACCCCACATAGATCTGATCGAACGCTTAAAGGTCCGACCAGGGGTCAGATGCAATCCACTTCTAGCGTGCAGCTGGGCATGCTGAGAGTAGCAACATGTTATTGCTTTGCATGCCACATGGCATCCCAGATGAGGGGCCTACTGTAGGGCCCGCTATGATGTATATCTCATATTCATACCATCTATCCTATCGCTCAGATCATTTCAGTGCATGAGCTAGAAAAGGATAAGATTGAAGGTTTATGTGGATCACACATTAAGGATTAAATAACTGCCATTGATAACTTCTCAAGGCCCATAGTATTATATGTTTACTTTTATATAAAAAACAGAAACAAACAAACATAAAATAATAATAATAATAATAATAATAATAATAATAAGATAAATGAGCAACTGCAACGCTGTCAATAGCATGCAGCTGCAACGGTGGTGACATGGCCAAGTAGAAGGGTCAGTGAGGTGGGGTCCACTAGAGTCCCTACCATGATGCATGTGTTCCATGTCCAAGCCATTCATCCATGTGAACAGATCATTTTAGTGCATGGGTCCGATCCGAAGTTCAAGTAGATAACAAAGTAGGGATTAAACACTCGTTGAAAACTTATAGGGTCCACCACGGTGTTTACTTGCCAACCAAAACAAAGAAAGAAAAACAAGTGATATATGTATTATAAAAATATATATATTTGTTAAGAGAGACGCCTCCATGGACCAGGGACGTCCCTTCTTATTTTTTCCCCAAAGTGTTGTGGGCCCCACCGTTGACATCACATGGGTGTGGTATATAATCCACACCGTCCATCATATTTTTCACCCCGTGTTAGGCCATGGATCAAAAAACGTGGAAAATTCAAATCTCGAGTGGGCCACACAGTTGAGTGTTATACAAACCGTTGAAAGCTTTATAGGACCCACTGTAGTATTTATTTGTCATCCAAACCGTTTAAATAGGGGCCGACTGTGAACCCCGACTTGATGTATGTATTGACACCGTCCATTAGGTGGGCGATGTCCCAAAAATTGAAGCAAATCCAGGTGGGCCGCACCACACGAAATAATGTGGATTTAACACCTATCGTTGAAACCTCGCCATCCATGCTTCTGTCGACCTACCGCAAGAATCTGTCGTGGTCCCCAACTTGACATGTGCCTTGTACATTTATACCGTTCATCATTAACCCACCTTGATGTATGTGAGCTACGTTGTCTACTTGTTGTGGATCTACCGTAATGCTGACGTATGAACCCGTCTGTTTACTTGACCACTTAGAAGTAGGACCCATTGCATTATATGAGTTATACCTACATCATCCACCGTGACCTATACATTGTATATCCAAGCCATTTATCTTAGGGCTAGCTATGTCATTTGGGTGTTACCCGCACTGTCCAAACTTTCGTGGACCCTCCGTGATGATTATATGCAATTTAAACTATTGGCAGACCACTGAATTGTATGCGCTTTTTCAGCACATATATCATGTATGACATACCTTGATCTTGATCTATGTACATGATGATCATCCACTTTGTCAACCTATGAAAGGGCCAGGTCTGATAATGAGAGAGAGGTTATGCCTATGACACGAAACAAATTTGATTTGGATAGGGCCCAACTTGAGATAAGTGTTTGGCTGACTGTCGGGCCTACTTAGTTGAAAACTTAGGTGATTGGTAGATTCCATTAATGAGCCCACTTAGGCATAAGAGTGGCAAGCCTATTAGCACAAGGCCCAGCTAGAGTAAAGCCTCATGGGCTTAATAGTGAAAACCGAAGCCACTAACGGAACATTTTTATTGTAATAAATGAAATGTGATTGTGGATGCAAATAGTGCATGTGATTGTGATAGCTATGGATGATAGTAATGGTGTTAATGATTATGGATTAGTAGATGTATGTGATATGATGCCTTGAACATGTTTATGTTGATCATATTCATGCATCATGGAATAATGGTACATGCATGTGTGTCATAATACATCTATCCATGATAAAATATGTCCTTTGTGGTTGGGTAACATGACCATGTTTTGATAGAGCAGATAGTGGTTGTAATGTGGTTGTAATGTAGTAAGTGTCGAGGTCATGATTGTCATATTATATGGGTCATGGTTATCATGTGGCAAGGGTCGTGATTGTCATGTTATATGGGTCACAGTTGTTACATGTTCACTTCCTTTACTACGAAATGAAAAGATAGTCATTGGTACTATAGCCTAAGGCCCACAATGGGGTGATACGTTCCATCCACCTTGTCAGCCAAATCTGCCTACACTATCGAAAATGGATCAAAGGCTACAGATTAAGGTCGTGGTTGTAATGGAGTAAGGGTCAAAGTCGTGGTTGTCATGTTATATGGATCATGGTTGTCATGTTATATGGGTTGTGGTTGTAATGTGGCAAGGGTCGAGGTTGCTATGTTATATGGGTCGTGGTTGTCATGTTATATGGGTCGCGGTTATTACATACTCACTTTCTTTACTACTAAATGGAATGATAGTCATTGGTACCATAGCCTAAGACGCACAATGGGGTGATCCGTTCCATCCACCTTGTCGGTCAGCTTGTTTTGGGCCAAAAAAGTCTTGACTTGGGCAGTGTCTACTTCTAACAAACATCACATTGAGCCTAAAAAGTTTCAACAGTGGGTGCCACTGTAACCATTATTTTCTATTATGTGGCCCATACAAGCTCTGATTCAGGCTGATATTTAAGCCCTAGCCCTAAAATGACAAGGCAAAAAGGATGGGCATCATGGATTATACATATACATCAATGTGGGCCCCACAAGTTAGGCCTTGCTCATGTGGGGCCCACATTGATGCATGTGTATAATCCACACTACCCATCCTTTTTGTCGTGTCATTTTAGGGCTAGATCCTAAATATCAACCTGATCCGGAGCTCATATGGGCTACATTATAGAAAATAATGGGAATAGTGACACGTACTGTTGAAACTTTTCATGCTCACTGTGATGTTTGTTAAAAGTGGACACTAACCAAGTCAGGACTTTTTGGGTCCACGACGAGCTGGCCAATAAAGTGGATGGAACGAATCACCCTATTGTGGGCCTTAGTGTAACATCCTGAATTTTTGTTATTTTGGATTGTCAAAAATCTTTTATATATATATATATATATATATATATATATATATATATATATATATATATATATATATATATATATATATATATACACCGCACAAATTCGATTAATCAACCGTATGAAGCCAACAAATCTGTCTTATCACTTAAACCTCAAGTCTAGCCTCGTAAATTGTTCATCTAGAGCCTAAATCTAGCCGACCTATCACTGACTAATCAAGATAACCGTAACTAAATTAAAGATATAACTAAAATCGAGTCAGTTATAGCTCAGATCTTAACTAACAGACCAAGTCAACCTATTTACTCATTTAGCCTAAGAACCAACAGTTTAGAGTGATCATAAACGAATCACTATCTTCTCTAATTTCGAATAGGCCACACTATGAACTTAGTTAATCCAGACCCTAACAACTAACCCAAGAAATCTCCCTACCCAATTCATTCGAAAAATGCCCCGATTATTCGAACAAACTCCAGACCACTCGCTAGTGGGCCACTAGTTCTGAAATTATAGAATAATGTCCGTCTCACTGGGCTTAACGTCCATCGTGGGTGGCGAATCAAGAAAGTGCCCAGAACTTCTCAACCTGGGCCAGAAGCCAAATGCTTGAAATGTGCGAATCCCCCAGGCTGAAATCTGAAAACTTAAGTGAAATAGACATTTCGCTCTTTCACGAAGTTGTGGTTTTCCAACCATTAGATCACAACCAAACTTGAGGCATGAGTTAAGGATATTTTCCTGCTCGTATCCATATAACTGTGGGCCCAATTGATCATTAGTGACCATTGATCGCAAATCAGGCCCCCACGGCTAATCGGGTCATCCATTTACCGTCAAATTCGAACCCACCACTCATCCGACAATGGGGCACTTGCCCCATGACACAGATGGGTCAGGGGGCATTAGAATGACCCTATAGGCCAAGATCCAACCCACTAGGGGCATGCATGTTAGAAAAAGAACTCATGTGATAATAAAAACACAAATTTCAAACTATATAAGCCTGAAAATCACACTCCCTCACTCCCATACGAATTTTTCTGTTGCAAGGGAGAGAGACAGTGGAGAGAGTAGAGGAAGGGATCCCCCAAGGAGCTGGATTTGGGGAAATTTTCCCTCCTACCACAGCCCGCATCGAAGCCCACGACTCCACCGTCGTAGAAGTGACCCATCGGCAATAGAGAGGTAATCAATCCAGCCCCTTTCCGAATTTTGACATTTTAGGTCCCTTGCATGCACTCTAACATGTAAATTCTATCGACGTAGGGCTTCATTACGCCAACCCACGAAACCAAAACCTTAGGAGCGGCTCCACAAGCCGTCGAATTATTCTTAAGTGCGGACCATTACCTCTAGGTTGCTAATTATTAAACCTATGTCATAAATAATTATTATGTAGTGAAAATTGTGAATTGCATGCTAAATAGTGACTAATCCTTGGGCCTATTATCCTCAATGAAGTGAAATTTTTGTTTATGGTTATTGATTATTGATAGCATGCTAGAATAGACAGGATACACTGAAATTTCATGCCCATATGTTCCATATTTTTCTCTAATACATGCATCTAATTAGCTGATTGTGGTAAATTGGCTGATTGTGGTAAATTATGTGATGATTGAATAATGCACTTGCTTGCCAATTTGTTTGCCCGTATTAGCTAGAATATCTTGAAATATTGTTTAGTTAGTTGCCTATTCCTGAATAGAATTGATTATGGCATGCTATAAAATATTAGTCTATTGGTAATTGGGTTGGCCAGCAAACCGAAAAAATTCACAAGGACAACCCTACAGGATCGGCTGCCTTGGGCCAATCCGATCGATTCTAGTCGAAGACAAACAACCGACAGTAGTTAGACTACACAGGATGCTTGCACCCAGTGCTGGTTGCGCCGTAGTTCGCTTAAGTCAACCGAATTAGTCCATTAGTTGGCCAACCATGTATGTTCACCATGCATGGTCGCACCTGACTGAATCTGAAGCACCCCATACATTTGAGAGGCCTACTGATGAGCGTTAATGATATGCTCCCATTAAGACTCATGAGTCAGGCATAGTGGAATGCGACACCATGTCCGAGTTGCCAGCCTATGCTTGGGTGACAAGCCTCCCCGTAGTGACCAGTGAGCAACCAAGTCTCGAGAGCTAGGCATGGTGGAATGGGATGTAAGAGAACCTAGTATTGCACACTTGTTTGTCAATCACGTGACTAGTTGTGTCTTATAGTCGGATGAGTTCTTGGTAGATGAATACCGACGAAGCAACTGGATTAGAAGCATCAGAGCCATATTGAAGACAAAGGACTGTTTCTACGATCTTAACCTTGCAAATAGATGATCCCAACCCAAATAGAAAAACCTACTTAGGTCATCTATTCAAAGCCAATTCCAAGTTTATAGTTTTTATTCCTTAGTCTTGGCTTTAACAAGTCCCAAGTTGGTGAATGATAAATGGACAAAACTGGAATGATAAATGGACAAAACTGGAAAATCTGTCCATTTTCGGTAGAAAAAAGGTGCCACCGAATAGTACTTTTGGTACCACCGAAGGGGCTCAAAATAGTTCAGCAATATTACAACGTTAATTCGGTGTCACCGACGAACAAAATTTGGTGTCACTGAAAGATATTTCGATACCACTGAAAGATATTTCATTCAGCAACATTTGGAATTAATTCAGTACTACCGAAAGATATTTCGGTACCACCGAAGCAAGTTCGGTGATACCAAAGTTGGCTTCGGTAGAACCAAAAACTAGCCATTTTCTATCCGTTGGAACTTTTTATCTATAAAAATGGCTTGTAGAAACTTACAAAAGGTGAGAATTTAGGCATTTCAGAGTCCTTAGGGTGTCCCAAGCTTAAATCTCTCATCCTAGACTCTATCTACATGAGATTCATGTTCTTTTCATTGTGATTCATCACTCATGAGCATTCAAAGCTCTTATTTATGAAGTACATAATCTCAAGCCTTCACTAAAGTATTGAGACCAAACCCATAAGTATATCCTTAGTCTCAACCATACTCTAGTGTATCCATCAGTTGAATCTCTTAGAAAATCCATTCATAACCTTAGTTAGAGATTCAACCAACTCCCATAACCTTACTCACCTTTATAAGTATATCTTATGCAAGGTTCTTGATTGTGAAGTTGAGCCAACAAGTAAATTCAAGCTACACGATTGGGGGAGCACCAGGAAGCTGATTCAAGGACAAAAGCACGAAGATCGAGCTACCCGAAACAAGCTACAAAAGAGAATTCAATACGACAAGTGTCAAAGTTAAGAGTTCAAAGTTTAGTCTCTATCCTCGTTTAAGATTCAGGCTAAGAGTTTGCTATCAACAAACTCGTGTAGGTTCTTGGTATGGAAACTTGGCCTGTGTGCCTAAAACATAGGTGCCTTATGTGGGACCTTGGCCGATAGGCCTAAACTGAGGTGCCTTGTATGGGACCTTGACCGGTGGGCCTAACCATGGGTTCTAGGTGTAAGACATTTGCTCTAGCGGAAAGCATAAATTTGTGTCCTTAGTGTAAGATTGTAAAGGTTATTAGTGAACCTGTTTTAAAATCATTAATAGTGAAATCTGGTGCACTCTAGGATTGAGTGTGGAGGCCAGGAGTGGAGTGGGCATGTAGCCGAACCACTATACATGCTTGTGTTTGGGAATGTCATTTGCGCGTCTGTTTAATCATACTTGAATGTTTAAACTCTTATACATGATTAAATGAATGTCATTGATTGATAGGTAACACATTCTATAAACAAGCTCACATTATTATAGGATAGTTGCTTTGTGTATGCATCTTGGGTAGCCTTTATAATTGGATCCTTTATTAGCTTGGAAGCCTTAGAGTTGTATTGCCTTACTTGCTTTAAAGAGAATAATTATTTAAGTTAGGCAATTAGGATTTTTAAATAGGAAAATATTTTAAAAAGTCCTATTCACCCCCCCCCCCCCCCCCCCCCCCCCCCCCCCCTATGACATTGCCTCATATTCATTCTTCAGTATCAGCGGTATAAACCACAATTCAATTGGTATCAGAGTAGGCTCCTCTGAAAAGGTCTAACAACTTAAAGGAAGATCTTGACCAAAGAAAGAATTATGGGCAAAGGAGAGGGGCCATCTGTCTTATGACCACCCATCTTTAATGGAACAAACTATGCATATTGGAATGCTAGAATGATATATTTTCCCCAAGCCTTAGATGATGATGTTTGGAAGATTGTCGAAAATGGATATACCACACCAACAGAACAAATTTTTCTCGAGGATGGCACAACAATCACCAAACCAAAACCAAAGGCTAAGTGGACCTAGTATAATAAAGAGATGAGGATATGTGAAGCCAAAGCCATGAATGCAATTTGCTACGGAGTTTCACAGGAAGTATTTCATCAAATAAGCATGTGTGTAAACTCCAAGGCAGCATGAGAGTTATTAGAAACTGCCCATGAAGGAACCAACATGGTAAAAATTTCAAGGCTTCAACTCCTCACACCTCAATTCAAATAAATAAAGATGGAAGAAGATGAGACATTCATGGAGTTTTTCACAAAATTAAATGGCATATGCAACTCCATGGGAGGACTTCGACAAAAAAATTCCATTATCCAAAATATATAGGAAAATTCTAAGATCCCTACCGGAACGTTTTAACTCCAAAGTCACTACCATTGAAGAGTGTAGAAATATGGAAGAAATGAAAGTAGAAGAACTAGTAGGTTCCCTATATAGACTTTTGAACTAACTTCAAACCACCCACAAAATCCAAAAATACTATTCTCAAAACCTCTGAAATCATGAATATAATAGAGGAAGAAGATAGTGAGAACGAAGATGGAGATGAGGAGGTTGCCCTCTTGGCTAAAAAATTTAAAAGATTCTTCAATAGGATCCGTGGAAAATCATACAACAACAAGGGATTTCAATTGGACTACAAGCGCCAAACTGGCAAATTCACCAAGTCCAAAGAGCTTCAATGCTACAATTGTAAAAAAATTGGTCACATCTCCACGGAATGTCATACAAAGAAGTCCAAAGGGAAAGCTATAGCAGCCACTTAGGATGACACTAACAACTCAAATTCAGATTCAAATGAGTTAGAAAGTGATGGAGACACAAAATCACTAAAAATTCTCATGGCCTCCACCACTGCAGTCATTCTCAAAATTTTGGATGAGGAAGATGACCTTGATTTTGAAAAAAATTAAAAAGGGGAAAGGAACTACTATTAGAAGTATAACTTTTGATAATTTGATCAAGAAAATTGAACTTCTAAAATTAAAAGTTGAAAAATTAAAAAGAGAAAACAAGGAACTAAAAATAGAAGTAAAATATTCTGATTAAACAACAAAACTAACCCGAAAATTTACTAAAAGTAATGAAATTTTTTAGAAACTTCGAGACATGGGTAGAAAATTCAAAAATATGACGGGCCTAAGATATGAATCAGAATCCTCCTCTACCTTATCAATGATGACAAATTCAACTACTCCAAATCAGAAAGATTCAATTGATTGTCATCACTGTAAAAAGATAGGACACTACAAATGGGAATGTCCTATTATAAAGAAATCTGATGTTACTTCCAAAACAAACCATAAAGTCACATCTATATCATTAAAAAGTCACTTAGAGAAATACTCATCTGGCTCAAAGAAAATGCCTACCAAACGGGTAACACAAAATAGATACAAGTGCCTTGAAAATGACTCAGGTCCTTGTAACATCTGGTCCATGTAAACCAACAAGTTACCTCAACCCATTTTTTGATAGATTTGGTAATGGGTCAAGAACGTTGAGCCACATATATATAAAAGTAAATAAATAATTGTCAAGTAGCAAATCATAATTCATTAAAATTGATTCTAGAGCTTTAAAAAGTGTATCTTTTTTTTAATTCACAAACAAATTCTAGACTAATAACTTCCTCATCCAAGGAGTTTGATAAAAATGCCTTTATGATAGAGAACTCCATATAAAACAAGGATCATAGATAACTTTTGAAATACTTATGAATCATATGATACTTGAACCAGAAAAGGTTAATACACATACTACAATCAAATGTTTATTACCTATTGATAAACCATCGAATGATTATTGGTTTATTGGTATATCCGAGGATCATACATCCTATGTAAGCTTTAGAGTCAAACCAAAGGATTACGCCTAATGATTGATCTAAATGATAAATCTGAGATTCTTGGCTTATGAACATTTTGAATATTCCATAAAAGGCTTTCACTCTCAACTATATCATGGAATTCCATTTTAGAAATGTTAAGTCAGTTTTAAAAGTCATTTGAGCTCCAAGAACACTTCGATAACACTGAACTTAAAATTGAGCCGCGTCAATATATTTAAATCCCAGTCTGTTCAATTATACTCAGTTTGTCACTTGTCTTGTTTCGTTCCAAAAACCAGCTGGAGGGTTTTCTAAGCACAAGTTAGCAAAACTAAGGTATCTTCTAAGCTCTGTTTTAGCAAAATCTCAAACATTAGTAGACGATTACCTTAGAGTTGTCTATTTACAAGAACAAAGACATCTCAGCCCAGTGAAAGTCGCTCTAAGAGGAAGCATGACATTGTAGGACCATCTGGAACTAGGAAAAAAACCTATGTTTCGAAAAGAGGGCGGTCCTTGAGCCAAGCACATAGACCCTTGTCTCCCTCAAACCCTAATCCTTCCAGGCACATTACTACCAGGTTTTTAGAGAGAAAAATTGTATGTGAGAGAAATGTGGATGTGACTTGTATTGAAAAGTTTAAGGTCCAAGATATCCTCTCTCAACGAGGATGGCTGCCAGTCCTATCCTTTGGGGGGCCGGTAAACGAAAACTTGGTCAGAACATTCTTGTCACATTACACTCTATCTATGGGCCTTGAGTCTGATTGCGATGGACGAATACTGAAAATCACTTTATATCGCATATCGACTCTCATAGGGATATCCATGTGCTCCGAACAACCCAATGAATTACAATTACCCATTGAAGCTAAATGGGGTATTTAGACAAAATTCCTGTGTAATGGGGAGAATGTACCCTGGCATCACAAGAATGACTTACGAGCTACAAGTATGTCCCATGATTACCGGATACTTCACCTGATTTGTATTTCTAATGTTATCCCAGATTCGGTAATCATACCAAGCTCACACCATTTATGGTGGAAACCCTTTAACACATTGGAAAAGAAGAACCGCTATGTCTACCCACCTTGATATATGATCAGATAGTTTTAATGATTGAGTTAAATTTCACAGCAATACCTTTTGGGCATTTGTTATGCAAGTTGGCACGTCAGTGTGGGTTCAATGAGCTTGAAGGTATATCCATGTCTACCCCAAAAATTAATGTGCATAGTATCAGAAAAATGAATCTCTCCTCTACAAATAAATTTGGTAATCCAACGCCAGAAGAAGAAGAGTTTCAGGATAATGGGGATGAAACAGCTGAGGAAGCACCAGATGATCATTTTCCAACCTCTCAGAATGATGCTCTTATGCAAATTTTGGAGGAACAGTCAGACTGGGGCAGATGATGCAGTCGATGGAAGAAAAACTACATTCACTCCAACAGTCAGTGTAACAAATTGCAACACATCTGTCATGTCTGCAAGATGATGCAAATAGTATCCTCTCATAGAAGTGACAGAATTTATATTCTCTTTCTATTTCATTGTGTTGAGGATTCTTGGATACTTTCGGATACTTTTTATATAATTATTTATCCTTTTCAGATGATTTTAGTCTCATTGTGTGAATCCAAGGTTTAAACCATTTCGTTTGTTGGTATAATTTGAGACCTAGAGATGGTACTCTTCAGATCAAATGATTTAAGTATATCTGTTATATGACCTTCTAGGATCTTATCCTCATAACAGTATAACTCTTATTGGAAAATCTTTATATTTTTCAACTGTTAAAGCTAAATATGAATAGTTTAATTTTTGCTGAAATATTCCACGTACATTTACTGTTCTATCAGAAAATCTGAAATTTCATATTATAGGTCTAATATATGCAAGCTTGATTGAATATCTTTATGTTTGCTTAATATTTCTGAAACACAATTTCAACATAACATGGTTAAGAACAAAGGAAAGGAAGATGCAAAAGGAGAAACCTCATCTAGAAAAATCAGACCCTATACTCTTTATCCGCACTCTAATGTCAAGGAAAAAGAATTTACCTTTGATCAATTTATCAGATCTAGTCTCATAGAGCTATACGGGATAGACATTTATCTGGGATCAATGGGGTGGGACAACGTCCTTTACTTAGGAGGAGTAATACAATATGACCTTGTATATCAATTCTTGAATTTTTTTCATAATACTCAAGACAATCCTCCGTTGATTAGCATCAAGCATATGGATCAAACTAAGGAAATCACTCCTTTGATGCTGGGACAACTTCTAAATCTTCCAGTCACACATACCTTACCAACTGATCGTTGCTTAAATGATCCAAATGTCTGGAAAGAAGTAACCAGAACACTGTGTGGTGACTCAATGATATCTAGAAACAGAAAAAACTACCTATCTTCATTGTATCTGGACTCTACTACAAAAGTGCTTCACGAGATACTAAGTACAAATGCATATCCTTGTGAAGTTTCTGGAGATATGCTCTCACCAGTTGCTCTAAATACTCTATGTGATATCTATCGGAGAGCTGAAATGTGTCTACCCACTCTAATTTTGAGACAATTAGTTTAAGTTATCAAAGGTATTCATCACACAAGACTTCCCCTTCTAAGCATCATCTGTAAACTCTCCAAGCTTCTTACACTACCACCTACTCATGATACAATATATCCCGCAATGTATTTTACTAAGAAAACCATACTCCTATTAAAAGTAGTTGAAACTAATTAAGAATGCAGGAGTAGCGAAGAAGCTCAAGACACTCCCATGGCCACTGGTTGGGACTCTTGTCGCACCCCAGTGCCTGCACCAAGTCTACTATTTGTCAGTACTGGGCGCCTCCTTCACCAAAACGATCCATCTTGCCAACTTCTTGAAGGGTAGTCCAATATAGAAGCTCACCTTCGGTAGTATGAAAATCGACTCTCTAGGATTGAATTGGATCTTGACGCACTTCAACATACTAGGGAGCACATCACTGAATTGCTTCTGACTCGCCATTCTTATATCCCTCCATATGAGGGTGGATCATCCAGATGATCTTTACTATGTTATTATTGAATCATAGTACATGTATTTTTGGATATTTATGTCCTTAAGGGCTTGTTGGTTTTTGGATGATGGTTTATTCTACCCAATCTTGGGGTAGTAATTTTGATAAATTTATGGTATTACATTTTGTGCTCATGTTAGATACTCTTTTTATGGTTATCTTTTTTATCTAACATATGATTTCACTGCTTATGATGATATATTTCCTTGTTTGGATGATAATCTTTACACTTATATCATTATATGATCTACCTTGTTTACCCTTTGGATTATTATCTCTATGTTATTGGTTTAATTCTTGATAAATCCTTTGCCAATAACTGACAAAAAAGGGGAGAAGAAACCTACCCACCAAAATGATGTTTGTTTTTACAGAAATTGCTTTTTTCCCTTGTTACAGGTTATTCTTAGTAGACATTAAGGGAGAGCAGCATGATTTTGTATTACATGTCAAGTCTTGAGTTGTGATTTTTTATGTTTGATATGTAATTCTTATTGTTTTGGTATGTAATTGGTACGGACCATGACAAGGTCGTAGGTTAGGCTGTTTTTGTCACATAATTGACAAATAAGGTGATTGTAAGTGCACCTAACATTGCACCCTTGTTTATCAATCACGTGACTAGTTGTGTCTTGTAGTTGGATGAGTTATTGGCAAATGAAGACCGGTGACACAATTGGATTAGAAGCATCAAAGTCATATTGAAAACAAATGACTGTAAGGCCCATATCCTAGTCCGTTCCGTTCCTTAGACCCCCGCGATCCTCCCCGTCAAATTTCAGTAACTTGTGACTTGTAGACAACGTTTGCGCATGACCCTAAGTCGCATCACGTAGATTTTAGTCAACTCGACTCGAAACTTGTACCCTAGCGACCGCGTCGTCGTCGCGGTTCTAACGCCGCATCTCACACTCTAATGTGATACCCAAGATAAGAGTTGTGGACCTGTGTGTATTTCGAGGAAACACTGCTCATTGTAAATCCTGAGAGAATCTCTATCCAAATATCACATCAATCAATCAAGTACTAGTCAAGTACAACCCATCACTCCACCCATCCCTCTCTTACACAAACCATCCCCAAAGTCAACTCTCTCTCTCTCTCTCTCTCTCTCTCTCTCTCTCTCTCTCTCTTCATCCATTCCTTTCTTACAACAACCCATCACTTTCTTACAATCCATCCTTCTCTCCTTACATCTCCTCTCTATCTCTCTCATTTTCTCCACCATTTTCCAAACACTAAAGGAGTTGACGTCCAAGATTTCCAAGAGAGGAGCTTACCATCCCAAGGAACCAAGAAGAAGTGTAATCAGTGGGTGATCTTAGGATTTATACCATTAATTTTTATGATTTGAGGGCCCACATGTGGTGGGACCCATCTTGATGTATGCATTGTATCATAGAAGGGAGCTCATAGTGGCGAAGCTCCCTCCATCATCTCTCTCTCTCTCTCTCTCTCTCTCTCTCTCTCTCTCTCTCTCTCTCCCCTGTTTAAGGCCCACTATGATGCATGAATTTTATCTACGTTGTCCACGAGATGGCCCACCCTGCTGGACTGTCCAACAGACGGGCTTGCTAGACGGACAGGCCCAGATGAAGAGAAAACATAATATTAGCTTTATTCAAAGCTATGGTGGGCCACCACGTGGACCCACCTTGATGTTTATGCCATCCTTACCGTCCGTGGACAGTGGGACCCACATGAGGAATGTGTTATATTCCACACAGTTCATCCAACTGGATGAGGCAGATGCAAATCTTAGGTGGAGCACAACACATGGAGCCCACTGACGTGTATGGTTTATCCACACCGTCCACTGTCTGGACGGTGAAAACCCACCCTACTGTAAGTGTGGCATCCACGTCATTCGTCCAAATCATGTGGGACCCACCAAATGTTTTATCCCCACCATCCATTGCACAGACGCAGATTAACTACTGGCAAGGTGACTGCGGTGACATCACTAAGTGTTGTGGGATGCCACCGTGATGCATGTGCTTTACAACCACACCACCCACCTATTTCTCTAGTGTGGGACCTACCCCACATGTGTGGGGGGGCACCATATGTATGCGTTGTATATGCACCATCCATTCCTGGATGGTGACAGGTGTAGGGCCGACCGTGATGTATGGGTCTTATCCATGTCGTCCGTTTGCTGGACGGGTGGGGCCCACCTTGAAGTATGTATTATTTATCCAGTCATTCGTCCGTTTGCTGGATGGAAGGGCCCCGCCTTATAATGTGTTGTATATTCACATTGTCCATCCACGTGGTCCCCACGTGATGTACTTGTTTGATCTAAGTTGTCCATCTGATGGGGCCCATTTGGAATGTGCAGGGCCCACCTTAATGTGATGTATATTGATGAGGGTCAAATATTACATATCAGACCCCGATTATTGCCTGATTTTAAATACATGATAATGCTTAATGTCGAATTTTAATTGTGTTTTTGTTGCAGGATGCAATCAAGAGCTTGGACGGAAAAAGGATATTCAAAGCATGGATTTGACGCTCCGAAGTTACCAAAGCAAGGGACGGACTCCATAGGACCAAGATTGAAGAATTTACACACCAGGGATCCGAGGAAATCAAACCATTCACGTTAAAGAGGTCCGAAACTGGTACAGAATACAAGATCACAGGGTTCCCGCCATCCGATTGACAGGAAGCTTCATACATGGCCTGGGGGCCATAAATTAACCGTACATATTAAATTTCAGCCATTGGATCACTGAGGAAGTATCCCAACAGTCAGATCATCCCCTTAATTCATTAAGTGGGGCCCATCTGATATCTGGAATTGCCTCAAATTTGATATCAACACCTTAAATGGGGAGACCAATCAGATGGTCGGATCAGATTTCCCAAAAACATCACATTAGGCCCTGTATGTGCAATGTGTGTATACCGTACATGCAATTAAGCCATACACCGGACGGCTGAGGCGGTCAGCGCAAGCGCTGACCTGACCTTCTTCCGAAAAAGGAAATCGCAGTTTCATGTTGCATAACGGACAGACAGCGTCCGTTTTGCGGAAGGTAGTGGGCCCCACCCATCACCCATACAGCTCATCCAAGCCGTCCATCGTGCAGAGGGATTCGAAAGCTTTGAACCCATGCTGATGTTTCACACCCATGCGTGCACAATTGTGCGATACAGAGGCCACAAGTGGACTGCCCTACAACATTCAAAACGAAGCTTAGCGTGATTTCTTCTCTGGACCGAGTCAATGGACGTTCAAAACCATCCATTCTTGACCGAAATTTCATCCTGAATCCAATGTACGGGGTGGATTTCCCTAAAAATACCTCTATGGGGCCCACCGATCACGACAATGAAGGAGTGCAAAAGCTTTCGCAGATCCATGAAAACTGACTTTTTCAGGCGGTTGTGGCCCACCATCTTTCATCATATGAAAGATCTAAACCGTCCATCATGTATACCAGCCAAAAACATCTAGGAGACGTTGATTTTATGGATAAAGTGCAAAGAACAAGGAACTTATGAAGCCCCGAAGGTGGTTATGAAAAAGCTTATGCGAAATTCGCTGCGACACCTCCACCGACTCCAACAGCTATAAGAGGAGCTTGGAGAGCTTGAAAGGGGAGGCAATAAGGGAGGAGATCCAGAGCTAAGGAGAGAGAGAGAGAGAGAGAGAGAGAGAGAGAGAGAGAGAGAGAGAGAGGAAAGAGAAGAAAGAGAGAGAGGAAGAAAGAAGGGAAAGAAGGATGTCTTCTTTCACCAAATTTTATTTTTTTTTCTTTTCAATTGATTTTATGGATTGCTAATCTTTTAGCTAGGGTTGAGATGAAGCCCCTAATTTTAATAACTTTTGTTATTTGTTAATTTTATCTTGATTTAATTGTTTGTTTCTTTCTCTAGTGTGCTTAACTGAAATCTCCGTACTTCTCCATTATATGAGCTTAATCAAAGTCTAGATGTGGATGTGGTTTGAAATCTTTTTTTAGGTACTTGTGTCTAGCCATGAACAGGTTTCCTATAGGCAAAGAAATAGGAATCTACATCTCTCCATGCCTGACCATGGATGGAAAGATGTGATCCATATGCTTTAAGGAATTATACATTTTGTGTGCCCAAGGACATAGAGTGTGATTTATTTATTAAATTTATATCAATTTGAATTAGAGTGAATCAACAGGTAAAACAAGGGTCAGGATAATTAGGAGTGGATTCAAAAGTCCTAATATTCTCCTTGATTGAATTTTTCTCATTGTTCTTAGTTATTTTCCATAGACTTTTGTTATTAGTTCGCTAAACTATTTGTTGGATTAGTTAAGAAGAATCATAAATTTCAAATTGTGACAACTAGTCCTTGTGGGAACGATCTCGTAATACGTACCGTATCTACATCTGATTTGTATACTTGCGAGTTTAATCATTTAAATCAAATTGGTTTAAATAAAACATCAAGTTTTTGGGACCGTTGCCAGGGACTGTTTCGGTCCAAATTGGATTTAAGATTTTTCTTATCGTAATTCATAGCTTTAGGAATTTTCTCGCATTATTTTAGGATACTTAATTTATTTTTATTTTTATTTTTGTTTACAGGAATTAAGGAGGGAAGTAATAGAATAAAATTGTCTTCAAAGCAAAGGAGGAGCTCCTAATTCTTCAGACATTGATCATCTCCTTTTCCATGTTCTTTCTTCTAATTCTTGTCTACATAGTTTTAATTTATTTTTAGGAAATCATAATTTTTAGTTCCAGTTTATTTCTCTTAAGTTGCACTTAGTTTAATTTTCTTTCCTACATTACAATAACATAGTTTATGCTAGGACGTAGATCTTTGAACATAGAATTAGGATCTTTTGATCCTGAAATAGAAAGAAACTTTTGTAGAAGATTCAAAAACATCCTATTTAAAATGGCGGACGAGAATGGAATTAAAGCGCTTAGAGATTATTCAGCTCCTATCCAATTTAATGCGCCTTCATGCATAGTGTTGCCAGCCACCATAGCAACACACTTTGAACTTAAACCAGGGGTCATACAGTTGTTACCGTCTTTCTATGGTTTAAACAAAGAGGATCCATATCATCATGTAAAAGAATTTCTAGACATTTGCTCTACCTTTAGGTTTTAAAACTTTTCAAATGATTCAATCCGTTTGTGCCTTTTTTCTTTTTCTTTGAAGGATAAGGCGAAAGCATGGTTGAATTCTCTAGGAGTTGGGTCTATCACTACATGGGATCAACTATCTAAGAAATTCTTAAACAAGTTCTTCCCTGTTCACAAAACGAATGCTCTCCATAGAGAAATTACCAATTTCACACAAAAAGAAGGGGAGCACCTTCATGAATGTTGGGAAAGATAGAAGGACTTGCTTCTTAAATGTCCACACTATGGTTTTGAGAAATGGCAACAGGTTCAATACTTCTATGACGATTTGACATCCCAAAACTATCGCATGGTTGATGCCACCAGTGGAGGGTCATTCATGACCAAAAGTGATGTCGAAGCTTGGAATTTCTTTGAAACCTTGTGTAAAAACTCTCAACAATGGGACTATTCAAATAGAGGTGAAAGAAGTCCCCAACTACTGAAGAAAGGTGGTATATATGAGATAGGAGTCATGCCAGATCTCTATGCTAAAATTGATAGCCTGACACAGAAAGTTGATGCTTTGATGCTAAATAATTGACCTCCACAATCAACTCAAATCGAGTCATGTGCTATATGTTCCAGTCCTACCCATCATACACAGTATTGTCCATCTGGTGCAACATTTCTAGAATTTCTCTCTGAACAAGTACATGTTGTGAACACCTTTCAGAGACCTGAGAATGATCCTTACTCAGACACCTACAATCCGGGGTGGGCTAGACATCCAAATTTTTCTTGGACAAAAGGCCCATAATAAGGAGGACTATTTGGAAATCCTCCTATGCAACCTTACCCCTAAGTTGGTGGTCAACAGCTTCAACAATTTCCGTAGTATCAACAAGTGCCTCCACAATCTAGGAAACCATCTCTTGAGGATATATTCAATCTTTTTATGCAAAGTTCACTTCAATTTCAAAAACATACCCAACAAACTTTACTAGCTAACCAGCAAAGCTTACATGCAAATGCACAATCTATTGCTAAGTTAGAAGTACAGTTGGGTCAACTTTCTACCATATTAAGTGAGAGAGAGACGGGAAAGTTCCTTAGCCAACCTATGGCAAATCCAAAATGCCAGTATGAGATTAGCTCTAATTCAAACCAAGAACAATATCACGAGCAAGCCAAATCAATCAGTACCCTTAAGTTCGGTAAACAGATCGAGAACAAAGTAAAGATGCTTAGGGAAGAATCAAATTCCAAATCAAAAGATCAAAATGAAGTGGAGAGTCATACTAATGCATCCAAATCCCAAAAGTACTTTGACTCTCCAGGAACCACTCATGTGCCATCCTATGTGCCTAAAGAACCTTTTTCTCAACGTCTGGCACCACTTAAGAAAGGAAACAACTTTAATGACATATTAAAAATGTTTAATAAAGTATAAATTAACATTTTGTTGCTTGATGTTATCAAGAAAGTCCCTGCTTACGCTAAGTTTCTTAAAGATTTATGCAGTCAAAAGCGTAAGATGCATGTTCACAAAAAGGTCTTCCTTGCGGAGCAAATCAGCTCCATGATTCAACATAACACCCCTCCTAAATTTAGGGATCCAGGAGCTCCTACCATTTCTTGCGTCATAGGAGATCATAAGGTTGAGAAGGCATTGCTTGATTTAGGGGCGAGCATTAATTTGTTGCCATATTCTGTGTATGAGCAGCTAGGACTTGGTGAGCTGAAACCAACTAAAATAACACTACAACTAGTTGATAGATCTGTCAAGGTGCCCCATGGTGTTATTGAGGATGTGCTAATCTAGGTTGATAAGTTTTATTTTCTAATGGATTTCATCGTTCTAGATTGTAACACCCTGAAAATCGGGGGTCATGTATAAACTCAACTCCCGAGTTCCAGACCGTCACTTATGCAACAAAAATAGTTATGATTCAATGTTGTCTGATTTAAAGCATTCACATGAGTAAAAGTATACCAAAACTGCAATTCATACTTCAGATCCAGTGATAAAAGCAAGCGGAAGACTAAACAATATATATATCACTGTATGGAAAAACAAAGTAATCTCATCTGTCTCCAAAGTATGACTACATCTCTGAGTTTCATATACATGTAAATAAACAAAAGAATAAAGTTCAAAATAGTCCCACTGAAGTCCCCTCGATCCAGGTCACCTACGGGAAGCCGTCGTGATACTGCATATACGAGAACTCATCCTGGTTCTCGTCAATCTCCGGCTCCACCTCCTGGATCTCGTCCTCACCTGCAGCTACAACAGGGTCTGGTGGGTGTTGCAAACACCATCCCGTAACGTGGGAATGAGTGATCAACTCAGTGGAATCATAGAGCAAAGATTAGCATGTTCACAATTCAATCACGCGATAATAGTAAAGCAGTAAATCAGACAATCCTAATACTGTTGTTAATGCAAGATGATATGACGTGATGTATGCCCTCACCGACGATCACCCTCATGCGGCAACATCTTACGACCGCGGCATGCCACACTCCCTAGAGTGCTCCACATCTTCCAGGCACATGCAATGCTATGGTGATATGATTTCCAAGTTGTTGTTAGTCCATTCAAA
The DNA here is from genome assembly GCA_037074715.1 of Magnolia kwangsiensis. Lineage (NCBI taxonomy): Eukaryota > Viridiplantae > Streptophyta > Magnoliopsida > Magnoliales > Magnoliaceae > Magnolia > Magnolia kwangsiensis. The sequence continues at coordinate 102,073,992 of CM073578.1, read as the reverse complement.
CAACAGGATTGGGAAACTAAGGTACTTCCCTTGTATCAATCCCAACACGGATCCTGTCTAGGGTCGTCACTCCTAGTAATCTCATACGATGTATATTTCGTAGGTCACTGCAAGGGCTGCCAGGGCTGTTGCTCGCACTCGTTGCACCGCTCCCCCATCACCTTATCAATACAGGCCTACTGTACTCTACTGCACGGAAGGGTCGTCGCCTCCCGTGGACTCAGAATACGCTCGCGGTCACTACAAAGGGCTCGTCGCCTGATCAGTGTAGGCCGACAGCTAGAATATAGTGTCCCATACCACCATAATCTGCTCACGAGTCAAGGTGCTCACTGGTCACTACGGGGAGGTTTGTGGCCCCAGCGTAGGCCGACAGCTCGGCCACGGTGTCCCATACCACCATGCTCGGCTCATGAGTCTTCGTGGATCAAGGTACCACGGTTAATAGGGTTTAAAATGGTAAGTTCAGTACCCTAGGTTCAAGCAGTTATGATACATACAAGGTGAACAAACATCGGCCAGTCGGGTTACTTGACGGGCTCGACTAGCGCGATCGCATCTCGAATTGAACGACATGAAGTGCGTAAAACACTTCGCGTGGCCTAGCCACTGCCGCCAACTCTCAACACGAATCACGTTCATCGACGCGTCGTTCGTGGCTATGACCAGTCAGCCATGAATGCGCTCGGTTACCGACTGCCTGGACTAAGTCAAGTCCCACACATCTATGGAATTTCATTAACATTATATACCAAGGTATTGGAATTGAAATACATCATATGAGCATGTTAGCACATGTTATAACATCCAACTTAAGCAATTCTTCAAGGCATACTTTCTATGCATATTCAACTTAAACAAATCTTCAAGGCATACTTTCTATGCATGTAGTGAAACCATGCATACGGTAAGCATGTAGGAAATCATTTAGGTCAGCATTCAAATCATGAAATCAATCTCAAACTACTACATAACATCATTCAATACAATACATACTAGTACAAACATTTATACAGACACATACACTACACACTTAAGTCTACATATAGTATGTCGACCCAAAGTGTGCAACTTGGCGAATCTCTTCGCCAAACTGATTATGCAAGCATTCCTAACTCACTAATACGGCGACAAATCATGTCAATCACGTCAGCAAAATATGCATGTAGACCGTACTTCCTACATATGACTAAAATGCCCTAAATCTCATATTCTTCGTTAATTTACGAAACAGGAAACGGAGAGCATGTTGTACATGTCAAACGGCGATGCCGTCGATAATCTACTATTAAACGACATTGAAAGCGTTGTAAACCGTCAATCAAAGCGTCTAAAATCCTCACCTAGTCTCTTACGGTCGCGGGATTTTGAACGGAGCGTGTACGCTTCGTCTACGGCTGTAAGAGAACCTGATTTATGGATTACGTTAGCTAACATGCTATACATCGACGTAAACCCTAAATCAGCAAGTTTTTGGGATTATTTTATACCTGAAAAAGGGGAGAAATCACCAGCCAGGTGATTGGAATGAAGTGTTGAAGCAGCAACTGTCAGGGGCTCGGAAGCGGGAAAAATCTCCTCTTCCCTTTCTCTCAAACTCTCTCTCTTTTTCTCTAGGGTTTGTGAAATTCGGATGGGAAGGAGAAATGAGGGTTTCAACCCCTTTTATAAGCTTGAAATTGCCAGAAATAGGCTCCGGGACGAAGTTTACTTGATGCCTATCCATTTCGGGGCTGTTTCGGTCCAAAAACGGCTTTCTGGTGGTCCCCTGGTCGATTGCGATCAGACTTAAGCTCATGGGTACCAGATGTACCTCGTATTAAGTTTTCAGTCTGGCAGGGTTCGCAGATCGCACGTGGCGGACCAGTTTCAGTTCAGCGGTCACCGCACATAGATCAGGGCTGAAAGTCTCATGATAATAAATAGAAATTTTTCCTGATCCGAGGGTGTAATCTGGATGAATTCTGACGGTCAGAACGCTTAATACTGACGCGTCAAGTCGTGTGCCAGATTTGAATTTGAAATTCCAAATCCGTCCCTATTCGCGGTCGCTTCAGTCCGGGTTCAACGAAATCGTCTGTGATTATCGGTTTGACTTGATTTTCGAGATGATTGTCAAGTCCAGCTGGGCGGTTCTAACGGTCTAAGATAGGAGGTATCAGACCTTCGACGCGCGGTCTAAATCCAATACAAAAGTTCAACATGGTCCAGAGGACAAACCCGCTTAGAGTTTGATCCAAGGTTATAGAGTATTGTAGAGTTGTCTGTTCTACTCGATTTGGGTCTTGTAGAACGTATTTAAAGTGATCAGGGACTATTTCCCAGCTACTCTAGCGTTGCGCTAGCTAACTTACGATTAATTTCCATGGAAATTATTTCTACGCGATTTCGGGTCAAATCGGTACTCGAACCCAAGTACGGATTTTTCACGGGCGTTACAATCTACCCCCCTTAACAAATAATTTCGTCCTCGAAATTTGTAGCTGTTCGTACTCCTCGAGAAGCTGTGGGTAGTTCTTTCTGATCTCGGCTTCTGTCTCCCAAGTAGCCTCCTCCTCAGTATGATGCGTCCATAGTACCTTCACAAGGGGAATCACCTTGCTACGCAGTACCTGCTCCTTCCGGTCTAAGATGCGTGTCGGTCGCAGGATATAAGTAACATCCTCTCCTAACTGCACCTGCTCCCATCTGATGATATGGGAAGGATCAGCAACGTACTTCTTCAGCATAGAAACATGAAATACGTTGTGGACGCTCGCGAGGGGCGTGGGTAAAGCCAATCGGTAAGCCACTGCTCCCACACGATCGAGGATCTGGAATGGACCAATGAATCGCGGTGCCAGCTTCCCCTTCTTCCCGAACCGAAGGACTCCCTTCATAGGGGAAACTCGCAAAAACACGTGATCCCCGACTGTGAACTCTAGTGGCCTCCGTCTCGTATCGGCGTAGCTCTTCTGTCTGCTCTACGCTGTAAGAAGTCGACGTCGAATAATATCGATCTTCTCTGACGTCGCCTGCACCAACTCTGGGCCAATCAAGCTACGCTCACCGACCTCTAACCAGCAATGCGGTGCGCGACAAGGTCGCCCATACAGCGCCTCATAAGGTGCCATGCCGATACTCGCCTGGAAGCTATTGTTGTACGCAAACTCCGCATATGCAAGACAGTCATCCCAACTGTCCTTGAAGTCCAATGCGCAAGCTCGCAACATGTCCTCCAGGATCTGGTTCACTCGCTCCGTCTGTCCGTCCGTCTGTGGGTGGAAGGCAGTACTGAACTTCAACTTCACACCCATAGCCTCCTGAATGCGAGTCCAGAAAATAGAAGTGAACCGCGTGTCTCTGTCCGACACGATCTCCAACGGAACTCCATGCAGACGCACGATCTCTCTAATATACAATCTAGCCAGCTCGTCTGCAGAGTTCGTAACTCTGATCGGTAGGAAGTGCGCCGACTTCGTCAATCGGTCGATGATCACCCAAATGGAATCATGCCCCTTCCTCGTCTTCAGCAACCCAGAAATGAAGTCCATGGAAATGAAATCCCACTTCCACTCTGCAATCGGCATAGGCTGCAAAAGTCCAGGTGGTCGGCGATGCTCTGCCTTCACCTGCTGACAAGTGAGACAACGGGACACGAACTCAGATATGTGGGTCTTCATACCTTCCCACCAATACGTCCTCTTCACGTCACGATACATCTTCATACTGCCTGGATGCATCGCGAGTCTAGTAGAATGCGCAGCCTCGAGAATCTCTCGTCTCAAGTCAGGGACATCTGGGACGCATAGGCGGCCACGGTAACGTAAGCCCCCATCCATACCAACTCGCCAGTCGGCGTCAGCATCATCACTGGCCTGCTCTCGAAGCTCAGTAAGATGCGCGTCGTCCCTCTGCGCCTCGATGACTCGGTCATCGATCTGGGATCGCACCTGTACTTGTGCGATGAACTCAAATGGCTCCTCTACGGTGAGTTTCTGCTCAAAGTCTCGCAAAAACTCCACCATATCCCACTCGGCAACCATCAGCGGAGCCGCAAACTCTATCGCCTTCTTGCGGCTCAACGCATCAGCCACAAGGTTCGCCTTCCCAGGATGGTAAGAGACTTCAAACTTGAAGTCCTTCAGCGTCTCCATCCATCGCCGCTGCCTCATATTCAAGTCTCGCTGCGTGAATATGTACTTGAGGCTCTTGTGGTCGCAAAAGAGCTCGAACTCCTCCCCGTAGAGGTAATGTCTCCAGAGTCTCAGTGCGAATATCACGGCTGCCAACTCTAGGTCGTGTGTAGGGTAATTCTCCTCGTGCTTCCTTAATTGTCTCGAGGCATACGAAATTACCCTGTCCCTCTGCATAAGGACACAACCCAAACCAACGCTAGACGCGTCAGTGTATATAGTGTATCTAACCCCTTGCTCTGGCAATACTAGCACAGGGGCGGACGTAAGCCTGTCCTTCAGCTCCTGAAAAGCTGACTCCGCCTTATCATTTCAGGCGAACTTCACGTCCTTCCGTGTCAACTGAGATAAGGGTCTCGCGATCTTCGAGAAGTCCTGAATGAAGCGCCGATAGTAACCAGCGAGACCCAAGAAACTCCTCACCTCAGTGACAGAACCAGGCTGCTCCCAGTCCTGCACCGCAGCTACCTTAGACAGGTCAACTGCTATGCCATCCTTGGACACCACGTGTCCCAGAAACTTCACCTCCTGCTTCCAGAAGTCGCACTTCTTATACTGTGCGAACAACTGATGTCGTCTGAGCGTATCAAGGACCAAACGCAAGTGCTCCTCATGCTCCTCTCGACTCCTAGAGTACACCAAAATGTCGTTGATGAAGACAACAACTAATCGATAGAGGAAAGGCCGAAATACCCGGTTCATCAGATCCATGAACACGGCCGGTGCGTTCGTGAGACCGAACGACATCACGAGGAACTCGTAGTGACCAAAACTGGTCCTGAATGCTGTCTTCTGCACGTCCTCATCCCTGACGCGCAGCTGATGATATCCTGACTGAAGATCAATCTTCGAGAAGTACTGCGCTCCTCTCAACTGATCAAACAAGTCATCGATCCTGGGCAAAGGGTACTTGTTCTTCACCGTGAGCTGGTTCAGCCCGCGATAATCAATACACAATCGCAGCGAACCATCCTTCTTCTTCACGAACAAGACCGGTGCTCCCCAAGGAGACATGCTAGGCCGTATAAAGCCAAGCTCTAGCAGGCCATCAATCTGCATCCTCAACTCCTCCATCTCACATGGTGCCATGCAATACGTCGACAGTGAGACGGGTGTAGAACCAGGAACCAGATCGATAGTGAAGTCGATCTCACGTCGGGGCGGCAAACCAGGGATCTTCCTGAACAGATCCCCGAACTCAGAAACAACTGGCGTCTGCTCAAGTACCTGGGCACCAGCGTCGCGCAATAGAGTGGCGTAGCTAAGAATGCGGAAAGGAAGATTTACTCGCACTGGAAATGTGAAAGGCGTGCCCTCAGGCTCGTACACCGTCACCACACGAGCCTCGCAGTCAATCTCGGTTCTCGCTGCAGTCAACCAGTCCATGCCAAGAATGACGTCGAGATAAACGAGCGAGGGATCGACGACCAGATCAAGAGTCATCGTCCTGCCTCCCAGATCAACTAAACAACCCTCACACATCTGGGTGACATCCGAATAATCTCCATGAGCTGCAAGGACTCGCACGCTATCCATAGTGATAGTCTGCAACCCAAGACGTCTGACTACGGCACGCGATATCAAAGAAATCGTGGAACCAGTGTCCACCATGACAAGAACGGGAGTACCTCCGATATGGCCCGTGACCTCGAAGGCTGAATGCTGGAAAGTCGGCGTCGTAGCTGCCTCAGCGGTCAGTGCATGAACTCGAGCCTGCTGTGGCCGGTTCGGCCGCTGTGTCAAGGGCCGTGGAGGCTGTCGAATCTGCGATACCGTAGGTCTGAAAGAAGGATGCGCAGGAGCTGACCGTATAGGTGGTGCTGATATCGCCTGTGGACGTACACGATCAATCTTCTGCGGCGGCGAGAACCCACTGTCCCGCATCCTGGAAAAACAATTCTGCGCCAAGTGGCCCGTCCTCCCACAGTATGTGCATGACAAATCAGGGCACCGAAACGGTGGTACAGGCGCCGTAGTCTTGGTAGGAGGATCAAAGCGAGGCCTCTTGCCCGCGAAGGGCCTGTCTGGCAAATCCGGTCGCGGCCTAGAAGTAGTCGGGCCTCGAGATCGCGCAAGTCAATCCACGTCCTGCTCTGCCCACATGGACATGTGAACCAACTCCGCATAAGAAGGGAAACTGACACAGCACATCTTCGACCGAATATCCAGTCGCAAGCCCTCCAAAAAGCGCCGTATGCGCATCTGCTCATCAGCTAGAATTGTCGGGACGTACCTGCCCAACTCTGTGAACCGATGCTCATACTCGGTAACCGTCATCGCTGCCTGCCTGAGACGGAGAAACTCATTCTCCCTCTCGTGCCTGTAGGTCTGGGGATAATACTTCTCATGGAAGCGGAACTCGAATGCTGCCCACGTCCATACGAAATCTGCGGCAACAGTCCGCAATATGCTATCCCACCACATACTGGCCTCTCTCTCAAACAGGAAGGTAGCCAGCTCTACCTGCTCAGCTTCGGTACAGTGCAACATCCGTAGAATCTTCGACACTCGGTCGAGCCAGAACTCAGCCTCCTCGGGTCTGTGAGAACCCGTGAAAGTAGGAGGCCGCAAGCACTGAAATCGCTCCAAAAGGCCCCGTGTGTCGGCAGGATTCCCCGCAGGGAAAGCAGGCTGCGCAGGGTGTGCTATGCCCTCATCCTGGACGTAAGTATAGGCATCCTCAACTGGATGCGCAGGTGGTGCAGGTGGAGTAGATGTAGTCGCACCCCCACCCTGGGCTAAAGTCCCAACTATGGTGGTCAGAAGCTGCTGCTGTAGCATCATAGCCATCATCTGCTCGAATCTATCAGGGGGTGGAGCAGGCTGTGGCGGATGAGGTGCGGAAGTAGATGCGCGCTGTGGCTCTCTAACTGATGGTGTAAATGGCGGTGGTCCATCTGTAGGACCAACAGCAGGCTGAGACGATCGAACCGCCTCAAGAATCGGGCCCACAGCAGGGTCCGGACGAATGCCAGACTGAGAGGGAGTCTGATCCATCTGCTCTGACAATGAAAGCCGAACCGCGCTCCTCGTAGTCTTAGGTGGCATTCCCTATATTCAAAATAGGGTGCAACCTTGTCAGTCTCAATTGCACAAATACACCACAATCATTCACTTAAAGAGTCAAAGGCATTCCATGCATTTCAATTAACCAAAATTGTCACAATACAAGGGATATATCCTTACAAGCATCATGACTAGAATTACATGGAAATTAAGACAGTTAAGCAACAGCAACATAAGCAAAGCACTAGCCCTAATCGGCTTACACACATAAAACAGGAAATGGCTAACTACTAATAACAACATCAAGATCGCATCGCTAGTCGGAGTCTGGTGACGGAGCAGGAGCACCCTTATCCTGTAAGCAACACAGGATTGCCTTCAAGGTGCGAGTCACCTTGCCAAATTTCTTCTTTGTAACGGCCTTGGCATCAGCGACTTCTGCTCGAAGTTCTTGGACTTCCCTTCGTAAAGCGGTCTGACTCTCCTCCATCCGAGCAATGCGATCGTCGATAGTAGTCTGCGCAGAAGGAGGAGGGCTCTCATCAGTATCCTGAGCCTCCTCTTCTGCTTCTTCCTGAGCTTCTTCCTGAACCTCTGCACTAGGTTCTTCTTCGCTTTGATCTTCCTCTTCATCAAAGTCATCCCCACTATCTCTTTCAAGTTGATTTTCACGATATTGAGACCCAATCTTCATCTTGACCATTGTCGACTCATCGATAGTGTGAATCGATACCGGTAATTCGGGTCCAAGTCTATAGGCAAACTCAAGCGCAATCTTGTAAATGAGTCGGCCAAAGGGAAGGGATTCGGATGTTCTCCTCGACCTGGCTATGAGAACTATCTGCCGTAAGATGAAAGTGGTCATACATACGTTCTCTCCCTGGACCACCAGAAATAAGAAATCGACCATAAGACGCGTGCATTCAATGCGGTTCGTCGACCTGGGATAGACATTGAACGTGCAGATATGGTGCAGCAGGCGCAAATCCTCAGACATGTACGTCGCCTTGAGGCTATTATTGGGCTGCCATGGAACCAACTTACCGCACAGAAACCTGGTGCGGCGATCTCGTTCACGTCTAGTCCTCTAATTCTTCTCACTTGGATGCACATCGCCTAGAGGCACGTTGAGAAGTCGCGCAATCAACCGAACGTCGATCGTAGCCATCCGATCTCTACCAAAAGGGATTTTGAACTGCAAAGGCTCCAAGGTAGGATTCTGGATGCTAGCATAGAAGGCACGAATAGTGCTCACATTAGCACGAGCGCGAGCTTCAAAGATCGGTCCCCAGTGCGCAGCTTCAATGCGTTCGAACAACAGATATTCGCCGAACAATCGTCCATCTACGTCCGCCTCAAATAACACTCTACGATCAGTGTATTCACCATGAGGCATCTCTGATAAAATTGTTCGTCCAAGGTGTGCATGGGGATCCAAATCCCGCTTTGTACGGCACTCCAGGACTGCAGCTGGACCTGCGACGGCGCTTGAACTTGCGGCACTACCCCGCGGTCTTCTCGATCAAGCAGGGCGGCTCGGCCCAGCCTCGTCTGTCGCAGTTTTCCTCTTACCCATCAAAGATATGATGGATGAGAGTGACAGAAGGCCCAGAATGGCTTCCACAAAAGCCATGGAAAATGCCGAAAATGCGGAGAAATGGCTGCCCAATCTGAGAAAAGGAAATCTAGGCGTCGTAGAGGGTTGCTTCAAGCTTCCCAAGGCTGTACTTTCAGGAAAAAATACAAACAAAAAGATGGGATGGAGCACCTCACGATTTCAGCTATATTTGAGGGATTTTGGAGCTCCAAATGGTGATATCTTCAAGGAAAGAGGCTGCCAACACCCAATAAATGATGGGTGGTGGTCGGTTTTGGCCAAGGAGGGTTTTAGGAGTGGTTTGGGACGCCGGGGTTTGGAATGGGTTGCTGAAAATCAAATCTAGGGCTATGTAGGGGGCTGTTTGTGAAGGAGAGGTAGGATTTGGGGGTTTTCGTGAGGTGGGAGGTACCTAGGGATGATGTGGACCCTATTTAAGGAGGTGCGCCCGAAGGACAGCACCAACCGACACCGCCGGCCGGCGATGCATCGCCCGACCGGCGATGGCATCACCAGCCAACTCTCAAGTTGGCCGGTGGGACCCCATGGGTCTGGTCCCCCATGGTCCCAAGGTCCCAAAAAGTTAGGTCTCACCCTTGGTTCACAATAATTTGGTCTGTATGAGCCCAAACATGTGTTTGGAGCTTTCCGGGTCCACATCGTAATCCCGAATACCAAACCATATGATGCAGCATATGAATTTGGGATAGAAGGAGCCAGTACACCTATCTAGCTCCTTAGTTGCTAAAGTAAGTGAAGTTAGAATGGCCTTATGGCCATTTTTCATAAAATTTTACTATTCACTGTAAAATTTGGTGAATGTACTAATTTTTATTATTTTCACATTAGGTTTGATGCCTAACATGAAATGGATAAGAAAAAACTGAAGGTTGAAGTGTCTAGAGGAGGAATTTTGAGAATTTTTGGCAAAACGGGGTTTTTAAGCCCTGGCGATTGATTACTGGAGTCGTGGTCATCCCACGGCCCAAGGATTCACTTTTTCGGTTTAAAACCGCTCATAGGACGTCTCCACCCGACTTCCTACAGCTTAGAAGTGATTCGGGTTGCTTTACGCGACCCGAGATACGTTACAGACTCGATCTTGCGATCGATCCTTATAGACTTCGCCTATCGGCGAATCTGCGATCCTAGAAGTGTTTCTAGACCCTTCTCGCACCCACCTAAATCAAAGGAAGCGACAGCGTACGTCGCAAGACCATAACCCAGGCCCAGTATACTCTCATTCATGCTCTGATACCAACTTATAACACCCTGAAAATCGGGGGTCATGTATAAACTCAACTCCCGAGTTCCAGACCGTCACTTATGCAACAAAAATAGTTATGATTCAATGTTGTCTGATTTAAAGCATTCACATGAGTAAAAGTATACCAAAACTGCAATTCATACTTCAGATCCAGTGATAAAAGCAAGCGGAAGACTAAACAATATATATATCACTGTATGGAAAAACAAAGTAATTTCATCTGTCTCCAAAGTATGACTACATCTCTGAGTTTCATATACATGTAAATAAACAAAAGAATAAAGTTCAAAATAGTCCCACTGAAGTCCCCTCGATCCAGGTCACCTACGGGAAGCCGTCGTGATACTGCATATACGAGAACTCATCCTGGTCCTCGTCAATCTCCGGCTCCACCTCCTGGATCTCGTCCTCACCTGCAGCTACAACAGGGTCTGGTGGGTGTTGCAAACACCATCCCGTAACGTGGGAATGAGTGATCAACTCAGTGGAATCATAGAGCAAAGATTAGCATGTTCACAATTCAATCACGCGATAATAGTAAAGCAGTAAATCAGACAATCCTAATACTGTTGTTAATGCAAGATGATATGACGTGATGAATGCCCTCACCGACGATCACCCTCATGCGGCAACATCTTACGACCGCGGCATGCCACACTCCCTAGAGTGCTCCACATCTTCCAGGCACATGCAATGCTATGGTGATATGATTTCCAAGTTGTTATTAGTCCATTCAAACAACAGGATTGGGAAACTAAGGTACTTCCCTTGTATCAATCCCAACACGGATCCTGTTTAGGGTCGTCACTCCTAGTAATCTCATACGATGTATATTTCGTAGGTCACTGCAAGGGCTGCCAGGGCTGTTGCTCGCACTCGTTGCACCGCTCCCCCATCACCTTATCAATACAGGCCTACTGTACTCTACTGCACGGAAGGGTCGTCGCCTCCCGTGGACTCAGAATACGCTCGCGGTCACTACAAAGGGCTCGTCGCCTGATCAGTGTAGGCCGACAGCTAGAATATAGTGTCCCATACCACCATAATCTGCTCACGAGTCAAGGTGTTCACTGGTCACTACGGGGAGGTTTGTGGCCCCAGCGTAGGCCGACAGCTCGGCCACGGTGTCCCATACCACCATGCTCGGCTCATGAGTCTTCGTGGATCAAGGTACCACGGTTAATAGGGTTTAAAATGGTAAGTTCAGTACCCTAGGTTCAAGCAGTTATGATACATACAAGGTGAACAAACATCGGCCAGTCGGGTTACTTGACGGGCTCGACTAGCGCGATCGCATCTCGAATTGAACGACATGAAGTGCGTAAAACACTTCGCGTGGCCTAGCCACTGCCGCCAACTCTCAACACGAATCACGTTCATCGACGCGTCGTTCGTGGCTATGACCAGTCAGCCACGAATGCGCTCAGTTACCGACTGCCTGGACTAAGTCAAGTCCCACACATCTATGGAATTTCATTAACACTATATACCAAGGTATTGGAATTGAAATACATCATATGAGCATGTTAGCACATGTTATAACATCCAACTTAAGCAATTCTTCAAGGCATACTTTCTATGCATATTCAACTTAAACAAATCTTCAAGGCATACTTTCTATGCATGTAGTGAAATCATGCATACGGTAAGCATGTAGGAAATCATTTAGGTCAGTATTCAAATCATGAAATCAATCTCAAACTACTACATAACATCATTCAATACAATACATACTAGTACAAACATTTATACAGACACATACACTACACACTTAAGTCTACATATAGTATGTCGACCCAAAGTGCGCAACTTGGCGAATCTCTTCGCCAAACTGATTATGCAAGCATTCCTAACTCACTAATACGGCGACAAATCATGTCAATCACGTCAGCAAAATATGCATGTAGACCGTACTTCCTACATATGACTAAAATGCCCTAAATCTCATATTCTTCGTTAATTTATGAAACAGGAAACGGAGAGCATGTTGTACATGTCAAACGGCGATGCCGTCGATAATCTACTATTAAACGACATTGAAAGCATTGTAAACCGTCAATCAAAGCGTCTAAAATCCTCACCTAGTCTCTTACGGTCGCGGGATTTTGAACGGAGCGTGTACGCTTCGTCTACGGCTGTAAGAGAACCTGATTTATGGATTACGTTAGCTAACATGCTATACATCGACGTAAACCCTAAATCAGCAAGTTTTTGGGATTATTTTATACCTGGAAAAGGGGAGAAATCACCAGCCAGGTGATTGGAATGAAGTGTTGAAGCAGCAACTGTCAGGGGCTCGGAAGCGGAAAAAATCTCCTCTTCCCTTTCTCTCAAACTCTCTCTCTTTTTCTCTAGGGTTTGTGAAATTCGGATGGGAAGGAGAAATGAGGGTTTCAACCCCTTTTATAAGCTTGAAATTGCCGGAAATAGGCTCCGGGACGAAGTTTACTTGATGCCTATCCATTTCGGGGCTGTTTCGGTCCAAAAACGGCTTTCTGGTGGTCCTCTGGTCGATTGCGATCAGACTTAAGCTCATGGGTACCAGATGTACCTCGTATTAAGTTTTCAGTCTGGCAGGGTTCGCAGATCGCACGTGGCGGACCAGTTTCAGTTCAGCGGTCACCGCACATAGATCAGGGCTGAAAGTCTCATGATAATAAATAGAAATTTTTCCTGATCCGAGGGTGTAATCTGGATGAATTCTGACGGTCAGAACGCTTAATACTGACGCGTCAAGTCGTGTGCCAGATTTGAATTTGAAATTCCAAATCCGTCCCTATTCGCGGTCGCTTCAGTCCGGGTTCAACGAAATTGTCTGTGATTATCGGTTTGACTTGATTTTCGAGATGATTGTCAAGTCCAGCTGGGCGGTTCTAACGGTCTAAGATAGGAGGTATCAGACCTTCGACGCGCGGTCTAAATCCAATACAAAAGTTCAACATGGTCCAGAGGACAAACCCGCTTAGAGTTTGATCCAAGGTTATAGAGTATTGTAGAGTTATCTGTTCTACTCGATTTGGGTCTTGTAGAACGTATTTAAAGTGATCAGGGACTATTTCCCAGCTACTCTAGCGTTGCGCTAGCTAACTTACGATTAATTTCCATGGAAATTATTTCTACGCGATTTCGGGTCAAATCGGTACTCGAACCCAAGTACGGATTTTTCACGGGCGTTACATAGATACTCAGCCTGTCCAGAATCCGACTAGTCAAATTCTGATTATTCTGGGACGTTCATTCTTAGCCACATCCAATGCTATCATAAATTACAGGAATGGAGTTATGAAATTGTCGTTTGGAAACATGAAGATTAAACTCAATGTTTTCAATGCTGCACCACAACCAGCAGACTCGGATGATTTATTTGAAGTGGACATGATTGAGAGTCTAGTACAAGAAACTTTCATTTAGTCTTTCGATGACGCACTTGAGACTTTCTTAGCACATTTTGAAATGAATTTTGACATAGAAAGTTCCATCGAAGAAGTCAATGCATTGCTCGATTCTACTCCTATAATGGAGACTTCAAAATGGAAAGTTAAAGTGGAACCTCTTCTATCCTCTAATTCTAAACCGGTTTCGTATGTTGAGAAACCACCTGATCCTGACGTTAAACAATTACCTGAAAATCTTGAGTATGTATTTTTAGGTCCTTCTAAGACCCTGCCTGTCATTAAAGCTTCTAACCTCGAGAAGGAACAGGAGAATAAGTTGCTTAAGGTTCTTAAAGAATATAATGCAGCTATTGGGTGGACGATAGCAAACATGAAAGGAGTAAGCCCCACTATGTGTATACATCATACTATTCTTGAAGAAAGTGCAGAGACGTCGCGTGAAATAAAAAGGAGGCTTAACCCTAACATGAAAGAGGATGTTCGAGCAGTGGTGCTTAAATTGTTGGATATTTACCCCATTTCAAATAGCACAGTTCAAGTCATTCCCGAAAAGTCTGGGATTGGTTAATCGAGATGTTACTTGTCTGGCTGAAGACGTTAAACTTAGCGCTCCTGGGAGACAACCCAGCTTTTCATTCCATTTCATTTTCCTAGTTAGTTACTTTAATGTTTATGGATAATATTGCTGTAAACCCTCATGAGACTACAACTCGTCCACTAGGGGCAACCTAGGGGTTTAAAGGCTTGTTGCATACACTAAATGCAATCAAGAGCACCTGCGAAAGTAGCATAGGTAGGATCTTCTTTTTGTGATTTTTATTTTGTTATTTTACTTTTATTGATTTCTTTCTTGTGCTGACTAGATTTTACGTTGATATTGTTGGGAAAGCCTCTTGATTCTCCATCCAGGTACTATCCTTCCATCACTCCTCTTTTACTTTCGTTGTCCCATGTGCATTGCCTGCTTATTTCTTTTACATTAAGGACAATGTAGATTTTAGGTTGGGGATGGGAGATTAGGTTACCTAATCAGTATTTTCTTGGTCATGAGCAAAACGTGAGCAGAAATTGTGAGATTAGGTTACCTAATCAGTATTTTCTTGGTCATGAGCAAAACATGAGCAAAAATTGTGAAAATTTTTAAATTTTTTCTGGAATTCCTTGTGAATTTGAAGTGATTTTGAATGATAGTTGTGATTTTAAAATTAAAAGATACGTAATGTTGGTAATTTATGACTCTTGGATTCAGTCATCTGTTACATTTTCACAGTTAAGTTCAAGTTATTAATCCATGATTAGAAGTTGTAAACATTGCTTGAGACATGATTTCACATATCACATCTCGCTTACACAATAAAGTTCCGGTTCGATATTGAATGATTAACTTGATAATCATCACGCATGAAAGGAACCAGCCTGAAAAATAAAACTTTTAGCATCAGTTTATAAAGAAGAATTAAAAGGGTAAGTCACATAATCTTCACCATAGGTTTGTTCCCCATAAGTGCAGATTCGATTCCCCATGGTTGACTTTTAGAAAAAGTTAGGCGACAAGTTTTCACTATAGGTTTGCTCCCTATAGGTGAGGATTTGATTCCCCTCCTTGGCGTTACTATTCAAAAAAAAAATTAAAGGCTAATAGAATGAAAAATTAATCTGTAAGGCAAGTGTTGGTTTCAATTTTGGGTTGTTATGAATTCTGTTGTTAATTACCAATGATAACATGAAATTGACAATTGGATCTCTTAATGATTGTAAGCCGAGATTACACTATACACCCATGGAACTCAGTGTTTAGAATTTTCTAATTAATGGATTAATATTTTGAACTTGATTATGTAGTTTATTGTGAGCTTGATTTCAGGAAGGAAAATTCTACTTACCATTCATGAATCTTAGAATTCTCGCATCTCAACTATTTGTTCACAAGTCGCTCGGGGTTTATAGGAATTGCCTTTTATTTCTGAAATTATTTTCGCATGTTTTGCTCGGGACTAGCAAAATGCTGGTTCAGGCTTATGATGAGGGTCAAATATTACATATCAGACCCCGATTATTGCCTGATTTTAAGTACATGATACTGCTTAATGTCGAATTTTAATTGTGTTTTTGTTGCAGGATGCAATCAAGAGCTTGGACGGAAAAAGGATATTCAAAGCATGGATTTGACGCTCCGAAGTCACCAAAGCAAGGGACGGACTCCATAAGACCAAGATTGAAGAATTTACACACCAGGGATCCGAGAAAATCAAACCGTTCACGTTAAAGAGGTCCGAAACTGGTACAGAATACAAGATCACAGGGTTCCCGCCATCCGATTGACAGGAAGCTTCATACATGGCCTGGGGGCCATAAATTAACCGTACATATTAAATTTCAGCCATTGAATCACTAAGGAAGTATCCCAACAGTCAGATCATCCCCTTAATTCATTAAGTGGGGCCCACCTGATATCTGGAATTGCCTCAAATTTGGTATCAACGCCTTAAATAGGGTCGGATCAGATTTCGCAAAACATTACATTGGGCCCTGTATGTGCAACGTGTGTATACCGTACATGCAACCGAGCCATACACCGAACGGTTAAGGCGGTCAGCGCAAACGCTAACCCGACCTTCTTCCCAAAAAGGAAATCGCAGTTTCCTGTTGCATAACAGACGGACAGTGTCCAGTTTGCGGAAGGTAGTGGGCCCCACCCATCACCCGTATGGCTCATCCAAGCCGTTCATCATGCAGAAGGATTCAAAAGCTTCGAACCCATGCGTGCACAAGTGTGCGATACAGAGGCCACAAGTGGACTGCCCTACAACATTTAAAATGAATCTTAGCGTGATTTCTTCTCTGGACCGAGTCAATGGACATTCAAAACCATCCATTCTTGACCGAAATTTCATCCTGAATCCAATGGATGGGGTGAATTTTTTCAAAAATACCTCTGTGGAGCCCACCGATCACGACAGTGAAGGAGTGCGAAAGCTTTCGCAGATCCGTGAAAACTGACTTTTTCAGGCGGTTGTGACCTAACATCTTTCATCATATGGCAGATTTAAACCATCCATCGTGTATACCAGCAAAAAATGTCCCAGGAGATGTTGATTTTACGGATAAAGTGCAAAGAACAAGGGACTTATGAAGCCCCGAAGGTGGCTGCGAAAAAGCTTATGCAAAATTCGCTACGACACCTCTCCATCAACTCCAGCAGCTATAAGAGGAGCTTAGAGAGCTTGAAAGGGGAGGGAACAAGGGAGGAGATCCAGAGCCAAGGAGAGAGAGAGGAAAAAGAAGAAAGAGAAGAAAGAGAAGAAAGAGAGAGAGGAAGAAAGAAGGGAAACAAGGATGTCTTCTTTCACCAAATTTTATTTTTCTTTTTTTTCAATTGATTTTATGGATTGCTAATCTTTTAACTAGGGCTGAGATGAAGCCCCTAATTTGAATGACTTTTGTTATTTGTTGATTTTACCTTGATTTGATTGATTTGTTTCTTTCTCTAGTGTGCTTAACTGAAATCTCCATACTTCTCCATTCTATGAGCTTAACCAAATTTTAGATGTGGATGTGGTTTAGAATCTTTTTTTAGGTGCTTGTGTCTGAGCATGAACAGGTTTCCTATAGGGAAAGAAATAGGAATCTATATCTCTCCATGCCTGACCATGGATGGAAAGATGTGATCCATATGCTTTAAGGGATTATACATTCTGTGTGCCTGACCAAGGACATAAAGTGTGATTTATTTATTAAATTTATATCAATCTGAATTTGAGTGAATCAACAGGTAAAACAAGAGTTAAGATAATTATGGGTGGATTCAAAAGTCTTAGTATTCTCCTTGATTGAATTTTTCTCATTGTTTTCAGTTATTTTCCATAGATTTTTACTATTAGTTCGCTAAACTATTTGTTGGATTAGTTAAGAAGAATCGTAAATTTCAAATTGTGACAACCAGTTCTAGTGGGAATGATCTCCTAATACGTATCGTATCTACATCTGATTCGTATACTTGCGAGTTTAATCATTTAAATTATATTAATTTAAATAAAACATCAAGTTTTTGGAGATTAGGTTACCTATTCAGTATTTTCTTGGTCATGAGCAAAATGTGAGAAAAAATTGTGAGATTAGGTTACCTAATCAGTATTTTCTTGGTCATTTATGTGGCCCATTTGGTAAGCCCCGATGTGATGTTTGAGGCCGATATTATCAGGCCCGATGTGTTGTATATGAGGCGCATATGATGAGGCTCAATGTGATGTATATAAGGCCCACATGATGAGGCCCGGTGTGATGTATATGAGGTCCATATGATGAGGCCCGATGTGATGTATATATGGCCCATGTGATAAGACCCATTATGATATATGTGGCTCATGAGTGAGGCCTAATGTAATGCATGTGTCCCATGAGTGAGGCCCATCATGATGTATATTAGGCCCTTTGTGTGAGATCCATTATGATGTATTTGAGGCCCATGGGTGAGGCCCAATGTGATGTGCATGAGTAATGAAAGAGAGGCCCATGAGTAAGGCCCAATGTGATGTATGTGAGGCCCTTGTATGTGCGGCCCAATATGATATTTGTATCACCCATATGTGTGGTCCATTATAATGAAAGAGAAGCCCATATGATAATGCCCCAGGTGATGTATATGAAGCCTTTGAATGAGGCCCAAGGTGTTGTATTTGTGGCCCATCTAGTGAAGCCTGATGTGATGTATATGAGGCCTTTGAATGAGGCCTAATGTGATGTATTTGTGGCCCATCTGGTGAGGCCCATTATGTTATATATCAGGCCTTTGTGTGAGGCCCATTAAGTTGGATATGAGGCTCTTGTGTGAGGCCATGCACCCCACTATACATTTAGCTCTATGGGTACTACTCCTTGGGAGCAATGTTAGTTAAATGTCTACATTAATGGGAAATGATGGTTAAATATCCACATTGTGACATTCCCTTAGGCCTTTGTTAGGCCCATTATCATCTTCCTTTAGTGGGCTAACCCAAATCATTAGGCCCCCATAATTGTTAGGCGCATTCTTGATATGAGTAGGCCGTCTAGGCCCATCCTTGATATGAGGAGAGTATATCATCATCATCATATAACATGCTTAGAATAGCCCCATGATCCATGTCCATGCGCATCATATGTATGCTTAATATGAGGAGTGATTGATCATAGCACATGTCATTAGGCGGATTATTTATGGGACTCCCTGATAGGCGGAGTTGCCACACATGAGCGCGCGGTATGCGCAGGATTGCTGCATGACTAGATGGTGTGATTCATACATCTCATATTTTTGTGATATGATTCCTATATGCCCTAACAACATTAGGGTCATAGCCTCCACAGGCATATTGTGGATGAAAGGATTGGACACCGAAAATACTGTTACTAACATCGGGACGCCATAAATGTCCCTTGGTGAAAATTTTTAAACCCGATGGTACGAGAGGATGACTCCAACGTCAAGATCAAGTGGATACGTGAGCACACAAGGGCCATATACCAGTAGGCCATGTCTCCCAGTATGTCGTGGTCGGTTGGAAGGGGGTGTGGCCTTATTCGCCCGAGGATAAGGGGCATAACTAGGTTGAGTTTGACCAACTCATGAATGGGTCCACTATCAATGTGGCAAGTCGATATTGGTAGACAGATAGAGAGGTATCTTCCACTTACATAGTTGCACGTCCAGTGGGCGGCGATCCGATATATAGTGTACTAGACTCCGGTGATATATATATATATATATATATATATATATATATATATATATATATATATATATATATATATATATTCCAAAGACGAATTGCATTGATATGAGGATTCAGATGAGATATGGTATGCTTGAGTTACACCTTGCATATGATATTGGCCCTGTAGGCCTCGCATCGCATAGCCTTGGTATAGCTGGTAGCATTCATGCCTTGCATCGCATAGCCTTGATAAGGTCGATAGCATTCATACCTTACATTGCATAACCTAGGCATGGCTATTAGCACTCATGGACTTGCCAGTATGTTTTTACATTACTCTGATAGTGCATCCTGAGCACGCTTATATTGCGCGAGCACGTACCCCACCCTCTAAGCTTTCTATAAGCTTATGCATGATTGATGCGTGCAGGTGACACTAGGCCATAGTTGAGCTGGAGCAAGAGCATGCTGCAGAGATTCTGGAGTTTTGATATTATTATCATTGTATTTCCCTTTATACACATTGTACTTAAAGTTTTTTTTATCATAGTAGATTTTATGATGGCGTTCTGGTTATTATTGATGGGTTATGCTTGTGGTTATGCTGAAACAAATTTATATAAAAAATCTTCCTTGTAGGATCACAGGATTAGAACCTGGTATATGGGTGCTAGGAGACGAGAATGGGATACTACGAAGGCTATCAGTGACGGATTCAGTGATCAAAAATTTTGTGAGCTCGATTTCTGAGTTTGGGGCGTGATAAAGGATTGCTTATACAATCTTAGCCTTGTAAATAGATGATCTCAATCCAAATAAGAAAACCTACTTAGGTCATCTATTCAAAGCCAATTCCAATTTCATAGTTTTTATCACTTAGCCTTGTCTTTAGCAAGTCCTAAGTTAGTGAATGATAAATGGATAAAATTGGAAAATCTATCCATATTCGGTAGAAAGAAGCTGCCACTGAATAGCACTTTCAATACCACCGAAGATACCTTTAGTGTTACCGAAGGAGCTCAAAACAATTTAGCAAGATTTCAACGTTAATTCGGTGTCACTGACTAGATATTTCGATGACACCGACCGCCATCAACAAACAAAGTTCAGCGCCATTGAAATGGACTAATTTCATTTAACAACTTGTGGAATTAATTCAGTACTACTGAAAGATATTTCGGTACCATCGAAGCAAGTTCGATGATACCAAAGTTGGCTTTGGTAGCACCGTAAAGTAGCCATTTTCTATCCGTTGGAACTTTTTATGTATAAAAACGACTTGTAGAAACTTGCAAAAAGTGTGGATTTAGGCATTTCAAAGTCCCTAGGTTGTCCCAAGCTCAAATCTCTCATCCTAGACTCTATCCACATGAGATTCATGTTTTTTTCATTGTGATTCATCCCTCATGAGCATTCAAAGCTTTTATTTATGAAGAACATGATCTCAAGCCTTCACTAGAGTATTGAGACCAAACCCATAGGTATATCCTTAGTCTCAACCATACTCTAGTGTATCTATTAGTTGAATCTCTTAGAAAATCTATTCATAATCTTAGTTAGAGATTCAACCAACTCCCATAACCTTGCTCACCTTTATAGGTATATCTTATGCAAGGCTCTTGATCATGAAGCTGAGCTAACAGGTAAATCCAAGCTACACGATCAGGGGAGCACCTTGAAGCTGATTCAAGCATGAAAGTGCGAAGATCGAGCTACCCGTAACAAGCTACAAAAGAGAACTCAATCTGACAAGTAAGTGTCAAAGTTAAGAGTTCAAAGTTTAGTCTCTATCTTCGTGTAGGATTAAAGCTAAGAGCTTGCTATCAACAAACTCATGTAGGATCCTAGTGTGGGACCTTGGCTTATGTGCCTAAAATATAGGTGCCTTATGTGGGACTTTGGCTAGTGGGCCTAAATAGAGGTGCCTTGTATGGGACCTTGGTTGGTGGGCCTAAACTGAGGTGTCTTTTGTGAGACCTTTGCCGGTGATCCTAAATGTGTGTTCTAGGTGTAGGACCTTTGCTCTTACGGAGAGCATAAATTTGTGTCCTTAGTGTAGGATTGTAAAGTTTATTGGTGAACCTGTTTAAAAACCATTAATAGTGAAATCCGATGCACTTTGAGATTAAGTGTGGAAGCCAGGAGTGGAGTAGGTATGTAGCCGAACCACTATACATGCTTATGTTTGGGATTATCATTTGTGCATTTATTTAATCATGCTTGAATGTTTAAACTATTATACATGATTGAATGAATGTCATTGATTGATAGGTAGCACATTCCACACACAAGCTCACATTACTATAGGCTAATTGCTTTATGTATGCATCTTGAGTAGCCTTTGTAATTGGATCCTCTATTGGCTTAAAAGCCTTAGAGTTGTATTGCCTTACTTGCTTTAAAGAGAATAATTATTTAGGTTAAGCAATTAGGACTTTTAAATAGAAAAATATTTGAAAAAGTCCTATTCACCCCCTCTAGGACATTGCCTCATATTCATTCTTCAGTATCAGCGGTATAAACTGCAATTTCATGGGACATTGTGTCCATGTTTTCGGCTTACGCTGGGGTGACCAGCCTCCCCATAGTGACGAGCAAGCACAAAAGGTGACAAGTCCTTATTTGAACAGCCCCTGTTAAATTATCCGGACGATGGTTCTATGCCAAAGTACCATTCGAACGACCCGAGTATGAATAGAATTGGGTGACAAGCCCTTCCCTATGGTGATTTGGTTATGTGACAAGCTCGCACCTAAGAACTGAGTAATCATACTCAGTGTTTGGGTGACGACCCATACCGAGTTGATCCTCATACCTTTGGGTATCATGCCTTACCTTTGAAATTATTAATTTGTGAGACTGATAGATGATACCTAAATTTGGATCATGGATCGCAAGCTTAGATCCAATATAACCGCTTTGGGCTAAGTGATCTGGATAAGGTCATTGCTTAAATGAAGATGCTTTAGCTTCCCCAATCTTACCAGATGAATGGACTTAATTAAATACTTAGCTAACATGAATATTCATGGCATTGCATTAACATAGGTTGGTGACTTAGTTGTCGAGGTCGCATTGAGGGAGTGTTGGTCATATGCGAACGTATAAATGGTGTCGCTTGAAAGAGTGTTGGATGGTGAGGGCATGTATCATATCATAACACCATGCATGTGTATTAACAAGAATGTCTAGGAACTATATGCTTACTTTGCTTTTCATTAATTGTGCATGTGGATTTAATAGCTTGTGTAACTTAATGTTAATGGAACCACTAAGTTGATCACTCACTCCCACTCTGGGACTGTGTTTTAAAACACTAATCAGACCCTATCTTAGATGCAGGTACCACAGAGCCTGACGCACTAGATGAGGCAACCATTACATGCTCTACTTTTATTCTAGGAATTGCTCAAATGTCAGGTAAAATGAAATATAAAACTCCCTTCCACAAAGCAAAAGTGGCACCCAGGATATCGGGAGTCGAGTATCTACTAGGCCCCTGAAATTTGAGGAGTTACACTTAGGCTATGGTACCAATGGTTATCCTTTCATTTGGTAGTAAATGAAGTGAACATGTAATAATCGTGACTCATATAACATCACAACCACAATCTATATAACATGACAACTATGACTCATGACAACTACAACCCATATAACATGACAACCATGACTCATATAACATGACAACTACGACCCATGAAAACCACAACCCATATAACATGGCAACCTTGACCCTTGCCATATTACAACCACGACCCATATAACATGACAACCACAACCTCGACCCTTACTCCATAATATCCATGACCTTAATTTGTAGCCTTTGATCCATTTTTGGTAGTGTAAGCAGAGCTGGCCGACAAGGTGGATGGAATGGATCACCCCATTATAGGCCTTAGGTTATGGTACCAATGACTATCCTTTCATTTGGTAGTAAAGGAAGTGAACATGTAACAGCCGCGACCCATATAATTTGACAATCACGACCAATATAACATAACAACTACGACCCATGACAAACACAACCCATATAACATGACAATCACGACCCTTACCACATGACAACCTCGACCCTTGCCACATTACAACCACGACCTATATAACATGACAACCATGACCTCGACACTTACTACATTACAACCACGACCTTAATCCATAACCTTTGATCCATTTTTGGTAGTGTAGGCAGTGAACAAGTAACAATCTTGACCCTTAACACATGAAAACCACGACAACTCTGAGTCATATAAATTAAAAACCTACCATTGAAAACCTTTTTGGGCATAAGTTTTTTTGGATATAACTCTTTTTTAGCCCATAAAGTTAAATTAAATTCTAAATTCAATGGACGGATTGTTACTTGTTCACTGCCTACACTACAAAAAATGGATCAAAGTCTACAAATTAAGGTCGTGGTTGTAATGGAGTAAGGGTCGAGGTCGTGGTTATCATGTTATATGGGTCGTGGTTGCAATGTGTCAAGGGTCGAGGTTGTCATGTTATATGGGTCATGGTTGTCATGAGTCGTAGTTGTCATGAGTCGTAGTTGTCATGTTATATGGATCATGGTTGTCATGTTATATGGGTCATGGTTGTTACATGTTCACTTCCTTTACTACTAAATGAAAGGATAGCCATTGATATTATAGCCTAAGGCCCACAATGGGGTGATCCGTTCCATCCGCCTTGTCGGTCAGCTCGTCGTTAGACCAAAAAGTCCCAACTTAGGTAGTGTCCACTTATAACAAACATCACAGTGATCCAAGAAAGTTTCAACAGTGAGTGTCATTGTCACTATTATTTTTTATTATGTGGCCCACACGAGCTCTAATTCAGGCTGATATTTGGGCCCTAGCCCTAAAATGATAAGGCAAAAAGGATAGGCGGCGTGGATTATACACATACATTAATGTGGGCCCCACGAGTTGGGCCTTGCCCATGCTAAAAAAGGCTTCCATCCATGTCACTTTCTCGAGATTAAAATAACACATAACTTCTTCTACACTTTAAATCGTATAGCTACTGATCAAAGGGTAAGGGCATTTTGGTCCAAAAATTTTTCCAAAACTTGTTAGAATTTCACCCTCAAAATATTTGAAAGGTTAAATCCCTTTGGGAAATTTGACCATACATCGAGGCCAATACAGTCAAATTCCTTGAATTTTTCTCCCGCCTACCAAAACGAACGGACAACGTTGTCTTCACCCGACTGTAGCCCACCATCAAATGTCACCTTGATGATCCAATCCATCCATCTTATAGAGGACCTGAACCTGACCAATCCCTTCCCAGTTTCACCCATTGGATCACACAGGCGTGCTCAAAATCTCAACCATAAATCGAAAAGTGTGCGACTGGCCTTTCCAAAAATAGAAAATTTTCGTTCCTTACTCTTTTCACGCTGGCATTCCGAGTGCGATGGCTCCGGTAATATCATCCCTCCACTGAGAGGATCCTAGTCCTCCATTCCACCATGCTTTTAGGGCTTCATAGCTGTTGTTTAAGCTTTTCTTTTTTCTGTCGCACATTGCAACCAAACCCATCGCGTCTAGAGGAAAACTTTAATGATTAGTGGGTCCCACAAGTCCCTGAGGACCAATCCAGTCCTTCTAGGCATTTCGAATCAGACGATAAACCGTCTAATGGAAAATTACCATGAATGAGTCCATCATCTTCCCCGTTGAATTGAGAAACCCATCACCCAAAGATGGACTCCATTTGCTAAGATAAAATGACCATTAGGTGGCCCATAGCACCAGAAAAGCATCCCCATTAGTTTGTAAAAGCCATGAAAAATAACTTGGACAGATTAGGTCCCAATTCGAGGAAATATGTCATGTTGTGCTCGGGTTTAGCTCTAGCTGGGTGTAATTAATCCAGGGTTTATCTAGCCTGAATTCTTTGGGGTAAGATGAGAAAGACCTCTAAATAATCCTTTTTCTTTTAGTGCAACCCTTTTCCTAAAGAAAGAAAGTGAGAGAGAGCTTGTTCAAGGCGCCACCATACCACACCACATTGACTCGGATCGAGTTCGGTCTAAGTTTGTTCGCATGCCCTATCTGGTCATCAGAGAAGGAGAAAGAAGGAAGGAGAGATAGCCAGGGAAAGAGAGGAAGGGAAAATAAGAGAGAGAGAGAGGCAGTGGGTGAGTTGAGTTGAGTTGAGTCGAGTCGACACGTTTGTGCTGCACTGTGTAGCTAACTCACTAGGTCGCGTGCTGCTGGACGGTGCAGTGGCAAAAAGAGATAAAGAGCAAAGAAGAAGAAGTAAAAGAAAATAAAAAAAAAAAGAAGAAAAAATTGAAGGAGAAAAACAGAGGTAGAGGGCATTGATGCTACCACATTGAGCTGGGTTGACTCAATAACTGAGTTCGAGCTGAGTCTTGCATCGAGCTAGCAAAGGAAGAGAAAGAAAGGGAGAAAGGAAGGAAGGAAAAGAAGAAGAAAGGTAAGGAGAGGTGGTTGTTCACCACCAGCGGTGTAAGGCCCGTATCCGAGTCTTTACCATTCCTTAAACTTTCGCGATCCTCCCCATCGAATTTCAGTAACCCGTAACCTATAATCGGTATTTGCACGTGACCCTAAGTCATATCCTGTAGATCTGAATTGACTCAACCCGAGACTTGTAGCACCGTCGCCGCGATTCCAACGCCGTGTCTTTCGCACTGATGCGATACCCAAGCCAGGAGTTGTGGGCCCGCGTTTATTTCGAGAAAAATGTCGCGTATTGTGAATCTCAAGAGAATCTCTACCCTAACCTCACATCAATCAATCAAGTACTAGTCAAGTACACAACCCATCACACCCATCCCTCTCTTACACAAGCCATCCTCAAAGTCAACTGTTCCTTACACCACCCATCCCTTCCCTACACAGACTCATTCCTCCCATCCCATCTTTCTTACAACACCATCCCTCTCTCCCATCCATCACTCCATCCCATCTCATTCTCTCTACCATTTTCCCAAGCTACCATGAGAGAAAAATCCTAAGGAGAGGAAAAGAGAACCCAAGATCAAGGCCCACTTCCTACCCCCCTGATCTCACCATCCAACCATTCAAACTTTATCATCTACCATCAAAGAGAAAGCTTAGGAGCCAAGGATTCCAAGGAGCTAAAGAAGAAGACGAACGGTGGGTGATCTAGGATTTCTACCATAGATTTGAGGATCTGAGGGTCCACATTTGGTGGGACACATTTGATGTATGCATTGTATCATGTATAAGGAGGGCTCATAGTGGTAGAGTCCCTCCCCTCCACACGTCTCTCTCTCTCTCTCTCTCTCTCTCTCTCTCTCTCTCTCTCTCTCTCTCCCCCCCCCCCCCTTTGCGGCCCACCTTAATGGATGGATTAGATCCAAACCGTCTAGCCATTGACGGTGGAAATCCACCATGATGTAAGTGTTATATCCATGCTGTCCAGATTGTGGACGGTGGAAATCCCACCATGATGTATCATCCACACCGTCCTTCCTAGACAGGCCTGGATGAGAGGCAAAATACAAATATTGGCTCGATTGGTGGCCACCACATGGACCCACCTAATGTACGTGTTGCATCCAGCCATCCAGACACTGGGTCTAAATGGTGGCAAAACACATTCCAGCAAAGTTGGTGGGTCCACACATGTAGACCCACCTTGATGTATGTGTGATACCCTCACCGTCCATCTTGAGGTGAGGCATACCTACCTTCATGTGTGGTGTCTGCACCGTCCAGTAAAGGATGGTGGGACCCACCTGATGTATGGATTTCATCCACGTCGTCCATCCATCTAGACCGTGGACCACACCATGATAAATTTGTTTTATCTCCACCGTCCAGATTGTTGGATGGTGGGTTGCACCATGATGCAAGTGTTTTATCAACACCGTCCATTTGATAGTGGACCCCACCTATGATTTACGTGTCTCATCCGTCCATCCATCATCTGGACGCTAGGCCAACAGCCCAACTACATAATTGTCGCGGTGATGTCAGCAAGTTATGTGGGTCAGATCATGGGTATGTGTTATATCCAAACCATCCATCTGTGTGGACCACGTGATGTACGTGTTTTCTCCAAACCGTCCACCTGTATGGACGTCAGCAAGTTCTATGGGCCTGATCATGAGGTATGTGTTATATCCCAATCGTCCATCTGGACGTGGGACCCACCTTGAGGTATGTGTTACATCCAAACTGTCCATCCACTTTATGAGCTCATCTTAAGGCTTGAGATGGGAAATAAGACCGATATGTCTATCAAGTGGACCACACTGCAAAAACCAGTGGAGGATTAAACGTCTAGCATTGAAACCCGTTTGGGGTCATAAAAGTTCTGAATCAATATGAAATTTATTTTCCTCTTAGTTTAGGTCTTTGTGACCTTATGAACAGATTGGATGGAAAATAAACCTTATGGTGGGCCCTGTGAATTGTTTAACGGTGAAATCATTATCTCCACTACTATTTGTGGTGCAATTCAGATGATATTTCGATATGGTTCTCTTTTTGGGTAATGTTCTATCATGATCTCTAAAAATAGATGACTGGTGTAGATATAATAATAATATTTTATTCACACCATCCGGCTAGGACGGTGGGTCTCACTTGATATACATGAGGCCCATGCGTGCGGCCTAATATGATATTTGTGTGGCCCATTGTAATGTATGATGAGGCCGGATGTGATGTATGAAAGGCCCATTGTGATGTATTTGAGGCCCATTATGATGTATATGTGGCCCATATGTGAGGCCCGATGTGATGTATATAAGGCCCATATGATGAGTCCCGATATGATGTATATGAGGCCCATTGTAATGTATTGAGGCCCATAGATGTGGCCTGTTGTAATGTATTTGAGGCTCATAAGTGAGGCCCAATGCGATGTATATAAAGCCCTTGTGTAAGGCCCAAGGTGATGTATATGAGACCCATTGTGATGTGTGATTCCACCAGATTGTATGTAATAATGTTTATGATGCCCATCCATGTTCCTAGTTGATATTAAATGGGTCAGGCCTTGGGAGCCATGATGGTTTAATGTCCACGTTGAAAGAGCAATGATGGTTAAATGTTCACATTGTAACTCTCCCTAGGGCCCATTTTTAGGCCTATTCTCATCTCCCCTTAATGTGTTAACCCAAATCATTGGGCCCCCATTGATGATTATATTACCCATCTTTCCCTTGATTAGGCTATCTGAATCCATCGGGCCCCCATTTAATAATGATATTTTCCACCATACCCTGTAGGAACACCCAAGCCTTGGAGCCCATCTTATGTTCCTATCGAGCTTTCCATAGGGAATGTGGCCCACCTAGATGCATGTGTTTATCCAAGCTTAGTAACCCAAACCCAAGGCCCACTTAGATGATGAGTAGGACCATTTATAGGGTTACGTAGTCCTGGATGTGTGGATCCTACCAAGGGTCGCTTTGTATTCCTATCAGGCCCTCATAGGAAAGCCCAATTGCCATGATAAAGGGAGTGAGGAAGCCCACTTATTGTATACCGACTTGACTCGCCCCATGAGACATATCTTATCCTTGTATCCAGTTGCTAGGACCTTAGTGTCACGTATATATCATCCACACCGTCCATTTACTACTTTGGGACAAGTGTGACACTCATCCTTAATGCAAATACACCATCACCTCTTGCCATATATGGGAGAATATGTGGTACCAAATTTAGTATATCCACTGTGTAGAGCCTGTCTCAATGTATGGGTTAGACCCGTCGTCCTTCCAATGGACCCTATCTTGGGATATATGATATATTAGTGCTTTGGGAGGCTAATCTAACATAGGACATACTCTTTGTAGAAGAGGCATGTCATTTAGCCCCTACTCTTTGTATGTGATATGTCGGTGATGGTCGATTGTGGATTATTATTGTCTGCCCTATCAGATAATCATGCCTATGTACTTTATTACATCATGATACATACCCATACATATCATATGTATGCTTGTTATAAGGAGTGATTGATCATAACATATGCCATTAGGTTGGTTTACTATGAGAATCCTTATGAAACGGAGTTACCCCACATGAGCATGCGGTGCACGCAGGTTTGATGCATGACTGGATGGTATGACTCATGCATCTCGCATTTAGTGATATGACCACTGTACGCCCTAACGACATCAGGGCCTTAGCCTCCACAGGCATATCGTGGATAGCCAAATGGCACACCGAAAATCTTTTTCTACATGGGGTGTTATAGATGTCCCTGGGTGAAATTTCCTAAATTCTCTTAGTACCAGAGGACACTCCAATGTCTAGACTGAGTGAAAATACATGAGCGCATGAGGGTCGTATACCAGTTGGTCGCGTCTCCCACTGTGTCGTGGTCGATTGGAAGGGGGTGTGGCCTTACCCACCTGAGGGAGCAGGCAATGTTAGGCTGAGTCTGACCAGCTCATAAATGGCTCCAATATCGATGAGCCAGGCTGATATTGGTAGGAAAATAGTGAGGTCTCTTCCACTTACCTAGTTGTACGCTTGATGGGGCGGCAAGTGGCTTAGAGTGTATTAGATGTCACGCCCCAAACTCAGAAAATGGGCTTACAAAATTCTCGATCGCTGAATCCGGCGCCGAAAGCCTCCAAAATGCCCCATTCTTGGATCCCGACACTCACAAGCCAAATTCCGATCCTGAAATCCTACAAGGAGGATTTTCAGTAAAAAAAAAATTATAATGGAGTATAACCACAAGCATAATCAAGTCACAAAACAACATCACCACATATCCACTATTTCAAAAACTTTAAGTACAATTAGGAAAGGGAAATATAAGGTGATTAAAAGCTCTAAATAGCCAGATGTGCACTCCTGCCTTAGTGCTGCTGCTGTCCAATACTACCTGCACGCAACTGTCGTGCATAAGCTTACAAAAGCTTAGAGGGTGGTGTAAGTGTATGCGTAAGGCAAGTGTCAAGTATACAATATCAGAGTAATACAGAAATATGTGGTAAGTCCATGAATACAACCAGCCGTGCTAAGGCTATGTGATGCAGGGCATGAATGCTATCAGCAACACCGATGCAATGCGAGGCTTACATAGCCAAATGTCATATGCGAAATGAAATCCAAACAAGCCAATACTCATCAAGTACACATATCAGTACAATTCCTCTCTAGATATCACAGGGGTCTAATACATCTCACACTGACTGCCTCCTCCCTAGCTGCACAGCCAAGCAAGTGGAATAGACCTCACTATCCACCTGACCAGTAGTCTGTCAATACCTACCCGGCTCGTCGATAGCGGACTCATTTACTAGCTGGTCAAACTCAGCCTAGCTTATAGCTCCCTCACTAAGGCGGATAAGGGCACACTCCCTTTCAACCGACCACGACACAGTGGGAGACGCAGCCTACTGGTATTCGGCACTCGGGCGCTCGTATATCCACTCGGTCTAAACGTTAAAGCATCTCCTGGTTCTAAAAAGGTTCTGGAACTTTCACCTGAGGACATCATAAGTACCCACAATGCTAGAATCAAGTATTTTTAGTATTCGATATGGCCATCCACGATGTACCTGTGGAGTCACAGCCCTGATGTCGCTAGGGCATGCAGTGATCAAGTCACACATATACGAGATGCATGAGTCACACAGTACAATCATGCAGCAATCCTGCGCGTACAGCGTGATACTATGGGGCACTCCATCTCATAAGGAGTCTCGTAAATGGTTTGCCCAATGGCATATGTTATGATCAGTTACCACTCATATCAAGCATACATATGATGCGTATGACTCATGGAGTTAGACTAGGTATGTTATAAAGTAATGAACTATCCTTACAATGCAGATGGACCTAGACGGCCTACACACAACTAGTATGGGCCTATCAGTAGGCCCTAGGGAGAGTCGTAATGCGGACGTTTAACCAACATTACCTCACAATGTGGACATCAAACCAACATTGCTCCCAAGGCATGGCCCACCATAAAACACCATTACACCACCCAAGGAGGCATCACACATTGCAATGGACCCTAAGGACATCCCATTGGGCCTCGATCCATGGGCCTTAGATACATCAAATGGGCCACATCATAAGGGCCTTATATAAATCCAGTGGGCCACATCAATGGGCCTTATGTACATTGCAATGGGCCATAGCCCCTGGCCTTTGAATACGTCACAATGGGCCTCATAACATGGGCCACAATTACATCAAGATGGGCCTAATCACATGGCCTTATGTATATTAAATGGGCCACACTAATTGGGCCCCGTGCATACCAAATGGGCCACGCCAAACATAAGTGATGGTAATGATTTCTACCATTAAAATTCCTAAGGCCCACCATAAAATATGTTCCCCATCCAACCTAATCATAAATTAACATGGCGATAGATGGAAATATCAACTTAATGGGAAGCTACTATGGCCCCTTAGAGGTTTTTGAATGGTGGGCGTCATTGGCCACTACTTTAGATGGTGAGGTCCATTTGAACTTTAGATCTGGCTCAGTCTTTAGCTCATGCACTAAAATGATCTTTCAAAATGGTTCGAGGGATAGGATGCAGCACGTGCATCATGGAGGGTCCCACCAGCTTCCAGCAACCAAAAAAAATGGCTAGACGGCATGGAAAAATACATACATCACTGTGGCCTCCACCGTCCTTCCAAACGGTGGTAATAAAACACATTATTGTGGGTCCCACGTGGGGCTCACCATAACATTTATTTTACATCCAAACTGTTGATAGGTTCACACAGACCTGGGTGAGGAGGAAAAATAAATTTCATAATAATCTAAAACTTCTGTGAACCCAAAATTGGGTTTCAATGGTAGAATTTCAATCACCGTCGTTTCCTATGATGTGGGCCACCTGAGTCTAGGATGGGGCTGAAATTTGGATGGGGCCCACTTCAAGAAGGGGCCCACCCAATGAACAGGTTGGATGACAAATATACATCATGGTGGGGCCCATGGCTGGGGCCGTGGGTCCTTGCCAATTTCACACTGACGCTAGCAGCGTCCTGCTGCACAGCGGGCGCTGCACCCTCCCTTCTTCCTTTTTTTTTTTAAAAGAAAACCATTTTTCTATGGTTTTTCATACCTAGGGCCCGCATCAACAGCATCCGCCCCACCCAATGGATTTTACATCCCATAACAAGCCCATCAAGCCCAATATTGGGCCTGTTTCATCATGTAAAAAAAATCTGGATAGATTTCAATGGTAATAACACTGTTTTCAACACTATGGCCCACTAGATACTCCGATCAACCTCATTTTTCAGCTCAACGCCTAAAATGAGTTGGTAAATAGGATAGATGGTGAGGATTGAATACATACATCAAGGTGAGGCCTACACAAGCGGTCCACCTCAAATGCCTTGAACTAGGCTAACATTTGTGTTTTCACCTTCACGTCCAGAGACAGACGATGGACTCTCCTTTTCTTTTCTTTTTTTTGTTTGGGCATACACATAACGTTGAGGTGGGCCCTACTTGGGTGGGCCATCACATGGCTTGGTGGTGTGGAACATACACACATATGAAGTGGGCCCCACCTACAAATGACTTGGACCCAACACATGCTTCATGGTGGGGTCCATCTAAGTGGGCCACATGGACATATCATCACACACAAAATAAATAAATAAAAATAGAGAGAGAGAAAGAGAGAAAGCAGAACACGAGTGATGGAGGGGCCCGACACTATGGGCACTCCGTTTCAAGCTCCAATCATACATCAAGTGGGTCCCATTACATGTGGGCCCATTAAATTAAAATCCAAAGGTGGAGATTTCTTCTCCACCAAAATAGACGGTCTAGATGACCTCTATTCTAGCTAGGAAAGTAAACATCATGATGGGGTCCATGGAGAATGGCCCCATCATGGAATGATAATGATAATCAAGGTGGGCCATCGGTCACATCTTAGGGTCCCAAGTGATATCCATACTGTTAATCGGTAGGCCTCACTTGGCCCTTCATCAAAACATAAAAACCTAGCCTAATAAGCACCCACCGTCGATCTTCTTGGTCCGTTGGAAAGCCGATCTCCTTGTGCTTCACTTTGATGGAGGGAGATGAAGTTTGAATGACTAGGATGAAGGTTAAAGGGATGGGAAAATGGGCCACCAAAAATCACTTTTCTCTCTTGGGAAAGCCTTGGATGTATGCACCCTTAGTTACTTGGGAAATTCTTGGAAAATGTGAAGAGAAAGAGAGAGAGAGGTGGTTGTACGGAGAAGTGATGGGAGATGGGTGATGGATGTGAGTGATGGGTGAGGTGATGGATTGGTTGACCTTTAGGTTTGCTTGACTTGTGGAGAAAGAAACCATGGGTTACTTTTGTACTTGACATGTGGTGATTGATTGATGGAGTGATTGATTGATTGATGGATGGGACATGACATAGAGATTCTCTTAGAATTTGTAACACGTAGTATTTTTTCTCAAACTGAACATGGGTCTACATCTTCTTGTCAGGGGATCGGTATGCAAGACGCGACATCGGAATCGTGGCAACGTTGCGGTCGCAATGGTACAAGTCTCGGATTAAGCTGATTTAAATTTATAAGATAGGACTTAGGGTCACGCGCAAACGTTGATTATAGGTTATGGATTGTCAAAATTCGACGGGAAGGATCGCGGGAGTTGTCAAAATAGTACGGACTAGGATATGGGCCTTACATTAGACTCCTATGATGATCTTAGAGAAGTATGGTATTGATATGTGGACTTACTGAGCAGGAGTTGTATACTCAGTATTTTACTCATTCATTCATTCATTCACTATCCACTTAGGATGGTGGTGGATAACTAATTTATCATGTGTACCCTCGTAATGGCCATGATTTCGGTTAGGTACATGACTAACTTGAGATCAGGACCTTACCATATTTTGTCCATCTATCCAAATTAGGTAGGGGCTAGTTTGAATAGAAGTCCCTTATGATAGACCCCATAGCTTGCGATACTATGTACTATCATCCCGACTTCACACTCTAGTTTGGTCATTTCTTTCACACCGCATATTGCATTGCATTCTCAGCACATAGCATTTGGTTTACTATGCTTCTGTATTACATAGCCTGAATGAGGTTGATAGTATTATGGACTCGTCAAGATTTACTTATTGCATTACATCCGTGGCATATGGCATTTAGGTTGCTATATTTCTATATTTATATGGCCTAGATGAGGCTGATGGTATCTGATATTTAGCTCATTATGACCCCGCATTGCATAGCTAATCTGTATTGCATACTCTGATATTGAATGACTTATAGCCTTGCCAGTATTTGGCTTATGTTAATATTTATGTGTTTGGCACTTATCTTGCGCACACACACACACCACCCTCTAAGCTATTTATAAGCTTATGCATGATAGATGCGTGCAGGTGACGATAAGAAGCAGTCAATCTGAGGCAGGAGGGTGCGACAGAGCTTCTAGGGCTTTTAGCATTTATCTTATATTTTTCCTTCATGTATTGTACTCAAGTTTTGATATTAGTGGATATGTGATGATGATGTTGCCTTTGTGATTTGGGAACACTTGCGGTTATGCTCCTTTATTTATAAAAAAATCACATTGAAAATCCTCCTTGTAGGATCTCAGGATCGAAACCTAGCATATGAGCGCTAAGAGTCGAGAATGGGCTACTACGGAGGTTGTCAGCACCAGATTCGGTGATCGAAAATTTTGTGAGCCCATTTTTTGAGTTTAAGGAGTGACAAGCAGTACCCAACCGAATTAACTCAGTTAATCTTTACTGAGTTGGGCTGAATTGTTGCCCTAGTGGGTCCGCTCAAGCTCCGTCTTAGTCCAAACATTGCTGGACCTGTCTGAGAATAAAAGGAAGAGAGAGTGGAAGCGTTGTTAGGTCAAAATCAAGTGAACTCAGTTGGGCTCGTTGGGCCCATTGAGCCCCAGGGTTGTGGCCAAGCTTGGCCCATCTTTGTAGCTGCTAACCTTCAAAGTTCTCACTAATTCACCATGTGCTCAAATTGGAATGTTAATTTGAGCTTAATGAATAGCTAATATAGAGTTTTTGAATTACATATTTGATTACGTAATGTAGGGTATGATCTTTTCCTAAAAAGCAAAATTCAAGTCTAGCCAGTTGTGTTCATTTGGATCTAGATAGGGAGCACAATTAAACTACTTAAACTAGTAGAGTTAGGTGCTTTAATTATGCAGTAACCTAAGGTTAAGCAGGTGAAAAATCTACGCTAAAAGTGAGGACTCACCCTTTAAGCTGCCCACTTAAATTCGTTAATCCAGACATATATAATACTTTATTTTCTCCCATGTAATATTTTCTAAGTTACTTGATTGAGTTACTTATCTCATTATGAGAATATGTTAATCTGTTGTGCAATTATTTCAAGCTTTAGATAATGGACATGTCTCTTTAATTTTATCAAGCATAAATGATTTGATGATCACATGCTATCTCCAGTTATAAAATTTGTTAATTAGCTACATGTTTGCCACTTGTGATTAGGTGATGGAATGAATGAAAATTGTTGTGGCCTTACCATCTTGTGGTCCATATATGCCATACGTGGCTTAGATATCTCATACTTGCCTTACATGGCTTGGACCGCATATTTTTCCTATGCGGCTTTGATTGCATATTTTTCCTACGTGACTTTGATCACATATTTGCCCTATGTGACTTGGATCACATATTTTCCTTATGTGGATTGGATCGCACATTTGTCTTATATGGCTTGGACTGCATATTTGACTTAAGCAGCTTTGATCGCATATTTGCCTTACATGGCTTATACCGTATATTTTTCTTACGTGACTTGGATTGTATATTTGCTCTTCACAGCTTTGATGGAATATTGGCACTATTTATGGCTTTGTTGGTTGTATTCGCGTAACTTGTTGATTTTTGGATCATTATGCAGAGTTCATTATGATTTTTGGGTGGAGCTATAGTTTGTTCATCAATTTTCTTGCCATTTTACGGAATTCATATGATTTCTGAATGACGTCAGAGTTCTTATATTGATTCTCTCTTCATCTTGTTGAGTTCATTCGTATTGTGATTTTCAAGTGGAGATAAAGTTTGTTTATCCATTTTCTAACTATATTGCAGAGTTCACATACGATATGATTTTCGAGTGAAGCAGAAGTTTTAATGTTGATTTTCTATTCACCTTGCAGAGTTCACTTGTATTGTTATTTTTGAGTGAAGTTGAAGTTCACATGTTGATTTTATAGTTACCGTGTGGAGTTTTATATGATTTCTGGGTGAAGTTAAAGTTCACTTGTTGATTTTCTAATTATCTTGTGGAGTTTACATGCAATGTAATTTTCATGTGCAATAGAAAGTCGTGTGTTGATTATTTGATTATCGGGACATATTCACTTGCATCGTGATTGCTATTACTTTTTCCTAATGGTGATATTATGTTGATTGGCTTTATTTCTAAGTATATGATTAAGTTTTTGAATTGCGTTATTTAATATATATCTTCTCATATCTTGTGATATATACTAGATTATGAATGATGAGTGTGTTATCTTAGAGGGTATTCTTCACTGTGATAGTCATTAGCACTATCAAAAAATATCAGTTGATGCAGGTGTAGAGCGAGCCGATACTATTCACTTGGTTGCTGGAGCAGATCGAGCAGCTGAGGGGTTAGACGAGTTCCCTACGTCCCATATGAAGCTCTACCATTAGATGATGGATTTTTATTTTTGTTTAATGATCTTTTGTTATTTAGGTTGTGTAAGTCCTATATGGGCACTACTTTTGAATTTTTATGGTGATTGGAATGTTTTTATACAATGCATGTTTTACTCTACCAACATTTGCTACTAATTCTGATTAATGATAAAAATGTTTAAACTTAATTGAAATTTTAAAGGCTAACGTTTGGGTTTTTGGAAAATAAGTAATATACTCGGGTTTCGAAAACCAAGGTTTTACATTTAGCCACAGTGGATTGGTCATGTAGGAGGCCAAGTTTTGGGTGGGACATTTACAAATTTAGAGTCCATGTGGATTTCAATTACCAATTTTATAAACTATCCCTTTTACTAAGATTGTCATTCCTCTCCCTTTTTTGCTCAAAGGTAGGAGAACCACATGTGTAACATAGGTGTTACTAAGCTACTAATCCATTGTACCCATGGCTCACTGATGATATCCCAAAACAATCATATTATCAACAGCATCACAAAAATTACAACAATAAAAATAATATTATTCCAATCATTGGCCATGTAAATCAACGATTAAAATGTGTTGGTTAACCAATCAGTTGTGATCCTATGCTTATGGCCCATATGAGGCTTAGAATTTCATCATTTTTTGTTAAAGTATATATTTTAATGGGCTTATTACAATCATTGTGTCAAACATCACATACGTAAACTAACTAGGGATATTAAAGTTTATTTAATAATCAAATTCAAACTCCTTTAAATGTAATACATAATTTCAATACATCGCTAATTTTGAATTCCAATGCATTCTGAATACAAGTTGTCAAACACAACTAACATAGTCAGAAGCACCACTGATTTGGAATTACCTTGATTGGAATTCATATATTTAAAATACACGCTCCCAAACAAGCCTTTAGAGTCCAGTGTATGTGGGATTTCGAATCTAATGCGTTTCAAATACAAGCAACCAAACGAGCCCTATATATTTTGGGAATCCACATTGTGAAAGACTTCTTTAAAGCAATGGGAGTTATTTTATTACAATAAGTGTTCTCACATTGCCATAAATGCTCTAAAATCCAAGAAATTGTTGCTTGTTTTATAAACAGTGAACTTTGAGATTTGCAATATCCAATGTAAATCCATGAATTGAAAAGTTCATGGATTTTGTCAAAATCCAATCTCATTTCCTTAATCCAAAACAGGCCTAAGAGTCTATATGATTAACGGTCCAGATCAATGATAACACTTTTCCACTAGAATCATTCTAGACTAGTCATACTCCAAGCCATTGATTTGATGGTTAGAATCACTTGAACAAAGTGATTTTAGAGAGTTATAGTCAATTAAATCTGGTGCCTACATTATAGATGCTCCATATCAATGATTAGAACTTATCTCAACATAATTAATAGATTTTGCATTTCCTTAACCTTTGATTGGATGCTTAAAACACCAATCAAAAGTAGTTATTAAGGGCAATACTAAGTCAAAGTGGGCCTATATGATAGAAGTTCTCAATCATGCGAGCGCCATCATCCATAGCCGAAAGATGGGGGTCCACAAAGTTATCCCCCGCTCCACACCAACAATTGGGGAAAGACATTCGCATGACTTGCAAGCTTCAAAGCAGCTAGGGAAAGTACTCATAAAAAAGAACCTGCCAAAATGAGAATATACTAGCCTTACAAAAATTCAAAGATAAGCACATGTCGAAATGCCTCTACCAGCAAATAGAAACTGATCACGAACTCACTCGCCCATTAAGCAATGCCATCAAGGTTATGAATCAAATGAGCCAGTAAGGCCTTGCCCTGCAAAAGGTTGCGAAAAAGCTAAATCCTCCAACAACAAAAGATAGCTAGTGTGGAATGTATTACGAGTTAGGCTAAAGACGGTGCTCCCCAGGTAATGAAGAATCATGGCTCGAGCCCGATGTTCCCACTCCTCTCGAGTGGTAGCCTAGCTAAGGGTGAAAGTATCTGTTGGCTAGGTTAACCTCATCTCCACTTGAAAATCAAGGAATTGAGTTTTTTGAATGAGTTTTGTTTATTTTTGATGCAACTAGAGTTCATAATGAATTAAAGACGTAAAAAACTCAAAAGACTTTTATAAAATAAATTCATACCAATCCAATTTAATATCATCATTCAAACTATTGTTATTGAATCAATAAACTAAATATTATAATTAACTACAAGCTTCATCCATTAGCCTTAGGTAAGAGATTGGCTTAGCATGGCTAACATCAAAAACTAAAAGAAAAACATGAAAAACAAACTATAACTAAAAGATTGAATAAGAAGAATGTCTAGTGGAAGCTTTTACCACCACTTGGTCTCTCTCAAGCCTTAATTTGACCTTAAAATTGCCTAAAACACCCATTTAAATTGGAAAATCTCGCACTAACTTCAAAATCGCGCACTTTTGTTATGCTTCGGTTGCACTGACGAGGGCAAGCCAACAAACGAATCCTCTAGATGGAACTGAATTCTCTAAAAAAAAAAACCTCCAAATTATCTGTTTCCTTTCGGTCGAGCTGAAACACATTTCAATCGCACTGAATAGCCCTACAGTCGAGCCAAATTAGTCTTAAAATCATTGTTTCCTGTTGGACTATTTTTGGCATTTTCGGTCACACCGAACAGTATGTTACTTTTATTATTTGACTGTTTGATTTTTCAAACTTTTCTCTATCTTTGGTATTTGATTTTCTTGAATTTTTGGCATGTCAGGTCTTTATCTTCAAGCTCCAAATCTTCATGCCTTTAACTTGTACTCCTTTAAGCCTTTATTCTAGTACTTTGAGCATATATTCATCATTAATTCCAAAATTACCATGCATGCAGAAAACGTATGTTAGTGGATCAATTTAGCACTTAAACATATCCAAAACTAGTGCAATTGAAAGGATAAATATGCAATATTTGAGTCTCAACACACACCCCAATCAATATTTTGCTAATCCCAAGGAAAACATGTGAATGAGTTTTTTTTAATCCAAAAGTACAATTCCTTTTCAGAAGAATTCATTTTGTACCTTCATATAATCTCCAAAATAGTTCTAATAAAAGACTTCTAAAGCATACTAATTCTGAAAACCATTAACATCCTAGATATAGTACTTAATACATTACTAAATTGATTTAAAATGCTTAATCATTCAATTAAATTTTTCCAAACATTGAGTTTCATTGTGCATAGTGAGATCGAACTTATCATAATTAAAAGTTCAGTTATCCACCATAATGCGGCACTCATAATCACTAAGAGTCATTAGATCAACCAAAGCACTAAACCAAAACTTGACTTACTATTCAATGTACTTCTCTAGTTTCAATTTTTTCTTTCAACGGCTTTCACTTTATTATTTTTTTCTTCTCATTTTCCTTTAAATTCACTTCTTTTCAATTTTCATACTTCTTTTATTTTTCAATAGGTAGCCTTTTTCGATGCTCACGACTTTCTAACTATAATTTTTTTTCCACTTGAACATGATAGACAAGTTCCCCAGGCTTAGTTCCTAGCACTCTCTACAATCATTAAATCACATTACAATATCAAACTTCCATCTTAGTAATGTAAGCTATATGTAAAGTTGTGAAAATTTATGACTCAATCAATATTTACAATTTTTGACTGAAAATTAATAAAATGAACTCAAAATTTAAAATCTATCCATTAACTAGATCATAGTTATTAAAATTTCTCAAAACCACATGTCTTTCTATATTCAAACTATTTTTAAAATCATTTGAATTCACAAAAAAAAAAAAAAAAAAAAAAAAAAAAAAAAAAAAAAAACCATCTAAAAAGAATTTTCACAAAAAATAGCCCAAAATTTTCAAAAATCAACATTGTTGAAAAATTTTTAAAGGGAAACCCAACCCCCTAACCTAAATGATACATTGTCCCCAATGTAAAAATATCATACAATAAGAGCAATATGTGAATAA
The DNA here is from genome assembly GCA_037074715.1 of Magnolia kwangsiensis. Classification (NCBI taxonomy): domain Eukaryota; kingdom Viridiplantae; phylum Streptophyta; class Magnoliopsida; order Magnoliales; family Magnoliaceae; genus Magnolia; species Magnolia kwangsiensis. The sequence goes on along the minus strand of CM073578.1, from coordinate 102,033,242 downwards.
TAGAATTGTGAGCAAGTAGAGGGTAGAAAGTACCTGAGAGACGATGAATATATAAGTGTTAGTGCGAACTTCTTTTCAGTTGGTGTTTCGGCAACTAAAACTAAACTAACAAAGAAAACTAATCCTAAGAAAGCAATTAAACTCCTAATTTAGGAAAACAACAAAAAAAATACTCTTTGCGGTAGTCATTTTCCTCCTCTACCCAGTATCTCAATAAATTTCTCAACAGGGTTTTCAACAAGATCATATAAACGCTTATTTTGCAATAGGGTTGGATATCCTAGAGCATGATCATCTAGAGAAATTTACCAACCTTAAAAAAATAAAAATAAAAATTAAAAAAAAAATCGATCAATATTTTGAGGTATCCAAATTATATAAAATTTACACATGGAAGAAAAAATTTCAGTGTCAGTACACCATGGTGAATCAGTGACTGCAATTAATTATAAATCAAAAAAAAATTCTTTAACCAATGTAGTCTCAATAAAATCCAAAGTTTTAATCTCTGAGTCAAATCCCAACTCCACCCTTAATTGTAAACATTCAGATCACTGAAAGGAAGCTTTTCGAAATAAATTTTTTCCTGATAAGTGTCAACTAGCGAGATAGAGTCTTGCATGGCATTCACTATTTCCTTAATCATGTCATCATTAGAATCTTGAAAGTGTGTCAAGCAAACTCTCAAAGAGTCGAAACTTTTAGTTAAAGTGGAGTCATTCTCTATAATAGAAGCAAGCATGTCATATTGGTGGATTGTATCAACATCACCATGTTTAAATTTTTTTTATATCTTGATCATTAACTGGAGGTTTAGATGAGATCAACCTTTGGAGAAACTGGACCATAGGCACATAAACACACTCTGGCTCATTATCATGTTGAACATTACTAATCACATCATCACCCTTAATTTAATATACTCAACAAGTGTGTTGGGAGAATTGAGACAACTCACCTCACACTGTGCCTCTAGGTTAGGCTAAGATTGAGTTAGAAAAGTCCCTTCCTCCCTAATAACAAAGCGTGATTCAATTTTCTCAACTAATATTGTGAGCTCTTGTATGGCATATGAGATTTTTTGATTAATTTGTAGTTGCCCTTACTTAAACACTTTCAATTACTACTTTGAGAGAATCCTCCTCCGACTGATTCGAAGAACATAAAAACTTACAAATATGTCAACTAAAAAGAATTCTGACACCTCCCTAGGACAACCAGAGGACCGAAGTGACAATCACTAAATTCGGCTACATCCTTGATCTCCCAAGAACTACAAATGCCTTCCGAAAAGAGTAGGCACATCATAGGCCCTTTAAGGGCTAGTGGTGGAAGAAACTTCTTTCAGGTGCAACGTCAACCCTTGAAGGGCCAATGCTTTGCTTTATTTAAACACCTCGCTACATAGCCCCAAAGGGGATGAGAGATATAAGAGAGAGGGGAGGGGGCGGGGGACGTAGGGAGTGAGTAGAGATCATATGAAAGTGCAAAGGAAGTTAATAAAGTGATGTCGAGGTTTTACCTGAGGTCCCACCTGTCTGCAAAATTTCTGACAATGATGAGATTTTTCCTGACCCAGGAGGCAAAATAATCCACTGAAAAGTCATAAAAATCTAGAGTGGGGTTAGAATTAGGAATATTCACCCATCCCTTTTATTAAAAAAATTATTTTTAAGCTCCCTTTTTCTTTCTCACATATCAATTAAATGCATATCGCATTCCACTCCACACATTCCAACACATTTGCAATACCAGTTCACTTTTTCATTTGCTTCACCTTGCATCTCTTTTTCTTTATTACATTTGCCTATCCAAAGTCCTAGACTCTACATTGTAAGGCTAGGATTGTGTTTCATTTTATTTATTATATTCTTTTAATATTGCCTACCAAGTGTCCTAAACTCTGTGATGTAAGGCTATAATTATACTTCATTTCATTTACGATATTCTTCTTTATATTACCTGCCTAAAGTCACCGACTCTACGAAGTAAGACAAGGATCTTTTATTTTTGTCTATCTGACCTCTTGTGGGTCATGTGAAGCATGGTTAGATATATAATGTCAAAATTCAATTGAATCTCCTAAAAATCATAAAATCTCGTACAGTAGAGACCACACATCATGCTAGCGAGAAATGCCACAAAACCCCTTCATTTTCCATCACCAAGGCCCTTACTCGGAATATACAATAACATATCAACCACAGGATCACTTAAATTGGCGGAGTTTTATGATTCTCCGACTGTTAAGCAATTCTACACTTTCTATCTAATTGTAGACTCTAAGCTTCATTTGGCTAATGACAACTCTAATCAAACATATTCCATTTGAATCCACACTACACCCCATTTGCACATAGGCCAAATTGTAATTTGGTAAGCATTGGCCATAGAGACAAAGTATTGTTTGCAATAACTTTTCAATCGTGAACGTTCTTGCGCACGTGGTAATAACCCGAAAACGTATGCACGTGTATGTACATGAGCGACTATCCAACCAATCAACTAATTATTTTTCATACTCGATCAATCTTCAAACCAACCGTTAAGAATACTCTTTATGGACAAATTAAGATATCCAACTGTCCACTCTCAATCTGCATCATCACATCATCAATAAATGGACAAAGAATTCATGCAAGTTACTAATACCCGATCATTCACAATTCAAACCTATCATCTTAACCCTGATACACTAAGGAATGATTTAAACTGTTAAAATCCAATTCTAATGATTACCTACACATAATTTATCATTAAAAAAAAAAAAATTTAAGGTGTACATGCTCCTACTCTACATCATTCTCTAGAAAATCTATTTGTGTGAGTACAATCATGGTGAAATTTTAACCAATGAATTATTCAACCTAATTGAATTGTACATCTTGAATCTTAGCATCTAATTTAAAAGATCAGTTGTTCATCAGAATTCTCATCATATCAACTGGATAACTGGCATAAAAACCAGACAAAGACCATAATTATGATCCACAGGAAACCCCAATGAATCTACCATTTTGTTTTTTAACATAGGACCACGTATGGGACTATTTTCACAATCCCCGAATTGTCTATACAGAACCCTACAAATTCTCCAATTTCTAGATCCAAAAAGGATCCAATACACACAACCACGCCCAACACTGTATATCTTCACTTAATAGAACATTATTTGGCCATTTATCAGAAAGACCGGTTGTACATCTACACTTTAACACCCTAAAGAACCATGTGGACCCCTCAAATTATGATTTTAAAAGCAATCCAACTGTTGATTTCATGTGTGAATTAGAATGTACAACAAGTGTGCATGTGGACGTAAGACCCAAAAGTGAAAGTTTCCTTCCAGAGAGCACATGAAAACAAGCTCTCTTATCCATTATCTCCATTCGAATCACTTACAAGTCTAAAAGATATTCTCCAAATAATCTAAACTGTTCATTGGGAGGATCTTAGTTGTCCGTATCAAAAAAGCCTCATCAACTATCGCAGCTCTGTCACTACTATAAAATAAAAGCCACATTACCATCTTCTTCTTTGATTCTTGTTTTCAAGAACCATGAGATTCTGATTGAGATTTTGATTAAGATTCTGGATAAATCCATACCATTCAATGTATGAGACCCATTATGATGCGGACATCAGTGGTGCACCCTTTAGAGTGTAGCAGAGGAGGCATCACCAACAGAGCACTGGGGCGGAGGAGTTGATGTGGATGGACATTGGGTCCATTAAACCCATTTTCTGACGTGCTACGAGTGCAGGACTGCATGATCGCACCCTAACCATAAATCCATGGGTCAAATTTCACACCCTATGTAACATCCCGAAAATCGGGGGGTCGAGCAAAAACCCAACTCCCGAGTTCCAAAATGTTATTTATGCAACATAGATATGTATGATTGAATGTTGTCTGTGATAACGTATTAAACATGAGTGAGATTAAGATAGAACAGCATATCATACTCCAGAGACAGTTAAATTAACAAGCGGAAGACTGTGATAGTATGTATAACATGTATAAACTGTTGTATGTCTCCAGAGTGTGAACATGTTACCAGGTTATATACATACATGTATACTTCAAAAGTAAACAAAAGAATATACATGAGTGCTCTAAAAATATAAAATAACAAGTGTCAAGGCATTTAATCAACCTCCCCGTAATCCCGCCGATCAGAAAACACATAAAGGAGGGATCCTCCTCATCATCAACACCATCAAGTCCGGCTCCGCCTCACGGGCCGCGCCATCATCTGCAATCACAAAAAAGGACTGGTGGGTGTCCGGAAACACCATCCCGTAACGTGGGAGTGAGTAGCTAACTCAGTGGAATAATAGAGGAAGGATTAACATGTTCTCAAATCAATCATGCGATAATAGTAAAGCAGTAAATCAAACAATCCTAATACTGTTGTTAATGCAATATGACATGACGTGATGTATGCCCTCACCGATGATCTCCCTCATACGGCACCATCTTACGACCGCGGTATGCCACACTCCCTAAAGTGCTCCACATCTTCCAGGCACATGCAATGTAATGGTGATATGATTTCCGAGTTGTTATTAATCCATTCAAACAGCAGGATTGGGAAACTAAGGTACTTCCCTTGTATCAATCCCAACACAGATCCTGTCTAGGGTCCTAGTAATCTCATACGAGGTATATTTTTATAGGTCGCTGCAAGGGCTGCCAGGGCTGTTGCACGCACTCGTTGCTCCGCTCCCCCTTCACCTTATCAATACAGGCCTACTGTACTCTATTGCTACTGAAGGGTCGTCGCCTCCCGTAGACTCAGAATACGCTCGCGGTCACTACAAAGGACTCGTCGCCTGATCAGTGTAGGCCAACAGCTAGAATATAGTGTCCCATACCACCATAATCTGCTCACGAGACTAGGTGCTCACTGGTCACTACGGGAAGGTTTGTGGCCCCAGCGTAGGCCGACAGCTCGACCACGGTGTCCCATACCACCATGCCCGGCTCATGAGTCTTTGTGGATTAAGGTACCATGGTTAACAGGGTTTACAATGGTAAGTTCAGTACCCTAGGTTCAAGCAGTTATGACTCATGCAGGGTGAACATACAATGGCCAGTCGGGTTACTTGACGGGCTCGACTAGCACGATCGCATCTCAAGTTGAACGACATGAAGCGCATAAAACACTTTGTGTGGCCTAACCACTGCCGCCAACTCCAAACACGACTCGCGTTCATCGACGCGTCCTTCGTGGCGAAGATAAGCTAACCACGAATTCGCTCGGTTACCGACTGCCTGGACTAAGTATAGTCCCAAACATGTGGGATCACATCAGCAAAGCATGTGAAAGTATTGGAAATGAAATACAACCATATGAGCATGTTAACACATGTTGTAACATACAACTTAAGCAAATCACCTGATACATGCCTTTCATACATATAATAAAATTATGCATATCGCCAACATATAGGAAATCATTTCCATCAGCAAATTAATTGAGAATTCAATCTCAAACTAAATCATAATGAAATCATCAAGCACATGTTATAACATACAACTTAAGTGAATCATCAAGCACATGCATTTCATTCATATAATGAAATCATGCATATGGCTAACATGTAGGAAACCATTTACACCAGCATATTAATTGAGAAACCAATCTCAAACTGATCCATAACATCATTTAATTCAATACATACTAATACGAGCATTTATACAAACACTTACACTACACACTTAAGTTTACATATAGTATGTCGACCCGAAGTGCGCAATTAGGCGAATCTCTTCGCCAAACTAATTATGCACGTATTCCTAACTTTCTAATGCGACAACAAACCATGTCAATCACATCAGCAAAATATGAATGAAATCAGCACTTCCTACAAATGACTAAAATGCCCTAAATCTCATATTCTTCGTTGATTTACGAAACAGGAAACGGACAGCATGTTGTACATGTCAAACGGCGTTGCCGTCGATAATCTACTATTAAACGACATTGAAAGCTTTGGAAACAGTCAATCAAAGCGTCTAAAATCCGCACCTTGTCTCTTATAAACGTGTCGTTTCGAACGGAGCGTATACGCTTCATCTACGGCGATAAGAGAACCTAATTTACGAGTTTTATCAGTTTGCATGCTATGGAACAGAAAGAATCTCAAATCAGCAACTTATTAGGGTTATTTCTTACCTGAAAAGTGGAGAAATCACCGGCCAGGTGATTAAGATGTGTTGCTGAAGCACGTGCAACAGGTGGCACGAAGGCAGGAAAAATCTCTCCTACTCTCTCACAAACTCTCACCTTTTCTCTCTCCCAATCTAGGGATTTTTGCAAATTCAGATGGGAGAGAGAAGTGAGGGTTTCAACCCTTTTTATAAGCCCAAACTTGCCCGATATAGGCTCGGGAACAAGTTTCACTTGAGGGGTAACCAAATCGGGGCTGTTTCAGTCCAAAAGATGCTTTCTGGTGGTCCTCTGGTCAAATGCGATCGGACTTAAGCTCATGTGTACCAGATCTAGCACGCATTAAGTTTTCAGTCTGGCAGGGTTCGCAGATCGCACGTGGCGGTCCAGTTTCAGTTCAGCGGTCACCGCACGTAGATCAGGGCTGCAAGTCTCATGATATGAAATAGAAATTTTTCCTGATCTGAGGGTGTAATTTGGATGAATTCTGACGGTCAGAACGCTTAATACTGACGCGTCAAGTTGTGTGCCAGATTTGAATTTCAAATTCCAAATCTGTCCCTATCGCACTCTCTTCAGTCCGGGCTCAATGAAATGGCCTGTGATTATCGGTTGGACTTGATTTTCGAAATGATTATCAAGTCCAACAAGGCGGTTCTAACGGTCTAAGAATGTAGGTATCGGACTTTCGACGCGCGGTCTAGATCCAATACAAAATTTCAAAGTGGTCCAGAGAACAAACCTGCTCAGAATTTGATCCAAGGTTATAGAGTTTTATAGAGTCATTGGTTCTACTCGATTTGGGTCTTGTAGAATGTATTTAAAGTGATCAGGGACTATTTCCTAGCTACTCTAGCGTTGCGCTAGCTAACTTACTCTTATTTTCCATATGAATTAACCCTAAGTAATTTCTTTGGTTATGGAATTGGGTTCTAAGCGATTTTTCAGGTGTTTTAATTAACCCATTGCCTAATGACGTCTAATCCCAGGTTGGCCAAAATCCGGGGTCTTACACCCTACCACACGAATGTTTTAGTTTTAGGCATTTTTGTTCTTTTTTATTTCAGGGGCTTTATTGCACTTTCTTTACTTTTCATCTTTTTTTGTTATTTTTCTTATTTTCATGAGCTTTAGTGCACTTTTACTTTTTCTATAGCTTATATATACATTGTGAGAAACCCTATTTTCATTATTATTGAATGAATAGAAATTCGTCTCTTTTCTTCATCTTTATTGAAGAGATTAGGGTATTAGGCTTGGCCATTGGGTGTTGAGAATTCCACCCCGATTCCAAGTTTCATTCTTTCTAGATCTTTGAGGTGCAGGAAAAGGTAAGAGTCGTCCTCTTTCTTTTCTTTTGATGACAAAAGGATATGTACTTTCTTTATCTCGAACCCTTTATTTTTCACCCCTTACGTTCATCTCTGGATATCCTCTTTCTAGTTTGAATGGAAAAGAGAGATGGTTAGTCAGTAGAATCAGATCCAAGCTTGACCGTGGACTGACTTGTGCTAGATATGGGATATCCTCATATCCTTAGGTCCTCCCCTTTTACTGTTTACGCGATTTTATGCTAAGGGGTATGATCCTGACGGAATGACCTCATCTTTGTTTTGAAATTTACCTAATCCTTTTCACTAAAAATGATTAGTTAATTGGTGTATTTATTTAAATATTTTTTAACCTGATCATACATGCATCTAAGATTAGGCCATCACATGTCCCTGCATCAAACATGGTATCGACCCAGGTTTTAGCATAGGTCAGTTTATTGTCAATCCGTCTTTATAGTAAAAATTTTCTACAGAAACACTTTACCCAAAATTTAAACAATCGTTTAGTTTCCAGTGGTACATAAGCTAGATGTTTATACTTGATATCAGTGAATCCTATAAACAATCGTGAAGATTTCAATAAGTGAGTATTGATCCTTAATTGGTGATTTCAATCTCTTTAATCTCAAGATATTCAATCATTAATACTATAAAAAAAAATGAACAATAAGATTTTAAGGAGCAATTTATGCATGTTCAGTCTCTTCTAGCTCGACCTGCGTGACCAGCTCTGCGAAGGGGACATATTTTGTTGAGTTTAATCAACCATTTTTCGTAGGTTTTGTTGAGTCCTCATATAGATCTAAGCCAAATAGGGTAGTTGTATTACAGTGGTGAGGTGTGCCTTGACCCAGACGAAGGAAAGCAAAGATTGGCGCAGAACCACCATTTTCCACACTTACACCAAGTGCGGAGAAAAGAGCTGCAAAGTGATCATAAACAGCATGAGCTATGAGAATGTAGTTTCCCCATTTACTTTGAGTCTCCTGGGGTTGAAGTCAGTCCCTCACCCCAACCCATACAAAGTTTCTTGGGTGGATGCAACATTCCTCCCTGTGACCGAACGATGCCTTGTTCTAATTGAGTTTAGACCATACAAGGACAAGTTGTGGTGTGATGTGGTTACGATAGACGTTGGTCATATCATCTTGGGAAGGCCATGGCTCTATGAAAAAAATGTCATAATATTCAGGCATAAGAATAATCGTGTATTTAAGCATGAAGGAAAGAAGCTTGTCTTAAGCCCACTCCCTCCCCAATCGTTAACAGAAGCGAAAAATGTTACGTCCTGAGGCGGTCTTAAGAGTCAAAGGGTGCCTCAGTCGAAGTCTCTCCACATCATAGATGCTAAGGAGTTTGAGATACTGTCCTAATTTTGAGATCATTTATGCGTCATTGTCTAATGACCCGTCCTCGAGGAGTGTGGAGTTCGTCCTTATAGATGGATATCTTTTTAAAGGTGACAAGCTCTGTATCCCATGAACATCCCTCCACATTTTTCTAGTTTGAGAGCTGCATGCTGGAGGGATGACAGGTCACTTTGGTCGAGATAAAACAGTTGCCCTTATGTCTTATCATTTCTAGTAGCCTAATCTCCAGCAAGATGTGGCTAGATTATAGGGCAGTGTCGGACATGTTAACTGACGAAGAAGGGAAAGCAAAATACAAATTTATATACTCCTTTGTCAGTTCCACATGCCCCATGGCAAGATGTTAGTATGGACTTCGTGCTTAGGCTTCCCAAGACTATTCATAAACATAACTCCATACTCATGGTTATTGATTGATTCTCTAAGATGGTTCATTTGCTACCCTATTATAAGACCTTAGATACCTCCCACGTTGTTAAGTTATTCTTTCAAGAGGTTATGCGACTCTATGGAGTACCTAGATCCATCGTATCTGATAGAGATACTAGGTTCACTAGTTATTTTTGAAAGACTCTCTGGCCTCTTTTGGGTACAAGGCTCTAGTTTTCTTCTGCATATTATCCCAGTCAGATGGTCAAATAAAGATAATGAACCGTAGCCTAGGGAATTTGTTAAGATGTTTGGTTGGAGACCACCACAGGACATGGGACACTGTTCTTCCCACAACAGAGTTCGCGTATAATTCTTCAGTAAACATGTCCACAGGAATGAGCCTGTTTGATATTGTTTCAGGTCTTAGACCCTAAGCCCCCATAAATTTGATCCCCATGGCTACCCCACAGCGTCCTTCAAAGTTAAGAGAGTCCTTCACCCAACATATACATGCATTGCATAATGAGATCAGGAGCAAGATTAATTCAAGTAATGAACATTATAAACTTTCTACTGACACTCACAGGAGATTTAGAGAATTTTAACCTGGAGAAGACATCATGGTTCGTATTAGGTTTAACCAGTTTCCACCTAGATTTGTGAAGAAGCTTCATGCCCGTAGCATAGTCTCACATAAAATTATGAAAAAGGTTATGGTTTAATGCTTATGTTGTTGATATCCCTGCAACCATAGGCTTCGGTTCCACATTTAATGTGGAAGATCTAGTTCCCTTTCATAAGTTATTACCTCTATCCACTGGTTCCCCTGTTTCTTCCCAGACCCTCCCAATATATGAACCTTGGCCACAGCCTAATCTTCCTGTACCCATCTTACCTTCTCTTCCACCTGCACTGAGAAGAGACGAGATAGAAAAAAATTTGGACTCCGAGGCAGTTTTCACTCGCTCCGGGGGTTTTTAGAAATTTTTAGTCAAATGGAGGAACAGGACCATTATAGATAAATCTTTAACCATAGAGGCAGAGTTGCAGTGCATCTACCCAGATTTGCTTAAGAGATACAGGAATTAACTTTCTCCAATGGCGAATTCTTCCTACCTGGGGAGAATTACTGTGGACATTGGTGGTGCACCCTTTAGAGTGTACCAGAGGAGGAGGCGTCACTAACAGAATACCGGAGCAGAGGAGTTAATGTGGATGAACGTTGGGTCCATCAAACCCATTTTCTGATACACTACAAGTGCAGAAGCGACATGACCACACCATAACCATAGATCCATGGGTCGAATTTCACACCCTACCACACCGGTGTTTTAGTTTTAGGTGTTTTTGTTCTTTTTCTTATTTTAGGGGTTTTATTGCACTTTCTTTACTTCTCATCTTTTTTATCATTTTTTTTATTTTTAGGGGCTTTAGTGCACTTTTACTTTTTCCATAACTTATATATACATTATGAGAAACCTTATTTTCATTATTATTGATTGAATAAAAATTCGTCACAAGGACCTGTACTTTCTTCATCTCGAACTCTTCATTCTTCACCCCTTTCTAGTTTAAACAGAAAAGAGGGATGGTTAGTTAGTAGAATCAGATCCAAACTTGATAGTAGACTGACTTATGTTAGATCTAGGAAATCCTCATATCCTTAGGTCTTCCCTTTTTACTGTTTACGTGATTTTATGTTAAGGGGCATAATCCTGACGGAATGACCTCATCTTTGTCTTGAAATTCACCTAATCCCTTTTACTGGAAATGGTTAGTTAATTGGTGTATTTATTTGAACATTCTTTAACCTGATTATACATGCATGTAGAATTAGGTCATCACATGTCCCTGCATCACATTAATACTCTTTTATATCCAAACACAACTAGAAGACCATTTCAAATACACATTTTCTTACTAGTTTAATCAACAACAAGCGATAGTAGAAGAACTTTAAAACTAGAAACCCACCAGTGAAATCAAGGAACATTGTCCGTAGGATCTTGTATAACTATTGATTCAAGATTTAAATCGACATTACTTGAATTATGATCATCGTAGAATCACTAGGTTTTAATCAAGATTTAATGCATATATATGTTTCAACCATTAGATCATTGCAGAAGCATGATGCTAAAACTTTCCTTACGTTAGACCGTTCAATGTAAAACATCTTATAATCATGATTCCGTAAATTGGAGAGAGAGGTTGAGAGAGTCTATAAAACGCCCTCCTCGACATCGAGAGATATCATAACAAGAGAGGGGGATGGGGAGGGGGAGAATCGGTGCACTAAGTTTGCAACCGAGTTGTAACTAAGTTAAGACCAAGTCAGGTTGAGTTAGGTTGAATTTAAGTCAGGTTTTGGTTAAGTTAGAAACATGAATTAGTGAGTGATCCTACACTCTAGTTTTAATTCTTCTCTCCTCTTTAGTTCTAGTTTTGAATTCTTCCATTCTTTATTATGTGATTCAAGATAATAGGTAAGGAATCTTCCTTGCTCTCTAATTAAGCATTCACATTTTAATTGTAATAGAATTTTATTGTTTTGGATTTAAATCTTTTACCTCAGGTCTAGCCCTTTTCGTATTGAATTTATCCCTTTTTTTTTTGCATTGGGAATAACTTGTTTACTTCCTTTTAAATTAGGAGCATTTTTCTTAATTTCCTCTGCTTACTTTTTTTTATGTTTGATGTGTTCCCTTTATATTTATGTTCCACTGATGATACACCTTTTGATATTCATCTTGAATATTGAGCTGCATGGCAAGCTTCTTGAATTTATTTTACACATATGTACATTGAAGCATGAATGTGTTCTAACAAGTGTATCATCATTGCGTTGTTGATTTCTCTTAAAATGGGTATATATTATTCGTCAATCTTATCCATTCTACACGCATCATGATTTTGGAGCGCTTAAAAATTAAATTGCTTGATTTGCTTGATTGCATCATAATCATGAAATTATTGGGGATTAAATTGTTTACATCACCATGGAGTAACTACATGTCAATGATGATTTGCATATTTCGGTAGGATTACCAAGTGGGGTTTCCTTGACTACATGTCAAGGAAGATTAGCATATTTTGGTGGGATTATCGAGCTGGGATTCCCTTAAGTACATCTTAATGATGATCATTGCATTATCGGTGAGATTATCGAGCGGAAGTTTCCTTGACTATACGTGTAGGATGATTCATGCACCATTTCATCATACTTATTACATAATGAATAATTCATGCATCCTGTCATTAAATCTTATTGAATTGTGGTTTACTTCTTCTCTTCAAGTCTATATTAAACTTGTGGTGGATATGTTTTCATTAGACGTCTAGCTCATCCAATTTGATAACTCTTACAGTGTATAGGATGAGAGAGGAGTAGTAAAAGAAGAATGCTTGGATGGCTATTTTTATTAGAGTTTAGTCTTTAATTTATTTTTATTTATTTATAAATTTTTAATGAACTTTAAGAGAGAAATTATGAGAGTGATTTAATAGTGGCAAAGGAATCAGTTTGTGGATTCATAAAGTTTATTTTAAAATTTAAGTTTAAATATTTTACTTTTGAAAATTTAATAATAGTTTAGTTGGATTTATGATGATTTAAATATGAATGTGATGAATGAATATATGAAATATAGTTTACACCCTTAAACTCGAGATTAAGGTCGTCATACTTAGGTTCTAAATTTCGAGGTGTAACACATGGTTAGGATTATAGAATACATACTTTAAGGTAAGCACCACAATAAGGGTTGCATCATCTTGAGTGAAGTATTGGCCACACCTAATCCACTCCCAATCACAAGGGACTTGAACTGTGTAATGTACAATACAACACCATCTAAGTAGTATGCACAAGGTAAAACTTTGTAGGCCTCATCATGACGTGTGTTAAATTATCCATGCTGTCAAATCATTTGGCCATATTATTTTATGGAATGAGTAAAAAAAAAAAAAGGCAGATTCAAAGCTCAAGCAAACCACACCATAAGAAGAAGTTGAGAAAATGATGCCCTCCATTGAAACCTTTCTAGAGCTTACTGTGATGTTTATTTACCATCCAACCTCTTCATAAGATCATATAAACATTGATGAAGGTTAAAATATATACTAGCCTTATCCAAAACTTATGTGGCCCAAGAAGCTTTTAATGGTAGGCAATCACTTACCATTCTTTTCTATGTGGTCTACCTGTGTCATGCCCTAAAATCTGGCACTAGGGTTGGTCAGGCCCTGATCCCTGTTTAGAAAAATGGTGGAATCACACAGAGATGAATCTAGGATTGCAATCCAAAAGCACCAAGCAAACACAAAGGGGGTGTTTGGTCGGGCGGATTGAATGGTATTAAATGGTATTATAGTGGATAGGATCGTAAAACCCTCCTAATCCCATCCCTTGCCTGTTTGGACGATGATGGATTTCGTTGAGTCTAAATGCATCGACGAATCTGAGGAGGATATGGAGGGATTGCAAAATCCCTCCTAATCCCATCTCTTATCTTTACTCTCTCTCTCTCTCTCTCTCTCTCTCTCTCTCTCTCTCTCTCTCTCTCTCTCTCTCTCTCTCTATGTGTGTGTGTGTGTGTGCCTTGTCCGATTCAAGGGTTTTGAATATCCTTGGCTTTTATAACTGGATCTTGTAGATTCACGGGTTCTGCAAGTCAGTTTTCAAAATCTAGTTAAACCATTCAAAATCCAGCTTGAAAGTCTCGACCATTCAAACCCAAGTGGGTTTTCAAAATCTCTGATAAAATTTGCAACTGGGTTTTGAAGATTTACAGATTTTGTAATTGGGTCCTTGAAATCTCCTAGCGCTATTCGAAATTGAGCTTGGAGAAAATCGAATAGAATTTTAAACTGATTTCCTGGTTAAAATCGAACTCATTTTTAAACTGATTTCTTGGCTTTTCAATTTACAATTCTGAAGCTGGGTCTTGCAGCAAGTGGGCTTTGAAATATCTATAAATTGTTTGAAATCTATCTTGAAATGCATGAATTCAAAACCCCGCATAAAAAAATGAAAAGGTTTTCTAGTTGATCAGAATCATAAATCGCTTATTTTCTGCAGAATAGAAGTGAAAAGCGGAATGAGGAAGGGATTGATTGGTAGAGAAGAAGAGAAGATGTGTCACCGAAGATTCTCGTTCTGGCTCGCCCCAATGAATCGCCCTCCTAGTTTCAATCCTCGTTTGAGATTTTTCTGTTGCGGTTCTTAAAAGATTGATTGCAGAGATGTGTTCTTATCCTAGTGAAGGGCAGAGCAGTTTTCCATGGGATTTCATGCAATCCCATGCCTCGGCCAAACGGGATAGGAGTTTGGCATCCCTGGATATGCTAGTCATCCCGAACAGGCATGAATTTTGGCCATGAGATACACCAATACCATGGGATTGCCAGTAATCCACTGACGCTGCCATCATTACCTTAAATTTGATCTCATCCACCCTAATACCATTCAATCCGCCCGGTCGAACGGGCTTAAAGAGAACGTAATAATTTAACGTGGAAAACCCTTTCGGGAAAAAACCACAACGCAAAGTGACAGAAATCCATTATGAAAGCAGAAATTACAAAGAGAAGACTTCCTTGATTTGAATAATCCTCAAATCTCACTTTTGCTTCACCCTTTGAAACCTTAGAACTATTTAGAAATCCTTTGGAATAGTTTAGGAAACCTTATAATACATCACAATCCCATTTACACCTATATATATAGTTTTAAAAAGAATCCCAAACAAAATCGGAAAGAAATTTCGCAAAATCTTCATTTCCACAAAATTTCTGTAAAAAACCTTCAATGTCATAGAGCACCCTTCGATATCATCAAATAATAACCAAATCTGTCCAGCGACCAGAGGTGAAAATCTGAAAAATACTCGATGGCATAGACTGGCTTTGATGACATCGAAGCTTGCTCGATGTCATGGAGCCTATTTGATAGATTTAAGACATCTGTCAATAATAATCTTCATCATGTCTTCAATCTTCAAATGTGTAGCTTCTTGTCCTCTTCTCTTATCTCTGCCTCGCATCATAGCTTCATCAATGCTCCTCGTGCATACTCCATCCTCCTTTTACGCCATTGCCAAGCCCAGAGAAGTTGCACAAAACTTTAACTTTTCTTTAGGAATGACCTTGGTAAGCATGTCTGCCAAATTCACGCCGGTGTAAATCTTCTCTAGTGTTACACCTACTTCCTCAAGCACCTATTGAATAAAATAGTGACAAACATTAATATGTTTAGTACATGAGTGATAAAATAGAATTTTTAGCCAAATTGATAGCGCTCTCGCTATCACAACTAACTGACGCGGCCTCCTACTGAAGCCCCAACCGATTTATTATGCCTCTTAATTAAACACCTTAAACGCTTCTATCACTGCCATATATTCTTCTTCGGTTGTGGAAAGAGCCACCACGGACTGAAGTTTCAACATCTAACTAATTGCTCGATCCGCTAGTACAAATGAGTAACCTGAAGTCGACTTTCTGGAATCCACACAACCTACGTAATCTGAATCATTTAACCTACTAACTTTGCCCCTGTCTTCTTAAAAGTTAAGATGAAATCTTTCGAATATATCGAAGTAGCCATTTGACTGCTTCCTAATGTTTCTTGTTGGGGTATGACATGTATCTGCTTACAACACCAATTGCCTATGAAATATCTGGTCTCGTACAGACCATGACATACATTAAACTGCCAACAATATTTGAATAAGGGACATAAGACATAATCTGCTTTTTCTCATTTGATTTAGGACATTATTCTAAGGAAAGCTTGAATGAGCCGCGTGAGGAACACTCACTAGCTCTGTCTGGTCTATCTCATACTTGATCAGCACCTTTTCAACGTATTATGCCTGTGATAACGAAAACCTTCTCCTTTTCCTGTCTCTATGAATATTTATGCCAAATGTCCCTGATAACTGAGTCTTCAGTACGTTGATTTCAAACATTTCATGACAGACGATCAACATATTATCAACATACAATACTAAGATGATGAATTTTCCATCACTCAGTGTCTTGTAATAAACGCAGTGATCATATTCACTCTGAGTAAATTTCTTACTCAGCATGAAAGAATCATTTTTTTATACCACTGCCTAGGCAACTATTTCATGTTGTACAACGACCTCATTAACCTACAAACTTTTTTCTCTGCCCCTTTAACTTCATAGCCCTCTAGTTGCTTCATGAAGATCTGTTCTTCCAACTCTCTATGCAAGAATGTAATCTTGACATCCATTTGTTCCAACTCAAGATCATATTGGGCAACCAGCGCCAACATGAATCTGATAGATACTTAAGTACCAGCGCGAATATCTCTGTGAAGTTAATTCCTTCTCTCTGAGGATACTCCTTCGTTACTAGCTTCGCTTTGTATCTATCCTATTTCTTTTTGAATAACCACTTACATTCGATCATTTTTCAGTCCACTGGAAGGTCCACCAGCTCCCATGTGTGGTTTTGTGTAACGAGTCAATCTCATCGTCCATAGCCGCCTTCTACTTTTCTGTATCAATCTCATTTAAGAGCCTCCTAAATAGTAGACAGGTCCTCCTCATCTGTAATAAGGGCATGTGTAATATTAGAGTCATCTTGTATCTTTCTGGCAACTTGCGATTACGCGGAGGGTTTTTTCTCACAGGTGGCTACTCCACCTAATCTTGTAGCTTTGTCTGCACATCTGTCTCTACTTGAATATCATCTGTGCCAATCTAGACGTCTATGATCAACATTTCCATTTCCTCTTGCTCCTCTTGATCATTCTTGTGAAATAGGGAGCTTTTATCGAATCTAACATCATGGCTAGTGATGACCTTGTGAGTGACCTTGTCGAATAACATGTAACCTTTCACACAACACCAAAGGCACCAAAGATGAACTTTTTTGCTCTACGATCAATTTTATCTTTCTCAACTGACGGTACATGAGAGTAAGCCTCACAACCAAATATTCACAAATATGAGTAGTCCATCTTATGACCACTCCATACTTCCCATATGATTTTACATTCAATTATCATAGAAAGAGATCGGTTTAGCAAATAACAAGTCATGTTAATGGCCTCTGTTCATAAGTCCTTCCCCAACGCAGCATTACTTAACATGCATCTTGCCCTCTCCAAGAGACTGATTCATCTGCTCAGCCATGAAAGTGCCCTTGCTAGTGCACTAGTTTGTCAATTAGCGTGTGTGTTGAGTCAGTCGGATTACAGAGCCTCACAAGAAGATCAATTCAAGCATCTACCTCAACTGGATGTGTAGAAGCTCGTCATAGGTAAACCTAAGCCTCACATCTCTTGTCCCAAAACACCAGGTGAATAAAACCCTTTAAAATAAGTTAGAACATATTTAGATTTTAGGTAAGAAAACGTTTTCAAAAATCAGAAAATCTCTAAGTTTTCTTGCCCTGTCGATTGTATCGATATACAAATCGATAAGAACGACCTGTGCTATCGATGTCCTCGGAAGACCAATCGATAAAATCGAATTAAGACTTAATACGTCCAACACCCACATACATATCTAGATGGAGTTATTGATATATCGACACACTTATCGATATCATCGATATTTGAATCTTGATCCCATCTAAGGTGGCTCGATAATATCAACAGGTAGATCCGACGCCCCTGTTTTTACTCAGAAAAATCATATATGCTTCGATATATTGGAGCCCTCCTCGATATCGTCAGAGTTCAAATCTTGATAATATCGGAAGGCTCTCGATGATATCGGTCATGGGCACGAAGTTCTCCAGCAACATTTTCCAAGTAATTTTTTAACTCGGATCAAGAGTCACTCGATAGAATTGATATTCTAAATATCGATAATATCGGGACCAGATCGATTACATCAAGAAAGGAAAAACTTATCCAGCAAGCTCATTGATAATATCTTTGGATTTATCGATGCATCGATATGACCTCCGATATCATCGACATTTAAATTTCGATGATATCAAGTATCCCCCGATCATATCTAATGACCTGAAAAATTTCATGCAAGTTTCTCTTATTTTTTAAATATTAAGGACTCGATCCTTGTATCGATGATATCGGAGTTCGAAATTCGATGACATCAACACAAGTCTCGATTCCCTCGATCAATTGGCAGAAGGTTTTTCAAAACCGTATGACATTGAGTTTGTGTCATCGAGCAAACCATCGATACAATCAAGAGTATACGCTCGATGATATCGAACCTGCTTGATGATATCGAACTCTATCATAAATGTGACTGTTTTATATCCGTTGGAACATTTTGCCTATTTAAAGAGAACTTGTCTTTAGTTGTAGTGAGAGAAAGAAGAGAGTGCTTTTGTGTGTTTAACCTTAGATCATATACCCTAAGCCCTTTCTCTCAAGCGAGTTCATCCTTCAATCCACCCTCATCATTGATATTCAATAAAGTAGATTGGGGAATGAACTTTCGCATTCAAGGATCCTCCAACTACTACTTTAATGGCAAATCTTTAAGCTGGGATACCTTGAATGCATAGATAATTGGAATCGTTCTACCTTCCTAATAGAAAAATATTTAGAGAGTATGATTCCATTATAACCTTGACCCAACCCTTGGCCATATATTGGTACATCATTTGTGTTGCGGATCAAGGGAGCAAAAGACTCTTCATCAATAAGGAGGAGATCTTCGTCATGTGCTGAATGGGACTCATCAACTTATCTGTAAATATCTAGAATCCAGAAGACCCCTTTGATCATTCCTTTGTAGGATTGGGTCTAAGGTGTTTTTCACCCTTGAAGTCCTTAAGGAGGCCTCCGGTGGGAGTGTACGTGGTGGGTGCGTTGTGTGGACCCTTGCTTTGTGGAGAGCATAAACATCTAGTTAGGGGTGAACCAAAAAAACCTTGGGTTTGAGGTGAACCGTGTAAAACCTTGGGTTTGAGGTAAATCGGGTGAAACCTCTATTAGGGTCTTATGGAAGATCATTGGCCAGTGTGCCTAAAAGTGGGTGCGTTGTGTTGACCCTTGCTCGTGAGAGCATAAACAGTCAGTCTTAGTGTAGGTTGTAAAGGTTGAAGGTGAACCTGATTTAAAACCTTAGGTTAAAGGTGAACCATGTGAAACCTTCTTAGTGAAATCCAGTACACTCAAGGGTTGAGTGCGGTTACCGGAAGTGGAGTAGATAAGTAGTCGAACCACTATAAAAATGACTGTGTTTACGATTGTTATCCTCTTGTGCATGTGATTTATTTCAATGCCTTCACATCATTATATCTAAGATCACACCTTACACACATACACAATTATATCCATCATAAACTAGGTTGCATTTTATTAATTCGTGAATAGTTTGTGATTGGATCCTCTATCGAGCTTGGAAGCCAGTAGAGTTACATTTGAGTAATCCTGATGATTGCATATTCATAAGATTATTGTAATGGGATTTTTTTACATTGTAAAAACTTTAAAAAGTCCTATTCACCCCCCTCTAGGATATATTGGCATATTCCTGCTTCAACTTCAAGCGGTCTTCACCACTATTTCTATTTGTATCAGAGAAAATCTCATTTTAAGGGCTTCACCACCTAGAGAGTGTTCTTAACTGAAGGAGGAATCATGATCAAGAAGGTCCCAGAGGATGTGACAGATAAAAATAATTGCCTTGTAATCCATACTGCTCTGAAAGCTGGCAATAGTTCAAAATGGTACCTTGATAGTGGATGCTCCAGACACATGACTAGTGATCAAACTCACTTTTGTGAGTACTCAAACTTTGATGGAGGATCGGTCACATTTGGTGATGGTAGTTCAGCCAAAATTATTGGACAAGGGACAATAGCTGTACCAAACCTTCCAAAAATCAAACATGTCCTCTGTGTAGAAGGTCTGAAATATAATCTTCTTAGTATCTCTCAAATCTATGACAAGGAACATCAGGTCACCTTCTCAAAAGATGTATGTAGAATTTTAGATTGTACAGGAAAATCTCTCATAAAAGGTTTATGCACTAGTGATAATTGTTATGTCATAGAAAGTACAAATGAGGATGTGATGACCACAAAGCGTAATATGGCTGTAAAAAATAAATCCAAATTATGACATCAAAGGTTGGGACATGTTCACTACCGAAATTTAGCTAAGCTTAGTTCAAAAAATTTGGTTAGAGGTCTTCCCAAGATTAGAAAAGAGAAAAAAGTTGTGCGTGGAGAATGTCTAAAAGGAAAACAGATAAAAGTTGGACACAAAAAGACAACCACCATAGCAACAACAAAACCTTTGGATCTGGTTGGTCCAACCAAAATGGAAAGCCATGAGAGAAAAAGGTACTTCCTTGTTATAGTAGATGACTATACCAGATTTACTTGTGTTGCATTTCTTCGAGAAAAATCGGATGCATTTGAAGAATTTGCAATCTTGGAAAAATTACTTCAAAATGAAAGAGGATATGGCATTAATCGCATCAAAAGTGATCATAGTGGGGAATTTGAAAAAGAAATATTTGAAAAATACTGCAATGAGAAAGGAATTCGTCATGAATTTTCAGCCTCAAAAAACCCAAGAGCAAAATGGAGTCGTTGAAAGGAAAAATCATGTGTTACAGGAAATGGGGTTAGCCATGTTAAATGGAAAAGATATGGAAAAAAGTTTTTGGGCAGAAGCTGTCAATACCGCCCGCTACATCATAAATAGAGTATATCTTAGAGCAGGTCTGAACAAAACTCCATATGAACTATGGTGTGGAAAGGTACCGAGTGTGAAATATTTTCGAGTCTTTAGGAGTAAATGTTATATTTTGAGAGATGGAGATCACCTAGGAAAATTTGAGCCTAAAAGTGATGAAGGTATTTTTCTAGGGTATGCCATAAATAGTCATGCGTATAGAGTATACAATCTAAGAACCCTCACTATTCAAGAGACAGTCAATGTGGTTATTGATGATCATCTTCATGATGAGAAAAACCCTACGAATGAATTAGAAGATGATGTAAACTCATGCATTCTAGATAAATTAGACAACAAATGTCTAGCATCAAATGAACCCAAACCGTCATCTGAAATACCCATCGTTAAGGATCATCCACGAAAATAAATCATTGGAGATCCTAATGACGGTGTAAGAACTCGACGACAGATAGAAAGTATTTATAGTCATTTCTGCTTTACCTCAAAAATTGAACCTAAAAATGTTGTGGAAGCTCTTCAAGATGAACACTGGATAAATGTTATACAAGAAGAACTTCAACAATTTCAAAGAAATGAGGTATGAAAATTGGTCCCTAGACCAACTGATACAAATGTCATTGGAACCAAATGGGTCTTCAAGAATAAATTAGATGAGTCAAGAAATGTGATAAGAAATAAAGCAAGGTTAATTGCTCAAGGATACTCACAGATAGAAGGGATTGATTTTGATGAGACATTTGCCCCTGTTGCTCGTCTCGAATCTATTAGAATTCTGATGTCCGTTGCATGCGCACTAAAATTTAAACTGTTTCAAATGGATGTTAAAAGTGCATTTCTTAATGGGGATCTTGCTGAAGAAGTTTATGTAGAACAACTAAAAGTATTTTCAGATCCTAAGCACCCCCATCATGTTTATCGGTTAGATAAAGCACTGTATGGTCGCAAACAGGCACCACGTGCATGGTATGAATGACTAACAAAATTTCTGTTGGACCATGAATTCTATAGAGAAAATGTAGACAAGACACTGTTTACCCAAAGAATAGAAACTCATTGCTTATTGCACAGATTTATGTGGATGATATAGCGTTTGGGTCAACATGTGAAGATGAAGCATACAAGTTCGCCAATCTCATGAAATCAGAATTTGAGATGAGTATGGTCGGCAAATTAAGCTTATTCTAGGCTTACAAATCAAGCAACTAAACGATGGAATCTTCATAAATTAGACCAAGTATGCAAAGGACTTGGTGAAGAGATTTGAGCTTGAATCTGGACGCACATATCACACACCTATGAGTACCATACTTAAACTTTCCAAAGATATTGACGGCAAAAGTGTGGACCAACATCTCTATCATAGCATGATCGGAAGCCTACTATATCTCACAGCCAGTTGTCCAAATATATCTTTTAGTGTGGGAGTATGTGCTCGATATCAGGCTGATCCTAAGGAATCCCACCTTACTACTGTTAAAAGGATTATCAAATATGTAGTAAGAACCAGTGTTCAAATTATCCCCGATAATATCGAAATATCATCGATAATTTCGGTGTCGCCAGTGCAGCGACACCGAAACACCAATATTTCATTTCGTTTCCAGATTTCGTCGAAATCTCACCGATATTATCGGTATTTTCAAAATACGGCCGATATATCGCTGTTCCCACCAACCACGGGTGGGAACTGTAGCCAACAACCCACTTTTATCGATAAAAGGGGGGGTTGTCGGCTAGAAAATCACAAAAAAATATAAGAAATACCATTTTTTCCCCTGAATTTGGAGGAAGACGCGGATTCAGCTGCTGTCGAGTGCAGATCGACTAAGATTTAACCCCAAATATATGTTCTTCCCGTCGAAGAATCCTCTGCAAGTTGCGGAAACCGCTTGTAGGCCGAGATTTCTTCGAAAATAGAGGTTTTTTTTTTAATTTGTGATGAGGAAGAGAGATTTACGGTCGAAAACCTCGGAGAAATAGGTGGGAAGGAATGAATTTTTGAAATTTTGGAAAGGGGAGAGGGAATTTGGGGTTTTTATCCCAAATTGGGGATCGGGAGGGCCGCGGGGTGAATGGGAATGCGTACCGGGTTACTCTGTACGCCTTTATCGTACTGAGCATACTCTGTTGGGCCCACCGAGAATGCATCTGGTCCATCCATACGGTTCATCCATTTTTCTATATTATTTTAGGGGTTGAGATAAAAATTTAAGGGTAGCAAAAGATCAAGTGGACCACACCATTGAAAACAGTTTGAATAATGACTTCCACCATTAAAACTTTTCTAGGACCCACAATGATGTTTATTTCTCATCTAACCTATTCATAAGATCACACAGACATGGATGAAGGGAAAAAATAAATAGAAGTTTGATCCAAAACTTCTGTGGCCCCCAAGATGTTTTCAACGGTAAATGTTCAATTCATACTGTTTTCTATGGTGTGGTCCACTTGAGGTTTCAATAAACTTAGTTTTTAGACTCAAGGCCTAAAATTATCTGTTAAAATGGATGGACGGAGTGGATAAATTATATAAATCATGGTGGACCCACAGGTGGGCTTTGACGATGCAAGCCGATGCAACACTTTTACCGTACGATCTCACCACCTGCCCACGGCTTGGGCTTTAGTGTAGGCGGATGCTCTATAGGCCCCACCATGATGCATCTATTGTATCTATTCTGTTCATTAATTTTTAAATATTATTTTAGATCTTTACTCAAAAAATGAGGTAGATCTAAAACTCAGGTGGACCACACCACGGGAAAACAGTAGTGATTGGATATACACCATTTAAATCCTCCTAAGGCCCACTGTACTGTTTAGTTGACATCCAATCTATTAATTAGCTCATAAAGCCTCAAATGAAAGCAAAAAACAAAGATCAGGTTGTTCCAAAATCTTTATGACCTCGAAAAAGTTTTTAATGGTCAAAGTTCATTCAACACTGTTTCTTTTAATGTGGTCCAATTGAGATTGGGATATACATCCTTTTTTTTATTATTATCATAAAATAATTTATAAAAATATATGGACGGCATGGATGAAACACATACCTCATGGTGGGGCCCACAGAGCACGGCAGGGGAAAAGTGGGCCCAACTTAGGGCGTACTGAGTAAATCAGGAGGTAGGCTGATTTCTAGATTGGCTACAGACAAAAGCCATACCCAAAGGCACCCAGAACCACAACTTAACTCATGAACTGAGTGGAGATACCCATTTCATATGACATTTTAACAAAATTTTAAGTTATAATTTTACAAGTTATATATAGAGAGAGAGAGAGATGCTCACACACAACTAGTTGGTCCGTGAGCTTGGGTCCAACTAGTTGGGCATTTAATGTTAATAAATGCAGTATCTAGAAATTTATTTAAAAAAAGAAAATTACTTACCCACTTTGATCGGCCCCAACATGGTGTTAATGGGAAATCCACCCCAATCATCAGATGATTCACCTCAGGCTGGACCCATGGTCTGAAAATCAGCTCCATCCACGGTTAAGGTGGACGACATGACTAAAAATAGAATACGGGAAGAGCTTATCCTCCAAATCGTCTTCCTTGGCATGGCCCAATTGAATCATGTATAGGCAGGATTTCTTGGACATCAAGCCTAACTTTTTGTATAACATATAATGGTTGGAGTGGATTTCCAAGGCCCAACCGGGTGGGCCTTGTAAAAATCAAGGGTCAATGCCTTTCCCAATTGTTTCCATTAGGTATGGCCCACTTCATTCACGAATTAGCCTAGATTTTTTTCTGTGGGCCTAGCATGAGATTAAACGTATAATGATCGGAGTGGATCCCACACACATATTATAGTTGCCCCGCTAAAAGATGAAAGGTTGAAGTCGGTGAGGCACTTATTGGTTCCGAGAAAAGTGGTACTTTACCGAGAATGGACGGAAGTAGATAAGGTGTTACCCGGGTAACATACCAATAGGTGCTTCTTTAACCGTGGGACCCACTTTGATATATCTGTTGTATATCCACGCTGTCCATCAGTTTTTACAAATCATTTTAATAGATGATCCCAAAAACTAAACAGATCCACCTATCAAGTGAGCCCCACCACAGGAAATAGTGAGCATTGAATGCCCATCATTAAAACCTTCCTATGGCCCAACGTAGTATTTATTTTCCATCCAACATCCAGATTATTCATAAGGTCACCCAGACCTAGATTAGGAATATATATATATATATATATATATATATATATATATATATATATATATATATATATATATATATATATATATATATATCAACGTGATCTAGAACTTCCGTCACCCTAACAAGTTTTCAAAGGTGGGGTTTAATTATGTGGCGTGGTCTACTCTCAACTGCCACGGGATCCGGACAATGATTACGAGCCAGCTCGTCACTCTATGTGGGGATGAAACATGGCCAGAAATGTGTATTTTTTTCAATTCATTGGGACTTTTGCATGTCTTAATTGTTGTAAAAGCTTGCATTTATATTATATAAACTAATTTTAGTTACTATTTGAGTAATTTCTTATGACAATGCATACTTTTTGGCCCCCATTAAATGGAAACTTCTAATTTAATGCATTCTTTTTGTAAAATTTTCATTCTTAAATATGTAAATATGTGTATTTAGGCATGTCCTAAAGTTTTACTGAAAAATTCCACCATTTTCCCCATATTTTCCTCTTTTTCCCTGCATTTCTGGTTATCGGCGATAACGATATTATATCTTTATCTCCAGCCAGCGAAACTTGTAGCAATACCGACAAATCGAACACTGGTAAGAACAACCACTTTCGGCCTATGGTATCCATATGAAACATCTACCATCATTGTAGGCTATTCTAACGTAGATTGGGCCGAAAACTTGGATGATCGAAAATCAACGAGTGGAGGATGTTTTTATATTAGAATTGTCTAGTATCCTGGCAAAGCAAGAAATAAAACTCGATTTTATTATCCACTGCAGAGGCTGAATATATAGTTGCAGGTAGTTGTTGTGCTCAACTCCTTTGGATGAAACAGATGTTATTAGACTATGGGATTGCGCAACCTACAATGAGTCTCTTCTGTGACAATACAAGTGTTATAAATATCTCAAAGAACCCAATTCAGCACTCTCGGACTAAGCATATTGACATTCATCATCATTTTATCAAAGAACTTGTTAAAGAAAAGATCATTGTATTAGATTATGTAACTACTGAAAAACAGCTTGTCGATATCCTCACAAAGCCTCTTGACACAAACAGGTTCTGTGACCTTCGGAAATTAATTGGCATATGTTTTCATTGATAAATGTCTCAGAAATAAGGGACCACACAGGTAAAATCTTAAAACTGAGATACTTATGGCTAACCTACTGATAAATATGAATGGTAAGATTTCACAGTACCAATGATATCGAAGGTCAATTCGATACCATCGTTAATTACATTTCTTCTCTTTTCTGAGTACTTCATCTAGCCCTGCTCAGAACTTCAAATCATGATCAAAGGAAAAGGTAAGTCGCCTCTTCATCCTCTGCAATCAAAGAAAATACAAGCGGAATCTAGTAGGCATCAACCTATGGAAGGACGTCCATTTACCGTTGTTGAACGTCTTGTGCTCAATAGTGTCATAGAACCATTTGGAGTGGACCTACTTCTGGATGTAATAGGTTAGCAAAATATCCTCAATCTTGGAGGATCATATCAGCTAGGGGTGATTTATGAATTCTTCAATCACTGTCATATCATTAGTGATGATCCTTCTAGCATATGGATTAACCTGGTACATTAATCAAAACTGATCACTCCAATCACCTTGGCTCATCTTCTCGATTTGGAGGTCACTCGGATTTCAGTGACTAACAGGAATCTAAACGATTTGGGTGTATGGGGAGAAATAACTCGTGCGCTATGCCAAGGCACAACCATTCCATGAAATAATGAAAATCTACTTCACATCAACTATCTTGGATCCACTTTCAAAATTCTTCATAGCATTTTGAGTCTATTGTATATCCCTGCGATGTCAAAGGTGATCATCTTCCTCCATTCATGATCAATGTGCTTTATGATATATATCAAGAAATCAAGTGTGCTTGCCAACTCTTCTCCTCAAGCAAATCATTCGTGTAATCCAAGGCAATCATAAGGATACACTGCCCTTCCTTGTGCTTATATGCAAACTAGCACACCATGCAAGGCTTCCTGCCACATCCGATGCAATGTATCCTGAAGAATGGTTTGATAGTGATGCAACACAGGTGGCACAACAGTTGTGTCCTTCCTTATCTCTCACCAGGAAAAGTCTTCCCATACCAAGGGCCGTCCAACATGCTCCACCGTTAACTCGGCCTACACATGTAGGGTCAAATTGCATGCCAATGCTCAGCCCCGAGTCGATCACAAATCGTCAATCACATCACCTCGAACATCACCTGTTGAACCGGAGGACCGACTGCACAACTGCGAACGGTGCCTTACTGCGATTGAAGAAAAAGTCGAGGTCCTCCAGTAAACAACTCAGTAAGTGGTGAATTTTCTCACACATAGCAATCCTTAAGGAAATTAAAATGATTAGTAAAGACGTGCAGTTACATTAGAATACCAATCATGTCTATTACATTTTGGATATTTTGGCTATGGCTGAATATAACTCTCACTTTTCCTGCAATTCAATCTTATGTGCTCTCATGATTTATCTCCTGTCTGGTATGGTATGCATATGTCTTTCACGATTATCTTATCGAATTATGTCAATGCTTTATTTAGTATACGTCCATGTCTGAAAATGATGTATGCTTAACACTGGTTTAAATCTTTATATACATTTATATCTTATGGTTCTCTCACATGTCTTTAAACTTCAGTCAACATCAACTGTTATATCTTTGTCAATGACTGACAAAAAGGGAGAGAAAAGTTCAAACACACTGAATGGAAATTGTATATCTACTTGAATAGTGTTGTAGGAGTTAGGGGGAGTAGTTGCACTAAGAATGGGGGAGTTCTACAGTAAGGGGGAGAAGATACTGGTTGTGTACATGGGTTCCTTAGAATATGTAAAATTATGTAAAATGCATGTACACACAATTTAGGATGTGTTTGTCTAGATACTATCCTAGGGTGTTTTGGATATTTTGTCACATAATTGACAAAGGGAGAGATGAAAGTACCCTTTCTAATGCCCTGATTTGTCAATTAGCGTATGTGTTGAGCAGATTGCAGAGCCTCACAGGAAGATCAATTTAAGTGTCTGCCTCAACCGAATGTGTAGAAGCTCACCATAGGTAAACCTAAGCCTTACATCTCTTGTCCTAAAACACCAGATGAATAAAACCCTTAAAAATAAGTTAGAACATATTAGGGTTTTAGGTAAGAAAATATTTTTAAAAATCAGGAAATCTCTAAGTTTTCTTGCCCTGTCGATTGTATCGAAATAATCGACCTGTGTTGTCGATGTCCTCGGAAGACCAATCGATAAAATCAAATGAGGATCTAATACGTCCAGCAACCACATACATATCTAGATGAAATTATTGATATATCGACACACTTATCGATATCATCGATATTTGAATCTCGAGCCCATCGAAGGTGGCTCGATAATATCGACAGGCAAATCCGACGCCCCTATTTTTACTCAGGAAAATCATATTTGCTTCAATATATCGAAGCCCTCCTCGATACCATCGAAGTTCAAATCACGATGATATCGGAAGGCTCTCGATGATATCGGTCATGGACGCGAAGTTCAATTCTCAATAATATCGACCGGTAGATCCGCCGCCCCTGTTTTTCAGGTGATTTTTTAACTCGGATCAAGGGTCACTCGATAGAATCGATATTCTAAATATCGATAATATCAGGGCCGGATCGATTGCATCTAGAAAGGACAAATTTGTCCAGCAAGCTCACTGATAATATCTTTGGAATTATTGATGCATCGACACGACCTCCGATATCATCGACATTCAAATTCTGATGATATCGAGTATCCCCCGATCATATCTAATGACTTGAAAATTTTCATACAAGTTTCTCTCATTTTTCAAATGTCGAGGACTTGATCCTTGTATCGATGATATTGGAGTTCGAAATCTAATGGCATCGACACGCGTCTCGATTTCTACGATCAGTTAGCAGAATGTTTTTCAAAAGCGTATGACATTGAGTTTATGTCATCGAGCAGACCATCGATACAATCGAGAGTATACCCTCGATGATATCGAACTCTATCATAAATGTGACCGTTTTATATCCATTGGAACCTTTTGCCTATTTAAAGAGAACTTGTCTTTAATTGTTGTGAGAGAAAAAAGAGAGTGCTTTTGTGTGTTTAACCTCATATCATATACCCTAAGCCCTTTCCCTCAAGGGAGTTCATCCTCCAATCCACCCTCATCATTGATATTCAATAGAGTGGATTGGGGAATGAACTTCCGCATTCAAGGATCCTCCAGCTACTACTTTAATGGTAAACCTTTAAGCTGAGATGCCTTGAATGCATAAATGATTGGAATCACTCTACCTTCCTAATAGGAAAATATTTAGAGAGTAGGATGAAAGTGCACCTATTACGTGCCCTGGTTTGTCAATTACGTTGTATGTTGAGACAGTCGGACGATAGCACCTAACAAGAAGATCATGTCAAGCGTCTGCCTCATCTGGATATGTGGAAGCTCACCAAAAGGTAAATCATAGCCTCACATCCCATGTCCCAAAACACCAGGTGATTAAACCCTTAAAAAGAACTAGAACATCTTAGGGTTTATGTGTAAGAAAACTTTTTATCCAAAAGAAGATTTTTTAAGTTTTTCTTACACTATCGATTATATCGATTCCCCTTTCGATATGATTGACCAGCTCTGTCGATGTCCTCGACATATCAATCGATACAATCGAGTGAGGACAAAAATCGTCGAGCAATCAAACAATCTTCTGGACGATTTATCGATATATCGACCTTCGAGTCGATATCATCGATATTCGAAAATCGATCATATTTGAAGTGGATCGATCGTATCGACAGACTGCTTTCCGGCGCCCCTATTTTTCTAAAGAAAACTATCAACTGCTTTGATATATCGATGACTGTCCGATTTAATCTGAACTCAAATATCGATCATATCGGGAGTCAGTCGATCATATCGACTGTGGGGCACATGTTCTCTCCAGCATGAATTTCAGGTTGCTTTTAATGTTGTTCGGGGTGCCTGTCGATAAGTCGATATTCATATATCGATCATATCGAGACCATGTCGATTGGATCGAGTCAGGACATAATTCATCCAGCAAGCTTACATGTAAAATCTATACGATTTTCATCGAATGGTCGCCGATATGATCGATGTACAAATTCCGATGACATCGACTGGTTCCCCAATCATATCTGTGATCCTGAAATTCTTTAAGACTTTTCTCTTATTTTTCAACTATCAATAGAATCGAACCATCACTCGATGGAATCGGAGTTCGAAATTCGATATCATCGATGTGTGTCTCGATCTCATCGACCAGTTGGCAGAAGGTTTCTAAAAGCGAAATGACAATTGAGTTCTTATCCTCGAGAGGTCGGCCGATACAATCGAGAGTATACGCTCGATTATATCGACGACTGATCGATGATATCGAACTCTGTCATAAATATGACCGTTTATATCCATTGGAACCTTTTGCCTATAAATAAAGAGAGTTGTCTTCATTGCTGAGAGAGAGAGAAAGTAGAGAGTGCTTTAGAGTGTTTTAACCTTCCTATCATTTACCTAAGCCCTTTCTCTCAGGAAGTTCATCCTCCAATCCACCCTCATCATTGATATCTCATAGAGTGGATTGGAGAATGAACTTCCGTATTCAAGGATCCTTCAGCTACTACCTTAATGACATATCATTAAGCTGGGATGCCTTGAATGCATAGATGATGGGAACATCTCTATCCTCCTTATAGGAAAATCTTCAGAGAGTGGTATTCCATCATAGCCTTGACCCAACCTAAGCCTAGCATATATACATCTTTGTGTTGCGGATCAAGGGAGCTGAAGATTCTTCATCAACAAGAAGGAGATCTTCATCATTGCGCTGAAAGGGACTCATCAACTTATCTGTAAATACTAAGAGTCCAGGGAACACTTGCAATCATTCCTTTTTAGGATTGAGTTTTAAGTGTTGCTCACCATTTGAAGTCCTCGAAGGAGGCCTCCGACGGGAGTGTACGTGCGGGGTGCGTTGTGTGGACCCTTGCTCTGTGGAGAGCATAAATATCTGGTTAGGAGTACGCCAGTAAAACTCCATGGTTAGAGGTCAACCGAGTAGAAACCTCAGGGTGCATAGTGTGGACCCTTGTCCTATGTGGGCATAAACATCTGGTTAGGAGTACGCTAGTAAAACTTCAGGATTTTAGGTGAACCGAGTAGAAACCTCTGTAAAGGTTGAAGATGAACCTGATTTAAAACCTTAGGTTTGAGGTGAACCATGGGAAACCTCCTTAGTGAAATTCGGTCACTCAAGGGTGAGTGTGGAAGCCGGGAGTGGAGTAGACAAGTCGTCGAACCACTATAAAATGACTGTGTTTGAGTTTTATTATCTTTCATATGATTGCCTTGTATGTCTTAATATATGATCACATCCTATGCACACAGTCATATCCATCACGATCTCATCTATATATTGTTTATCTTTTAAATAGTTTGTGATTGGATCCTCTATCAGGCTTGGAAGCCAGTAGAGTTAAGGTTGAGTAATCCTAATCAATACTCTGTGATAGGATTTGTGTGATAAGGATCTTTAATAATTTATAAAAAATTTAAAAAGTCCTATTCACCTGCCTCTAGGATATACTGACCTATTCCTACTTCAACTAAAGCGGTCTTTATCGTAATTTCATAGGATTCCATCATAACCTTGACCCAACCCTTAGCCATATATTGGTACATCATTTATGTTGCGGATCAAGGGAGCAGAAGACTCTTCATTAATAAGGAGGAGATCTTTGTCATGTCGTGAATGGGACTCATCAACTTATCTGTAAGTATCTAGAGTCCAAAGGACCCCTTTAATCATTCCTTTGTAGGATTAGGTCTAAGATATTTCTCACCCTTGAAGTCCTCAAGGAGGCCTCCGGCGGAAGTGTACGTGGTGGGTGCGTTATGTGGACCCTTGCTCTATGGAGAGCATAAACATCTGGTTAAAGGTGAACCAATAAAACCTTGGGTTTGAGGTGAACCGTGTAAAACCTTGGGTTTGAGGTAAACCAGGTGAAACCTCCGTTAGGGTCTTATGGAAGTTCCTTGGCCAGTGTACCTAAAAGTAGATGCGTTGTGTTGACCCTTACTCGTGAGAGCATAAACAGTCAGCCTCAGTATAGGTTGTAAAGGTTGAAGGTGAACCTGATTTAAAACCTTAGGTTAAAGGTGAACCATGTGAAACCTCCTTAGTGAAATTTGGTACACTCAAGGGTTGAGTGCGGTTACCGGAAGTAGAGTAGACAAGTAGTCGAACCACTATAAAAATGACTATGTTTGCGATTGTTATCCTCTTATGCGTGTGATTTTTTTCAATGCCTTCACATCATTATATCTAATATCACACCTCACACACATACACAGTCATATCCATCATAAACTAGGTTGTATTTTGTTAATTCGTGAATAGTTTGTGATTGGATCCTCTACTGAGCTTGGAAGCCAGTAGAGTTACATTTGAGTAATCCTGATGATTGCATATTCATACGATTAGTGTAATGAGATTTTTTTTACATTGTAAAAACTTTAAAAACTCCTATTCACCCCCCTCTAGGATATATTAACATATTCTTGCTTTAACTTGAAGTGGTCTTCACCACTATTTCAAGCCACACTATTTTATTCTAGCGTGTGGCACACTATGTTGTGCTTAATGATCCCTTCATTCTTATAATATTCATTAAAATCAATGGAAGTAAATTATCTACCATTATCAGTCCTTAAAACATTTATTTTTTGCCCTGACTATTTTTCCACTATTACCTTTCATCGTTTGAATATGGTGACAACTTCGGATTTACGTTTCATCAAGTAAACTCAAACTTTTCGGGAGCAGTTGTCAATAAATGAAACAAACCATTAGGATCCTCCAACGGAAACCTCTGGTGATGGCCCCCATACGTCAGAGTGCACACAATCAAGTACCCTTTTACATACATGTTTTCCATATTTAAAAGATAATCTAGATTGTTTATCATATATACAATACTCGCATATATCTAAATCAGAATTCTTAAAAGCTGGAATCAAACAATGATTAGATACTACCTTCATGCCCCGCTCGCTCATGTGGCCCAGACGTGGAATCTGCAACAACCATTGCTGCTCTACCTACTGAAGTGTTCCCGATCAACCTATAAAGGTTTTCGTGCCTTTGTGCTCTCATAAACATAAGTGCCCTTTTTGAAACTTTAAGGACACAATTAAGACCAGTAAACTTGCACCCTATAGCCTCGAGTGTACCGAGAGAAATTAAACTTTTTTCATATCAGGAACGTGCCTAACATCAGTCTATGTACGCTCCATCCCATCAAACATCTTAATGCTCACAGTACCATTAGCCACAATATTACAGGCATTGGCATTGCCCATAATGACCTATCCACCATCGCATTCTTTGTAACTGGCGAACCAACTCCGATGAGGAGTCATGTGATATGACGCTCCTGTGACAAGGATCCACTTATCTCTATGATTGTCATACAAGTGTCCGATCATATACACAGACAGAACATCACCTCCACTTGTCTCTTCATTAGATGTGACAACATTGGCCACCCTAGAAGAAGCCTCTGAGTTTTCTTTCTTCGCTTTAGGATTTGTACAATCCTTCTTCATGTGTCCAATCATCCTATACTTTCAGCACTTCAATTTTCCTTTACCCTTGCCTTTGGATTTGGAATTAGGTCTTAAAGATCTTGTACCTTACACAGTATTCCTGCCTCTCGTAAACAGTGTATCAGAAGATGTCCCTACGCCACCGTTTATCTTTCTCATGACCATCCCTTGAAGGGTAGAGATAATGGTGTCCACACTCAGGGATTTATTTGTGATGCACAATGAGTCCCTGAATGACACAATGCTGGAAGAGAATTCAACAACATGCATGCATGATCTTCATCTTTAACCACTTCCTCCATATCCAGCAGCTTGCAAATCAAGTTATTAAAGTAACTAATGTGGGCCTCCACATCTCCACCTTCTGTCATCTTAAAGGTGAACAACTATAGCTTCAAGTATAAGTGATTCTTAGTGGATTTATTCGCATAATATTATCTAGCTTTGCCCATAAACTTGCTACAGTTTTCTCCCTCAAAACATTGTAGAGAACCTCATCTGTGAGACACAAAAGAATCGAAGATAAGGCCTTCTTATTAAGAGTATTTCAACTATCATCAATCATAGTCGGCTTTCGCTCCTCAAGAGTACTATCTTCACATTGCTTGGTTAAGGAACTAATCATCTTGATCTTCCATAACGCAAAGTTATTTTTTACCTGAGTACTTCTCAATGTCTACCTAGTGTTTCCCATTAACATTAATCCTTCAGATACAAGCCTGCGCCCCAACGATTGCTCTAATACCGCTTGCTGGAAAAAACAACGGAAGAACATTGAGATAAATCAAGGATTGCAATCCAAAAGCACTAAGCAAACACAAAGAGAACGCAGCAATTTAACGTGGAAAACCCTATCGGGAAAAAACCACGACACAAAGCGACAGAAATCCACTATGAAAGCAAAAATTACAAAGAGAAAAGACTTACTCAATTTAAGCAATCCTCAAATCTCACCATTGTTTCACCCTTTAAAACCCTATAACTATTAAAAAAACCTTTGGAATAGTTTAAGAAGCCTTAGAATACATTCCAATCCCTTTTACACCCATATATATAGTTTTAGAAAGAATCTCAAACAAAATCGAAAAGAAATTTCGCAAAATCTGCGTTTCCACAAAATTTTTGTGCAAAACCTTCGATGTCATTGAAAAATAACCAAATCTGTCTAGCGACCAGAAGTGAAAATCCGAAAAATACTGGATGTCATCGAGCCTATTTGACATATTTAAGACATCTATTGATTACAATCCCGCATCCCAAGACATGACTTAAATGTATAAGAAGATAAGAACAATAATCACCATTTCAAACATCAAACTCCATAATATTATTTCACATTACATACAATTTATAAATACAATGAATAAATATACAATCATAATTAACCGGAACTTAATCCCACATCCACTATAATTTCCTTTATAATAAAACTTAAATAAAAAACTAACTAAACAAAACCAACTTCTAAAACGTTGCTCCGCTCGCTCTCCTGACTTGATCCTTGCCCTAAATTTTTAAATCCCAACGAGAGTGAGCTGCAAAGCCCATAGAGGAGGATTTACGCCAAATTTCTACCAATATATATAAATAGCTAAATCCTTTTAAAATAGTAATTTTTCCAAATATAACAGGTGACTAAAATTAACAGATATTCCAAATAAATTAGCTAACCAAGATCAACAGATGTTTCAAATATAGTAAGTAACTAAGATCAACAGATATTTCAAATAAAGCAAGTAACTGAGGTCAGCAAATATTTCAAATATAACAAGTTACCACATTTCTCAAAATTAACAATTAAAACTAAAGATAATCATAAGGCAGGATGCAACTTCACGATTTCATATATGAACACAACAACCTATGCATGTGTACGGGGTGCCATCATTCCCAATACATCAGTCATCTAAATATCTAGGCTTTTCTATCACCGGTAGGCTAACACCTTCCCATATAACCCTTGTCCTTTAGTACTAGTTCGCAATCCTGACATGCGTAACTCCACTAGGCCCAAGGCGAGGGACCAACTTAGTGTGGTTGAGCAAAACACATGTCTTACTATAGAAGTGTTGTACTCCACCTATACTAAGGTGAGCTAAAAGGTACTAGTTGGGATTTAAGGCTTTTCAACCTAAGGGTCTCAATTGCCCCACTGTAACACCCTATACTTTTCAGTACTCAGGTGTTACCATGAGAACCTAATTTACTTTAAACACAAGCTCAATTTATGTGAACATTCACACACTCTTACCTAAACTCTACCGTTATAGGTAACTTGCATCCATAGATTGAGCCATCTAACCCTCTAAGCATAAGATCAGTGGTTAGATTTCTACTTATACAATCTTTAAGACACCTAGAAGTAGTAAGGAGTGAGTCTGAAACAGTTGTGTTGCTAGATCACAAGATCCAACCATTGGAATTGTAAATCAACTACGAAATTCAAGATCAATCATTAGGTTTAAACTTCATACCATACGTTGATGGACCTGATCATCAAAATTTTGTTATTAGATTCATCCAAGGGACCTCTGGACCATCGATGAACTATCCTAAAATAAATCAATCGTTGAACATGTTCTTAACAGCCTGACGGTCAAACCATACCTAAAACACACAAACTAACTAATCAACACCTAACCAACCATTAAATTCTCTCTAGAGTTGATTAGGAATCAATAGGAAACTTGAATGTCGAACATAGAGGCGATCTGACCGTCCAATTGATAGAAATTCATAATAAAATTGAAAAAAGTCAAAGATTGTATGGGTTTTCCATGTATGAAGATATCGATGTAAAATAGAGGGTGGCCCTAGGTGGCTTCCCAATTAGATGGACGGTTCTGATCATGAGATTGGGCCATCAGATCAGTGAAAAACCTTGATTAAAGCCTAGAATTTTAAAGTGTGGCCCATCTGAGCTTTTGATCTTCCCAATCTTTGGTCAGGGGTCATACATGGACCCATGGAATCTGATGAACGGGCCATATTCCAAACACCAACATTGTGGGGCCACTCTAGAGTGCATGTGCACGAGAAGTGTGGGTGCACCAGCGTCGCAAACCGGTCAATTAGGTTTGACCCGATGGAAATGGTAAAAAGTAGGGAGCTTTTCCCGCTCGCCAAGCGTTCAAATGGACAGCACCCATTTTCGACGAACCATGGCCCACCATCATAGATCCTCTGGCTGATCCAAACCGCTTATAATGTCCAGGACATTGGTTTGACCAATCCACGTTGGTTTCAGCCGTTATATTGCACACGTGTGCACACAATATTAACTACAAATCAAGCTACAAGTACACCCATTTCCAAAAACAGAAAATCTCCATTTTTCTGCTTTCCACGTTGGCGATCTGCATAAAATGACTCCTGCCACATCTTGGCCCTCCACTTGGCGAAACCTCAACCCTTGGTTTTAGGGCAGTAACTCCTGCCAGCTCTTCTTTCCCTTAACTTGAGAAGATGGAAGAAGTCTCGCATTACATGAGCTAGCACGATCTCAACCATTCCCATAGGGTTCTTTGACCAAATCCTAGCCACCCAAACGTATCAGATCATAAGATTAATGATTCTTTGATAATCTTCCATTAACAGTGGGGTTATCTTCATCATTGGGCTGGTGGGACCCATCTTCTTGTATAGACCCCACTTTGATGATCTGAAACATTTAAAGGGAGGGTTTGGTGACCAGGAATCCCTTCGTGTAGTTGGATAATGTCCATACATACGAGTTCTATCGATTATTGCAACGTGAAGGCTTGAGATTAATCTAATTAACTTCTAACCATGTAACTAATCCAAGATTTGGTGTCAGCCCTTCTAGATGTCAAGAGGCTATAAATAGCTCTCTTTCTTTAGGGCAGCCATCCAAAAAGGAAAGAGAGAAAAGAAAAATGAGAGAGATTGAGTCGGGGCCACCGCATCGGGAGGTTTCGGTCCAACAATCCTGCTGGACAGGTTGGAGGAAAGAGAGAGAAAGAAAGGTGGAGAGAGAGAGAGAGAGTAGTAAAGAATAGGAAAGGAAAGTGATGAAGAGAAATGAGAAGGAGAAGGAGAGTGCGGCTGGATGGTGCACAACCTGACTTGGTTGAGTCGAGCTCAAGTCGAACTGGTCCAGATTGCTGGAAGATGCAGTTGAGAGAGGTGAAGGGAAACGTTAGAGAGGGGGGTCAACTCGTTGCCCTTATAACTGCCGAGTTCGAGCCAAGTCTGAGTCCAAGTTGGGCTTAAACCTGGTTCAAATGTGGGTTGTCCAGATCCATTGTTGTACATCTTGCAAGGAAGAAGAAAAGAGAGGCATAACAAGGAAAGAGTAAGAAAGAGAAGGAGAGGAAGAGAAAAGAGAGGAAAAAAGGAAGAAGGAAGGGAAGAAAAGAGAGAGAAGGTTGTTGTCCGGTCAAGACCTAGTCGACTCGGTTTAAACCAAGTCTGACTGGGTTAAGTCAGGCGTGGGCTTGGTCCACAACTAGCTGGAAGTGAAAGAAAGAAGAAAAGAAAGAAAAAGAGAAGAAGAGGGAAAGGAGAAAGGAAGAAGAGAGGAAGTTGGGCCTTTGGTGGTTGCCGAGTTGACTCGGTTGAAACCGAGTCCATCCGAGTCAGCTGGGTCAAGTTAGACATGGGCCTAGCCTACATTTAGCTGGACTTTCCAGCAAGAGGTGAGAGAGAGGGAGTGAGAGAAAGAAGAAAATGAAGAGAGAGAAAGCAGTGTGGTGAGTCAACTCAACTTCCTAAAATGATTAACTCTAACATAATGTAATTAAATATTTAGTCATCTTCTTAGTATAAGTATGTGAATGATGTGCAGGCCATTTTCGTTGAGAAGGATAAACCATTTCGAGTCAGTCCAAATCCAAGTTGACTTGGATTTTTGGTAAGCAGGCTCTACTCTATCTAGAATGTTCATTATAACTAATTAGTGGCTAATTTAGGATTTGAACACATTTTCTTAGATTTAAATTATGCTTTAGTTTGTCTAGTTATGCCAATTTGAATCTAACCCGGACACACATTGGGAACCTTAATCATTTAGGTGCATTCGAATCTATTCTACCCTAACCATTGACGTGTGATAATTTAGGTTCATCAAGTGTTTTGAGTCCTTTAATGATCTCTAACCAAACAAGAAATAAAT
The DNA here is from genome assembly GCA_037074715.1 of Magnolia kwangsiensis. Taxonomy (NCBI): domain Eukaryota; kingdom Viridiplantae; phylum Streptophyta; class Magnoliopsida; order Magnoliales; family Magnoliaceae; genus Magnolia; species Magnolia kwangsiensis. Next base: position 101,994,344 of record CM073578.1, on the reverse strand, counting down.
CTATGCTCTAAAGTGAGGACTCACCCTTTGAGCTTTTCACTTAAATTCATCAATCTAAACAAATATGATGCCTTGATCCCACTCTTTGAATTATTTAACTTACTATATGAATATGTTAATCTATTGCACACTTGATTCCTGTGTTAGAAAATGAACATATCTCTTTAATTATAGCAAGCATAGATGATTGATGATAACATGTTATCTTTAGTTGTACATTGTTAATTAACTATATGCTTGTTGTTTGTGATCGAGTGACGTAATGAATGAAACATATTATAAAATGACCATCTTGTGGTCCATATTTGACTTACGTGACTTGGATCACACATTTACAATACATGGCTTGGATCGCACATTGCCTTACATGGCTTGGACTGCATATTTGCCCTACATGGCTTAGATCGTATAATTGTCCTCGTGGCTTTAATGGTCTTGTAACACCCCGTGTTTTCAGAACCCGAGTATATGACTCGTCTTCCAAACAAATCCGAGTATTAACCTTTAAGGATGGTCAAATTCCACGTATATATTTCTTTTTCTTTTCCTTATATTTCAAAGTTAGCCGCTTAGCGTAGAATGGACAAATCAACATAAAGAGAAATTTGTATTTACATTTGAAATATACAAGAAGTTGCCCATAATGACTTATACAAACTAATGTCTCTGAAATTCATAAATACAAGATTTACATGATTTAATAAATAAGAAATAATAAAAGGCATGTAAATTTAAGCCGCGAGACTATGCAATTTCTCGTAACAATACAATTGTGCATCCCCAACACTTGTACCCGACTCCTCATTAGTCTGAACCTAAAAATCACTTAAGTCACCTGTGCTACCTGTATGGTTATATATTTGATGGATGAGTGGTCAACTCAGTGTGAATTTCCCTCAAAAATACACACTGTCACTTTAGGTACGTAAAGTTATGACAAGGCATACAAAATAATAGATGATGCAGTCTTAGTAGATGCATGGATGTGTAAATGCATCATCGACTCGGGGATACTCATCCATTTGGAAGTTAGGCTCATCACCCATGCAAAGGCTGGCCAATAGCGAAGCACATCACATGCGTACATCACGTACTGGATATTGACTGCCCATCGTACATTACGTACGTAAATCGATAAACGATAGTCTGTGCCATGTATGCATGATTATCCAAGCCATTATTAGTCTGATTACAATCAGCCGATTTAAATAAGCTCAAGGTCACTACAGGGGCTCATCACCAGCGTAGGCCGATGGCTCAGGCATAGTATCCCATGACCACTATCCCCAGCCCACGAGTCTACCACCTTAAGATGTTTAATGGAAGCCCGTCGACTAGTGGCCAATCATATTTCAGTATATCGGGCTTACCATCGCATGGTTGCACGAAATAAAACGTTAGACCCATATAGGCAAATACCAAAACAAAGCCACCTAGGGCGAATATTAAAAATAAGCCACATAGGGCAATTATCAAAACTAAGCCACATAGAGCCAATATCAAAACCATGCGATAAAAGACCATCCTTACAAACCACTTGGGCAGTCGCACCATCAACTCAGTTTAAACTGCCTAAGTAGCACAATGGTAGCTGCATGATCCTCCTTACTACTTTTCTCCTTCTTTTCTTCCTGGCCTTCCACAAGGTTTGGAAAGGACCAAACCCACAAGGCAGCAAGGTTACTGGCCTGGACCAGATCAAACTTGGTTCGGCTTCGAATGAGGAAGATGATATGCTGTAATAGTGGATTGCCATAAGGCAGGTTTTTCTCCAAAAGGAGGCATCTATGTGGTGTGGTCCTTGGGAGCTTGGAGAGATGATATTTTGAAGCTTCATGGAAGTTTTCATGGTGGGTTCGACGAGAAGAGGAATCGACAGATTTTTTAGAGTGTGGCTGCAAGGGATGGATGAGGAGTCCCTATTGCTCAATCCTCTCCACTTTTAGGGTTTACCCTTCATCCCAACACCGTTAGATCGATCATAAACGGTCTAGATTTAATCCAGTTGAAAATCACAAAATCGGTCGTGGTTTCTGTTCGCCTACAAGTGGAATCCCTGATCCATGTGAAGGGCTGTAGGATGGCTGAAATAACACCATTTGGACGGCTAGGATTTAGAGAGAGGAGCTCACGCGGATCGCCAACCTGGCAGCAGTGAGGCATTTTCCTTTTTTTAGAAACGTGGTTTTCCATAGTCTGAATGCGTCTGGATTTGTGTCCATGCATGCATGCAACTACATGTAAAAATGCCTAGGGTTTGGTCAGAAGAAACGTTCGCACTAGATGGGTGGTTCAGATCATGGAAGTAGGCCTGAGTTTGTGGGCCACAATCAATATCATGAACGACATCCATTTGCTAGCCGAAAACGAGGAGGGAGATTTCTTCCCATTTGTGGGAAAATGGGTGCGCGTGAACTGTGCACACACACAACTAAGGTGTGGTCCATGATAGTGTTTGGATGAAATCCACTCCGTCCATTAGGTTCTAGGGGTCTAGTTAGTGCCCTAGACCAAAGATGGGGCAGATTTAAGGCATGGGTGGGCCATATTACTTGATTTACATTCTTTTAGTGTCGATTACGTCGATTCAATGGTCGGGTCAACTCCAATTCGAGCATCAACAGTCAACAGGTCCTAATGGGTTGTTTGTAAGACCTTTATAATAAATTACTAACCAAATACTAATATTAATATTAATTTTCATACTATTACTTTATCATAAACTATTTATTATTATAATTGTTTATTTCATTTTATTATTATTATTATTACTTTATCATGTTGTGGGTCCCACTCTGTAGGTTGTTAGGATTACCCATCTTATGATTTTATAATATTTACATATTAATTTTATTATTATTATTATATATGCTTTAAGATGTGGGATCTTCTTTTTATGCATCATTTGGTTTCATTACTTAAGATTAGGATTGACCAGCATACAAGTGGATTACTTCATTTGATCATCTTATAACCCAGTGGTTGGATTAAGGAAATTAAGTGTTGGAGTGATCGATGACACGTTGTGGATTTTGTTGTTTGAACTCCTAGAACCAGGACAAATGATTTGATGGTTGAGCTCGTGACTAAACAAGCTCCTAATCTAAACTAGTGATTGGTCTATCCGAGTGATTGAAGCCCTAGAGTAGGTGACTCTGAAGTTGTGATGGGCCATTTTGAGAATAAATTAAATGGATGGTTGATATGTGGATAAGGATTACTTTCAACGGTCTAAAAGAGTCTTACTTCAGTACTAGGAGTCCATTACTAATCATAGTACTGTCTAAGAATGTCCAAGTGGGATTTACCATATTTTCCTTATTATTAAAATATTATTTAGCAAGGTTATTGTTAATATTCTTATTATGATAATTATTTTATTTTATATATTTATTTTACCTTGCACTGAGTGATTATGAATGATGAGTGCGTAATTTAAGAGGGTGCTCCTCACTGCGATAGCCATTGATGCTATCAAACCGTAATAGTTAATGCAGGTGTAGAGCGAGCAGATGACTTTCATTGGGTCGCTAGAGCAGATCGGGTAGCTAAGGAGCTAGATGGGGTCCCTACGGCCCATGTTGAGTTCCATCATTAGACACTAGATTTCTATATTTGTTTAATGAACTTTGTATTTGGGATTGTATAAGTCCTGTATGGGCTCTACATTTGAAATTTTGTGATGATTAGAATGTTTTTATTCAATGCATGGCTTACTCTAGCTTCATTGCTGTTAACTCTGATTAATGATAAGTGATTCAAATTTAAACTGAATTTTATAGGCTAACACTCGGGTTTTTGGAGAACGAGTCATATACTCGGGTTCTAAAAACTGGCACACCCACTTATTTCACTTTTAGGGATTTTTAACTAATTGGACATTAATTCACCCAAATATTTACAAGTGTTCCGATATACCAACTGCATGAATTCCACTTAGATTTAAATGCACCCATATACATATATTCACAATTTAAAGACTTCAACCCAGGACCAAGCCTATCATAATAGCTTTAGGGATTTTCACCTAGGAATTAGCCCGACATCATAACTTTAGGGACTTTCACCCAAAGATTGGCCCAATACGTAAGTTAGTATTTCAAAATATTGAATGCATCATTATTCCCATGCAATGCATATGTACATTTCACTACATGTCATGCCTAACTTATAGTGCTCATGTTATCATTATATCATACATATATTTGCACCTTAACAAATGTAACGCAATAATCATAAAACATGGAAACTTAAGAAAATACATTAAATGTACAGAGACATACCTTGTGAATTTTTTCTTACAAAAGTCAACATAAGCTCAGAGATATAAATCCAAAGCACAAGACACAGTGGATTACCAAGCATATGTGAACCATCCAAGGAAGGCCTCATGACCAAATTGATTTTGTTCACATTCAACTGCACCTCTTGTCTGAGGAATTATCAGTGATTACCATGAACGTATGGCCTTTGGTTGGAGCTCATCTTTCATAGGGCCACTTCTCTTCACTTTTTTTTATTAGCTTGTTAGTACACCCCACTGTCAATTCACACTTCACTGTCAGCCACCCCCACTAGGGATTGATACTAAGAACACTTCTCATCACATGGCAGCTTGTTATCATTGCCAAAGTCGCTTCTGAGTGTGAGTCATCCCCTCAGATACGGCTAGAAACTTGAGGTGACTTACCCTCCTTTAGACCTCCTCCTAAGTAGGGTGATGTTTGACCATTATTCGTTTCGATGATGGAACTGTCTAGGACTAGCCAAAATATGCATCATTAATGAGGCTACTATGTTCTCTACAGTTGATAAAAGCCCGATCCTTTAGTCTTTTGTGAAAACAAGGGTCTATCTGATGAGTCGAACCAAGTAACAACCTGGTTGGTCAGATCACCATTGTGCATCGATTGCATAGATTTAGCCCGCAGTTAATATGCGCTTCCACGCTTGTGGCTGTTTGCCAAGATGTGTAACATATCTTGCCAGATTGTCATGCCACAACCTGGCGATCACATGGACCAAGGTTGACTTTTTGTCACAGTCGAGTTACTGGTTGAGGATTGACCGTGGCCATGTTGACCACCAAATTAGGTGGAAACAGATCAATATCGTCAACATTACTTCCTTATCCTTATCAGGGAATTTCAGTAATCCTTGGTTGATGTTATCCTGAATGATATTATTGAAAACCACACAATTATTAGTAGAGTGAGAACGGGTTCCATGTCACTTGAAATATTCATTTTTCTTAAACTATGCAACCGTGGGTATTTTCTAGTTAATGAGAACTTTAATGAAATTTGCGACCAACATGATATCAATGATTTCGTTAGCCCGAGTAATATCAAATATGTATATTCTGTGAGTGTTCTGTGTAGTCGGCTAATGGCCTTAGTTCTAACCAGTGATGAACACATAAATGGCTCCTTGGCCACTATCACGGTCGCTGCCACCTCGCAGTTATGATCATAGCAATATGTCCTAACTGATAAGTTCTTTTGTATCACTCCTCCTTGAAGAAGGGTCTTCATTCCTACTGCCCACCCCAAGGGGCTCATTGTTCCATCTCAATAATTTTTTTGTGAAGCTGGAATTCCAAACAATCCTGTGTGAGTTGCACAAACTCAGCCTCAGTCATAACTACTTCACATCGGCTTTTTGCTCTCTTGAACTTGGTGATATAGTTTTGATTGATTCCTCAGACATCTGTCGTAATCGTGCAAGATCAGCCATATAAATTTCTTTGTCCCTGTAGAAGAATTGGGCATGGAATTTCTCTTACATATATTGCCAAGTTTAGGCCCACACAGCTCGAACTCATGGTAAGTTCCCATGAGGTCAACCTCATATGCTTTATAAAGCATATCATAGTTCTTGTTGAGTGACATCAATTCATGTCACATCTCATCACATGGACACAAATTTCTAGTGAATGCCTTTCAGAGGAAGTTACTGGCATCGGAAGTGGGCCCACCATGATGCTTGTGAAAAATCTCCATTCATCCATTTTGTTAGATCATATAAAAATATGAGACAAAAAATCAAGTACATTCAAAACTCAAGTGAGCCATATGACAAAAGATTGACTACCATATAATTTTTTTGGGGCTCAATCATAATGTTTATATGTAATTCAAACCATTCATAAAATATCTCAAATATTCATAAGATCATTTACTACTAGAATAAATTGAAAAAATAAAAATATTAGCCTATAAAAAGTTTCCCCGACTAATGAATGTTTCATTTATGGGCATACAATATCTATATTTAAACCTAAGGGGACATTTGGCACATGAGACTATACGGGTTTAAATGGGAGCGGATTTCCACATCCTGGGTTTCCAAAAGCGTTTTGTTTGGATGGACATCCAGGGCTAAGTTTGGAGTGACTTATCGGAAACCGTGCCTGGGCTAGGGATTCTCACAATCCCACATTGGATTTCACGATGGCGTTGGGTCACTTCCACATAATCCAACAGCTGGATTTGGGGAATAATACCAAATCCCATCGTGGACTTTCTGATCAAATCCCATTTAATGTAACTCTGAATCCTTAGAGCAGACTTATTGCTAAGGCTGATAGGAGTCTACTATCCAAGACATCTTTAGTCCTAAGATCTAAGATATCTTCCACACCATATATGGGAAGGAGAAGGATGTAGAGAATCGCACAACGACTTTGAAAGATGAGCCACATATGTCCTAGAGGGGGGGTGAATAGGATAATACCAATTTCTTATAATAAAATGTGGAAAGTATATTCTCAATCGCACAAAGTATTGAAACCTGGATTCCAATTAATTCGTAGGACAACCTTGACTATTATTTTAGGCAGGACAACCTTATTTCATGACATCATTGGAATTAATCTTTCGAAACAATTAAAGAGAGAGAATCAAGTAAATTATTCGCTACAAATGCACAAGGAGTTATAGTGGTTCGATGTTTACTACATCCCAAAATTACTACCCTCATAATTTTATCTTTCCACTATATCAAGGTTTTCACAAGTTCACCTTAATAACTTTTTGTAATGTCTTAGAAAAATCCGTACAAAGATCTAAGTACCACCTCTAGCAGAAATCCTTTATAACCTAATCCTTTAGAAATTTAATGAGACTTAACTAGCGCCAAACTAGATTACCTGTGAAATTAGCAGCAATTACTTTAAATACGATCTGTAAGACCCAAAACCTATAGAATTAGTAACGCTACATTACTTTGAAAACTAGGAGTAAACTCTAAGCCCAGTTGCTCTCGGGAGCATTCAGAAACTCCGTAACAAACCTGGACCGCACGTCGCAAGTCTGAAAGCGATGAACTTAGACAATTATGACCGCCTAGTTGGACTTGACTATCACCTCAAAAATTAAGTCCAGATGAGATCCTGAGAGATTTTCTTGAGTCCGGAGTGAAGAGTGTGAGAAAGGTGAATCTATTTAGAAATTAAATATGAATTTAAGTAATCTGAGTCATGTCACTTGCAGACTAATTATAAACATTCTGACCGTTGAAATTTGACCCAAAGTTACCCTCAGATTAGGGGAAATGTCCCACACATGCCTATGTACTTGTGGCCCTGATCGAGTTTCGGTGACCGTTGAACTGAAACTGGTCCACCACGGATAATCTGAAAACCCGATCGGACTGAAAACTTAACTTGATCAAGATTCAATAATTGTGAGCTTAAGTCCGACCGCATTCAGTAAAGGAACCTCCAGAAATGCTCCGTTGGATCGAAATAAGCCCGATTTGGTTATAACTTAAGTATACTATGGCCCTAAGACTAATTTCGTCAGTTTTGGGCCTATATAAGGACCTTAAATCCTCTCTCACAAAATTCATACGAATTCTCAAACCCTAGCTAAGAAAGAGAAAGAAAGTAAGAGAGAAGGTGATTCATCTTGGGATTCTTCCTAGCTACTCTATGTGCCTAATCCATTGCATCTGAATCGTTATTCCGGTAATTCTAATTCCATTTTTGGGTAAGACAATCAAACCCTAACCTATTTTGAAACTTAGAATATTCTAAGTGTTGATGTAGTTAACCTAATTCATGCCTTAGGTTGCCCATTCACCGTTGATGAAGACTTATCGTCTAAATCATAGCCATTTTACATTTTCTGGTTTAAGGTGCAGACTATATACGTATAGGTTATGGTTTTCAAGACTTTCAATGTTTGACAATGATTTATTATTGACGTAGACGCTATTACACATGATAAATGTGTTATCTATTTGTTTTACGTATATGTATAACCTATGTTGTAAATAGAGTATTTCATGTGTTTGTTGAAATGTCTATATGCATAAGGAATTTGATGTTATGATTGTCATGATTATTTGTCATAGGTATATGATTGTTATGTATGCGACAACTCCTTGGCAAAAGGATTTGCCCTAATACGTAATACGGCCGACATACGTGATGTATGTTGAAAAGTGTAGTCTAAGTGTTTGTGAAAATGTCTGAATGAGTTAGTAGTTAGTAAAGTGTGATTTATGAGGGAGTTGAGATATGAAACCCCAGCTACCTTGCTTATGTGTATGATTTCTTCCGTGAACTGTTTAGCTTACTTATTCATGTTAACTTTATGTATGATTTCCTCCATGTATGGTGTATCCATGTTTAAGTTATATGTCATAACATGTTCATATGACTGTAGGATTTACCTTACATGTTTATATTGTGATTGTACATTGTTGGGACTGTATTACAGTCCAGGTAATCGATAACAGTCCTTAAACTGGTGGTTGATGATGTTTTCACCACGCAGGATGTGTTCGATGAATCCGAACCGTACTTGGGATGTTCGACAATGGTTAGGCTACACGGAGAGCTTATGCATTTCATGTCGATCAACTCAACGTGCGATCGTCCTAAGTGAGTTCGTCAATTAACCCGATTGACCAATGTATATTCACCATGTTGGACGTTACTGTTTGAATTTAAGGTACCAAACTCACCAGTGAAACCCTATTAACCTCAGTATCTCAATCCGTTAAGACTCATGAGCTGGACATGGTGGTATGGGACACCGTGGTCGTGTTGTCGGCCTACGCAGGGGCGACAAGCCTCCCCGTAATGACCAGTGAGCAACTTAGACTCGTGAGCCGATTATGGTGGTATGGAACACTATATTTGAGCTGTCGACCTACTCTGATTGGTGACGGGCCCTTTGTAATGACCTCAAGTACATCCTGAAACTGCATTGGGGAGACAAGGCTTCTTGTAGTATCTAGGATATAACTAGACCTGTATTGATTGGTGACGAGCCCTTTACAGCGAACTAGAACTATAATAGAACTATAATATCGTATGAGATTGTCTAGGATTGACAACCCTAGAATGGATCATTATTTAGGTATTGATATAAGGGAGGTACCTTAGCTTCCCAATCCTGTTGTATGAAAAAGGACTAATAAGAACTTGGTAATTATGTACATGTACTGCACTGCATGTGTCGTTTAGCGTTGGGTAGAACACTGAGGAAGTGACTAACATGCGTGACCGTAAGATAAAGATCACAGAGGGAGTGTAGGCGAGGGCATGCATCATTACTTCATACATACTTGTATTAATCAGAGTAATTAGGGATGTTTGATTGTATTACTTTATCATTACTGCTTAATTGAATTGATAACATGTTAACCTTTGCGGTATAGTTCCACTGAGTTGATCACTCACTCCCACATTCTGGGACGGTGCTTAAACACCAACTAGACTCTGACTTAGCTGCAGGTGATGGTGATGCCTGCGAGCGGAGTCAGAGTTTAATGATGATGAGGAGGCATTCTCGTTCATGCAGTTCTCAGGCGGGTTCATGTGAGCCATATCCTGATTGATGGGGATTCAAGGCTAGGTTTGTAGTGGTTTATCATTTTGATATATGTATTTTGAAACACAACTTGTACTTATTGACCTGGCAGAGCACTCATATTTTGGGGACTTATATTGGTTTATATATTTATTTCAGACTTTCGCTTGCGTATTTTAACTGTCCCTAGATTATGTTTCCTGATTTGGCTTAATCTACTTCATGTTTTATGCACTAATATAGACAACATACATCCATCATTAAATATGTTACATAAGTGATGTTTTGGAACGCGGGAGCTGAGCTATGCTCAACCCCCGATTTTCAGGGCTTACAAGTTGGTATCAGAGCGTGATCTGAATTAAACTGGACCTAAGTTATGGCTACACAATGCACGCTGACGCCACTTTAGTATAGGAGGGTGCAGAAAAAATCTAGAAACTAGTGTAAGATTCCCAGTTTCACCAATTGGCAAAAGTTTACTAAAAATGATCACCGAGATCGAGTCCGTGCACACTCCTGATCACACAAAATGACCCCAAATCACTTATAGACCATCAATTGACGGGTTTAGGCCGTGTTTCATCCTATTCCAGCCGTTAAAAAATGGTACATTTGAATATGTATCAGATTCTATTCGAAATGTCTCGAAACAAGTCGAAACGGAGTAAGGGCCCAATCAGGGCACTTCCAAGGGGACCCAGGGTGGGACCCATGCATTTTTGAACTTAAGAGGAAGGACCTCGCCCCACTAGGGAGCCATTGTCGATTAGTCCAGAGACCGGCGAGGCCTCACCGCCGGGCGGGCCGGCTCGGGCCGATGCTCCTAGGGCCTAGTGTGGCCCACTCCTCCACGATTGGTCAATTAAAACCATCCCAAATCATTTTTCCTTCACATACTACCACTCCAAGCTTTCCTTTTTCAAAAATACTTCTCAAAACTCCACAAAATCCCTCTCCAAACCCTTTCTTCTTTCATTTTCATGCACCCTCATTCTACCCATTTCAAAACCCACCTCCATTGTTGATTTTTCTTTCTTTTCTTTCCATTTTAGCACCCAAATCCCTACTTTGAGTCTCAAATTCGTGGGAACTTTCTATCTTATCCCATTCTTCCTGTTTCTTTTATTTTCCATGGCCCTTTTCGAGCTTATTACAACCATATTTTCCATTTCTACCATTCTCTCTTTCATGGGAAAGAAGAGAGCTCCCGTAGATGAAGCTGGGCCTAGTCGCCCAACCCATTCAAGAAGGCCGAGAGGTGCCGCCGCAAGTTTAAGCGCCCAATAAGAGTTGTAGACGAAGCGAGATCTAGATCCCCATGCTCCCATAGGAAGGGCTTTGTTGGTGAAGCAGTCTCATAGAGTTTATGAGGGTCGTATGGTCCTCTTTGAAGCTCATATAGATGCATGGCTATTTAGAGAGTTCTTATTATTCGAGCGCCTAGTAGAAGCCAAGTGGGGTCCGCTATTTAAGGGTGAGAGCCATGTAAATGTGGGCACAGTTCGAGCTTTTTGTGCCCACATTCGAGAGCCAACATTAGAGCCCTTACAGTTTAAGATTCCATTTTAAAGAGATCGGGAGGCCACAATCAATGTTGCTTTGATATCTCAGCTTCTGAACGTGCCACTTGGCGAGGTACATGCAAGTGAGAAGAATCTGAATAGTACACATGAAAGGGATCTCCGCACATGGTTCCTTTGTGGTCGTCTGGTTGAATGGCAGCCTAACAAAAGCCTTTTAATGACTAATATGACGGACGACTTCCGCCTGCTCCACCACATCTGAACGTTCAACGTCTATCCTAGGTGGAGCAACTGTAGTGAGTGCATGTGCCTGATGGTGGACTTCCTATATCAGGTGGGACAGGGAGAGAAGCTGTGTGTGCCTACGTATGTCCTGCGATAGATAGTCCTTATCGCACGTTTTAATAGAAGGACTGAATCCCTCCCGTTCAGCCGACTCATATGCAGGATTGCACTTGAGTTTGGCTACAGACTCGGGGTGGAATTGCCTGCACTGATCAATTACATCACTGAACTACTCTCAATTAGATGGATATCAAGCCACGGCAACGACAAGCCCTACTTGAGGAGAGCGAGGTTGAGACAGAAAGCGAAGAGGAAGAGAGCAATGAAGAAGCTGGAGCTGAAATAGAAGAAGAAGAAGAGCAGGACGAAGAAGAAGAGGAGGCCCAGGATACGGATGAGAGCCCTCCTTCGAATTGAGAGCATGACCCTGATCGGGCTGATAGAGAAATCCGTTTAGTTAGACTTGAGGAGGGTCAGGCCACTCTATGGCAGGATATTATCGACCTGCGAGGCCTCGTGAAGAAAAAGTTCAAGAAAGTAACCCGCACTTTGAAGTCTATCATGTGTTGTCTGCAGGATAAGGGTGCCCCTCCTCCATTGCCAGATTCTGATGAATAACTCTATATGTAGTCATCTTTTATTTTATTTGTTGCTTGTTCTTGTGTGTAGCCTTTATAGGCGTAGTAGTTTGATAGTTATTTTAGTGTTTGAAGCTTAGTTGTATTAGCTCACATGCTTTCTCCGTCGCGATCCATGTAATGCTGCACATCATGTATTGTGACAATTTTGTTAATTGAAATGCATGTTATTTCTTTGAGTTGTGAAGTGAATGCTGTGTAGATGGATTGTGTGTATGTTTAATCTCACTGGTTGCACCCTCTGTTGTATGTAGGGTATGCCACCTAAGGGCATGAGGACTTCTACCCATCTCTCTTTGGGTGAGTCGCTTGATAGGGCCCTTCCCCTGAGCGATAGCTATACGGACCCCCGTTCGGGCCCGTCTCACTTAGATCCTATGCCTGAATTCTCAGCCAAATTCTAGCAATTCTGCTGGGCTGACTCGTGTGACACCATCCATGGTTCCTCCTGTCACACCTTCGGTTCCTGAGCAGAACCATGCGTCTGCGTCGACGTCTCATGCATCACAGTCTGCTCCACCTCCTGATAGGCTCGAGCAGATGATGCTGTTAATGCAGTAATAGCAGATATAGCAGTAGAAGCAGCAGTTCTTGACCTCTATGGCCGGTATCTTTGCCCAGTCGATGGGGGCAACTCCACCTGCTTCACCTATGCACCCAGTTGGGAACGCTAGTGCCAATGGCACATTTAAGCGATTCTAGCGCTTGCGGCCTCCCACTTTCACGGGTACTCACCAACCCAAGGAGGTTGAGTACTGGATTGATCGCATCTCTAAGATGCTGAGGTCGCTACACTCTTCCGAGGTGGAGTAGGTCGAGCTTGTCACCTTCATCTTTGAGAAGGAGGCCAGTTTGTGGTGGGATAGTGTTCTCCGCACGGTTGCGGAGGGTTTAGTGTGGACGTGGGAGTCTTTTGAGGCTCGCTTCCACGAGAAGTATTTTTCGGTCACTTACCGACACGAGAAGGAGAGTGAGTTCCTTCGCCTCCGTCATGGAGGGATGTCGGTGACAGAGTATGAGAACCGGTTTACGGAGCTGGGCAGGTATGCTCATTTACTTTTGGGTGATCAGTCGTTATGGATGCGGCATTTTTCTGAGGGTTTATGGCCCAAGATCCGGTCGAAGATGTGTTGCGCTAGCATATCTTCTTATGCTGAGTTGGTGAGCATATCCCTGTGAGCTGAGAAAGATGGGGACAGGATGTCCCATATGCAAGCACTTATGGCTCCCAAGCTGCAACCTAACTTTTCGAGTAGGCCTTTCCTTGGTAAGAAGCCTCGTGTAGATTCACCATCGAAGTCTATGGCATCTCCTGCCCCTGTGAGGCGACCAGATGTGTGGTGTGCTTATTACAAGAAGTCAGGCCACACTGAGATCAATTATTTCACTAGGATGCGAGACAGTGATTTTTTACCGCCTCAGAGGATCAACCGTCCGATGCCTCAGGCCATATCAGCACCACCCCTACGATCAGCACCAGCTCACCCATCCTTCAGGCCACCCGCACCTCACTTCAGGCCGCCACAATGGCCCATGGTACCTCTACCGAACCATCCACAGTAGGCTCAGGTTCATGCGCTCACAGTTGAGGTGCTAAGGCAGATTCAGCACCTAGATCTTTCAAGGTTATAGCTCATATCCAAGGTACGCCTGTCTTCTTATTGGTGGACACCGGGTCCACTATTTCGATCATCTCTTGTGCTACGGTCAAGCGGCTAGGATTGGTTACTACTCCTATGAAGGGAGTAAGACTCACTACGGCTACGGGGACCTTTTCAGACATTATACGGACCTATGAGTCTTGCTCAGTAGACTTGGGTAGCAGGACAGTGGTTGTTGACCTGATTGTCGCTTTACTATGTCACTACGATGTTATTCTCAGGATGGATTGGCTCACCAAGATGAGAGCAGAGATTGATTGCGAGGCCAAAGTCGTGACAGCCTACAGACTTAAGGGCACGGTCTTTACATTTCTAGTTCAGGTCAGTTGGTCCTGTCGAGTTGTTAGCTACGCTTCTTTGTTAAAGAGTCTTGATGATTCGACATTGGGGGATATGTCAGTGGTTCAAGATTTCTCTGATGTATTTGAGAAGATCTCGGGACTTCCTCCTCAGCGTGAGATTGACTTTACTATCGATCTTGTGCCCTGTGCGACACCCATTTCCTTGTCAACGTATCATATGCCTCCATGTGAGATGGAGGAATTGAGGAGACAAATTGATGCATTGATAGAGGCAGGCTTCATACGACCGAGTGTGTCACCTTGGGGAGGGCCTGTTTTGTTTGTGAAGAAAAAGGACGGTTCCCTGCGTTATGTATTGACTATCGCAGGTTGAACCGGGTGACAGTCAAGAACAAGTATCCTTTGCCCAGGATAGATGATCTGTTTGATCAATTGAAGGGGGCACGGTATTTTTTGAAGATAGATTTGCAGTCTGGGTATCATCAGTTGCGCGTCAGGGATGAGGACGTGCTGAAGACAGCCTTCAGGACTAGCTTTGGTCATTATGAGTTCCTTGTGATGTCGTTTGGACTCACAAATGCTCCGGCCGTGTTCATGGATCTGATGAACAGAGTGTTTCGGCCATTTCTGTTTCGATTCATCATCCTATTTATTAACGATATTCTGATATTCTCCAAGAGTCGAGAGAAGCATGAAGAGCATCTGCAAGTGGTCTTCGACACTCTCAGGAAGAACCAGTTGTTCGCACAGTACAAGAAATGCGACTTCTGGAAGGAGGAAGTTAAGTTCCTGGGACATGTGGTGTCCAAGGAAGGTATAGCAGTCGACCTCGCTAAGGTAGCCACAGTTCAGGATTGGAAGCAACCCGGTTTAGTGACTGAGGAGAGGAGTTTTCTTGGTCTGGCAGGGTACTATCAACGATTCATTTGGGACTTTTCCAAGATTGTCAGACCATTGTCACAATTGACACAGAAGAATTTAAAGTTTGCCTGGAATGAGAAGGTTGAAGCAGCTTTTCAGGAGCTGAAAGACAAGTTGATGTCCGCCCCTGTACTAGTATTACTAGAGCAAGGGGTTAAGTATACGATATATATACTGACGTGTCTCGCATTGGTTTGGGTTGTGTCCTTATGTAGAAGGACAGGGTGATTGCTTACGCCTCGAGACAGTTGAGGAAGCACGAGAAAAATTATCCTACACACGACCTAGAGTTGGCAGCTATCATTTTCACTGAATCTCTAAAGACATTACCTCTACGGAGAGGAGTTCGAGCTCTTTTGCGATCACAAGAGCCTTAGATACATATTCTCACAGCGAGACTTGAATATGAGGCAGTGCCGATGGATGAATACTTTGAAGGACTTTAAGTTCGAGGTCTCCAACCATCCGGGCAAGGCAAACCTTGTGGCAGACGCGTTGAGCCGCAAGAAAACTATAGAGTTTGCAGCTCCGCTAATGATAGCAGAATAGGACATGGTGGAGTTTATGCGAGACTTTGAGTAGAAACTCACGGTAGAGGAGCCGTATGAGATTATCGCACATGTTCGAGTACAGCCCCTCATTGATGGCAGGATTATTGAGGCTCAGACAGACAATGAGCTATTGGTGAAGGTGAGAGAGCGGGTTGGTATAGATGAGGACTCTAAGTGGAGTGTTGGTACGGATGGGGGCTTAAGTTATCGTGGCTGCCTATGCATCCCAGACATCCCTGACTTGAGACGAGAGGTTCTCGAGTCAGCCCACAGTTCGAGGCTTGTGATGTATCCAGGTAACACGAAGATGTATCAAGACATGAAGAGATCGTATTGGTGGGATAATATGAAGGTTCACATTACTGAGTTCGTATCCCATTGTCTTACATGTCAGCAGGTCAAGGCAGAGCATCGCCGACCTCCTGGACTGCTTCAGCCCATGCTTATAGCTGAATGGAAGTGGGACTTCATTTCTATAGATTTTATTTCAGGACTACCGAAGACGAAGAAGGGACACGACTCTCTTTGGGTGATCGTAGATCGGTTGACAAAGTCAGCTCATTTCCTACCGATCAGAGTTACGAATTCTACAAACGAGTTGGCCAGATTGTGCATCAAGGAGATTGTACGTCTGCATGGAGTTCCCTTAGAGATTGTATCTGACAGAGACACGCAATTCACATCTATCTTATGGACTCGTATCTAGGAAGCGATGGGTGTGAAGTTGAAGTTCAGTACCACGTTCCATCCGCAGACATACGGGCAGACGGAACGTGTGAATCAGGTGATAGAAGATATGTTGCGAGCTTATGTGTTGGATTTCAAGGACAGTTGGGATGACTGTCTTCCTTATGCAAAGTTCGCGTATAACAACAGCTTTCAGGCGAGTATTGGCATGGCTCCCTATGAGGCACTGTATGGTCGCCCGTGTAGAGCACCACATTGTTGGGCATAAGTGAGCGAGAAGACTCTAATTGGCCCAGAGTTGGTTCAGACGACCTCAGAGAAAATTGACATTATTAAGCGTTGACTACTATCAGCACAGAGCAGGCAGAAGAGCTACACCGATACGAGGCGGTGACCGCTTGAGTTTGAAGTTGGGGACCATGTATTCCTTAAGGTTTCCCCCATGAAGGGAGTTCTTCAGTTTTGTAAGAAATGGGAAGCTCACGCCGAGATTCATTAGCCCATTTCAGATACTTGATAGAGTGGGGGCAATAGCATATCTCCATGCTTTGCTCACACCACTCGCAGGCGTGCATAACGTATTTCATGTGTCCATATTAAAGAAGTATGTTCCCGATCCTTTGCACTTATTAGTTGGGAGCAGCTGCAGTTGAGCAACGATGCCACCTATGTACTGCGACCGACACGAATCCAGGATAGGAAGGAGCAGGTATTATGTAGCAAGGTCATCCCACTTGTGAAGGTACTATGAACGCGTCACAGTGAAGAAGAGGCTACTTAGGAGACTGAAGCTGAGGTCAGAAAGAACTACCCTCAGATCCTCGAGGAGTATGAGAAGGTATAAATTTTGAGGATAAATTTTTTTTTTAAGGGGGGCAGATTGTAACATCCTGAAAAAATCCGTACAAAGATCTGAGTACCACCTCTAGCAAAAATCCTTTAGAAATTTAACGAGACTTAACTAACACCAAACTAGATTACCTGTGAAATTAGCACCAATCACTTTAAATACAATCTATAAGACCCAAAACCTATAGAATTAGTAACGCTACATTACCCTGAAAACTAGGAGTAAACTCTAAGCCCAGTTGCTCTCGGGAGTACTTAGAAACTCCCTAACGGACCTGGATCGCATGTCGCAAGTCCAATAGCGATGAACCTAGATAATTATGACCGTCTTGTTGGACTTGACTATCACCTCAAAAATCAAGTCTAGATGAGGTCCTGAGATGATTTACTTGAGTTCGGAGCGAAGAGTATGAGAAAGGTGAATCTATTTAGAAATTAAATATGAATTTAAGTAATCTGAGTCGTGTCGTTTACGGACCGATTATAAGCATTCTGACCGTTGGAATTTAACCCAAAGTTACCCTCGGATCAGGGAAAATGTCTCACACATGCCTATGTACTTATGGCCCTGATAGAGTTTCGGTGATCATTGAACTGAAACTGGTCCGCCACGGTCGATCTGGAAACCCAATCGGACTGAAAACTTAACTTGATCAAGATCCCATAATTGTGAGCTTAAGTCCGACCGCATTCAATAAATGAACCTCCAGAAATGCTCTGTTAGATCGGAATAATCCCGATTTGGTTATAACCTAAGTATACCATGGCCCTGAGACTAATTTTCTCAGTTTGAGGCCAATATAAGGACCTTAAACCCTCTCTCACAAAATTCATACGAATTCTCAAACCCTAGCTAAGAAAGAGAGAGAAAGTGAGAGGGAAGTTGGTGATTCATCTTGGGATTCTTCCCAACTACTCTACGTGTCTAATCCATCGCATATGAATCGTTATTCTGGCGATTCTATCCATTTTTGGGTAAGATAATCAAACCTAACCTGTTTTAAAACTTAGAATAGTCTAAGTGTTGATGTAGATAACCTAATTCATGCCTTAAATTGCCTATTCGCCATTGACGAAGACTTATCGTCTAAATCATATCCGTTTCACATTTTGTGTTTTAAGGTGCGGATTATATACATATAGGTTATGGTTTTAAAGACTTTCAATGTCTGATAATGATTTATTATTGACGTGGATGCTATTACACATGCTAAATGCACTATATGTTTGTTTTACGTATATGTATAACCTATGTTGTAAATAAAGTATTTCATGTGTTTGT
This sequence comes from Magnolia kwangsiensis, assembly GCA_037074715.1. NCBI lineage: Eukaryota > Viridiplantae > Streptophyta > Magnoliopsida > Magnoliales > Magnoliaceae > Magnolia > Magnolia kwangsiensis. The sequence continues at coordinate 101,975,818 of CM073578.1, read as the reverse complement.
TGAAATGTTTGTATGCATAAGGAATTTGATGTTATAATTGTCATGATTAATTGTCGTAGGTATATGATTGTTATGTATGCGACAACTCCTCGGTAAAAGGATTTGCCCTAATACGTAATACGGCCGACATACGTGATGTATGTTGAAAAGTGTAGTCTAAGTGTTTGTAAAAATGTCTGAATGAGTTAGTAGTTAGTAAAGTGTGATTTATGAGGGAGTTGAGATATGAAACCCCAGCTACCTTTCTTATGTGTATGATTTCTTCCGTAAACTGTTTAGCTTACTTATTCATGTTAACTGTGTGTATGATTTTCTCCATGTATGGTGTATCCATGTTTAAGTTATATGTCATAACATGTTCATATGACTGTAGGATTTACCTTACATGTTTATTATTGTGATTGTACATTGTTGGGACTGTATTACAGTCTAGGTAATCGATAATAGTCCTTAAACTGGTGGTTGATGATGTTTTCGTCACGCAGGATGTGTTCGACGAATCCGAGCCGTATTCGAGATGTTCGACAGTGGTTAGGCCACACGGAGTGCTTATGCATTTCATGTCGATCAACTCAACGTGCGATCATCCTAGTCGAGCTCGTCAATTAACCCAATTAACCAATGTATGTTCACCATGTTTGGACGTTACTGTTTGAATCTAAGGTACCAAACTCACCAGTGAAACCCTATTAACCTCTGTACCTCGATCCGCTAAGACTCATGAGACAGACATGGTGGTATGGGACACCGTGGTCGTGCTATCGGCCTACGTTGTGCCGACGAGCCTCCCTGTAGTGACCAGTGAGCAACCTAAACTCGTGAGCTGATTATGGTGGTATGGGACACTATATTTGAGCTTTCGGCCTACTCTGATTGGTAACGAGTCCTTTGTAGTGACCTCGAGTATATTCTAAAATCGCATTGGGGCGACGAGCCTTATTGTAGTATATAGGATATAACTAGACCTGTATTGATTGGTAACGAGCCCTTTACAGCGATCTAGACCTATAATATCGTATGAGATTGTCTAGAACTGACGACCCTAGAATGGATCATTGTTTGGGTATTGATACAAGGGAGGTACCTTAGCTTCTCAATCCTGCTGTATGAAAAGGACTAATAAGAACTTGGAAATCATATACATGCACCGCACTGCATGTGCCGTTCGGCGTTGGGCAGAGCACTGAGGTAGTGACTGACATGTGCGACCGTAAGATGAAGATCGCAGAGAGAGTGTAGGCGAGGGCATGCATCATCACTTCATACATACTTACATTAATCAGAGTAATTAGGGATGTTTGATTGTATTACTTTATCATTACTGCTTGATTGAATTGATAACATGTTAACTTTTGCGGTATAGTTTCACTAAGTTGATCACTCATTCCAACGTTCTAGGATGGTGCTTAAACACCAACTAGACTCTGACTTAGCTGCAGGTGATGGTGATGCCTGCGAGGCGGAGCCAGAGCTTGATGATGATGAGGAGGCATTCTCATTCATGGAGTTCTTAGGAGGGTTCGTGTGAGTTATGTCCTGATTGACAGGGATTCATGGCTATGTTTGTAGTGGTTTATCATTTTGATATATATATTTTGAGACACGACTTGTACTTATTGACCTGGCAGAGCACTCATATTTTGGGAACTTATATTGATTTATATACTTATTTCAGACTTTCGCTTGCGTACTCTAACTGTCCCTAGATTATGTTTGCTGATTTTTCTTAATCTACTTCATGTTTTATGCACTAATACAGACAACATACATCCATCATTAAATATGTTGCATAAGTGATGTTTTAGAACTCGGGAGCTGAGCTATGGTCGACCCCCGATTTTCAGGGAATTACACTTTTATAGTTCTTGTGATTTTCACGAGCTTACCACAATATAATCCTTTTTTTATTTACACGAGCTTACCATAAATCAACCCACTTTTGTGATTTTCACAGGCTTAACATAAATCAACCCACTTTATAATTTTTGCGGGCCTACCACAAATCAACCCAAATGAAATTTTTGGCCTATCTCAACAAACCCAAATAAAAAAATAATAGCAATAATTATCTTCATAAGACTGAGCGTCGCTTTGAAGATGTAGTCGAGACTACGAGCAAAGATTTTCTTTCTTGAGAGTTGATGAATTGGTATACGCTCAACTAGAAAGAATATAGGGATCTAATGTTTCTCAAAGAATATAAACCCTAACTGTTGTAGATTCAATTCTCTATTTCTTAAGTAGAGTATAGATTACTCTCTAATTGCATTTAAAACTGACCTTCGATGTCCTGGGGGGCATAAGATAATACTAAATATTTTGATATAATATGATATAAATAAATAATTAATCTTAATTGCTTAGAATATTGAAACCTTGATTCCAAATAGTTCGTCGGACAACCTTCACCTAAAAGATTTAGGCAGGATAACCTTATTTCATAACGTCTCTAAGATTAATTTTTAAAACTTGCAAGATACAATTAAAACAAATAAAGCATTCACAATAAAGAGATATTCAATCACAACCAATACACAAGGAGTTATAGTGGTTCGGTGTTTAAACCCACACCTACTCCACTCTCAAAATTACTACCCTCGTAATTTTGGCTATCACTATTTCAAGATTTTCACAGGATCACCTTAACAACTTGATACATTTCTTGTGATTTTCACAGGCTATTACAACAAAGCCCACTTTGTGATTTTCACGAGCTCACCACTATCTCATAAAAACCCAAATGAAATAAAAGTAAATACATGCTACTTATCTTAAAATGCCAAATCAAAGATGTAATCGAAGCTTGATTGCAGCAATCTTCTTTCTTGGAAAGTTGTTATAGCAGTATATGTTCAACCCGAAAGAATAAATGGATCTAATGCATTTTAAATGTAATAAAAGAAAACCCTAATGCTGAAAATTCAATTCTCTAAATCTCAAGTATAGTATGGATTACTCTATTAAAAATGATTAAAACTAACTTGAGAAAGAGAATAGAATAAGCTATAATCAAGATTAGAATTATCGCATAAACAGCTTAAGGAGGCCCTGACTTTCTCTCTATGCTTGAGAAGATTACTTACAAATTTTCATGCTTTGAATGAATGAGAAAAGGCTTCTATTTATAGCCAAAGGAATTGGAAATTCGGTCAATCTAATTTTTGGTTCGGCTAGTTAGATTTCAAAGATTGCGGTCCAATGGCTATCAGATTCTGCGGGATAAAAAAATTAAATTTTCGGTTGGCCAAACACAGGGTTTGACTCACCCGATTTGCCTAGAATATGAAAAGTTACATTGCTGGAAACTTGACCGAACAAAACTCGAGCTAATCGATGGTTAAGTTTGGTTCGCCGAACTCAGAGTCGAGTTGGCTAAACTTGCCATGAAAAATTCAATTATTGTAGTAAACTTGTCCGAATTATGTTGGATTAGCCGAATATAGTTAGGTTGGTTGAACCTAAAGTCAGGCTAGCTTAACTTCGGTGTATTTTACATTATATACATTATTATTACAGCCATAATTTAAGAACACCTAACCTAAGGTCATTCTAAGGTTTATACCACCTGATGGTTGACATATACAGAGTGCTTTAGTCTTGAACCATGCAATGTCTTTAAGGCTTGAGATGTTGAGCCTTTCTCTAAGTGATCCTCATGAGTCGACGAAGAATACTAGAGCGTGCTTGAAATCCATATGGAACTATGAAATTTGACAACACTAAGTGTGCTTTAAGTATAAGCACTTACAAAAACTAACTTGAGAAGGGGAATTGAATAAGCTAAAATAAAATGAGAATTACCACACATATAGCTTTGGAAGGACTGAGTTTCTCTCTGACTTGTAGAAGATTTTTCACTAATTTTCATTGTAGAAATGAATGAGAGAAGGTCCAAATTTATACCAAAAAGATTCAGAATTTCATTGCTGGAAACTTGACCTGAGACACCTTCAGGGCGAACTTGCAACAAATTTTCCCTTAAGTTTGGAAACTTTGTCGAATCTAAGGTTGGGTTAGCTGAAGTAAGTTGGGCTGGCCAAACATGAAGTTGGGCTGACCGAACTTCAGTGAACTTACATTATAAATTAAGCATATTAAACATTTAAATGCCACGATTCAAAAGGACCTAACCTAAGGTCTTTATAAGGTCATTCAACTTGGTGGTTGGCATACACATTGATCTTTATCTTAAAACCATACCAAGTCCTTAAGTCTTGAAATGTTGAACAGATCTTCATGAGGTGACGTAGAGGACTGAAGTGTACTTGAAATCTAACCATGATTTTGTCTACAAAATTTGACAACTCCAAGTGTGCTTCAAATACAAGCACCTACAGGATCTTTTCTTCTCCCTAGAGATGTGCAGTATCGTTTTCTTTTTCTTTTTCTTCTCTGTTTCCTCTTTTCAAACCCCATCTTCTGATGATCGTTCATGGACCCTACAGTTCAAAGGTTTCCATAGGACGAGCACAACTCTACGAGTAGCATCGACCGGAATGGTAACTAAGATATGTATATTTTGGTGAGCTAATGTGTTCAAAACCCATGTGTGGTACATGCAGATGAAGCATCATTTTAACCACCTGACAACATCTGATACTTGATTCTTCATATCTATCTTGATTTCTATGACTGTGGATAATGAAATTGCCCTATCTACAGGAATTGGTTGGTTCAATTTCCAATCTGATTTCTCCTGATTTTGGATGTGATATTCTAAATTCCTCATGACATGTTGTAACACCCCGTACTTTCAGTACTCGGGTGTCACCACCTGGGTCTGAGTTAACCTACATGTATGTGGTAACACACGTGGCTAAATAACACACGTCGAGTGGTCCCACAACCTACACACCTATATGAATAAATGAATAAATAAATAAAGGTAGATAAATAAATAAATGACAAATGTATAGGTAATGATACTAATAATAATGATAATAATAATAGTAAGTAATAAAACTTATTCTACTAACAACAGTTAATATTCTAAAAACCATAGTATAAGTGGTCCTGGGTGTCTGAATAAATCCCTAGGACCATTTTAACCATTGAGGTCCAAATTCAGGATGATCTGATCATCAATTCAATGGAAACCCTCAATTAGAGCTTATAGTTGAGAGTATGGCCCAACCAAACTTTAGATCTGCCCCTTCCTTGGTCGGGGGCTTTTATTTTGCCCTACAAATGGAATGGACGGAGAGGATTAGGACACTAACACTTTAGTGAGTCCTTGCATGACGCGTGCACACCAAAAAGCACTTAGGTACGAAGTGCACGACCCTTTTGTAAAACACAAATATCTCCCGCCAGCTGGAGATTTAAACCGACTATGCTTGAGCTCCTAGGTGGCCCACCATGGTCATTTTCCAGATCATCTGATCCGTTCAGTTTCTTTGTAGAGCTTGGCTTAACAGAACTGTATAGCCATTTGATCACTCGTAAATGAACGAAGGAGACTGAATGCCACCATCCAATCCATGCCAAAAACCACCCGACCCGAGCCTGTGAAAATGAAACCGACTTCCTCTTTGGGAAGGACCAATCTCAACCATCCACTGTGGGAGCAATCCCAGCCATTGGAACCTCCTCTCGCTGACTATAAAAGGAGGACGCTATAGCCCTAGATTTCCCACCAAGAGAGAGGAAGTGAGAGAGAAAAACAGAGAACCGGCGGCCCTGTTACTGCCCAATGTGAGTGAGGAAGAAAGAGTGTCGTGCTTCCTTTCATTATAGGCCCTGGTAAGCCTTCTCTCCTTTCCATCCCCTATAGTTCTGAGAAATAATGGTGTTGGATGCTGGAGTCGAGCCAAACAATGGCTCTGCTCTGGGCTACAACACAGTCGAGCCAAGCACCATTATGGGTGCCCATTTGAGTGATGTTTTGAGCTCTCAGTAGAGCTTCGAAACAAGCTCAAGGATGGAGCCAAACAATGGCCAGAACTAGGTCGGGACTAAGTCAATCAATGGCTGTCAGTCCGACTGAAAAAAAAATAGCCGTAGTGGGTCCCTGTTCTGGTCGGAAACTGAGCTAAACGATGGCCCTGTTTCGGGCTGAAAGCCGGACCACGTTGCAATCCTGTTTCGGGCCTAAGCCAAGCCAACTAATGGCTGAAGCATGGGTCAAAAGTTTGTCAGGGAGTGGCCCCTGATAGCAGCTGAAGGAAGAGCTTGGCAGAAGCTTTGTTTTTAAGCTAAAAACGGACTGGGTTCGGTCTCAAACCGGGGTAGCAGCATGAGCTGAGGGTCGGTCCAAGAGATGGACTGGAACAGACCCCAGTGGGCCATGATCAGGGGCCAGGATCGAACCCCTGGCAGAGCCGGTTTGAGCGGGAACTCGGACACCATTGCTGGTATGAGCAGAGGCTTGGATATTGTTGCTGGCCACATCTGGGCGAACTGCACGGACGCAACTCTCTCTCTCTCTCGGGCTGAGAACAGGCCTCTTTGGCCATTCAGCCACGTGATGGTGGGTCCCACCTGGGATCAAAATCTCAGTTGGCATCGTCACATACATCAGTGGGCTCCAACTGCCATGCACCGTGTGTGAATACGACACCCACGGCATGCAGGTGAAGGACCTGTTTCACGTGGAGCACTGATGGGCTGCGATGTGTTGGCCTCTAGAAGAATTCCTAGTGGGCCGCACCATCAGAAATCTCAGTGGGCCACACCGTATGAACAGTTGAGCCGTGTATGGGTCCCAACAAAATCCAGCTGCAGTTGAGCCTGAGAAACAGCTCCAGCGGCAGGGAGTCTGCCTTCACGTACACACTGGTGGGCCGGTCACGGGCCTGCATAAATGCAGGCGCCCTATACGGCTGTGGGCTGCACCAATCAGGGGCCCTATGCTGACCGTGGGCCCCACCAGCATACTGGTGGGTTGCACCGACCATGGGCCACCTATGTTGGACTGTCCATCAAGGCCCTTACGCCCTGATCAAGGCCCCAGGCTGGACTTCCCTCAGTGACGTCCAGTGTTGGGCACCTTTTCCCTTGTTTTTCCTTCTTTACAAATGTATGGGTACGTGTGTGTATACACACACACACACATACATACATACATACATAGGTGTATAAGAATGTTATATGATAGTATGCATAGGTACGTGGTGGGCCCCCACATGAGACCCACCTGTGAAGTGAATAAGCGGTGTGAGTATGCACCAGAACGTTGAATCAGATGCATTTTATATATATACAGTGAACGCTCACCTGCCAATCAGTTCATGAAACCACATGCAAATGCAAAAATTTGAGATTTCAACATACCTGATGAGTCTGGAAAATCTGAACAGTCCACATGGAGCAGAACCTCATGAAACCCCCCTGGTTTCCATTTTACATTGAACCGAAACTTCGGTGGGCCCTGAAAGGTACAAACAGTTTCTTCCCTTGATTTGGAGTTATCTTCGCTATGGGCCACCAGAATCTTAGATCATGACGAAAATTTACCCCCTAAGATTTCTTGGGATTCCACATCTTATGGACCATTCGGATTTTACACCCATGTCACATGTGCGCACGTGCCTGGGTGCATAAGTGGGCATGCCTCATATATTATGCATGGTGAGTCCTGCACGTAGAAACCCACCTGCCCTTAGCATGGTTTGGGTCTGCTAATCCAGACCATCCATCCATTTAGTTGCTGGATCACATGTATGGCCCCCACTGTGACACGTACAAGACAGTGGACTGGTGAACTCACCCACTATATATAATTACTATGTTAGTCGGCAAATGTGCGGGACCCGTGTGACGCAGGTGTGCATTCCAACCATCCAAGACCCGATGGTCTAATTGTATTGAACCTACCTTGATGTGTACATATGGCATTCCACCGACAGTCAGGCAAACCACCTTGGGACCTACCTTGATGAGTCAAATCGGACCTAGAGTGGGCCCACCCACTGGGCAAATCACGATGGGATTTGGACGCCCTGTAATGTAAACCGAACCATTGTGATTTCGGGTCATTTAACTGACCCTGGTATTTCAAAAGCCTTAGAATCATTGTCTAATACAATCTAACTTCCCTTAGGAAATTATCCCAGTGACGTGGAGCCACTAACTACCTGCAGGAGCCTGCATCTAGAGACGTGTTATCATAACTCAGGTGATGATCATTCTTTCCCCTTAAGCTTTCCACCCTTAACTAGACCAGAAATATCACCCTTATTAGTGTAAATAGCTATCTAGACTAATGATAACTGTGTGTAGAAATAAACTGTATTCACTTGATTTATCTATTTAACGTGATAATTCTCATGCTTACTATGGTTTAGATTCTTGATCTCTTTGAACTGCCTAAGTGAATAATCTAGTCATTTATGTCATGTAAATTCAGTTGTTGTATATTGATAGAAATATATGTGTCATTCTTTATTTCCCTTTCATATCGTAATATATGTTGCTATGACACACATACTGATAAAATCTCTCCATGGGAAGTCCTAGCAAAGGAGAGTCCATGCTTGAGGTGTAACTAGATTGGTTGTGACATAAGTAGGCCCCTAACATAGAGGTTTTGGTTGTGGTGCTTAACCATAGGGTTTACCATCCATGTGTGATTTCACCTAACTGACTTGGGGTGAATCTCATAACCCTTTCAAATACCGTTGTTTACCCTTTCAAATTACCACTTTTGGTAATTTCAACATTTCACCCTAGTCGGCATTGGTGGTAGCCCCTTTTATATTGAATTGATTAACCACATGTTAGTAGGCGCTACATACACCCTAAGATGGTAATCTCATGGGCCAGGGATGGTGGTAATGGGACACTATGCCCGAGCCATCGACCTATGCTAGGCCACAAGCTCCCCGTAGTGACCATGAGCTTATTTAAATGGCTGAGTGTAATCGGATTAATAATGGACTGACTAATCATGCATACATCGCACAGACCAGCATCTATTGCTATTGTACGTAATGTACGTATCATTCCGACTGGATGATGTGTCCCAAGTTCGATGTTCCGACTGGATGATGTTTCCTAAGTTCGATGATTGCATGGGCGGCGGCCCACTGTCCGCACAGATGAGCATCCCCAGGGCGTGAACGCATTCCATACATCCATGCACTTAATAAGACTACATCTACTGTATTTTGGACTATCTGTATGCTTTTATGTTATTCCTTATTTAGGGCGGTGGTGTGTAATCTTAGCGGAAGATCACACTAAGTTGGTCACTCATCCATCAAATATATAACCGTACAGGTAGCACAGGTGGCCCTGATAATGTTCACATTCATATTGGTAAGGAGCAGGCTATGGTCGACATGGGTGCATGATTATATTTACTAAGAGCTGCTACAGGATTTCACAACTCAAGATTGTTGTAAATTTACCTTGTTTCACATGTAATGTTATTTTATTTTGTATTCGTAAGAACGGAGACATTGGTTTGTATAAGTCATTATAGGCACTCTCTTGTCTACTCTAAATGAAGTTTAAAAATTTTCTTTTATACTGATTTGTCCACTCTACGCTCATCTACTTACTCTGATAAAAGAAAAATATTATATCTGACCATCCTTTTAAGGTTAACACTCGGGTTTTTGGGACACGAGTCATGTACTCGAGTCCTGAAAAGTCGGGGCATTACACATGTTGCAGGGTTCATGAACCCTCTTGGTATATTGTCATCTCTTCTGAAATCTCGACATCAAACTGACCATTTCGATGGGTCTGGTCGGTCCGATGACCATTCCAATTTCTCTTAATTTCGAAAGAGATAACATTTTCAGTAGATTATTTTAGATCTCAACATAAAACTGACCTCCATATTGATGAAAACAATATCTTAACATTTTGTTAATACATGCAAGTGAAAAATGCATGAAGTTTATAATAGTTCCAGTATATGGTTAAACTTGATCTTCCAGTGATTTCATATATGCTTAAATGATTTCCTCCCACCGTCTAATTTCTAGAAATGATTTTCTACCTACTTAATACAGATTTATGGGGGCGAAAAGCACGGTAAGTCTGTCTAGAAGAGTGTCTCATAATCTGTCAAAGTTGTTTCCAATAAGCCGGTACAATCCATCGTCGTATCTTCTACCTTATGGATGGCCTTTAACTTTTCATTTATGTATTATGAGAGAAAGAATAATATGGGCGTTCTCAAGAAGATATGTGTAGAAATGAGATTTATGGCAAAAGAACCCCTTTTATATACAATTAAAGGGGTTCATTGAAAAGTAGAGAAAACAACCACGACACTACGAGCTAGCAGATGTACCTGTCGTATTCTTCATAATACAAATACAATGAAGGCTTATGTAAATATCACCCTGTTACACAACAGAAGGTATATCTCTGTTTTCCGATAACTCGCTCATGGGTAAATGGAGTGTTTCAACCCAACAATATCTTCCTTCTAGGTTTAGTATTAGGGAATTCATAGTTTTAGAAGACTTTTACATGTGCAATGATCCATATGTATTGTTTTTATTTCGAAGTCTGTTCCATGGACATTGCATGTCTATATCAGGTCAAATATAAATTCTTACATTGGGTTAATCTAGAGTATTATGGTGATCACGGAATGTTTTATATAAAGTAGTTATATGTAAAGTTGGGTAGATGAGTTTTTTATAATATTGTTTTCCTTATTAACCTTTGTGGCTGGCTTAATGAACAGATCTTCAAATATTAAGAACCAAGTAGTTTTATTCATGCTTAAAGTTCGATAACTGTTTGGACTTGAGATGCATAAACCCTACAATGTATGGTAACAGGAAGCCATACCTCACTTGAGTGACTCAACAAGAAGAGTATATGATAGATCGTCTTCGAGTTAGAACTCACTTCCCAAACATAACAGTGTCACATGGGCCCACACTCACATGCTAACACAAGTAATCCAAAGTTCTCTCTTACCCAATTATCGCATAAACATCTCATATAGTTGGTGAGATATGTATGTAGTCGGTATATGGAGTTACTAACCATATCATTAAGCAAATAAGTTGGATGAAAGTATAACATTTTTGCTTATAACGCAATTTGCCCAGTATTTGTGGAAAACTCAAATGCCAAAAATATGGGGTCCATCTACTTCATTTGGTAGTTGTTATTACGAGATTATTTACTTTTACTTTCCTTTTTTAATAAGGTGTGATAACTTTCAGAGGACGAAAACAAAGAAAAAATGGGTGTATAGATTTACATGGAAAAAAAATGTTCTCACCTTTCGAGTCTTAAACCATATAGTTGTTATATGAAAATAGGGCTGTGTGGTTGATTACGAGCATGTGAGCGAACATGCAACTTCCTTTCATCCTTCTCTCAATCTATGCATTCTATTTTGTAACTCATATCATAATACTTCCTTAAGTTTAGTCTTATCATTTTAAGAACATGTGAGAGCTGATAATTAACGGCATTTCTTCCCAAAGCATAGGTTGTTGTTAAGAGATGGATTACTTGAGTGAGGAAGAGTTGAGCCACTATATCATTGTTCTTGTAACGGTAACTTGCGTAGCTACAGTTGGGGAATACTATCAGCTTTACATATTTAGACAACTAGCACGTCTGGGAGATGATGAGCGAGCAAGTTTCATCAATTCTAATGTTCGTAGCTCTGATAGAGATTGTATTACTCAACTAAGGATGAGTCAAGCAAAATTATTTTTTTTGGCTGTGTAATAAAGTATGTGAGAAATTTCTTTTACCCAATAGCCGTCATGTTAGCTTGGAAGAGCAACTATTACTTTTCCTACACATGGTGGGACATAACATGCGTAATCGGGTAATAGGACACTGGTTTAGACGTTCAGGTGAAACTGTCACCCGTCACTTCCACCAACTTCTAAATGCAATTGTTTCTATTTACATTTCATATGTTAAACAAGAGGAGCCAAAAATCCCTTATGAGATTCAATCAAACCCATTTTAGTCGACATACTTGCGGGTATAAGTTTTTTTCAACGGGTTTATGTACTCATGGCTAATAAGTTTAATTATATCGCATTAACTTACAAATCACTTTGGACAATCTACATCTAGGATTGCGTCAGGACAATTGACAAGACCCACATTCCTGCTCATGTACAAATTATCAACCATGCGAGCTTTCACAACAGAAAATGTTTCTTATCTTAGAACGTGCTTGTTACATGTGGATTTGATATGAAACTTTTATATATCTTAACCGGTTGGGAATGTTCTGCTTCTAACACAAGGGTGCTCCATAACGCTCTCACATGAATTGATGATCCTCTAACTATCCCAAATGGGACAATATTTTTTTTGTAGATTCTATTAATAAACTAGTCTCTTAAATATATCACTTCAAAAAAATGTAGAAAAATATTATATCATGAATGTCGGATATAAACATTCATCGGGTTTTATGGCTCCATACCATGGCCTCCGATACCACCTGCAGGAATATCTAACTAGGAGACCTCCCACGAATATGAAAGAGTTATTTAACTATAGACATGTACAATTGTGCAATGCAATTGAGCGTTGTTTTGGAGTAATAAAAGGTGAATTCCCAACCTTGAAGATGATGGTACAGTATCTTTTCAGGACACGAGGGAAAATTGTAGTTGCTTGTGCTACACTGCATAATTTATATGAGCAGAATGCAATTTAGATGAAGATCTACATGATGTCAATATACCTTTGGGGGATATAGAGAGTAATCTGACGCCATATGAGTTTCAACAGATGATGAGAGGCACTTGTTGGTTCAAGTTACTCAGCGCGAGAAAGACGTGTCGATGAGAGTATGCGACAAAATCGTTGAACGAATGTGGGCAGACTCCCTCAACAATAATAGGACAGATAGTCTTATTTTACTCTTATTTGAATGTACTTTATAACAAATTACTATACTTTTTATCATGAAATTTTCAATGTTAGAATGTTGACAATATTTTTGAGTACAAGTAAATAATGTGTGCTATCACGGCTGTCCGTATTCTTCTGATAATTATATAACCTACATTCGTAACTATATATCCTACTCATAGGTTAGATGTCGAAAATGTGGATGAGTCTAAGAGCGAACCTACACAATCACCTGACAAAACTCGGATTCTCCCAACATGATTTTCGCCTCATACAAAGTCTACCAGATCCCTTGCTGAGCCATTAATACAAGCACCGAAAATAAATGGACTAGAGTAATGGATCAAGTAATGTTTAACACGATATAACAGATTGTGCTTGGATGCAAAGCAAATAATGGCTTGAAGAGGGAATCGTACCAAGTTACAGCTGATGAGGTGTCGAAAGAAACTTACGTGTGTGTGAATTGGTCGAATGTGCAAAACCATATGAAGTATCACAAGAAATGCTACATTGATGTGAAGGCTATGCTCGTCGCTAATAGTTTTAGATGAGACAACGAGCGAATGATTGTAATAGCTCCGAATAAAGTTTAGGAAGAATATATAAGAGTAAGAATATCTTACAATGCTCTACTCTGAATATCTTTACGTAAAATGTATTTTTATTAGTATATCATTACCGTATTAAAGTGATCATTGTGTTAATCAGTTACCCACACTGTTTTTTGTAGTCTCATCCACGAGCTGAAAGACTTTGGGACAAAAGAATTGAGAGAATGGATAATTTAGCCTTTATCGTTGGAGATGATCAGGCTACTGGACGTTATATATAAGGCAATAAGAATATGGTTGTCTGCTCATCTCGTGTCCAACATGATTTAAATGAAATATGGTCAGATGCAGATGAGGATATTGAAGTAGCATGGATCTGTCGGCCAACAATTTAGGGGACATAACAAGAAAATCTCGATTTTCTTCTGACAGTCAGTCTAGGGAAAATCCATCAGACCGCGGTACACCAAAACGTACATCCGATTCTAAGAACAATCGTTGCGGGAGTACTAAAAAGAAGCGAATGCGTCTTGGTCATCATTGTGATGTACTTGGCATGTCTCTTAAAAATATTGCAGAGGTCATGCATGATTTTGGACTTGGCAAGGAATTCAATCGTACCGCTAAAGTTTTGAATATCCTTGAAGAGGTGCAGGGGTTGACCAACTCTAAATTCATCAACATTGGTCAACTCCTCTCCAAGGACGAGCAATTCGCATTCTTCTTTGTTAATATTCGAGAGGAACATCGTGTGAAATGACTAAAGAAAATTCTCCATGGTTCTCAGAAAAATGTAGGTGGTGATTTTCCATGAAGGGTCATGTTTAATATACGTGCGAAACTTTATAGATGGTTAAGCTAGTGTTTTATGGACTTGGCAGGTACATTTTTAAAAGATGGTTGGAAATTCAAACTTTGCTTTTAGCACATTTATGTTTTGTTTAGATGTTATTGTAATGCCCCAGATTTTTGGGGGTCGAGCAATACTCGACTCCTAAGTTCCTGGATGTCACTTATTTCTTAAGAGTTACTAATTTTGGGTATAAATCAGACAAAATGAACAATAAAAAGATCAATTGGATCATGAACCACAAACTACGGCTAAGCTTAAGCTACTGAAATAAAACATGGGTAAGTAAGTGAAGATCCAACAAGGAAATATCATACGGGACGCGCGAGGTGACGCAACTATCCCCTCGCTCCAACAGCCTATCTTTAATCATGTGCGGTCTATGGGGATCTGCCCAAAAGTTGGAAGTAGGAAGCTTCTTTTCCTCATCTATGCTAGCCCCGTCTAGCGCGTTGAGCTCCACAACACTTGCATCTAAAGAAGGGCCTGGTTGGTGTTTTAAAACACCGTCTCAGAGTGGAAGTGAGTGATCAACTCAGTGGGTGTCATTAGCAATGAGTTACACAAAATATTAATTCCAAAGGTGAGATTAATGAAAAGCATACAAACACCAATACCTAACTACACTTGTTAGTACATATGCATGTATTATGGAATGATGCATGCCCTCACCAATAACACTCCCTCAAGCGACTCCATCTTACGATCACAAATGACAAACACTCCCTCAATGCAACCTCAACTGCCGAGTCGTCAACCTAACTAATGTAATACGTGAATATTCATGTTAGTCGAGTATTTAATTAAATCCGTTCATCCAATAAGATTAGGGAAGCTAAAACACCTCTATTTAATTAATGGCCTCACCTAGATCACTTGGCCCAAGGCGGCCATAGTGGCTCTGAGCCTACTATCCTTGATCTAAATTTAGGTATCATCCCTCCATCTCATAAATCAATATTTTCAAAGGTAAAGCATGATACCTAAAGGTTTGAGGATCAACTCGGTATGGGTCATCACCCAAACACCGAGTACGATCACTCAGTTTCGATGTGCTGGCTTGTCACATAAATAAATCACCATAAAGAAAGGGCTCATCACCCAATTTCATTCATACCTAGGTTGTTCGAACGGTACTCTGACACGGAACCATCGCCTGGGTAATTTAACGGGAGCCATTCGAACAAGGACCTATCACTTATTGTGCTCACGGGTCACTACGGGGAGGCTCGTCACCCCAATGTAATCCGACAACATGGACACAGTGTCACATTTCACCATGCCCAGCTCCCGAGACTTGGTTACTCACTGGTCACTACAGGAAGGCTCGTCACCCCAACGTAGGCTGACAGCTCAGACATGATGTCTCATTCCACCATACCCAACTCATGAGTTTTAAGGATCATATCATTGCGGTTAATAGTGGCCCCTCAAAGGTATAAGTTCCTTCAGATTCAGGCAGGCGTGACCATACATGGTGAATATACATGGTTGGCTAACTGGTGGACTAATTTGGCTAACTCAGGTGAAGTACGGCGTAACCAGCACTAGGTGCAAGCATCCCGCGTAGTCCAGTTATTGTCAGTTGTCTGTCTTCGACTTGGATTGGTCGGATTGGCCAAGGGCAGCCGATCCAATGGGGCTACCCTTGCAAAATATTTCTGATTTTTTTAGCTAACCCAATTAAATAAATAGCTACAATCAATCAATAATACTAATAAATCAACTATGCATCTATAAGAACGGATATATGCAACAAATCAGGAATTTCTAATCTATCGGGCATTTTAACGAACATGCAAGCCGCATTACAACTAACATAGCAATTCATGTGAGGTGAGACATATTAAGTGCATAGGAAGGTGAGTAATAAGAAGCATGCATTTAATCATGGCATAGTTTGTAAGGTACCAAAAGGGGAATGTGAACTACTCCTAATGTCAGTAACTAGACATACATGCATATAGGGATAGATTTTCTAATGGTAAGAAAGGATCACCCGTTACTCTTATTTGCAGGAAATTCAGTCATGCATGCAACAAGCAGCGAACATTCGAGTAAAATCTGATACATAGACAAACATGCAGCATAATTTCCAAGTTCAATCAAATTTGGGGATGATCTAACTTCAATCATTCATGAAAAGAAAGAAAATTAAAGGAAGAAGGTAATGTTCAATTCAGCCTAGTCTATTTGACTTGGAATTGAGCATTGATTTCCCTATGCATGTTTAGGCAAACTACAAGGAGAATTCATTAACGAAATTCTTACAAATCACACATGTATAGCAATTTCAACAACCACAATCATTAACTCCATCATAGGATTGATAGTTAGCCACCTAAAGATAATGGTTCACACCTATTTGTCAACCGAAAGCTCTTGTGGTCACTCTAGCGGTGTCGGGTCTGCAAACTTGACGTGTCGCGGCCCTACATTACATGGACTTCGTGTCAAGACACATGCATGTGGCTCTAACTAAGAAGAAATGAAAAGAAGCTCAAATTCTTACCTAGGATCAGACGTAGCTCGCCTCTACGGCGATAGGGCCGAGATTTTCGGCAAATGGTGGAGGTGAGAGTGCGAAAAATTCCAATTTCCTAGCTCCCTTGTACATGCACCCTCCTCTCTCCTTCTCCCTCTCTCTCCCTCTCTCTCTCTCTCTCTTAGCTGCTGGAAATTCTGTGGGAGAGAGGGGTTTAAGGGTTTTATACCCTGAAATTAAATCATTTGGCCCTGAGTTCCATTAATTGCTTCAAACTACCTTGTGAGACCCATTTATAGTTGTTGGAGCTGCCCTGATGGCCCCCTGGTCCATCTAATTTATGGGATAGGTGCCCCATGGCCCGATGAAGGGCTGTGCAAAGTTTGATGAAAAATAGATGTGGGGTTTTATCGTAAGGGTCTGATTTACGATCAACGGTCACCGTTTCTCGATCAGGGTTAGATTTAACAAACGAGTGTAGAAAAATATCTTCAACCTATGGTGCAAATTTGGGTGAAATTCGACAGTTGAAATGTCCTAAGTGGCGAGGCCATTTGTTTTAAAAATTCAAATTTTGAATTATTGCTTAAGAGAGTTGCATTTTATAAGTTCTACCTTCACGGTCCAAGTTATGCAGTTCGGGGCATTATTTGGGCCCACTGTCCGCGATGGACGTCAAGCTAGTGAGATGGACGTTATTCTATAATTTCGAAACTAGTGGCCCACTAACGAGCGGTATAGAGCTTGTTCGGATAATCAAGACATTTATGGAGTAAATTAGGTACAGAGATTTCTTGGACGCAGTTGTTGAGGTATGAATTAACTAAGTTCACAGTATGACCTATTCGAAATTAGTGAAAATGGTGATTCGGTCACAATCACTTTAAACCGTCAGTTTTAGGCTAAAAGAGTAACCGGGTTGATTTGGTTTATTAATTAAGGTTCGGGCTATAACTGACTTAGCTTTAGGTAGATCTTTAACTTAGTTACGATTGTCTTAATTAGTCAACGATAAGTCGGTTAGCTTTGGGCCTTATATGAACAAATTATGAGGCTAAACTCAATGTTTGAGTGATCGGTTGGATTTATTAATTTTCTACGGTTGATTAATCTTATTTGTATGATTCCTCGTATAAGCCCATCTCGAGTGTTAAGGGTCAACAAGTGACGATGTGGTTAATTATATAAGAAAAAAAATTTAAGAATTTTTATTAATTCAAATAGCGAAAATTCGAGGTGTTACAATTATGGACATGTAATATCTTTATAACCTCTAGTGTGTGTTTATTGATTTTACCTATTCTTGATTTTCTTCGCTTCCATTATATCAACTTCAGGTACTACTTAAATCTTTTATGTAGTCATTGTTTTATATCTTCTTTTCATGGATTACTATCAACAATATACTAATTGCTATGTGACGGGACTAACTTATTTGTTTAATTCAGTTGAGGTATCTTGTAGCACAAGGAACGTGGTGTTACTATTTAGTCCATCTATATAGCTTAACAATGTAATGTATTACCTATATTTAAGCATATTACTGTAGATTTGGAAGTAAGTCCAGTTTCCTTTAGAGAGTTTACTTTATGTTGGTGCTAAATTGTTATCAAGAAAATAT
This sequence comes from Magnolia kwangsiensis, assembly GCA_037074715.1. NCBI lineage: Eukaryota > Viridiplantae > Streptophyta > Magnoliopsida > Magnoliales > Magnoliaceae > Magnolia > Magnolia kwangsiensis. The sequence goes on along the minus strand of CM073578.1, from coordinate 101,957,501 downwards.
GTTCTAATTCGATGCAACCTCATTAGCTACAGGTACATATAAGTATTGTTCGGTCCCAAATTATGACTTCCATTTATTGAAAGAATAGGAGCTCGTTTATAAAATTTTCAAAATGTACATGTAATGCAGATGGGTAAGGAAAAGAAATATTATGTTGTAGTGGTCGGCCGCCATTCGGGCATATATTTCTCTTAGGAAGAGGCAAGGTTGCAAGTTGAAGGATACATCGGGTGTGATCATCTCTCTTTCAAATCATTGAAAGATACGAGTGATTGATGGAATTATAAACAAAACATTCGAACTGCGGAGCTTGTGGGCTAATGGACTCATATGGAAAACACTCATACGTGTAAAACACCATCTTCTAATAAGGTAGTCAATGCAACCCCATCAACCTCGGTAGTCTAACGTACTATCACAAGCATGGTTTTTATGGGTACATTGACGGATGAGAGCCCCTTGACAATACGGGATACAGTGACGGCGTTGGTTGTTGGGATAATTGTTATTTTTATGGCTTTGTATATTGCTATTAAGCTCTAGTTCGAATCATTAAACTATAATTTGACCAACGACTGATGTGTTGACAAACCGAACAAGTCATATAAATAGTTCTGTATGTTAATTATTTCTTAGATCTATATTGTACATGCACATTTATTTCTTTGTGATTTAACCACCATTTGGAAGAATGACAAGTATCATATATAGTTTAATAATTGTATGAATGTTAAATCTCCAGCAGATTACCAACTTATGTCAATTATGCCATGAGTTGGAGGTACATGTCTAATATTTGATTTTTCTTCTACATTCTAGTTGGGTTAACCATTTGTTTTCTCATTCATTACATTTTTAGGAATGCAATGTATAAGATTTAGATCACTAATAGGGATTCAAATATAAATATGAAAAATGTAAGCATATTAGTAAAATTCCATCATATACTCCATCTCTGTCTTTGCACATATCTTTCATGCCAATTGTTTTTATGCTATGCAACTAGGGCCAAGCTAAGCTCACTCAACCGTTTGTAAGATCATAAGTCTCCTTGTAGGGCATCGTAGCTGCAAAATGTATACATGGGAGAGGTAAATTGCGCTCGTTAATTCACTCTTCCAACCATGTCTTGCACATAGATGGTGGGACCTCTTGCAGAATTGCCTGTGAGCCATAGCAAAATGTCTACAATATCGAATCCAAAAAGGTATGTACTTAGTGATACTTAATCAAATGTATCGATTTTTTGAACAACCAACTCTATTACTGATTCATAAACCTTTTGTAATAGGGTGAGGAACTGTTGAACCTTACATTTTATGTGATGGTTGGTTCGAAATGACTTAACCACTCATTACTTTTACAATGATTGGAATGAAATTTGCACTTGATAGATTATTTGATAACTCTCACTACTCTGAGAGTGCCTTTATGGTACAAGTGAGTCATTTGTATGTCATTCTCTGAAGTAAGCTACAAATACCCTTCAATTGTAATCGGGTCTCTCAAGGGACCATTTAATAGCCATTATATTTTCTTATGTAATATTTTTTTAATTTTTCAAGTCTTTTTGAGGTAATAATCATGAGTAGGTGATTTGTATAATACAATACTGCAGGTAGAGAAGTAGCTGGATCCAAAACATTTAGAGCCTGTTTGGCGCTGCATTAGGTGGGATTAAGGTCGATGGAATTGTAAAAGTTACAATAAATGCATGTGTAAGGTATGGTCCTTGGATTGGGTTTATCCCATGTTTTCTAATACTATGTTTGGAATGTATGCATTAAAAAATAAATTCTAGAATTTATTTTCAAATTGCATTTAGATTGAACCTAGATGAAGCAAAACTCTATCCGGGTGATTAGTAATCCCATTTTATACTTTCCAACACAAGGCTCATTTTCCAAAGCCTACAAAGTTAATTTTAATCTCATCTCGCACTCCTTTCAAACATGCCATTCCAAATTTCAAAGTGGGATTGGTAATGCAATCCCATTTAATACAACTTAATACCACTGTCCAAACAGGCCCTTATTAGGGTTTCGGGGTGTTGACAACAACACTTGATGTGATGGTGTGTTGATGTGTTAAACTCTATTATTGCCCATATGATTTGATGAGTTTTACATCGACGTTGTCCAGCATGACTCGTCCAGAGCATTCCAGGTAAGAAACCCAACAACTAAGAAAATACGATGAGTTCAAGTAAAACAGATGTGAAAGTCAAGTGGACCATGGGTTGAAGATATGACATGGAGTATTTACTCATAGAGTAAGGGTGGGCTTACAGTGCCATACAAATCCACACATCACCACGTCTGGAGCCTTTTGCAAAACCAACTAATTCATGTTTGGAGCCATCTTGCCAAACATCTCCCATAATTTTAGAAATCTATCATTGTGGGGACTAGACACGATAGATATCCAAACATGCCTGAATTATAATCCTTACATAATTAAAGTTAAGACCTCTATCCAAACACAAACACATGCAAGTACCATGGATTGTGTTCTTCATTGCAATCTAACCAGTCATCCAACACAGCCAATTCTCTTGCAAATTTACGACAAAACCTAACCTACCATAATCATGTCATTGTTTGAATCCCATTCCACCTAATTCCATCCAATCCCCTGAGCCAAATGTCCCTAACAAGGTTTCACAATACCATCAACCTGGTACAGTTAAATTCCATTGTCGTGTTATATCTGCAGTCACCCAAAGAATGGCACCGATAGCAGGTTCATATGCCGGCTGCTGGATGACGTGTTCCCCTCTCGTGAGAGAACGGAGTGGCTACTCCCCCTGACACCATCCCCTTGGCCGGTGGTTGGTGCTATATGGCCCCACCATGATGTATGTGTTTCATCCAATCTGTGCATCTATTTTTAAAGATCATTTTAGGGCTTGATTCTAAAAATAAGAGGATTATAAATCTTAGGTGGACCACACCACAGGAACACAATAGTGATTAGATATCCACCATTAAAATTCTCCTAAGGGCCACTGTAATGTTTATTTGACATCCAATCTGTTTATTAGGTCATAGAGACCTAGATGAAGGGAAAAAACAAAGATCAGCTTGATCCAAAACTTTTATGGCCCTCAAAAAGTTTTTAACGTTCATTCAACACTGTTTCCTATAATGTGGTCCAATTGAGATTGGGATATACCTCGTTTTTTGTCTCATATCATAAAATGATTTAGAAAAATAAATGGATTGCATGGATGAAACACATAGATCATGATGGGGCCCACCAACCACCAGCCATTGGTTGGGAGAACCAATCCGTTTCCCTTACTGGAGCGGCCCTTCTTTGAATGTACGTGGATTTCCTAAGTTCCTGCACAAAGATTTTGGGTGGGGTCCACCTCCATGTTTGTGGAAAATTTGCCCGGTTCATCCATTTTGAAAGCTCATTTCGGAAAATGCTGCAAAAAATAACGTGGAACCAAAACTCAAGTGGGCATATGGGATGAAAGTTATGAGAAAGAAATACCTACCGTTAGAACTTTTTTGGACTCCACCTTTGTGTTTATATGCCATCCAAACCGTCATAATTAAAAAAAAATATAAAAGATTTAGATTGACTGAAAGCTTTTATTATGGTTATAAGAATGTTTCAACGGTTATCACTGAATATCCGTTATTTCCACGTGTCCCATTTTATTTCCGCCTCTCTTAGGTCAAATCTACTAAAATGGGCTCTCAGTACGGATTAACGGGATAGATTTCTCACACGATAGTGCCCCACCAAGAATCCCTGGGCAGGAACTTCTGCGAAAGCTCGCGTCAACTTTGAAGACTCATTCTTCGTTCCACCACACGCCGACCGACTACCGCGTTGGAATCACGCAAACGGATTACGTGGCTCCCCCAGCATCCTTATCCCACAACCGACCGCCTCAAGAAAAGCCTGTCTAATTTTGCCGTCCATCTGTTTTCAACTGCCTATCACCACCGTCATCTATTCACCGCTTGCCTATAAATAAAGCCGAAGAATCTCCTCCCTAGACGTTCTCCAAAGCTGGTTTCAGCTCCTTATTAGGTTTTTGATCGCCCGATTTCGAGATTTCGAGGTCCTTTCCTGAGTTTCTCAGGAATTCTAGGGTTTTTTTTTTCGCGATCTCTCTGTTGATGATTCTTTCGGCTTCTGCGGTAGTGATCCGTGCATGAGAATTGATTTTTCAAACTCCTGTTTTGCTGAGATTGCCATCCAATCTTGTGGTCAGTTATATATATTTGGGATTTTTTTGGTTCTTGAGGATTTGGAATTGAGACGATCGATCCTTTAGATTATGGAATTGAGACGATTCCATGATATTTTGGAGTTAGATTTTATCGATGTTGTTTTTATCTTCTACGCCGTCTTGCTCTCTCTATCTACATTTTTTTTTTGGTTCTCAAGGGTTTGGAATTGAGATGTTGGATCCTTTTAGATCGCGGAATTGAGACGATTCTTTGAGATTTTGGAGTCGAGATGATCGATGTTGCTTTTATTTTCTATGCCTGTCTTGCTCTCTCTATCTATATGTTTATTTCCTTATATCTTGGGTATCCGTTCTTCCTGAAGGTCTTCCCTTCTCTTTCATGGCTTCATTTATGTTCTGTAGTTTTTCTTTCAATGATGTTGCGGCAAATCTGATGTGGCTTCCATTGGAGGAGGAAATATTAGTCCGTCCTTAACAAGATCTGCTCGGAGTTGTTGATTGCAACCGATATTCAACCACGGCCTTGTTTTATCTAAGAAAGGGGGTCTTCTTGAGGAGTTTTGCTTCATCTGGATTTTTCTTTTCGTACCTCACTTTTTTGGTGAATCTATGTTGAGTGCCTCTGTTGGTTTATTCCTTCTTCAGGGAGAGCAAAATTCGTTGGGGCCCACGTTAGGAGACAGCGACCTTCCCTATAATTGTAAAGGGGGTTCTTTCTAATCCTATAAATGTGCTTTGGCATTGCTTATTTTGTGTTGCTCGTTTCTGTATGCGTTCAGTATGTTGGAATTTCTAAACGGCTCTGATTTGAATCTCAGGGCCGTGGAATTATCTTTATCCATCAACTAATACAGCAATTTGCAACATCCTTTATCGTCAAAGGGGGTTTCATTGCTGAAAATTTTGTCTTTGGTTCTGTTGGTGTTTTTTTATGTCAAATTTGTGAAACTATGTGCCATGTTTGGCTTTTCAGGTTGCCGTTGGCAATGGATTATCGAGAAGTATAAGATGCCAACTGTAAGTTGTGAACTTCCAAACAACATAAGGAAGCCCTTTCCGCTTTAGGGAAGAACATGGAATGATAGAGGATCCAACATGTGGGATATGATGATATCTATATATTGATGAATTATGAGCTATCAGCTTTGAAACTCAATAATGCTAGATATGCTTTTTGGAATAACTTTGTTCTTTAATGGTTTAAGAGGAAAAAAGGCTGATGTGATTGCTTTCATGCCTTCAGAGAAACAGATGATCACAAGCCATATTTTTTGGTTGTGTTATGGTTCCAGAGAAATAGATGGCCGATATGCTTGTCAACTTTTTCCTTAGTGTCTTCAGTGAAATGGATGGACATGATCTTGTCAATGATAATTTCGCTGGGTTCTTGGTTTAGTTTCTCAACTTCCAATATCTGATCATATACTGCCATTCTTATGATCAGCATGTGATGCAGACTTGCTGAAGAGTTTGGAATTGACGCGGTCTTCTGAAATTTTTAAGAGTTTGGAAATGAGAAGATTCGTGTTCCTGCTTGGATGTTACGCTTGTTTTTACTTTCTACTTAGTTTCTATTCTTGTTAAAATTTTCCGGCTCTTTTGTGATAGACAAGGCCTTTTGTTTTGTGAAGATTCTGATAGTTGCTTATAGATAATTGTTCTTTTCTTCCCTCATTGGATTTAGTGCTCTGTATGCTGTGGCATATTTGATATGAATTTCATTGATGAATTTATATCAGTGTCAACATATTCTGATGGTGGCAAAAGAGGGGTTCCTTTGAGATATGTAAACTTTTCCTACTTTTTTTGTGTGTGTGTGTGTGTGTGTGTGTGTGTGTTAAATTTTTCTCTAGGTAGCTTAAGTTGTTTTGACATGTTAAGCGTGGTATGCATCAATCTGTCTTAAGTGGTCCTAATGTAAAACTATCATGGGAAGATAACTAGTTTGCAGAAAATTCAAAGCCTACCTACCGATTTGTGGCCCCAAAGAAATCAGCAAAGAATAAAGTGATGTATCGGCTCACCAATAGAAAGTTTCCCTATAGATATAAGTTGTGTACAAATATCCTTTTTTATATTCAAACCATTCCCTTGATTTATGCGAAACTAGGCTACCCAAAATTTATGGATAACTCCCATTGCCTTTGATGGATAAAACTCTATATCCTTACCATTGTGTATATTCTTCCATATGAGGAATATCCTGCATATACCCTTACCATTGTGTATATTCTGCCATAATAAGGAATATCCTGCATATATACCATAAGCATGATTGTTTTATTTGTACACAGAGAAAGACATGCTGTAGGGAGTAACATGAAGAAAATGTAGAATCAACACACACACACACACACACACACACACACATGCATGCATGTTCTCTCTTTGTGTGTGTATATATGTATCCCACTTGTGCGATTTGAAACACACAAGTGTTGCTGATATATATACTACATGTTCGATTCGGTGAGCATTTTCAATTTTTGATCCCCCTTTTCTGTTGAAATTATGTTGAAATTATGTTAAATCAGTGTCAAATGGTTGCAAATCCATTAGTTCTTCATGTTTTGCATGACAAATAATGGAGTTTGAGTTTTGATAACAATATCCACTGGTTCTTCATGTTCTCCATTTTTTTTTTTTTTCCGAAAATTTCCTTTAACCAACATCTATGAGGGCTGATCTACTGATTAGTTAAGTCCTTGTCAACTTTTAATAAAAATTAATAAAATGATATATATATTTTAAATTTCCCTTCAACCAGTTGTCAATTGAGACTAATTTCAAAGTTTTTAGGGGTGGTTGATGTTAGATTTAATGATAATTTCAAAGTATTTAGGAGTGGTTGATGTTTGAAGAAATGATCATCACATACACTCTAAATGTTATGCATTCAATTTGAATATAATTGCACTAGTTCAGTTAGTGCATAACTTAGTACCCTATACAATAGAAACCTATTATGTGCACTTCTTTTTTGAAATGTTATGATTTAAAAGTGTTTTGAACACTAATACATACATATATGTGTGTGTGATATACACATGTACACAATTGTGATCTCACGCACACGCACACACTGTTGCGATCATGTTTGTTGTGTTTCTGTCATGGTTTCAAAAATAGATGGTCATGATATTTTTTTAAATGGTCCTAGAGAAATAGATGCCAAGATCCTCGTCAATTGTTCAATCCATTAATGAGGACAAGATTGACAACATGTTTTCTGCTTGCTAAAAGGCGGTTTCATTGCAAAGCTTCAATTCTTTAATTCTGATTGTGGTTTATGTTGTCAGTTGTTTGTGAAATCTGTGTGTTTGTCTTTTCAGATGGTTGTGCAATTATTTGCCGACTTTAAACATGATATTTATTCATGAAGTGTTTCATGCTTTTTAGGGTGCAAGATGCTTGTCATTTTGGTTCTTGATCGCCTTAGAGAATGAGACTGTGATGATCTTGTCAATGCTAATATGGATGGTTCTTTGTCTAAATTCACAACTTTGACTCTGTTCCTTTACTGCAATTATTATTGCGATCATTATGTCTTTAGCTCCTCTCTGTCTGTGATGCAGACTTGTCTAATGATATGGAATTGGGAAAATTTACACTTGGAAAGTAGGCAACAATGTCTTGTTATTGTAGAAGGGGGTTTTGCAATGAATTTCTTTATGCTCGCATTATGTTTCTCATCTGTGTATGCATTTAATATGTTGTCATAGTGGTTCTTATTTGGATCTTAGGGATGCGAGTGTGTTCCATTGAGTAACGTTCACAAGATTGGCAGCATGGCTTGGTGCTTACTAAAAGGGGGTCTCGTTGCAGTGTTTTGATTCTTTGATTCTGTCGGTGGTTATTTCAGGTGTTTGTGAAATCTATCTATCTTTTTTTTTTTGCTTCTTTCATTGTTCCGGATAGATAGACCTGCAAGATCCTTGTCATTTTGGTTCTTGATAGATTCGGAGAATGAGATGGCGATGATCTATCAAACGCTAATATCGAGGGTTCTTTGTCTAGATTCACAACTTCAACTTACTATTCCTTTACTGCCATTATTGCGATCATTATGTATTTAGGTCCTCTGTCTATGATGCAGACTTGTCTAGGAATATGGAATTGGGAAGATTTGCACCTGGAAAGTAGGCAACAATTTCTCATTATTTTAGAAGGGGGTTTTACAATGAATTTCTTTATGCTTGTGTTATGTTGCTCATCTGGCGTATGCATTTAATATGTTGTCATAGTGGTTCTTATTTTGATCTCAGGGGTGCGAGTGTGTTCCATCAAGTAACGAGTACAAGATTGGCAGCATGGCCTGGTGCTTGCTAAAAGGGGGTCTCGTTGCAGTGTTTTGATTCTTTGATTCTGTTGGTGGTTATTTCAGATGTTTGTGAAATCTATTTATATTTTTTTGCTTCTTTCATTGTTCCAGATAGATAGACCTGCAAGCTCCTTGTCATTATGGTTCTTGATAGCTTCGGAGAATGAGATGGCGATGATCAATCAGACGCTAATATCGAGGGTTCTTTGTCTAGATTCACAACTTCAACTTACTATTCCTGTACTGCCATTATTGCGATCATTATGTATTTAGGTCCTCTCTGTCTATGATGCAGACTTGTCTAGGAATATGGAATTGGGAAGATTTGCACCTGGAAAGTAGGCAACAATGTCTCATTATTTTAAAAGTGGGTTTTGCAATGAATTTCTTTATGCTTGTGTTATTTTGCTCATCTAGTGTATGCATTTAATATGTTGTCATAGTGGTTCTTATTTGGATCTCAGGGATGCGAGTGTGTTCCATCGAGTAACAAGTATAAGATTGGCAGCATTGCTTGGTGCTTGCTATAAGGGGGTCTCGTTGCAGTTTTTTGATTCTTTGATTCTGTTGGTGGTTATTTTAGATGCTTGTGAAATCTATTCATCTTTTTTGCTTCCTTCATGTTTCCAGATGGATAGACCTGCAAGGTCCTTGTCATTTTGGTTCTTGATTGCTTCGGAGAATGAGATGGCAATGATCTATCGAATGCTAACGTCAAGGGTTCTTTGTCTAGATTCACAACTTCAACTCTTTGTTCCTTTACTGCAATTATCGCGATCATTATCTATTTAGGTCACCTCTGTCTGTGATGCAGACGTGTCTAGGAGTATGGAATTGGGAAGATTTGCACTTGGAAAGTAGGCGGCAATTTGTTTCATTATTGGAGAAGGGGGTTTTCCAAAGAACTTTCTTTATGCATTTGTTATGTTACTGATCTTGTGTATGCATCCAATATGTCGTCATAGTGGTTCTTATTTGGATCTCAGGGATGCACGTGTTCCATTGAGTAATGAGTACAAGATTGGCGGCATGGCTTGGTGCTTGTTAAAAGGGGGTCTTGTTGCAGTGTTTTGATTCTTTGATTCTGTTGGTGGTTATTTCAGATGTTTGTGAAATCTATCTATCTTTTTTTTTTTTTTTTTTTTTTTTTTTTTTTTTTTGTTTTAATTTTTATTTTGCTTCGTTCATTCTTCCAGATAGATATACTTGCAAGATCCTTGTCATTTTGGTTCTCGATAGCTTCGTAGAATGAGATGGCGATGATCTATCAAACGCTAATATCGAGGGTTCTTTGTCTAGATTCACAACTTCAACTTACTGTTCCTTTACTGCCATTATTGTGATCCTTATGTATTTAGGTCCTCTCTGTCTATGTTGCAGACTTTTCTAGGAATATGGAATCAGGAAGAATTGAACCTGGAAAGTAGGCAACAATTTCTCATTATTTTAGAAGGGGGTTTTGCAATGAATTTCTTTATGCTTGTGTTATGTTGCTCATCTGGTGTATTCATTTAATATGTTGTCATAGTGGTTCTTATTTGGATCTCAGGGATGCGAGTGTGTTCCATCGAGTAACGAGTACAAGATTGGCAGCATGGCTTGGTGCTTACTATAAGGGGGTCTCGTTGCAGTGTTTCGATTCTGTTGGTGGCTATTTCAGATGTTTGTGAAATCTATTTATCGTTTTTGCTTCTTTCATGGTTCCAGATGAATAGACCGGCAAGGTCCTTGTCATTTTGGTTGTTGACCTCTTCGGAGAATGAGATGGCGATGTTCTATTGAATGCTAATATCGAGGGTTCTTTGTCCAGATTCACAACTTCAACTCTCTGTTCCTTTATTGCAATTATTGCGATCATCATCTATCCAGATCACCTCTGTCTGTGATGCAGACTTGTCTAGGAATATGGAATTGGGAAGATTTGCACTTGGAAAGTAGGCGGCAATTTGTCTCATTATTGGAGAAGGGGGTTTTCCGAAGAATGTTCTTTCTTTATGCATGTGTTATGTCTGCTCATCTGGTGTATGCATCCAATATGTTGTCATAGTGTTTCTTATTTGGATCTCAGGGATGCAAGTGTTCCATTGAGTAATGAGTACAAGATTGGCTTGGCCTTTGCTATAAGGGCATCTCGTTGCAGTGTTTTGATTCTTTGATTTTGTTGGTGATTATTTCAGAAGTTTGTGAAATCAATTTATCTCTGTTGCTTCTTTCGATGGATGGACCTGCAAGATCTTTGTCATGTTGGTTCTTGATCGCTTTGGAGAATGAGATGGCGATGATCTATCAAACGCTAATATCGAGGGTTCTTTGTCTAGATTCACAACTTCACCTCTCTGTTCCTTTACTGCAATTATTGCGATCATTCTGTATTTAGGTCCTCTCTGTCTGTGATGCAGATGTGTCTAGGAATATGGAATTGGGAAGATTCGCACTGGGAAAGTCGGTGGCAATTTGTCTAATTATTGGATACGCAATTTGTCTCATTATTGGAGACGGGGTTTTTGCAATGAACGTTCTTTCTTTATGCTTGTGTTATGTTGCTCATCTGGTGTATGCATTTAATATGTTGTCATAATGGTTCTTAATTTGGATTTCAGGGATGCGAGTGTGTTCCATCAACTAATTAGTACAAGATTAGCAGCATTGGCTTGCTGCTTGCTACAAGGGGGTCTCGTTACAGTGCTTCGATTCTTTGATTCAGTTGGTGGTTATTACAGATGTTTGTGAAATCTATTTTGTGTTTGGCTTTTCAGGTTGGCGATGGATTATTGCCGACTTAAAAAGCTTCGTCCCAGCAAATAGACGATGCCAAGTCCCAAACAATGTAGGGCTTGTACGTGTTAGGGAAGAGAACATGGAGCGGTTGAGGATCTAGAATGTGGGGGATGATACTTGTTAATTATGAGCCGCACCTTTGAAACTGAGCTGCCATTAGCATGAAGGGGTGTGCCTTTGCTGGAGTTGCTCTTTGTGAACAACTCATTTATTGAGTAGTTTTGGTTCTGTCATGGTTTTAAAGTAGATACCCCTCTGGTCAGTTTTGTGCCTTAAGAGAACTAGATGGTCATATCCATAGCCTCTATCTCTTCCCCCCCCAAAAAAAAAAATCAAAATCAAAAAATCAAAAAAGGAGAAAACAAAAGAGGAGAATTTATTTTAGTTCTTTTTTGTTGTTGGAAAGTGTTGGACAGCCAAAATCCTCAGTCAATTTGGTCCTTAATGTCTTTGAAGAATCAAATGATCATCTTTTACTGCGACTACTGTGATCATTATGTAATCTGGATGTGTTTGTTTGGCCACTTGGCTGTGTTGCAGACTTGTTGAGTTTTTAGGAATTTGGACTTGAGAAGATTCCTGTTTGCACTCGGAAGTTGGAAGTAGGCGGCAATTGGTCTCAATATTGGAGAACAGGGTTTCTTAGAAATTTACTTCGGTTATGCTTGTGTTGATGTGGTGAGTTTTCTCAGTGGGTCTGGTCTGATTTGGATCTTGGGGCGCTTTATAATCGGACTATCTATTGATGAACACACGACTGACAACATGGTTTACTGCTTGCGAAAGGGGGCGTGACATTGCAGAGTTTCTTCTATTCTTCATTTGTATGGTTCGTTTATATCATCAGATTTTGTGAAATCTACGTGTATGCTTGGCTTTTCAGGTTTAGGCTTGCGATTGATTATTGCAGACCCTAAAGCTTTATCCATCTTACCTGAAAAAAAAAGCAAAAGAAAAAAAGAGAGAAAAAGCTTTATCGATGAAAAGAGAGAGAAGAGACCCAACTCCCACAACATATGGTAGTTTTTGATTGCAGCAGATATTCAACTACCTCCTTGGAGGAAGAAATATTAGTCCTTTTTTAACAAGATCCGCTCGGAGCTGTTGATTGCAACAGATTCAGCCACTGCCTCGTTTTATGTAAGAAAGGGGGTTTCTTTGATGAGTTTTGCTAAATCTGGATCTCTTTTGGTAGCTCACATGTTTGGTGAATCTATGTTGAGTACCTCTGTTGGTTTCTTCGTTCTTCAGGGAGAGCAAGATTTGTGGGGCCTGCAATAGGAGACTGCAACCTTTCCTATGATTGTAGAAGGGGTTTTTTAACTCCTATAAGTGTTCTTTGGCTGTGCTTATTTTCTGTTGCTCGTTTCTGTATGTATTCAGCATGTAGGAATTTCTACGTTTCTCTGATTTGGATCTCAGGGCTGTGGAATCATCTTTATCCATCAATTAGAACTGGATTCGGCAACATGGTTTATCGCTAAGGGGGGTTTCATTGCAGAATTTCTTCTCTTTGGTTCCATTGGTGTGTTTTGTCAAATTTTCATGAAACTACGTGCCGTGTTTGGCCTTTCAGGTTGTTGTTGGCAATGGCAGTGGATTGTCGACAACTGTAAGATGAAACTGTAAGTTGTGAACTTCCAAACAACATGAGGAAGCTGTTTCCTCTCTCTTTATTGAAGAAAGATGGAATGGTTGAGGATCGAGCATGTGGGACATTATTATTTCTATATTTGATAAATTATGAGCTGACGCTGTTGAAACTCAATAATGCTTGATTTGCATTTTGCAATCACTTTGTTCTTTCATGATTTAAGAGGGATTTTGGTCGTTGTATGGTTCCATAGAAATAGATGGCCAAGCTGCTTGCCAATTTTTTTTCCTTAATGGCTTCAGAGAAAGGGATGGTCATGATCTTATTGAATGATTATCTTACTGGGTTCTTGGTCTAGATTCTCAACTTCCAATATTTGGTACTGCCATTCTTATGATCAGTATGTATTCTAGATGCTTATTTGCACCCTCTGGCTGTGATGCAGAATTGCTGAATGTTTAGGAGTTTGGAATTGAGGTGGTTTTCTGATTTTTTTCAGAGTTTAGAAATAAGAAGATTAGTGTTCCTACTTGGATGTTTCGGCGGTTTCGATTCTTTTTCCTTTCTACTTGGTTTCTATTTTTGTTAAAATTTTTGGAAACTTTACCTTACCTGCTTTGTCTCTTAATGGTCTGGCTCTTTTGTGATAGACAAGGCCATTGTTTTGTGAAGCTTCTGATAGTTGCTTATAGGCAATCGTTCTTTTCTTCCCCCCTCTCATTTGATTTAGTTCTCTGAATATGCTGTGGCAGATTCGATCTGAATTTCCTTGATGGATTTATTTTAGCCTCAACATATTCTGATGGTGGCAAAAGAGGGGTTCATTTGAGATATATAAATACTCTCTCTCTCTCTCTCTCCCCCTTTTTTTGCTTTAGGTAGCTAAGTTGTTTTGACATATTAAGCCTCTCTGTCAGTTTCCTTTTCTTTAGGCAGGCAAGATTTGTGGAGGTGGTGATGGTAGGCATCAATCTGTCTTAAGGGGGTCCTAATGTACAACTATCATGGGAAGTTGACTAGTTTGCAGAAAATTGAAAGGCTACCCACCAATTTGTAGCCCCAAAGAAATTACCAAAGAATAAACTGATATATCGACTCACCAATAGAAAGTTTACCTATTCATGTAAGTTGTGTACCAATATCCCTTTTTATAGTCAAACCATTTCCCTTGATTTATGCAAAACTAAGCTACCCAAAATTTATGGACAACTCCCATTGCCTTTGAACTGCTAGAACTAGCTTGTGTGGATTAGGAAAAGTGCAAATGCACTTGCTCTAAATAGTAGCGGTGAGGATATCTCCCACAATATTGATAAAACTCTATAAAATAGGAAATAACTCAAATTATTATCAAAATATGCTGTGTACTCTCTTGGGGCTGTGTATCGGGGCTCAATACACAGTCATATTGTCGTGTATATAGCTGAACATGTATATATCCTTACCATTGTGTATATACTGCCATATGAGGAATATCCTACATATACCCTTACCATTGTGTTTATGCTGCCATATAAGGAATATCCTGCATATATACATGATTGTTTTATTTGTGCACAGAGATAGACATGCTCTAGGGAGTAACATGAAGAAAACGTAGAATCAGTATATATAGGACTTTGGTGGAATCCATCATTAGATTCCATTGGAGCGTATATATGGGACTTTTTTGGTTCTTTCATGGTTCCAGATAGATATACCTGCAAGATCCTTGTCATTTTGGTTCTTGATAGCTTCGTAGAATGAGATGGCGATGATCTATCAAACGCTAATATCGAGGGTTTTTTGTCTAGATTCACAACTTCAACTTACTGTTCCTTTACTGCCATTATTGTGATCCGTATGTATTTATGTCCTCTCTGTCTATGTTGCAGACTTTTCTAGGAATATGGAATCAGGAAGATTTGCACCTGGAAAGTAGGCAACAATTTCTCATTGTTTTAGAAGGGGGTTTTGCAATGAATTTCTTTATGCTTGTGTTATGTTGCTCATCTGGTGTATTCATTTACTATGTTGTCATAGTGGTTCTTATTTGGATCTCAGGGTTGCGAGTGTGTTCCATCGAGTAACGAGTACAAGATTGGCAGCATGGCTTGGTGCTTACTATAAGGGGGTCTCGTTGCAGTGTTTTGATTCTGTTGGTGGTTATTTCAGATGTTTGTGAAATCTATTTATCGTTTTTGCTTCTTTCATGGTTCCAGATGAATAGACCGGCAAGGTCCTTGTCATTTTGGTTGTTGATCACTTCGGAGAATGAGATGGCGATGTTCTATCGAATACTAATATCAAGGGTTCTTTGTCCAGATTCACAACTTCAACTCTCTGTTCCCTTACTGCAATTATTGTGATCATTGTCTATGCAGATCACCTCTGTCTGTGATGCAGACTTGTCTAGGAATATGGAATTGGGAAGATTTGCACTTGGAAAGTAGGCGGCAATTTGTCTCATTATTGGAGAAGGGGGTTTTCCAAAGAATGTTCTTTCTTTATGCATGTGTTATTTTGCTCATCTGGTGTATGCATCCAATATGTTGTCGTAGTGGTTCTTATTTGGATCTCAGGGATGCAAGTGTTCCATTGAGTAATGAGTACAAGATTGGCAGCATGGCTTGGCCTTTGCCATAAGGGCATCTCGTTGCAGTGTTTTGATTCTTTGATTTTGTTGGTGGTTATTTCAGAAGTTTGTGAAATCTATTGGTCTCTGTTGCTTCTTTCATGGTTCCAGATAGATGGACCTGCAAGATCCTTGTCATTTTGGTTCTTGATCGCTTCGGAGAATGAGATGGCGATGATCTATCGAACGATAATATCGAGGGTTCTTTGTCTAGATTCACAACTTCAACTCTCTGTTTCTTTACTGCTATTATTGCGATCATTATGTGTTTAGGTCCTCTCCGTCTGTGATGCAGATGTGTCTAGGAATATTGAATTGGGAAGATTCGCACTGGGAAAGTCGGCGGCAATTTGTCTCATTATTGGAGATGGGGTTTTTGCAGTGAACGTTCTTTCTTTATGCTTGTGTTATGTTGCTCATCTGGTTTATGCATTTAATATGTTGTCATAATGGTTCTTATTTGGATCTCAGGGATGTGAGTGTGTTCCATTGACTAACCAGTACAAGAATGGCAGCATTGGCTTGCTGCTTGCTACAAGGGGGTCTCGTTACAGTGCTTCGATTCTTTGATTCAGTTGGTGGTTATTTCAGATGTTTGTGAAATCTATGTGTTTGGCTTTTCAGGTTGGCGATGGATTGTTGCGGACTTGAAGAGCTTCATCCCAGCACATAGACAATGGCAAGTCCCAAACAGTGTAGGGCTGGTACGTGTTAGGGAAGAGAACATGGTGCGGTTGGGGATCTTGAATGTGGGGGATGATACTCATTAATTATGAGCCGCACCTTTGAAACTGAACCGCCATTAGCATGAAGGGGTTTGCCTTTGCTGGAGTTGCTCTTTGTGAGCAACTCATTTATTGAGTAGTTTTGGTTCTTTCATGGTTTTAAAGTAAATACCCCACTCTGGTCACTTTTGTGCCTTTAGAGAACTAGATGGTCATATCCATAGCCTCTATCTCTCCAACCCAAAAAAAAAGAAAAAGAAAAAAAGGAGAAGATGAGGAGAATTTATTTTAGTTCTTTTTTATTGTTGGAAAGTGTTGGACAGCCAAAATCCTCAGTCAATTTGGTCCTCAATGTCTTTGAAGAATCAAATGATCATCTTTTACTGCAACTATTGTGATCATTATGTAATCTGGATGTGTTTATTTGGCCTCTTGGTTGTGTTGCAGACTTGTTGAGTTTTTAGGAATTTGGACTTGAGAAGATTCCTGTTTGCTCTCGGAAGTTGGAAGTAGGCGGCAATTGGTCTCAATTTTGTAGAACAGGGTTTCTTAGAAATTTACTTCGGTTATGCTCGTGTAATGTTGTGCACATTTGATGTGGTGAGTTTTCTCAGTGGGTCTGGTCTGATCTGGATCTTGGGGCGCTATATGATTGGACTATCTATTGATGAGCACACGACTGGCAACATGGTTTATTGCTTGCAAAGGGGGCCGCGTCATTGCAGAGTTTCTTCTATTCTTCATTTGTATGGTTCGTTTATATCATCAGATTTCGTGAAATCTACGTGTATGGTTGGCTTTTCAGGTTTAGGCTTGCGATTGATTATTGCAGACCCCAAAGCTTTATCCATCTTACCTGAAAAAAAAAAATGCAAAAGAAATAAAGAGAGAAAAAAGCTTTATCGATGAAAAGAGAGAAGAGACTCAACTCCCACAACATATGGTAGTTGTTGATTGCAGCAGATATTCAACTGCCGCCTTGGATGAAGAAATATTAGTCCTGTTTTAACAAGATCTGCTTGGAGCTGTTGATTGCAACAGATTCAGCCACTGCCTTGTTTTATCTAAGAAAGGGGGTTTCTTTGATGAGTGTTGCTAAATCTGGATCTCTTTTGGTAGCTTACATGTTTGGTGAATCTACGTTGAATACCTCCGTTGGTTTCTTCATTCTTCAGGGAGAGCAAGATTTGTGGGGCCTGCAATATGAGACTGCAACCTTTCCTATGATTGTAGAAGGTTGAGTGTTCTTTGGCTGTGCTTATTTTCTGTTGCTCGTTTCTGTATGTATTCAGCATGTAGGAATTTCTAAGTTGCTCTGATTTGGATCTCAGGGCTGTGGAATCGTCTTTATCCATCAATTAGAACTGGATTCGGCAACATGGTTTATCGCTAAGGGGGGTTTCATTGCAGAATTTCTTCTCTTTGGTTCCGTTGGTGTGTTTTGTCAAATTTTCATGAAACTACGTGCTGTGTTTGGCCTTTCAGGTTGTCGTTGGCAATGACAATGGATTGTCGACGACTGTAAGATGCGAAACTGTAAGTTGTGAACTTCCAAACAACATGAGGAAGCTGTTTCATTTCTCTTTAGGGAAGAAAGATGGAATGGTTGAGGATCGAGCATATGGGACATGATTATTTCTATATTTGATAAATTATGAGTTGACGCTGTTGAAACTCAATAATGCTTGATTTGCTTTTTGCAATCACTTTGTTCTTTCATGATTTAGTATGCATTTTGGTCATTGTATGGTTCCATAGAAATAGATTGCCCAGCTGATTGCCAATTTTGTTTCCTTAATGGCTTCAGAGAAAGGGATGGTCATGATCTTATCGAATGATTATCTTACTGGGTTCTTGGTCTAGATCCTCAACTTCCAATATTCGGTTCTGCCATTCTTATGATCGGTATGTATTCTAGATGCTTATTTGCACCCTCTGGCTGTGATGCAGACTTGCTGAATGTTTAGGAGTTTGGAATTGAGGTGGTTTTCTGATTTTTTTCAGAATTTAGAAATGAGAAGATTAGTGTTCCTACTTGGATGTTTCGGCAGTTTCGCTTGTTTTTACTTTCTACTTGGTTTCTATTTTTGTTAAAATTTTTGGAAATTCATTACCTTACCTGCTTTTCCTTGTAATGGTCTGGCTCTTTTGTGATAGACAAGGCCTTTGTTTTGTGAAGCTTCTGATATTTGCTTATTGGCAATCGTTCTTTTCTTCCCCCCTCTCGTTTGATTTAGTTCTCTGAATATGCTGTGGCAGATCTGATCTGAATTTCATTGATCAATTTATATTAGCCTCAACATATTCTGATGGTGGCAAAAGAGGGGTTTATTTGAGATATATAACTACTCTTTTTTTTTTTTTTCTTTTCTTTTTCTTTTTTTTTTTGCTTTTTTATTGGTTTTTTGTTTTTTTGTTTTTTTTTGTTTTTTTTTTTTTTTTTTGCTTTAGGTTGCTAAGTTGTTTTGACATGTTAAGCCTCTCTGTCAGTTTCCTTTTCTTTAGGCAGGCAAGATTTGCGGAGGTGGTGATGGTAGGCATCAATCTGTCTTAAGGGGGTCCTAATGTAAAAATATCATGGGAAGTTGATTAGTTTGCAGAAAATTGAAAGGCTACCCACCGATTTGTTGTCCCAAAGAAATTACCAAAGAATAAACTGATGTATCGACTCACCAATAGAAAGTTTCCCTATTCATGTAAGTTGTGTACAAATATCCCTTTTTATATTCAAACCATTCCCTTGATTTATGCAAAACTAGGCTACCCAAAATTTATGGATTACTCCCATTGCCTTTAATCTGCTAGAACTAGCATGTGTGGATTAGCAAAAGTGCAAATGCACTTGCCCTAAATAGTAGCGGTGAGGATATCTCCCACAATATTGATAAAACTCTATAAAATAGGAAATAACTCAAATTATTCTCAAATTATGCTGTGTACTCTCTTGGGGCTGTGTATCGGGGCTCAATACACAGTTATATTGTTGTGTATATAGCTGAACATGTATATATCCTTACCATTGTCTATATTCTGCCATATGAGGAATATCCTGCATATACCCTTACCATTGTGTTTATGCTGCCATATAAGGAATATCCTGCATATATACCATCAACATGATTGTTTTATTTGCACACAAAGATAGTCATGCTCTAGGGAGTAACATGAAGAATACATAGAATCAGTATATAGAGGACTTTGGTGGTTTGATCCATCATTAGATTCCATTGGGAGGGTTTACATTGTTGGAGTTGCCCTTTGTGATTAGCTGATAAAGTGACTAGTTTTCATCCTTTCATGTTTCCAATACATACGCTGTTTTAGCTGACATGGTTTACGGTGTCTATAACAGGGATGTATGTTGTATATTCCTTTCTTTGGGTTGTAGTTTTTGCCCCATCTTGGCTTTTTTCTTCCTTTTTTTTTTTTTTTCGCAATAAAATTACCATTACCTTTCGTGCACATATAATGTGTATATATAAATATGCGTATACGTGTGTGTAATATTCCTCTCTTTGGGTTGCAGCTTTTGCACACCATCTAGCATGGCCGTAGCGCTACGCAGCGTCCCAAATGATGTCATACGCTACAGCTACGTAGCGCATAGTGTCCGTAGCGTAAGCTACAATGTATTTTTTTTACTATTTTTAATTTTTAATTTTTTTTTTTCACATTTTCTTTGTTTCTAATGTTGAGGAATGTGACACTTGTATTGTACTTAATACTTTTAACCCATGAGATTTTTATTTCTTTTCATAATTGTTACTTATGGTTTCAATTAGACATTATTAATTAAAGTGGTTTGATTTGAAAGTTGTTGATGTGATAATTATTTGATTTGGCTTTTGATAAATGATAACTAATAACTTTTTTGAACATGCTTATAATTGATAAAATGAATAATCTTTTAGGCATTTTTATATTTTTTCCTTTTTTATTTCACTATTTATTATATTTATCCTAATTTTAGATTAAAAAATAGAAGTATTGTGTAGCTTACATTACACGCTACCACTATTTAAAACACTGGTGTATATATGTGTGTGTAGCTTTCGCTACACGCTACTGCTATTTAAAACACGGGTGTATATGTGTGTGTGCGTGTGCGTGTGCGTGTGCATGCGCGCACATGTACACCATTGTGATCTCTCTCTCTCACACACACACCCTGTTGTGATCATGTTTGTTGTGTTTCTGTCATGGTTTCAAAAATAGACGGTCATGATAATTTTCTTTTTAATGGTCCCAGAGAAATAGATGCCAAGATCCTGGTCAATTGTTCGATCCATTAATGAGGACAAGATTGACAACATGTTTTTCTGCTTGCTAAAAGGGGATTTCATTGTGGAGTTTCAATTCTTTATTTCTTATTGTGTTTTATGTTGTCAGTTGTTTGTGAAATCTGTGTGTTTGTCTTTTCAGATTGGTGTGCAATTATTTGCCGACTTTAAAGCTTTATCCCATTAAACAGAAGATGCCAACTCCCAAATCAGCATAGGGTTGTCATAGAACATGGAATGGTTGAGGATCGAGCATGTGGGACATGATATTTATTCATGAATTGTTTCATGCTTTTTAGGGGACTATATGGTCATGATCTATCTTTTTTGGTTCGTTCATGGTTCCAGAGAGAGATACCTGCAAGATGCTTGTTGTTTTGGTTCTTGATCGCCTCAGAGAATGAGATGGTGATGATCTGTCAACGCTAATATGGATGGTTCTTTGTCTAAATTCACAACTTTGATTCTGTTCCTTTACTGCAATTATTGTGATCATTATGTCTTTAGCTCCTCTCTGTCTGTGATCCAGACTTGTCTAGGAATATTGAAATGGGAAGATTTGCACTTGGAAAGTAGGTAACAATTTCTCATTATTGTAGAAGGGGGTTTTGCAATGAATTTCTTTATGCTTGTGTTATGTTGCTCATCTGGTGTATTCATTTAATATGTTGTCATAGTGGTTCTTATTTTGGATCTTAGGGATGCGAGTGTGTTCCATCGAATAACGAGTACAAGATTGGCAGCATGGCCTGGTGCTTGCTATAAAGGGGTCTCGTTGCGGTGTTTTGATTCTTTGATCCTGTTGGTTGTTATTTTGGATGTTTGTGAAATCTATTTATCTTTGTTGCTTCTTTCATGGTTCCAGATAGATGGACCTGCAAGATCCTTGTCGTTTTGGTTCTTGATTGCTTCGGAGAATGAAACGCTAATATCGAGGGTTCTTTGTCTAGATTCACAACTTCAACTCTCTGTTCCTTTACTGCACAATTATTGCGATCATTATGTATTTAGGTCCTCTCTCTGTGATGCAGACATGTCTAGGAATATGAAATTGGGAAGATTTGCACTGGGAAAGTTGGCGGCACCTTGTCTCATTATTGGAGAAGGGGTTTTTGCAATGAATGTTCTTTCTTTATGCTTGTGTTATGTTGCTCATCTGGTGTATGCATTTAATATGTTGTCATAATGGTCCTTATTTGGATCTCAGGGATGCGAGTGTGTTCCATCGACTAATGAGTACAAGATTGGCAGCATTGGCTTGCTGCATGCTACAACGGGGTCTCATTACATTGCTTCGATTCTTTGATTCAGTTGGTGGTTATTTCAGATATTTGTGAAATCTATTTGTGTTTGGCTTTTCAGGTTGGCGATGGATTATTGCTGACTTCAAAAGCTTCATCCCAGCAAATAGACGATGCCAACACCCAAACAGTGTAGGGCTGGTACATGTTATGGAAGAGAACATGGAGTGGTCGAGATCTAGAATGCGGGGGATGACACTCATTAATTATGAGCCGCACCTTTGAAACTGAACTTCCATTAGCACGAAGGGGTGTGCCTTTGCTGGAGTTGCTCTTTGTGAACAACTCATTTATTGAGTAGTTTTGGTTCTTTCTTGGTTTTAAAGTTAATATCCCCCACTCTGGTCACTTTTGTGCCTTTAGACTACCTTTACAGAACTAGACGGTCATATCCATAGCCTCTCTCTCTCCACAAAAAAAAAAAAAAATTCAAAAGAGGAGAAAACAAAGGAGGAGAAATATTTTAGTTTTTTTTTTTTTTTTATTGGACAGCGAAAATCCTTGGTCAATTTGGTCTTCAATGTCTTTAAAGAATCAAATGATCCTCCTTTACTGCAACTACTGTGATCATTATGTAATCTGGATGTGTTTGTTTCGGTCCATCTTGGCTGTGTTGCAGACTTGTTGAGTTTTTAGGAATTTGGACTTAAGAAGTTTCCCGTTTGCACTCAGAAGTTGGAAGTAGGCGGCAATTGGTCTAGATATTGTAGAACAGG
The DNA here is from genome assembly GCA_037074715.1 of Magnolia kwangsiensis. Classification (NCBI taxonomy): domain Eukaryota; kingdom Viridiplantae; phylum Streptophyta; class Magnoliopsida; order Magnoliales; family Magnoliaceae; genus Magnolia; species Magnolia kwangsiensis. Next base: position 101,934,959 of record CM073578.1, on the reverse strand, counting down.
GTTTCTTAGGAATTTATTTCAGTTATGCTCATGTTATATTGTGTACATTTGATATGCTGAGTTTTCTCAGTGGGGCTGGTCTGATTTGGATCTCAGGGCGCTCTATAGTTGGACTATCTATTGATGAGCACACTGCTGGCAACATGGTTTATTGCTTGCGAAAGGGGGTTTCTCATTGCAGAGTTTCTTCTATTCTTCATTTCTATGGTTTGTTTATATTGTCAGATTTTGTGAAATCTACGTGTATGCTTGGCTTTTAAGGTTTAGGCTTGTGATTGTTTATTGCAGACCCTAAAGCTTTATCCATCTTACCTGTAAAGAAAGGAAAATAAAAAGACAAAAAAGCTTTATCGATGAAAAGAGAGAGAAGATGCTCAACTCCCAATATGGTAGTTGTTGATTGCATCAGATATTCAACTGCTGCCTTGGAGGAAGAAATATAAGTCCGTTTTAACAAGATCCACTCGGAGCTGTTGATTGCAACAGATTCAACCACTGCCTTGTTTTATCTAATAAGGGGGTTTATTTGATGAGTTTTTGCTAAATCTGGATTTCTCTTTTGGTAGCTCACATGTTTGGTGAATCTATGTTGAGTACCTCTGTTGGTTTCTTCATTCTTCAGGGAGTGCAAGATTTGTGGGGCCTGCATTAGGAGAATGCAACCTTTCCTATGATTGTAGAAGGGGTTTTTTCTACTCCTATAAATGTTCTTTGGCCGTGCTTATTTTTTGTTGCTCGTTTCTGTATGCATTCAGTGTGTAGGAATTTATAAGTTGTTCTGATTTGCATCTCAGGGCTGTGGAATCGTCTTTATCCATCAATTAATATCGGATTTGCAGCATGGTGTATCGATAATTCGGGTTTTGATTGCGGGATTTCTCCTCTGTGCTTCCGTCAGTCCGTTTCTTTTGTCAATTTTTTGTGAAATTACGTGCCGTGTTTGGTCCTTCAGGTTGTCATTGGCAATAGCAATGGATTATCGATGACAGTAAGATGTGAACTGTAAGTTGTGAACTTCTAAACAACATAAAGAAGCCGTGGAATAGTTGAGGATCCAGTTTGTGGGATATGATGATATCTATATATTGATGAATTAGGAGCTGCTGGCTTAGAAACTCAATTATGCTAGATATGTCTTTTGTAATTAGTTTGTTCTTTCATGGTTCAAGCGGTAAAGATTAGAACAAGGTGGTCACAATTTATATTCTTTGGTTGTTTTATGGTTCCAGAGAAATAGATGGCCAATGTGCTTGTCAAAATTTTCCTTATCAAGGATAAGTCTTCAGGGTTCTTGGTCTAGATTCTCCACTTCCAATATCCAGTGAGAGGTATGTGTCTTCCGAATCCACCTTGGATAATCTGCAAAAGAGGGGTATGTGTCTTCCCAACATCCGTCTCCTTTGCATGCAGGGCACTGAATCCGTAGACCATCTCTTGCAATGGTGCAATGGTGCCCATATACAAGCCCTTAGTCAGTGCTGCAACGGTGCAATGGTGCAGATTTGATTCCAGATTTTGAGATCTTTTAAGTGCAATGGTGCTGCCCTTAGTCAGTGCTGTGACTATTATGGGCGTGGCTTGAAGTGCATCTTACCAAAGGTCAAGCTGTCCATGTGGAGGTTATGCCTGCTTGCTCGTCTGTGGAATATTTGGGGAGAACATGATGCTTTGTGTTTCGACAACGCCCACAATTTGGAAGCTATGCCTACTTGGTAGTCTGTGGAATGTTTGAGAACATAACACTTGGTGTTTTGACAATGCCCCCAGAGAAATAGATGGCCAAGATGCTTGTCAAAATTTTCCTTAACGTCTTCAGAGAAACAGATGGTCATGGTCTTTATCAATGATAAATCTTCTGGGTTCTTGGTCTAGATTCTCCATTTCCAATATCCAGTGAGAGGTATGTCTTCCGAATCCTAACCTTGGATAATCTGCAAAAGAGGGGTATGTGTCTTCCCAACATCCGTCTCCTTTGCATGCAGGGCACCGAATCTGTAGTCCATATCTTGCATTGCCCATATACTAGCCAGATTTGGTTCCAGATTTTGAGATCTTTTAAGTGCAATGGTGCTGCCCTTAGTCAGTGCTGCAACTATTATGGGCCCGGCTGGGAGTGCATCTTACCAAAGGTCAAGCTGTCCTTGTGGAGGTTATGCCTGCTCGCTAGTCTGTGGAATATTTGGGGAGAACATGATGCTTGGTGTTTCGACAGTGCAATGGTGCTTCCCTTAGTCAGTGCTGCAACTATTATGGGCGTGGCTGGGAGTGCATCTTACCAAAGGTCTAGCTGTCCATGTGGAGGTTATGCCTGCTTGCTAGTCTGTGGAATATTTGGGGAGAACATGATGCTTGGTTTTTTGACAATGCCCACAATTTGGAGGCTATGCCTGCTTGGTAGTCTGTGGAATGTTCGTGAACATAACGCTTGGTGGTTTGACAATGCCCACAACTTGGAGGTTATGCCTGCTTGCTAGTCTGTGGAATATTTGGGGAGAACAATGCCCACAATTTGAAGGTTATGCCTGCTTGCTAGTCTGTGGAATATTTGGGGTGAATGTAATGCATGGTGTTTCGACGATGCCCACAATTCATGGGATGAGATGCCTTTTGAGTGGGCTGCGGTTCTTCTGAACATTGACTTGAATTTATCTCGCTCTATTCTGTTAAATTAATATCCCTGTATTTTGTTTTTTGGCTGGCTTATGCTGGTCTGATTTTTAATAAAATTACATTCATAGCTCTTCCAAAAAAGAAGTCTCACACTGCTATTCTTATGATTAGTATGTATTCTAGATGTTTTTTTTTACATCCTCTGGCTTGCGATGGAGACTTGCTGAATGTTTAGGAGTTTGGAATCGAGTTGTTCTTCTGAACATTGACTTGAATGTATCTCACTCTATTCTGTTAAATTAATATCCTGTATTTTGTTTTTTGGCTGGCTTATGCTGGTCTGATTTTTAATAAAATTACATTCATAGCTCTTCCAAAAAGGAAGTTTCACACTGCTATTCTTATGATTAGTATGCATTCTAGATGTTTTTTTACATCCTCTGGCTTGTGATGGAGACTTGCTGAATGTTTAGGAGTTTGGAATCGAGTTGTTCTTCTGAATTTTTTAAAGAGTTTGGAAATTAGAAGATTCTGTTAAATTAATATCCTGTATTTCGCTCTATTCTGTTAAATTAATATCCTGTATTTTGTTTTTTGGCTGGCTTATGCTGGTCTGATTTTTAATAAAATTACATTCATAGCTCTTCCAAAAAAGAAGTCTCACACTGCTATTCTTATGATTAGTATGTATTCTAGATGTTTTTCTTACATCCTCTGGCTTGTGATGGTGACTTGCTGAATGTTTAGGAATTTGGAATCGAGTTGTTCTTCTGAATTTTTTAAAGAGTTCGGAAATTAGAAGATTCTTGTTTCCACTTGGATGTTTCGATTGTTTTTTACTTGGTCTCTATTTTTGTTCAGTTTTTTGGACATTCTATACCTTACCTGCTTTGTGTTGTATTGGTCTGGCTCATTTGTGATAGACAAGGCCTTTGATTTCTGAAGATCCTGATAATTTTTTTTTTTATACAGGTATTCGTACTTTTTTCCCTCTCTCGTTTGATTTGGTTTTCTGTATGCTGTGGCAGATTGTTGATATGAATTTCAATTATGGAATTAGCCTTTTGAACATGTTCTGATAATGGCAAAAGAGGGGTTTCTTTAAGATTTGTTAACTTTATTTTTGTTTTTATTTTTTGAATTTTTTCTTTTGGTAGCTAAGTTGTATTGGCATCTTGAGTGTCTCTGTTAGTTCCCTTGTCTTTAGGCAGGCAAGATTTGTGAAGCTGGTGATGGTAGGCATCATTGTCTTAAGGCTACCCTAGAAATTTGCTTCCATCGTGCATTTTGGCTTCTGCTTGACTGTATTCATTTGGCATGTTTCTCACTCAGTGGGTCCTAATGTAAAACTAGGACTGGAAGATGACTAGTTTGCAGAAAATTGAGAGCCTACCTTACCAATCTGTAGACCCAAAGAAATCACCAAAGAATAAAGAGAAGTGTCAACTCACCAATTGAAAGTTTCCCTATGCTTATGAGTTGTGTGATAATATCCCTTTTTATATTCAATCCATTAAGCTTGATTGATGGAAAATAGGCCGCCCAAATTAATGGACAAATTCCCAATGCCTTTGGACTGCTAGAACTAGCACGTGTGGAAGTGCAAATGGACGAATGCACTGCCCTAGCTGGTAGCGGTTGATGATATCTCCCACACTATGGGTAAAGTCCTATAAAATAGGAAATAACTTGAAATAATCTTTCATTGTTAGAGTTTCTCCGCTTGATTAGCTTATAAGGTGACTGGTTTTGGTTCTTTCATGTTTCCAATTTATAGACCGATGTAGTTGACTTGGTGGAGCGGGTCTCTAGCTGGCAAAGTTTTATGTAGTGGAATGAGCCTCTTGTATATTCCTTTCTTTGTGCTGTAGCTTTTGCACCATCTTGGCCCCTTTTTTTTCAGTAAAATTACCATCACCTTTCATACATGTGTACACATACACATGCATGTGTATATGTATATGTATATGGAGGGTTTCAAAGGAATGGTGCTATGAATTGCTTCATGCTTTTTAGGGAACTAGATGGTCATGATCTATCTTTTTTGGTTCTTTTACGGTTCCAGATAATTAAACCTCCATGATCCTTGTCAATTTGGTTCTTGATCACTTCAAAGAATGAGATGGCAATGATCTATCAAATGCTAATATGGAGGGTTCTCTATCTCAGTGTTGTAGAAGTAGAAGACAGTTTTCTGATGAATGTACTTTCGTTATGCCTGTGTTATGTTGCTCATCTGTAGCATGCATTCAATGTGTTGTCTTAATGTTCTTATAAATGTGCTTCAGTTATGCTTGTGTTATGTTGCTTGTTTGTCTTCTACATTTGATTTGTTGGTTTTTCTCTGTTTTGAATCTCAGGGCTCCAAAATTATGTAATCTGGATGTTTATTTGTCCTTTCTGGCTGTGGTGCAGACTTGTTGAGTTTCTAGGGATTTGGAATAGAGAAGATATTGACCGTTTATGAGTTTTAATTGAGACAATTGGTGTTTGCACTTGGAAATGCCTGTTTGTGTATTAATTTTAATTTTAATTTTAATTGAGTTTTGGGGACACTTCTTTTGGATAATGAAATTGAGTTTCTTCACAGTGCAGGATCAGGGGATGGTTCCTTTTTCCTATGCACTTTGTAAGGTCCCCAGTTTTGGTTCTATGCGTTGCTGCCTTTTCTTTTGCGCAGAGAGAGAGAGATCCAATACACACCCAATACATAATGGACTGATCGAAGAGGCATGTTTATGGGTGATGGGCCCGACTGATCGAAGAGGCATGTTTATGGGTGATGGGCCCCCTAATGGTAGCTGGTTAGAGACGCCTCCTACAATATTATAGGTAAGATCATAACCGAAATGGTCTCAAATTACTGTGGATACTGTTGGGGCTTGTATACACAACTCTATGGGCCTGTATATACGGCCCTGATGGTAGCTGATTAGAGATATCTCCTACAATATTATAGGTAAGATCTGTAAGAAAGATTGTTGCCCATGTTAAGATAACAATAATATTGCGACATGATTGATATTATTGTTGATAATTTGAACATTGTATATAACCATGTGCCCTTAAAAAAAATTTGAAATGGTTATATATATATATATATATATATATATATATATAGTGAAAAGGTACTATGCGCTGAGCTGATGGGAAGGCCTCACGAGGTCGAGCTGTGTGGGCCCCACCGTGATGCGTTTCAAACATCTACCCCATCAGTCAGATGCACCATTCCATCGTGGGCCTAGGTCTCAAAAATCAAGTCAATCTGTTACTTGTGTGGGCCACACCATATACAGAAGTTGAGAGAGGCTGTGCACCATTAAAACATTCATAATCATTTTTTGGGCCCACTGAGATGTGGTTTGCAAATCCAGCCATCCATTATGTGTGTCCCACTTGGATGAGGGTTCAGACCAAGTTTCAGACGCATGCAAATTTTAGGTGGGCCCCACCAAGTGCTTTTATATGTTTTTGGTGTCTTCACATGATTTTAGATGGTATGGCCCACCTGAGTTCCGTATACGGCTGATTTTTGGGATATCCCATAATTTAAAGGGGACCCATCAAATGCACGGTGTTGATGGTCGACACACATCACGGTGGGGCCCACACAGCTTGACCTCATGGGAGCTTATCGTGAGCTCTGAGCGCATAGTACCTTTTCCCATATATATATATATATATATATATATATATATTTGCAATATTGATGCATTTGTGTTGTTATTGCTGATATATTGACAATACAAGCGACACCTGAAATTTATGCGGTTGAAAATATTTGTGATACATTAGCAATATGATGCATGGACAATACTTGACAACATGGCTATTGCTTGCTAAAAGGGGGTTTCATTACTGAGTTTTTATTCTTTGTCAGTGGTCCATGTTGTCAGGTTTTTGTGAAACGTGTGGATGTGTTCGGCTTTTTAAGGTTTACATTAGCAATATGATGCATGGACAATACTTGACAACATGGTTATTGCTTGCTAAAAGGGGGTTTCATTACTGAGTTTTTATTCTTTGTCAGTGGTCCATGTTGTCAGGTTTTTGTGAAACGTGTGGATGTGTTCGGCTTTTTAAGGTTGGTGTCAAATCATTGTCAACTCATTAGGCTGAACTGGATGGAAGTAATGGTTGACGATCCAACATGTGAGTTATGATCGGGGCTGTCAATGTGTTGTCTTATAATGCCTGTACCTGGGCTAAATGCGTTCTGTGCCCATTATGTCTAGGCCTGCCAATGGATGAATTAGATTGCGCAAATGCATGTCACTTTGACACATGCAATGTGTGAGCTTTTTTCACTGGCTTTGAAACTGAATCTCTTGTCAATGGTTTGTTTTGTTCTTTCAAGGTTCCAAAGGAATATGCTGCTGTGATTTCTTTCATGCTTCTAGAGAACAAGGTGTATGTGGTCTATGTTTTTTGGAGGGCCATCGGATGCTTGCCATTCCATGTGCCCATTGACTAGTTCACTCGTCATTTTTGACTATTGTGATATGTATTTGATCTTGGTCTCGATTGATCTAAAAATGGAGTTTTTATGGAATGTTGAACAATTTCGGATTTTACTTTCGGAAACTTTTTTGTGGTGCGTAGGCTGTCTTTTTCTCTTGGTGCCTTTTTCTTTAGGAAAGGTAGAGTGGGCAGGAGAAGGGAAACAACCAGTGTTATTATTGTAGAAGGGCAAGATTTCCAAACAAATGAAAGATGTCAACTTCCAAATAACTAGAAATAGACATGATTTAGTAAAACGTAATGGTAGATGGGCCAGGAATGTGTGGGACATGAGAGGAGTCCCTATGCTGGAGATGCTTTTTTGTGAGTTACTCAACACAATTAGTTCCGCTTCTTTCATGGTTTTTTTTTTTTTTTAAATACTGCCATTATCATGTCTACTTTCTTGCTTAAATGGGAAATCGACGTTCAAGAATTTTTTTTTTTTTTTTCTCTAGTAGTGCTTTTAGCTTTCAAAAGCTGGTTAATCTCCATGCTTGATGTTTTTAGAGAATTAGACGATCATGATATATTAAAAGCTAGTTGGCGGGTTATTAGTCTAGATTCTTAAATTACTCTCATCCATTTGTTGCAACTATTGGTACTATGCATAGTAGGATGTTTATTTTATCTTTGGTTGTTGCATATTTTTTGCTTTGATCAAAATTGAGAGGAGTGTATGCTCCTGAGTATCGTCTTTTTTTTTTCTTTTTTTAAATTTTTTTTTTTTTTTTTGTTTTTCTCTGTCATCTTGTCCTTGTCTTTCTTTATAACTTTAGTTCAGTTTCGTGGTATAACTTTTTAATGTGGCAATATTGATTTTTATATGAGTTTCTTGATTTCATCATATCTGTACAACAAGATATGATATTTATTTATTTATTTATTTATATGAGTTTCTTGATATAATCGAGGAACCTTCAATGACATCGATGGGCCTCGATCCCATCGAAGACCACTCGATTAGATCAAAGAAAGAGCCCAACAACCATATGGAGATCTATCTGGATTTTCTCGATGAGATGAATATAAAGCTCCTTATATCATATCGAATGGCCTTTCTATCCCATCAAAAGAGCCGTTAACTAGTCATTTTATAGTTGTTGTAGATTGATTTATTATAAAAGGCATTTGGTTCTTGGGTATTTTGATTGGTTTTAGTGCAATAGATGATTAGATGATTACATGATCATATCCCTCATCCTAAGCCTCTTAGTCAATGAGATCTAAGTTATATTCCTTGTGATTTATCACTTGAAAGAGGATTCCATCCTCGATGATGAAGATGAATTTGTTTTCCACTGTATTTTAAAAATTAGACTTGAACCAATCGTTGAATCTTTATGTAAACTCTCTAGAATACCCATCTTGGTGAATCTCCTAGGCATTATTACTTCTCATTAGTTTGATGAGATTCCGCCCAACCTCTTTTCACCTTGGTCATTGCATCGAAGCATCACATGCAATGTATTTGATCTTGGAGCTGAAGCATTGGCAATGCATCGTCATTATGATCGGAGGAGCAATTGAGGAGCAGAGCTTTAAAGAAGTGACTCAAGAACGACGCATCAATGAGGCTTAATTCGACAAGTGTCATTGAGTGAGTCCATACTCTTTCCTTGTGTAAGATTAAGGGTAAGAGTTCTTATGTAAGACCAGATTCACCGGACACAGGTCTGTACGTGTTAGTCTCCGTGAAATCTTCCAGTGAGAGTAAATGTAGGTCCTTGAACTAGGATTTAGCTTGTTGATTAGTCAATAGAAAACCAACTCAAGTATCTTGTGAGAGCCTTCATCGGGAGTGAACGTCAATAGATTCTTTTATGCGACCAAGGTTCGTGGCGATCCTATAGAAAACCATGTAGTCTCTTGCGGGAGCCGTTCATTGTGTAGGATTGTAAAGGTTATAGGTGAACTTGATTTAAAATATCTGATAGTGAAATTCGATGCACTTATGGGTTGAGTGCGTCCGCCGGGAGTGGAGTAGGAAAATCGAATTACTGTACATGTGTTTGCGATTGTCTTTAAGCACTTGATTAATTATATTTATGTGATGAATGTTTAATTATATGTATATATGATTAGATGAATGCTAGGAGTTGATACGTAGCACATCCCATATACGTGTACACTATCATGTTTATAGATTGGTTACGTAATTGCCACATCCTTTTTAGTCTATGTGATTGGGCCCTCTAATGGCTTGGAAGTCTTAAGAGTCAATTGCATTGGTTTAAATTTAATATTAGTTTTAGTAGGCAATTATGTTTAAAATACATAAATTTTATTTGGTCTTAATTACCCCTCCTCAAAGAGATGACCCTCATTCCTTGGCATCGTCAAGCTTCTATGCATAGCTCGTGGGCTAACCACATGTAATTTCATGTTAAACAATTTCAAATTTTGCTTTCAGAGGCCTTTTTGTGGTGCGTATGCTTTATCTATCTCTTGGTGCCTTTGTTCTTCAGGGAAGGCAAAGATTTCTGCAACGGACAGGAGAAGGCAAACAACTGGTGTTATTATTATAGAAGAACAGGTTTCCCAACAAGTGGAAGACGCCAACTTCCAAATAGCTAGGAATTGACATGCTTTAGTGACAAGTAATGGTACACGGGCTAGGAGTGTGTGGGACATGAGATAAGGGGTCCCTGTGTTGGAGTTGCTTATTGTGAGTTACTCAATACAAATTAGTTTTGGTTCATTCATGGTTTCAAAAAAAATAATAAATAAAAATAAAAAAATTACTGTGATTATCAGGTCTACTTCCTTGCTCGCTTCTTGGTGAAATCAACCGTGTAGATTTTTTTCCAGTACTTTTAGCTTCCAAAGGCTAACTAATTTGTCCTTGATGTTTTTAGAGAATTAGATGCCCATATGATCTATCAAAGCCAGTTGGTGGGTTGTTGATGCAGGACATGAAATTCAAATATGATGTGCAAGAATTCAGGCTTAAGATTACATTAGTTTAGAAACAACTATCCAAATTTCATATCCCACATGAAAGTCCAAACATTCAATTAAGGGGAATCTATGCGGGTTCAGGCCTACATAGGCTAGTGCTGGAACAATGAAAATTATAAGCCAAACGATATGCAAAGGGAAATAGAATTCAGCCACGCATGCATAGTAATCAGCTCCTAATTTAAGGGATTTTTCAATTTCAATTCAAGGAACCCTAAGATGAGAAAAAAAAAGGAAACAAATTATGGATAATGCAAACTAGGACTTAGGGTTATGAAACTATGTAAGAAAAAGGCAAAAAAAAGAAAAAAGAAAAAAAGAAGAAGGAAATCCTGATCCTGGAACGGATCCTGTGTGTGAGTAGCGGGGTAGGGTACCGGCGCATGTGCGCAGTAGGGGGCTCGTGTGGAGGAGGCCCGGATCCCAAGAGGGACTTCTTGACCTTGGTCAGCCAGGGGTGTCTCCAAACCCTCCAAATTTGATGGCGATCTGACGTACGGTTAAAGCGTGGTGCTCCGTCGAAGTTTCAGCCCTCCTGCAGGGTTAGATTTTGGAAACTGAATGTAGAAAGACAAAACAACTACAAAACAAGTGGATTTGAGGCGAAGATGATTGAAAGATAGATTAAATAAGATGGAGGGGCGGATTGAGATAAACGTGGCTTTGCACCACTGTAGTTAGACTTTCGAAAAGGGGGAGCTTTGCACCCACTTGAATTTAGCCATTCGAAAAGGGAGGGCTTCGCACCCATTTGAATTTTTTCACAACTCAAAAACTCAGAGAGTAGAAAAAACTTGCAGGAATTTTATTAAACTTGAATGAATCAAAAGAACTACAAGGGGTGCCTATTTATAGGGAAAATCGTATATCCAAAACTCGCACTATGTGCACAATTTATTACTTGGTGATGAAGTAAACTAAAATAAAAACCAATTAAAGAAATGTAAAGCGTTCATGATGTTTCAAATAACATCAGGGTGTCCCGTATCCGTTACGATACGGCCGTATCGTAACGGTAACGGCTGACACCGTTACGCGATACGGGGTCGAAACAGCCGTTATGAAATTTTGTGACCATAACAGCCGTTACAGGGCCGTTACGGACCCGTAACGGCTGTTACGGCTTGAAAAAGAAAAAAAGAAAAAAGAAAAAAAACTTACCTTTTTTATTTCTTTTCTTCTTCTCTTTCTTCTTCTTCTTCTTCTTCTTCTTCTTACAATGCTGCTGCGGTTGCAGCTGTGGTGCTGCTACGGCTGTAGCGGCAGCCCCCCCCCTCTCTCTCTCTCTCTCTCTCTCTCTCTCTCTCTCTCTCTCTCGGTTCGGTCCCCTCTGCTTTACATCTTCTTTTTTTTCATTTCCCTCTCTTTTCTTTTCTTTTTCCAGCAAAATCGAAACAGCCACTCAGTTTTCTCTTTTTCTTTTTTTGTATAATCTACAGTGCACGCTGTATAGTGCACACTCACTATTTTATTGCATGCGGTGGGGCCCACCTTGATTTATGTATGGTAAATCCATGCCATTCATAATTTTTCAAGTTCATTTTAACGCATGATCCTTGAAATGAAGGGATCAAAATCTCAATTGGACCACGCAATTGGGATTGAATGCCCATCATTAAATCTTCTTAAGGCCCATTTTGTGATCCACCTAAGATTTGGATCAGCCTCATTTTTTGGTCCATGCCCTGAAATAAGTGGGCAAAAAGGATGGACCACATGGATATACAACAAATGCCATTTATATATATTTTATATTTTTTTCTATTTACGCATTAAATATGGCCTTTTTTTAAAAAATTCAAAAAATCATTTTTTAATGATTGTTTTGCTGTTTTAATCATGCCATGTGATGTGTTAATCATAGTAGAACATGTTAATATGCATTTTACAGATTTGGGGTGCCATTTTATATTTTTTTAATATTTTTTTCTATTTACGCATTAATTATTGTCCTTTTTTTTAAAATTCAAAAAATCATTTTTAATGATTATTTTGCTGTTTTAATCATGTCATGTGATGTGTTAATCATAGGAGAACATGTTAATGTGCATTTTACAGATTTGGGGTGCCATTTTATATTTTTATTTTTATTTTTTTCTATTTACGCATTAATTATAGCCATTTATTTAAAAATTTAAAAAATCATTTTTTAATGATTGTTTTGATGTTTTAATCATGCCATGTGATGTGTTAATCATAATAAAACATGTTAATGTGCATTTTACAGATTTGGGGTGCCATTTTATATTTTTATATTTTTATTTTCTATTTACGCATTAATTAGGGCCCTTTTATGAAAAATTCAAAAAATCATTTTTTGATGATTGTTTTCCTGTTTTAATCATTCCATGTGATGTGTTAATCATAGTAGAACATGTTAATGTGCATTTTATAGATCTGGGGTGCCATTTTATATTTTTTTTATATTTTTTTTTCTATTTACGTATTAATTATGGTCCTTTTTTTTTAAATTTTGAAAAATCATTTTTTAATGATTGTTTTGATATTTTAATCATGCCATGTGATGTGTTAATCATAATAGAACGTGTTAATGTGCATTTTACAGATTTAGGGTGCCATTTTATATTTTTTAAATATTTTTTTCTATTTACGCATTAATTATGGCCCTTTTTTGAAAAATTCGCAAAATCATTTTTTAATGATTGTTTTGTTGTTTTAATCATGCCATGTGATGTGTTAATCATACTAAAACATGTTAATGTACATTTTATAGATTTGGGGTACCATTTTATATTTTTTTAAATATTTTTTTCTATTTACGCATGTTCGAGAAATTTCTCAAAAATAATTGCAAACACTTAATGTAAGATATTTTCATATTACATTCATTCTAATATATTTATCATTGATAGTAGATAGTTAGAAAATTAAATATATTAATTTTGTAGTCAAATTCAAGTTATCTAGTTCATAAATTCATCAGACAGTCCGATACAACTTCTCACCATAGAGTGGACCGTTATACCACCATAAACATGTTCCAATTTATAAATGAATGCATATTTGGAATGCTTAGAATATTCCGGATTTAATCCATATTTTTTTATATTTTTTTGGCAAAAATTTTTTTTTTGCGCCATTATAGGCCGTTACACCCCCGTATCCGTATCGGTTTTGGAGGTCACCGTTACGCCAACCGATACCGATACGGGACACCTTGAATAACATAAATAAACAAAACCTAAAATATGAAATCAATCCGACTAGTAAGCCACGATCATGAGATCCTATGATGGGCTTTTCTTGAATATTGGGCCCACTTTTTTGAATCAAAACTTCGTCTTTTAACTAGGAGGCCTTCCTTGGACGTCGTCATTGAGTCAGATTGACGGTGGGGCCCTCCTTCGTGTGTGTTCGGGGGGGCACGCGTGCGCACGATGTCCTCATCAGTTATTGGTCCAAGTTCTTAAATTAATCTCATTCATTTGCTGCAACTGTTAGTACTAGCATAGCAAGATGTTTATTTTTTCTTTGGTTGTTGCAGATTTTTGCTTTGTTCAGAATTGAGAAGACAAGTGTATGCTCTTGAGCATCGACTTTCTTTTCTCTGTTATCTCATCCTTGTCTTTCTCTATAATTTTACTTCTTCAATTATGGGGCATTACTTTTTCATATAACAATATTGATTGTATGATGAAATCGATTCATAGTGTAGGTTTGGTGCTCAAGTCCATGCTTGTATCTTTTGATTTTCATGTTGCAAGTGGATTTATCATAGAAGGGCAAGATTAACAAACAAATTGAAGATGCCTACTTCCAAATAGCTAGGAATTGACATGATTCAGTGACATGTCATGGTAGACAGGCTAGGAGTGTGTGGGACATGTGACAAGGTATCCTTGTGTTGGAGTTGTTTTTATTTTTTAATGAGTTACTCAACACAATTAGTTCTGTTTCTTTCATGGTTAAAAACAAAATATTTTTAATGAGTTACTCAACACAATTAGTTCTGTTTCTTTCATGGTTAAAAACAAAATATACTGCCATTACACTGTCTACATTCTTTCTTGCTTTCAAGGAAAAATCGACTGCTGAGATTTATTTATTTTTTCTCTCGGTGCTTTTAGCTTCCACGGGCTAGCGAATCTCTATCCTTGATGTTTTCAAAGAATTAGACGGTCATGATCTATCAAAGCCAGTTGGTGGGTCATTGGTCTAAATTCTTAAATTACTTTTATCCATTTGCTACAGATGTTGGTACTATGCATAGTAGGATGTGTATTTTGTATTTGGTTGTTGCAGATTCTTCTTTTGTTTAAGAATTGAGAAGAGCAGTGTTTGCTCCTGAGGGTCGTCTTTCTTTTCTCTGTCATATCATCCTTGTCTTTCTCTATAATTTTAGTTCTTTAGCTTCGGGGCATAACTTTTTTATATGACAATATTGATTGTATGATTAAATCGATTCATAGTGTATGTCTAGCACTCGAGTCCATTATTGTATCTTTTGACTTTCAGGCAAAAGCTTTATCCAAGCAAATCCTTCTAATTTTAATGGGTTCTTTTTTAATTGATGGTTGCCAGAGATTCTACCTAGTTCATTATTGATTCAGTTTTGATTGATCTAAACAAGAGAACTTTTTACCTCTTAGAGATGATTGACTAGCTTCTGCATGTATGTTGGGTGCCTTTGTTCGTCTCGTTTTTTTAAAAAAAAAATTTGTGTGGGGCTAGATTTGAAATTAGTAATTAGTAAGCAGCAATGTGAATTTATAGCCTTAATGAGGTTTCCCTACTGTGATTTGTGTATGCGCTTGTGTGATGCTTTTGTTGAGGGCCTATTACATATAACTACAAGTAATTTTACATATAACTACAGCGAAAAGATATAAAAATGAAAAACTGACTGTTTACCTCTCTTTTTTCCCCTGATATTTCCCAAGGTAGACAACACTCCACTTCGATTCATTGAATTTCTTGATCAAATTTGGATGAACGATTTTATATGTAGTGAACTTCTGTCTACCAAATTATGCTTGATTTGTGTTTGATTAGGGACTACTTGGTTGTAAGTTGACATTGCAACCAAAGAATGCCCTGTGATACTATCAAATACAGAAATCCATAACATCTATCTTACTAGATTTTCATGAGTTATTATTATTATTTTTAAATAAATATGCCTGTTATAGGTAGTATTAGTCGATACCCTATAGTTATAAGAGATGGTTAGAATGCAAATATATTCTTAAATTCAATCTCAAATCAGGTTTTGGGTAAAAACATACAAAAGTTGAAGATTGTTATAAAATGGCCTTCTCTCTTTTGGCTATTATGAATGGAATGTATATATTTTCAAAATACATACTTTTGACAACAGAACTATTCTAAATACATAATAATTTTAAATAAATATGGCTGTTATAAGCAGTATTAGTTGATATCATTTAGTTACAAGAGATAATGAGAATGCAAATACATTCTTAAATTCTATCTCAAATCAGGCTTTTGGAAAAAAGCAAGTAAAAGTAGAAGATCGTTATAAAATGGCCTACGCACTCTCTTTTGGATATTATGATGGAATGTATGCATATTGAAAATATATACTTTTGACAACAAAACTATTCAAAATACATAATAATTTTAAATAAATATGGCTGTTATAGGCAGGATTAGTTGATATCATATAGTTATAAGAGATGGTTAGAATGCAAATACATTCTTAAATTCGATCTCAAATGAGGTTTTTAGCAAATACAAATAAAAGTAAAAGATTGTTATAAAATGCCCTCACGGTCTCTTTTGGCCATTATTAAAATGGCCTTCACGGTCTCTTTTGGCTACTATGAATGGAATGAATGTATTTTGAGAAAACATGCTTTTGACAACCGAACTTTTGAAGATACATACTTTGGCCTAACTTGTTGGCATAATTTGTTGACAGGCTATTATTCAATCTTAATTTTTGATCAAATTTTATTTAAAGATGTCTAAACTTATTAAGTATTTGAGGGATAAGTTTATTCCCTCACATCCCCTTTAGGAACTATTAATATCATCCTCATTAAAAATTCTAAAGAAATTGTATATAATAATATTGTAAAATCTATCCAAGACTGGAGAATTCCAAAAGTTGTAGTAAAAGAAATTAATAATAGACTGTTCAAAAAAAAAAAAAAAAACCTTAAATTATGTAATCAAAATGGTTGAACAAACAAAATTAATTATAGAAAATGAAGACAATTTACAATTTATTTCAAAAGCCACAATAAAGCTTCTCGCTGGTTCACTAGTATTTTTTACTCTGTGATATATTTTTGAGCTTGGTCTTGATTGATCTAACATAGAGTTTTTATGGGACGTTCAACGATTTTGGATTTTACTTTTGAAAGCCTTTTTGTGGCATGTACGCTATGTCCATCTCTTGGTGCCTTTGTTCTTCAAAGAAGGCAAAGATTTTTGCAGGCGGCATGAGAAGGCAAATAACTGGTATTATTATTATAGAAGGGCAAGATTTTGCATGATTTGTTTTTATTTATATTTTACCTTAAATATATGAGTGTAATATGGATTAGAAAAAAGGCTAGACGTGCTTAAGGGTTTATGGGGGTTTTAAAGAGAAAAAGCTTGGGTTTTCTCTTAGGGCTTTGAATTGGTAAGGTTCCATCTCTTTTAACTTTGTTATTGGTTATTCATCATGTATTATTGATTTGTGCAATGGTTTTTCCCACAAGGGTTTCTCCACGTAAATTCGGAGTGTTCTCTATTGGATTTGCTTTGTGCGATTGTAATTGTTTTGTTTGATTCCACATTCTGTGTGCTTCTGCGAGTCCCAACATACAACACATACACAAGGTGGCCCATGATCAAGAAAACACCATGTTATCAGGGTAACACGTAATCTACTCCCTCGCAGAATCGACGTAGCTGATTGCTTGAGAAAGCCTTTTATTGAAACCAAGCTAGGTGGGTCCCATTGTGATGCTTGTGAGAAATCCACCCCATCCGTCAAGTTAGGACATGAGCAAAAAATAAGATAGATCCAAAATTCAAGTGGGATGCACAATAGGAAACATTGAGGATTAAACGTCCACCACTCGCGAGGCCATAGAAGTTCTAGATCAAGTTACTATTTTTGTGTTTTCAGTTCATCCCAATAGGAATGACCTTATGAAGGGTATAGATGATTGTGAATGCTCCCACCACAAGCAGTGGCTCCGTTTTTGCTTTCAATTGTGTAGATAGGGTGTGGAAGCATTTGATTTTTGGAGTTGCCACTAGTCATATGAAACTTATAATTTATTGTTAGTTAGAAACCGTATAATCACTTACAGGTCGAGGAACCATAATATTGCAGTTGATTTGTGACCATAGATTTTGAGGGTCTCGTTAATAGAAGAGGAAGGGGTTAGGACACCCTCTTCTACCCGCACGTATTGTATCTACTCTACAAATTTTAAGACTTTTAGAAGGTTTTAGTACTTTTTTTGCATTATGTATCTAATCATGTGTAGACACCCCACTAGAGGCCGACGAGCTGATGTAATCACCTAGTTAATTCACCCAGTCAACTTGCCTAGTCAAAGCCAATTAAATTGGATTACCTAATCAACTCACCCAGTCAAACCCAACTAGATCAACTCACCCAGTCAACCTAGCCTCAAAGCCGGTTTAAACCCAAAGTCTGTCCAAAACCAAACCCCATTCCAGTCTAAATCCAAACCTAGAATGAGCCCAAACCTTGATCCATCAACCTTTAGGACCACCGTAGACCAAAACTATAAAAAATAAAAAATAGGAGACTTCTCACCATCCCAAGACCCCCTACGAAGGTAGGGAGCAACCCAGGTGGTGGGCAGCACCTTAGGTGGCACTTGCTATATGGCAACTCTCCTACCTTGGTAAGAGAGGGTGCAAATCATGTGTAGTGACTATGAATCCAATCATAAGCATGTGAAGAGGAGAAATGACTCTGATGTCTTCCTCTTATGCCAAAATTACAATCTTACCAAGAAATCTTATCATCGAGATTATGCCACATGGCAATCTCAAATACTGGTCATTAACCTCTTTTTAACTCTAGCCTTCCTAGAAATTATAGAAAAATCAAGTCAAGAGGCTATAAATAGGCTCCTCTCCCTCATTTCTAAGCATCCTAAAAATTTCAAACCATCACATTTTTCAATTTCCAAGCCTTTCCATCTTCCCAAGCTATCCCTCCACCAAGGAGAATTGAGAATAGAAGGAAAAAGTCCAACCCAAGTTAGCCTAGCGTAGTCCAACCTTAAGTCACATGAGCAACCAATTGTTCATCCTTTCACCCAGCTTCACCCACTTGCTCATCACATCTATAAGCATGCATATCATTTCCACACCCAGCCAACTTGAGTGTGTGCTTTATGGCTTGCCAATTTGTTGGATCCTACCTATAAAAAGCTTGGATTGATCGATTATTTTAGCACTTCGACAAGTATGTGAGTTACGGTAGATTTATCTAGCCAGGTTGCCACTTGACAATGACAATGCATTGACACAACATTACACACTATTACACACACTTTGCATCCTTCGTGTGTAAGAACTAATTCCAATCCTTAATAACTCGTATACTCCTATGGAGTAGAGATTGTACATCGTACGAGCAGAGAAGGTGTCTAACAGCTTCCTTCTTTGTAATCAATAGCAGATCAAAGAGTCATCTTAGGATAGCGAACCTTCAGATTCTTCTTCATAACATTTTTACAGGGTCTAGCTGATTGTGAAAGTGGAGTAACTAGCTAGTGGCGACTCCAGTCAGACATATCACCCCAATAAAATCACATGCACTTTCTAAAAAAGGCACACGTGAGCGCGATTCACCTGTGAGTCTAGCTAATTGTGGAAGCGGAGTAACTAGCTAGTGGCAACTCTAGTCAAACATATCACCCTAATAAAATCACACGCGTTTCCTAAAAAAGGCACATATGAGCTCGATCTACCTGTGATTCAGCATTCACAAAATGACAACTCTACTGGAGAAGTACTAGTCCCAATAGTCGTGACTTGACTTGAAAAACAGGATCTTAGAAGCCTTAAAGGATTACAGTTCTTGCACACTTGCATTTGCATTCATCTTTATCTTTGAAAAATACTCGAAAAAGAGAAAAATATCCTAAAATATCTGACACCATTGCGCTCATTCAAGCTCGACGCCCTCAAACCTACTCATTCTTTTGTAGTCTAGTCTAAACCACATCTCAAGCCACCATGGCCAATCAAGAAGATGTTCATCCTTTCCCTACTCTTAACATGTTAGAGGCCCATCCTCGACAACCGCAAGTTGCAAAAATAGTGTCAGTTGCCTGCATACAAGAGCTAGCACAAGGAGTGAAAGCAATAAGGAGATGTTCCTCCAGTTCATACAAGCTCAATCCACTTTGGCCACTAATCAAGTTGGCCCATCACATCAATAACAACCACTAGCTCTCACCTTTTTTCCAGCATCCACTTCAATTTAATCACAACAGTCGCAGTCCATCCATGACCTTCGACACCTACATGCATAACCCTCAACCTCAGGGCATTTCTTTTAGTACCCTCCGGCAAACGGGAGTCAATCTCAATCCAATCCCACAGCCAGGATTCCTAGTCAATTTCAAACAGCAACAACTTTTCCTAATCGAAGCGAAGGGCTGGTTCTAGTGGATGCCCCCAGCAGGAGTCAATTCTGAGCCCAATTCAATCAGGGGCCACTTACCAGTCTCTCAGCCTCCCTTGATTAGGAGCAATTTTTAATTCCAGTAAACTCCCACATTCGAGAATCCAATTACATTTCAACAAGTTCCTCTTCACGAGAGACATAGGGTCAAAGACATCAACCACTATGTCAAAGAAGTGGAGCAAGTCTTGCTGCGAAGGACGTCGGTCCTTTAAACGAGCCGATAAAAAATGGATGAGTTACAACAGTAACTCGAAGCCATGTAGAAATGACTTGTCCCTCAACAAAATTTAGGGACTTATGTCCCTTCCCAGATGCACTTGTACCTCAAAACTGTGAGGTGCCTAAGTTCAAAAGACATGATGGCAGCGGTTACCCCGTAGCTCTTTTTAGAGCGTTCCGCGGGGAGCTCAATATCGTGGCAGGGAACGACAGAGCCCTCATCTGCTTGTTCTAAAAAGATTTTAAGGGTGACACTTTGGACTAGTATAAATCACTTGATTATCACCAAATCAAGACCTAGGAACGACTGTCTCAGGACTTTGTGGACCGATTCGCATATAATATCAATATGGCACCCAAGAGAGTAGACTAGTAGGCCCTTAGGCAAAGAAATGATGAGATGTTGTCTGCTTATCTCGAACGTTAGTGAGCCATTGCTACCAAAATGAGAACTCTCATCGATGACAAGGAATAGATCTCTATGATCATCCACTCGATAAACTCGAGTATCTTTAGATACCTGATTTCGTATCCTTATTTGAATTTCACTCAACTTATCCATATTGGGGAACAAGTTGAAGTCGGAATAAGAGTGGGAACGATCTCCCCTTGGCCTCATCAGACCACCCCAAAGAAATAGAGCAAGGTTGAAGGATGACCCGAAATGTATAAGAATGGGAATAAAAATGGTTATGCTCAGCGCCCAACAAAAGTCAACAATATCATCGCATCTGCCCAAGATTTCAATAGTACCAGCCTTAATAAAACCCACAAAGATATCAACTGAATCTGCCACATTCGCAACCACATCCACCATAACCACAACAGTAGTAGTAGTAACAACAACCTAGGGGCAATACACAATAATCATACCAGAACAGGCTGATGATAGCAAGGGAGCCTAGGAAGTTTACCCCGCTAATAAAATTGTACAACCACATCATGACTACGTTAGTGAAAAACTAACTTCTCACCTCTCTGCAACTTAGGCCTCCCTCAAACCCTTTTCCTTAAAATTACAATGAGAATGAGTATTATGTGTTGATGCAGAAATCTGGTTAGCCCTCCTTGGGCCTGCGGACCTGCATAAAGAACAAGCAAAGAATGCCCTGGCTCGTGCAGGGGACCCTCCAATGCCTAAGTCAGGTATGCATCTGGGTCCATTCGGATAAGGGGTTTTGGGTCAGAGATTGTGCATACCTTTCACCGCTGGGGGTGCTCCTATTTATGGATGAGGAGAGGCGGTGGCGTAAGAGAGATTTCCCTATTTTGTAGGATATCTTGTAATAGGATTACAATTCTATTTGGAGTCGTAATGATCGCCCTAGATTCTCGGCTAAGATCTTGAGCGAATTTGTATCGCGATAGGGTTCTTAGATCTTCGGCTAGGATCTCGGGCGAACAAGGTCAGATTTTGATAAGAAGCGGTCCGTGCTGACCTGAAGTGTATCGATCCGGGACATGCTAACTTGGGGCCTGTCGACATGGTCCTACCTAGTTGGGGCATGCGGACCTGTCTCCTTAGTTGAGTCTGCCGATTCCTTTCATTGAGTTTTGTGGTCCCTCCAACTTGTTGGCGGGGCGTCGAGCTCGACCTCGTCTTCTGCTTGGCTACGGAGCTAGAGGTCGATTTAGGGATTTTTTGCACAACTCGGTCGAGAACATAAGGTTCTGACCCGACCTATTCCCATTGGTCGGTCCGTTTTTCTCCATAATAGTAAGCCCCTTACTTCCAAGTCTGCGAAGTAAGCTTGGGAAGTAGGTTGGACCCAGTCAGGTCGGGTTGTTGCTTTCTAGGATGTTGAGTTTAGGCAGCGTGCGTAGGACTCAAAGTGTGTCTGCAATCATGATGTGCAATCATCGAGATTGTCACGCCCCAAACTCAGAAACTGGG
Organism: Magnolia kwangsiensis; assembly: GCA_037074715.1. Lineage (NCBI taxonomy): Eukaryota > Viridiplantae > Streptophyta > Magnoliopsida > Magnoliales > Magnoliaceae > Magnolia > Magnolia kwangsiensis. The sequence goes on along the minus strand of CM073578.1, from coordinate 101,913,117 downwards.
CTCATAAAATTCTCAATCACCGAATTCGACGCCGACAGCCTCCATAGTACCCCATTCTCGGCTCTTAACACCTATACGCCAGATTCCGATCTTGGGATCCTACAAGGAAGATTTTTTACATACATTTATCTCGCAAGAAGCATAACCCATAAACAACAACAACCAGAAAATCACCACATTTCCACTATAATCAAAACTTTGAGTATAAAGTGCATAAAGGGAAATACAAAGATAATAATGATAGAAACTCTAGAAGCTCTGCGGCACACTTCTGCTCCTGCTCAGTTAAGACCTAGCGTTACCTGCACGCATTAATTGTGCATAAGCTTATAGAAAGCTTAGAGAGTGGTGAAAGTGTGTGCGTAAGGTAGCAATGCAAGTATGCAATATCAGAGTAATGCGGAATATACTGGCGATTCCATGAATACTATCAGCCCTACCAAGGCTATGCAATGTAAGGCATGAATGTTGTCGGCCACACCAAGGACATGCAATGCAATGCAATGTAAGGCCTACATAGCCAATATCATGTGCAAGATGTAGCTCAAGCATACCAATCCACATATCAAACCAGCTCATCTATGGAGCATCATATATCAGTACAGTTCTCTCTGGATAATCACCGGGGTCTAGGATACTTTAAATCAGATTGCCACAACATCATGTACAATAAGGTGAGTGGAAGAGACTTCATTATCCACCTGTCAATATCGAGCTCGGCTTGTCGATAGCGGACCCATTCCTCGAGCTGGTCAAACTCAGCCTAGTTTTACCCTCTTTTCTCGGGCGGGTAAGGCTGCACCCCTTTCCAACCGACCACAACACAGTGGGAAGCGCGGCCTCCTGGTATCGGCACTTAGCGCTCATGCATCCACTTGGTCTAGACATTGAAGCGACCTCCTAGTACCATAAGGGTTTAAACAATTTCACCTAGGGGCATCTATAACACCTCATGTAGAGAAAAAAATTTTGGTATCCAATCTTGCCATCCGCACTATACCTGCGGAGGCTACTGCCCTGATGTCGTTAGAGCGTATTGTAATCATAATCACATAATGCAAGATGCATGAGTCACATAGTCCAATCATGCATCAATCCTGCGCATATCGTGCGCTCATGTGAGACGACTTTGCTTATCAGGGAGTCTCATAAACAACCTGTCATATGACATGCAATGGTCAAGCACATCTTATAACAATCATGCAGATGATGTGTATGGGCAAGTATCATGATGCTATGTTGTCACATACTCATAATCAGCATCGATAATCGGCCTATATGCAAGGCGGGGTCCATAGATGAACAACCAATCTATATCATAACATAAGGATCAACCCTCAACTGTGGATATACCAAATTCGATAGCACGGATCTATCCGTTTACGATGATGATGGACCATGCAACAGCAATGAGGCCCAATGATTTGTGTTAACCCAATAAGAATAGATGGATCTTGCAATTATCAATGTGGACCAATGATTAGGGTCAACCCACTTAGAGAAGGATGAGAATGGGCCTAGCAAAGGCCTAAGGGAAGGTCACAATGTGGACATTTAACCATTATTGCCCATCAATGTGGACATTTAACTAACATTGCTCTCAAGGAATGGCCCACATAGAGTCAAACGTATAACGGGGCCCATGGCTTCACTCAAGGGCCTAATATACATCATATTGGGCCTCACTCATGGGCCTCACATACATTACATTTAAGTCTCACAAATCTATGGGCCTCATGCACATCACAATGGGCCACATCACATGGGTCGTATATACATCATAATGGGCCGTAACAATGAGCCTCATATACATCAAGGTGGGCCACAACAATGGGCCTCATAACATCCAGATAGGCCGCAACACATGGGCCTCAACCATGGACCTCATACATTCCCAAAAAAAGAATCATATCGAAAGATTATCTGGACCGAACCACAAATAGCCATGGAGATAATGATTTCCACTGTTAACAATACACAGGGCCCACCATAACATTGATTTTCCATCCAATCTGTTCATAAGGTCTCAAAGACCTGAATTAAGAGGAAAATAAATTTCATATTGATCCAAAACCTCTGGAATTCCAAACGGGTTTCAATTGTAGGCGTTCAATCCTCCATTGTTTTCTGCATTGTGGTCCACCTAGTACACAAATCTGTTGCATTTTTCTTCTCAAGCCTTAAGACGAGCTCATAGGTGGATGGACGGTGTGGATGCAAAACAAGTGGACGGCGTGGGGGAATACAAAATACATATATCACGATGGGTCCCACACATGTGGCCCACCAGATATTTGGATCTGCCACATTTTTGTACGGTGGTGTGCTCCACCTGATATTTGAATCTGTCTCATTCCTTGGCCCATGGCCAGGGAGTTGGGATGGACGGTGTAGATGAATCACATACCTCATGCGTGGGACCCACAGAACTTGCTGACGTCTACAGCAGCTATCAACTGCGTAGGTCCCACAGAACTTGCTGACGTCTTCAGCAGCTATCTGCTGCTGGTGGGGTCCACAAATGGACGATGTGGATAAAACCCACATAACACATGGGGTCCATGCAGATGGACGGTGTGGATCAAACCCACACAACTTGCTAATGTCAATACCACAGCTAGGTGGGGTCCCCACCGTCCAGGTGGACGGTTGAGATAAAATACATATATCATGGTGGGATCCCATATGGGGCCCCCAGATATATATTATAAAATTTTATATATATATATATATATATATATATATATATATATTATTGTTATATTATTATTATTATTCTTTTAAGCACTCCAGCGTCCAGGCCCTAGACATCTGGCGTACGGTGTAGATGCAAGATACATCATCCTAGGTGGGTCCCATCGTCCAAGGTTTGGACGGTGTGGACGCCACACATACATCATTGAGGGGGCCACGTACCACGGCCAGATGGTCCCCATCGTTTAGGAACGCTGGACGGTGTGGATATAAAACAGATACATCAAGGTAGCTCCATCGTCCAAGGTCTGGACGGTGGATGGCATGGATGAAACATATACTTCATAGGTGGGTCCACACGTGTGGGACCCACCATCCTTAAATAGAGATGATATTTGTGTTTTTCTCCAATTAGGCCCGTCCAAACGAACTGCCAGGTGGGCTGACTTGGTGGATGGCATGGATAAAATACATTCATCATGGTGGGCCGCAAAATAGGGAAGAGAGAGAGAGAGAGAGAGAGAGAGAGAGAGAGAGAGAGAGAGAGAGACCCCGGCACTATGGGCCCTCCCTTCCATGCATTACAACATACATCAAGTGGGTCTCATTATATTTGGGCCCACCAATCAAAATCAACGGTGGAGATTCGTTCTCCACCAAAATACAAGGTCTAGATGACCTTTTACATACTAGGAAAATAAACATCATGATGGGGTCCATAGAGAATGGCCCCATCATGGAATGAACATATAAGTTATGGTGGGCCATCAGCCACACCTATAGTCCAAGGCGAGATCCATACCATCAATCGGTAGGCCCCACTTGGCCCATCATAAAAAATACAAAACTAATCCTATAAACACCCACCGTTGGATCTTCATGGTCCGATGGAATGCCAAACTCCTTGGCTCTCTCTTTGAAGCCCACGTATAATCCAAGGTGAGATCCATACCATCGATCGGTAGGCCCCACTTGGCCCATCATCAAAAATATAAAACTAATCCTATAAACACCCACCGTTGGATCTTCATGGTCGGATGGAATGCCACACTCCTTGGCTCTCTCTTTGATGGAGGTTGATGAAGGTTGGAGGGTTGAGATGGGAGATGAGAGGATGGGAAGTGGGCCAGACTTGACTCTCTCTCCTTGGGAATGGCTTGGACGTCCACCTCTCTTGATGCTTGGGAAAATGAGTAGAGAGAGAGAGAGAGGTGATGGGTGTGAGCGATGGATGTACTTGACTTGAGAGTTGACTTAGGTAGGTTGCTTTCCTTAGGGAGAAAAAAGCATAGGCTAGAGATGGGATGTGTACATGATTGACTTGATTGATTGATGGGATGGGTTGTAGAGATTCTCTCGGGATTGCGAATGTGCGGCGTTTCTTTGAGATAAACGCGGACACACATCTCCTGGCCTAGGTATCGCATCGATGCGCAAGACGCAATGTTGGAACTGTGGTGATGGCATGGTCGCTAGGGTATAAGTCTTAGGTCGAGTCGACTCAGATACATGGGATGCGACTCAGGGTCATGCGCAAACGCTGTTTATAAATCACAGGTTACCGGAATTCGATGGAGAGGATCGCAAGAGTCTACGGAATGATAGGATCTAGGATACAGGCCTTACAGAGATGGTATGGTAGCGGGTTGAGGTCACGTGCACTGTTAGAATATTTTTTTAGTGTTCGACAAATGGGGCGATGACACATGGCATGCGCTTTGGTCGCGGAGTCGTGCGACGAATGATAAGGCTCCACGTGTTCGGGCGCGGGCGTCGAGGAGCCATCTTGACTGCCGCATTGAAGGTGACATTGAATGTTATAGGGGTGAATTGGCTATAAAAGGGGGCACCTTAATGTTGGGTGGGGTTATTTGCCCCTTTGTTCTTGTTGCATTCTTCTCCCCCCAGCGTCAGGCGATTGTCAGTGCATTCCCGGTCATTTCTCCGACGTTTTCTTAGGCGGGCTATCTCTTCGAGTGAGCATTTCTCCTCAGTCCCCTCTTCATCTTTTTATTCTTTTCTTCTGAGTTTTCGACGTCTTTTGGGCCCACAACCATGCCAGAAACTTCAAGTCAGCGAGAGGGGACCCCTGGCCGTGATGGTGGGTCAGATGACCTTTGCCCAATGTCAAATCCACCATCACCCTTGATGATGATGAGCAACAGGGATTTTCGGGCTTCCCATGCGTTGCAGGTGGTTGAGCTATAACACCCCATACTTTTCAGTACTCGAGTGTTACCACTTAAATCAAATTTAGCACAAGCATGTGTAAGAACACAAAAAGAAAAAAAAAAAATCATAATCCACATATCGCTTGCTTACCCACGATTTGCCCACCTTAACTAGCTCATTCGAGCTCAACCTGCCCTTGAATGGCCCTTGACTTCTCAGCAGGAGATTGTGCCATTAATGATCATTCGACTCGCAATCAAGGTTCATGACATCGCACCTAAAATGCCTCAAATCGAGTTTGACCCTAGATCAATACAAGCAATTTTCATCATAACCATACAATAAGGCCAGTCATGCAATCAGCATCAAGGTCAGCCCATCCATTTAAATTGCTCATCATAATCTTCATCCATGAACCACTACACCATTAGGGGAAACATTGGATTAATCACCGCACATCAGATCCACGACTCTGATGGGCCGAATAGTCATTTAATTGAATAAGTTAGCCATTAGGTTATCGTCAATCTTAGGATGCAAGAACAACCATTCATCAGGGCCTAAAACACTTAGGACACACTACTCGACTATCGGGACTTCACTTAAAACACGCCCTAGGAACCTTTGTCAGCAATGATTAAACTTGATAACATCCAACCGTTGAATGAAATCCCCACTTATATATTAAGCAGTCCATCCGTTATTGTTCGAGATGGACCACCACATCACTAGAGAAAACTATTTTAGGCCACTTGATCACTAAACCTAATGGTGATTTTCACCTAAGTTAGGCTGAGAATCCTGGGAATCATCAACGATTGTTTTGGAATTAATCTGATCCGTCCGTTAGGCTCATAGTGAACCATTAGACGATATGCACTAAGTGACCACCTAACCCAGAAATTCTAGAACCATTGGTGGTCAAAAATTGATAGAATCTGACTGTTAGATTGACATAGCCCAACAATTGAGGTCCCGCCACCTGATCATTAGACCTAGGCTATCAAGCCACCACTTCACCTGTTGAATCTTATCTAGGTAGGCCTTAAGACACTTACAACCGTGGATGATCAGATTGAACGCAATCTGGCTAGCAGATCGATGAAAACTTACAATTTAAAGATGAAAATCCAAGTTCATGGCTCACCTGGTCGCTGCGACCGGCTGGAAATTTGTATGATGACCTGTTAGGAATAGAGGAGTCGAACGAACGGAGCGGATTTTGTCTAGGCACCTTAGTGGACCCCACACAGGAGTGGTGTGCACATTGGTATTGTTGCACTAGACGTACATCGGACCGCCAGCTCGGTCAAACGTTGTTTGACTCGAGGCTTTCCGAAAAAGAGAGAATCCTCTCTTTCTTTCCTGCCTTCAAGTTGTTTGAAATAGGTCGTCCATGCGTCGGATTGGTGGGCCATCATGATCGATCATCAAGATGATCGGAGACATCCATCGTGTGCGCCCCTCAAAGATGATCTAAACCCAAGTGCTTGCAAAGCCCCATGTACATGTGTATGCTTACAATAATAGACGTAAACGGTCTGACGCACAAAAAAAGATGTGTTTCTGGGCACGCTAAAACTAATCCGTTAAGATCAATGTGGGCCACCTAGATCCAATCCAGACCGTCCAAATGATTCAGACTGTGAGCTCAACCAAAACCCAAATGATTTCTCGAGTTCCCCTATACATATGGGTACACGATTCTCTGCCAAACAGGACTTGCGCACAAAATTTTCTAAAAACGGAGACTGCCATGCTGCTGCCAGCTTGGTAATTCGCGTGCATCCTCATCCTTAATTCTTGGTCGTTCATTAAGGGGAAATCCTAGCCATCCAGTGGCTCTCCAAGTGGGAGAAGGTTTTCGCCCATAGAAAACCAAAACCACGGCCGGTTTAGGTCTTGCCGGTGGTATTTTGGGTTATTGCAAGGCAAACCAAATCCCATCCGTTCATTGCTCATCCAACAGTGCAGGAGAAATAGGTTTTGAGATAAAAGAGAGAAAATTTCGGACAGCTGCGCCTCTTTGCAGCCTCTAGCGCTAACGCACAGAAAAATGCCCGAAACCTTTTCTCGTTTGAACCATCAAAGAAACCGGTGCAAAGCTCCGATCTGTTGATTTCCCAAGCTCTGTTGGAAGTTCGGAGGCAGATCAACGACTTTGTTTTGAAGGAATGAGTTGTTGTTCAAGATCCGCCATTAGAGCCTGAGCATCTTCCTCGAGTCGCACCACGCCAAGTCGCATCGATTCGAAACGAGTCCTGGTCAAGTTAGGGCTGTTGTTGGTCAGGGTTGAAAGGAAGAAAAAAATGGGAGGAATAGAGAGAAGAGAGAGAGGCAGTTGGGAGGTTGCACCCTCCGAGCCGACCCAACTCGACTCGGCTGCTGACTCGAACCGAGTCGAGCTGCATTGGGTAAGGCCGGTAACCTGTGATCAAGCAGTGGGTTTCTTCTCATAGGTGGGTACTCCACCTGATCTTGTACCTCTGTCTGCGCATCTGTCTCTCCCTGAGTATCATCTGTGTCAATTTGGATGTTTACGATCAACCTTTCTGGTTCCTCTTGCTCCTTTTGATCATTCTTGTGAAATAGGGAGCTTTTGTCGAATTTAACATCATGCTAGTGATGACTTTGCGAGTGACCTTGTCGAATAACTTATAACCTTTCACACCAACACCATAGCCACCAAAGATGTTCTTTTTTGCACTATGATTTAGTTTATCTCTCTCAACTGACGGTACATGAGAGTAAGCCTCACAACCAAATATGCGTAAATCTAAGTAGTCCATCTTATGACCACTGCATACTTCCTCTAAGATTTTACGTTCAATTGTCGTAGAAAGAGACCAATTCACCAAATAACAAGCCGTGTTAATGGCCTCTGTCCATAGGTCCTTGTCCAACGCAACATTACTTAACATGCATCTGGCCCTCTTCAAGAGAGTCCAATTCATCTACTCAACCACACCGTTTTGTTCGGGCGTGTGGCGCACTGTGTTGTGCCTAATGATCCCTTTATCCTTGCAATATTTATTAAACTCAATGGAAGTAAATTCTCCAATATTATTAGTCCTTAAAACCTTTATTGTTCGCCCTGACTGTTTTTTCACTATTACCTTCCATTATTTGAATATGATGAAAACTTCGAATTTACGTTTCATTAAGTAAATCCAAAATTTTCGGGAGTAGTCGTTAATAAATGAAACAAACCAGGAGGACACCCAACAAAAACCTCTAGTGATGGCCCCCATATGTCAGAGTGCAAATAATTAAGCACTCCCTTATATACATGTTTTCCATAATTAAAAGATAATATAGATTATTTACCATATATACAATGCTTACATATATCTAAATCAGAATTCTTAAAAGCTTGAATTAAACAATGATCAGATAGTACCTTCATGCCCTACTCACTCATGTGGCCCAGACATGGAATCCGCAATAGCCCCTGCTGCTCCACCTACTGAAGTGTTCCCAATCAACCTATAAAGGTTTCTGTGCCATTGGATTCTCATAACCACGAGTGCCCCTTTTAAAACTTTAAGGACACAATTAAGACCAGTGAACTTGCACTCTATAGCCTCGAGTGTACCAAGAGAAATCAAACTTTTTTTCATATCAGGAATATGCCTGACATCAGTCAATGTATGCTCCATCCCATCAAACATTTTAATGCTCATCGTACCAGTAGCCACAATATTATATGCATTGTCATTGCCCATAATAACCTATCCGCCATCGCATTCTTTGTAACTGGCGAACCAACTCCAATGAGGAGTCATGTGATATGACGCTCTTATGTCAAGGATCCACTTATCTCTATAATTGTCATGCGAGTGTCCGATTATGGACACAGACAGAACATCACCTCCACTTGTCTCTTCATCAGATGTAACAACATTGGCCTCCCTAGAAGAAGCCTTTGAGTTTTCTTTCTTCACTTTAGGATTTCTACAATCCTTCTTCATGTGTCTAGTCATCCTACACTTTCAATACTTCAATTTTCCTTTGCCCTTGACTTTGGATTTGAATTTAGGTCTTGAAGATCTTGTACCTTACTAAGTATTCCTGCCTCTCGTAAATAGTGCATCTGAAGATGTCCCTACGCCACCATTTATCTTTCTCGTTACCTTTCCTTAAAGGGCTGAGATAACCGTGTCCACACTCAGGGATTTATTTGCGATGCATAATGAGTCCCTGAATGACTCATACGATGCTGGAAAAGAATTCAACAACATGCATGCATGATCTTCATCTTTGACCATTGCCTCCATATCCAGCAACTTTTAAATCAATTTATTAAAGTAACTGATGTAGGCCTCCACATCTCCACCTTTTGTCATCTTAAAAGTGAACAACTGTAGCTTCAAGTATATGTGATTCTCAGTGGGTTTATTCACATAAATATTATCTAGCTTTGCCCATAAACCTGTTATAGTTTTCTCCCTCAAAACATTGTAGAGAACCTCATCTGTGAGAGACAAACAAATTGAAGATAAGGCTTTCTTATCAAGAGTATTTCAATCATCATCAATCATAGTCAGCTTTCTCTCCTCAAGAGCACCATCTTCACCTTGCTTGATAAAGGAACTAATCATCTTGATCTTCCATAATGCAAAGTTATTTTTACCTGAATACGTCTCAATGTCATACCTAATGTTTCCCATTAATGTTAATCTTTTAGATACAAGTCTGCGCCCCAACGATTGCTCTAATACCACTTGCTGGGAAAAACAACAGAAGCACATAGAGATGAATCGAGGATTGCAATCCAAAAGCACCAAGCAAACACAAAGAGAATGCAACAATTTAATGTGAAAAACCCTTTCGAAAAAAAACCACGGCACAAAGCGATAGAAATTCACTATGAAAGCAGAAATTACAAAGTTGCAGTTTGGACCTCTTCACAGTGCTTGTGCCTTCATGGGTTGTTTCCAATAGATCTCATGCTTCCTTGGATGTCCCACACATAATTATTTGATTGAATATATTTTGGGACACGGCATAGTAGATGGCGTTCATAGCTTTTGCTTCAATAATCTGTTTTTCTTTGTCAAACGTCGTCCACTTTTCTTTGGATTTGGGTTTTGTGATGGTTGTGTCACTATCAAGTACAATTTGTTCAGATGGTGGCACATATCCACTTTCAACTATATCCCAGACGTCATGATCCAAAGATTTCAGAAAGTAGTGCATCCTAACCTTCCAGTATACATAATTTGAACCATCAAATACTAGAGGCCTAATGACTAATGAGCCCTCTCCTTTGGCCATATTCCAAACTTCAGTTAAGATCACTCTCTAGGCGGTGAAGCCCTTAAAGACAGACCTGCTCTGATACCAACTAAAATAGCAGTGAAGACCGCTTTACTTGAAGTAGGAATATGCCAATATGTCCTAGAGGGGGGTGAATAGGACTTTTTAAAATTTTTATAGTTTATTTAACAATCCTATTACACTAATCATATCAATATGCATTTATCTAGATTAATCAAAAGTAACTCTATTGGCTTCTAAGCCTGGTAGAGGATCCAATCACAAACTATTCAAGACATAACAATATGTAACCTAGTTTATGATGGATATTAGTGTGTATGTGTGTGAAGTGTGATCTTAGATATACTGATATGAAAGTATTGAAGTAAATCACACACACAAAAGAATAACAATCACAAACACAATCATTTTTATAGTGGTTCAACTACTTGTCTACTCCAGTCCCGGTAACCGCACTCAACCCTTGAGTGTATCGGATTTCACTAAGGAGGTTACACAGCAGTTCACCTCAAACCTAAGGTTTTAAATCAGGTTTACCTTCAACCTTTACAACCTACACTGGGCTGACTATTTATGCTCTCACGAGTAAGGGTCAACACAACGCACATATACACAACGCACCCACTTTTAGGCACACTGGCCAAGGATCTTCCATAAGACTCTATCAGAGGTTTCGCACGGTTCGCCTCAAACCCAAGGTTTTGACTGGTTCACCTTTAATCAGATGTTTATGCTTTCCATAGAGCAAGGGTCCATACAACGCACCCACTACGTACACTCCCGCCGGAGGCCTCCTTGAGGACTTGCAAGGGCGAGAAACACCTTAGACCCAATCCTACAAAGGAATGATCAAAGGGTCCTCTGGACTCTAGATACTTACAGATAAGTGGATGAGTCTCATTCAACACGTTGACGAAGATCTCCTCCTTGTTGATGAAGAATCTTCTGCTTCCTTGATCTGTAACTCAAATGATGTACCAATATATGGCGACAGGTTGAGTCAAGGTTATGATAGAATCCTACTCTCTAAATGTTTTCCCATTAGGAACATAGAGTGATTCCAATCATCTATGTATTCAAGGCATCTCAGCTTAATGATTTGCCATTAAAGTAATAGCTGGAGGATCCTTGAATGCGGGAAGTTCATTCCCTAATCCACTCTATTGAATATCAATGATGAGGGTGGATTAGAGGATGAACTCCCTTGAGAGAAAGGGCTTTAGGTAAATGATCTAAGGTTAAAACACTCAAAAGCGCTCTCTTCTTTCTCTACCAGCAACAATAGACAAGTTCTCTTTATATAGGCAAAAGGTTCCAACGGATATAAAACGGTCACATTTATGACAGAGTTCGATATCATTGAGTAGGTTCAATATCATCGAGCGTATACTCTCGATTGCATCGATGGTCCGGTCGATGACACAAATTCAATGTCATACGATTTTGAAAATCTCTTGCCAACTGGTCAAGGAAAACAAGACTCGTGTCAATGCCATCAGATTTCGAACTTCGATTTTATCGATGCAAGGTTTGATTCGTCGACATTTGAAAATGAGAGAGACTTGCTTGATATTATAAGAATGATCAAGGGACCTTCGATATCATTGGAATTTGAATGTCAATGATATCGATAGCTATGTCAAGTCATCGGTAAATCCAGAGGATTTTCGTTTTAAGCTTGCTAGACAGTTTTTATCCCTGTTCGATGCATCGATCCACCTATTGATATTATCGATATTTGAATATCGATTCTATCGAGTGACCATCGATCATAGATAAACTAGCCTGAAATATTTGCTGAAAAACTTCGCACCCATGACCGATATCATCGACAGCCTTCCGATATCATCAAGATTTGAACTTTGATGGTATCGAGGACAGCTTTGAGATATTGAAGCATATATGATTTTCTAAGGAAAAATAAGGGCATCGGAGATCTGCCTGTCGATATTATCGAGTCACCTTCGATGGACTCGAGATTCAAATATCGATGGTATCGATAGATACATCGATACATCGATAATTTCGTCTAAATATTCATGTGGTTGCTGGACACATTTTCTCCTCATTCCGATGGAATCGATATGGCATCGAGGACATCGACAGCGTAGGTCGATCATATTGAGACGTGTATCAATAGAATAGACAAAGCAAGAAAAACTTAGAAATTTTTTATTTTCGAAAAAGTTTACTCACTTATAAACCCTATAATGTTTTAACTGGTTTTAAGGGCTTTATTCACATGATGTTTTGGGACATGGGATGTGAGGCTTAGATTTACCTATGGTGAGCTTACACACATCCGGTTGAGGCAGACACTTTGAATTGATCTTCCTGTGAGGCTCTGTAGTCTGATTGACCCAACATTCACGCTAATCGACAAACCAGAGCACTTTCATAAGGGGCCTCTGGACAATCGATGAACTGTCCTGGAATAAGTTAATCGTTGAACATGTTCTTAACAGCCTGATGGTCAAACCATACCTAAAACACACGAACTAACTAATCAACACCTAAGCAACCATTAAATTCTCTCTAGAGTTGATTATGAATCAATAGGAATCCTGAATGTCGGACATAGAGGCGATTTGACCGTCCAATTGATAGAAATCCGTAATAAAACTGAAAAATTCAAACATTGTATGGCTTATCCATGTATGAAGACATCGATGTAAAATAAAGGGTGGCCCTAGGTGGCTTCCCAGTTAGACGGACGGTTCTGATCGTGGGATTGGGCCATCAGATTAGTGAAACTCCTTGATTAAAGCCTAGAATTTTAAAGTGTAGCCCACCTGAGCTTTTGATCTTCTTGATCTTTGGTCAGGGTTCATACATGGACCCTTAGAATCTGATGAATGGGCCAGATTCCAAATACCAACATTGTGGGCCCCACTCTAAAGTGCATGTGCACGGGAAGTGTGGGAGTACCAGCGTCGCACCGGACCGGGAAAACCGGTCAATTGGGTTTGACCCGATGGAAATGGGAAAAAGCAGGGAGCTTTCCCACTCATCAGGCGTTCAAATGGATAGTGCCCATTTTTACGAACTGTGGCTCACCATTCTAGATCCTCTGGCTGATCCAAACCGTTCATAATGTCCAGGACATTAGTCTAACCATCCCTGCTAGTTTTAGTCGTTGGATTGCACACATGTGCACACAATATTAGCCACAAATCATGCTACAAGCACACCCATTTCCAAAAACGAAAAATCTCCGTTTTTCTGCTTTCCACTCTAGCGATCCGCGTGAAATGGCTCCTGCCACATCTTGGCCCTTCACTTGGCGAAACCTCAACCCTTGGTTTTAGGGCAGTAACTCCCACCAACTCTTCTTTCCCTTAACTTGAGAAGGTGGAAGAAGTCTCACATTACGTGAGCTGGCATGATCTCAACCATTCCCACAGGGTTCTCTGACCAAATCCTAGCCACCCAAACATATCAGATCATAAGATTAACGATTCTTTGATAATTTGCCATTAACAATGGGGTTATCTTCCTCATTGGGTTGATGGGACCCATCTTCTTGTATGGACCCCACTTTGATGATCTGAAATATTTAAAGGGAGGGTCTGGTGACTAGGAATCACTCCGTGCAGTTGGATCACATCTATACATACGAGTTCTATCGATTATTGCAGAGTGAAGGCTTGAGATTAATCTAATTAACTTCTAACCTTGTAACTAATCCAAGATTTGCTATCGGCCCTTCTAGATGTCAAGAGGCTATAAATAGGGCAACCATCCGAAAAGAAAATAAAGAAAAGATGAGAGAGAGAGAGAGAGAGAGAGAGAGAGAGAGAGAGAGAGAGGGCCGCCGCATCGGGAGGTTTCGGTCCAGCAACCCTGCTGGACAGGTTGGAGGAAAGAGAGAAAGAAAGAAAGGTGGAGAGAGAGAGAGAGTAGCGAAGAATAAGAAAGGAAAGAGATGAAGAGAAATAAGAAGGACAAGGAGAGTGCGGCTGGATGGTGCACCACCTGACTCGGTTGAGTCATGCTCGAGTCGAACTGGTCCAGATTGCTGGACAGTGCAGTTGAGAGGTAGAGAAGTGAAGGGAAACGTTAAAGAGGGGGATCAACTCGCTGCCCTTATAGCTGCCAAGTTCGAGCCGAGTCTGAGTCCGAGCTGGGCTTAGACCTGGTTCAGATTTGGGTTGTCCAGATCCATTGTTGGACATTCCAGCAAAGAAGAAGAAAAGAGGTAGAACAAGGAAGAGTAAGAAAGAAAAGGAGATGAAGAGAAAGGATAGGAAGAAAGGAAGAAGGAAGGGAAGAAAAGACAGAGAAGGCCGCTATCCGGTCAAGACTTAGTCGACTCGGTTTAAACTGAGTCTGATAGGGTTGAGTCAGGCGTGGGCCTAGTCCAGACCTAGCTGGAAGTGAAAGAAAGAAGAAAAGAAAGAAAAAGAGAAGAAGAGGGAAAGGAGAAAGGAAGAAGAGAGGGAGCTGGGCCTTTGGTGGCTGCCGAATTAACTCGGCTGAAGCCGAGTCAGCTGGGTTGAGTTAGACATGGGCCTAGCGTAGGTCTAGTTAGACGTTCCAACAAGATGTGAGAGAGAGGGAGTGAGAGAAAGAAGAAAACGAAGAGAGAAAGAAAGGAGTGTGGTGAGTCAACTCAACTTCTTGAAATGATTAACTCTAACATAATGCAATTAAACATTTAGTCATCTTCTTAGTGCAAGTATGTGAATGATGTGCAGGTCATTTTTGTTGCGAGGGACAAACCATTTCGAGTCGGTCCAAATCCAAGTTGACTTGGATTTTTGGTAAGCAGACCCTAATCTATCTAGAATGTTCATTATAACTAATTAGTGGCTAATTTAGGATTTGAAATTACATATTTTCTTGGATTTAAATTAAGCTTTAGTTTGTCTAGTTGTGCTAATTTGAATCTAACCCAGATACACATTAGGAACCTTAATCATTTAGGTGCATTCGAATCTATTCTACCTTAACCATTGACATGTGATAATTTAGGTTCATTGAGTATTTCGAGTCCTTTAATGATCTCCAACCAAACAAGAAATAAATCTACACTTTAAGGTGATGACTCACCCCTTGAGCTTCCCACTTAAATTCATCAATCTAGACAAATATGATGCCTTGATCCCTCTCTTTGAATTATTTAACTTACTATATGAATATGCTAATCTGTTGCACACTTGATTCCTGCGTTAGATAATGAACATATCTCTTTAATTATAGCAAGCATAGATGATTGCTGATAACATGCTATCTTTAGTTGTACATTGTTAATTAACTATATGCTTGTCGTTTGTGATTGAGTGACGTAATGGATGAAACCTGTCATGAACTCACCATCTTGTGGTCCATATTTGACTTACGCGACTTGAATCGCACATTTGTTGTACATGGCTTGGATCACACCTTGCCTTACATGGCTTGGACTGCATATTTGTCCTATGTGGCTTGGATCGTATAATTTTCCTCGTGGCTTTGATGGTCTTGTAGCACCTCGTGTTTTCAGAACTCGAGTATATGACTCGTCTTCTAAAAAAAGTCGAGTGTTAACCTTTAAGGATGGTCGAATTCCACGTATATATATTTTTTCTTTCTTTTCCTTATCTTTCAGAGTTAGTCGCTTAGCATAGAATAGACAAATCAACATAAAGGGAAATTTGCATTTACATTTAGAATATATAAGAGGTCGCCCATAATGACTTATACAAACTAATGTCTTTGAAATTAACAAATACAAGATTTATATGATTTAATACATGAGAAATAATAGAATGCATGTAAATTTGAGCCACGAGACCGCGCAACTTCTCGTAACAATACAACCGGTGCATCCCTGACACTTGTACCCGACTCCTCATCAGTCTGAACCTGAAAATCACTTAAGCCACCTGTGCTACCTATACGGTTATATATTTGATAGATGAGTGGCCAACTCAGTGTGAATTCCCCTTAAGATTACACACCGCCGCATTAGTTAAGTAAAGTTATGACAAGGCATACAAAATAATACATGATGCAATCTTATTATATTCATGGATGCATGCATCATCGACCCGGTGATGCTTATCTGTTTAGAAGTTGGGCTCATCGCTCATGTAAAGGCTGGTCAATAGCGAAGCACATCACGTGTGTACATCACGTATCGCATATTGGCTGATCACACGCAAATCGATAGATGATGGTCCGTGCCATGTATGCATGATTATCCAAACTATGATTAGTTCGATTACAATCAACCGGTTTAAATAAGCTCAAGATCACTATGGGGGCTCGTAGGTCGACGGCTCAGGCATAGTGTCCCATGACCACCATCCCCAGCCCATGAGTCTACCACCTTAGGATGCTTAATGGAAGCCCATCGACTAGTGACCAATCATATTTCAATATATGGGGCTTACCATCGCATGGTTGTACAAAATAAAACGTCAGACCTATATAGGGCAAATACCAAAACAAAGCCACTTGGGGCGAATATTAAAAATAAGCCACATAGGGCAATTATCAAAACTAAGCCATATAGGGCCAATATCAAAACCATGCGATAAAAGACCATCTTTAAAAACCACTTAGACACAGCAACCCCTGGATGGTAGGCCCACATCAATATCCAATTTAAATCATCATTCAATAACCACTAAGTCGAAGGTCCATTACAATCACAATCAATTGAATTATATCAAAAGTATGGGCGTACATTTATAAGTGGGGGTTTAAGATGAAGATATCAATTACCAATCGAAATTAAAATAAAAAATATCACTTAAGTTAATGGGGAAACAGAAAGCTCAAGGGAAAGAAATCATCACCTTATAGATCGGATCACCACTAATGTTGCTAAGAAGCACGTGTGCCCTTAAAATCAAATCTTACCATGAATTGTAAAATTGTATGGTCAGATACAAGTTTTATACGTTTCCTATGGGTAAGATCATAACCTAGGGTTCGGATAACTTAGATTTAGGGTTTCGTCCTAGGATTTAGTTCAGGGTTAGATTCTAGGTTTTGATTATGGAATTTGAACTCTATTTTGTGTGGCCATTAATGATATTATTAGTAGGAATAATAAATGAATAAAATTAATCAAATAAATAAGTTATTAATTTTAGAAATATTTACAATGCATACTATTATATTAAATTATTTATCAACAACCCACGATGAATAATATTACTAATAATTCCAAAACAACTATTAATATTAACAATATACTTAATATTAGCCAACGTGACACTAATAATCATTGTGACGAGAATACATGATATGCTTTAACATCAATGATAATATTTAATAATGACAAAATAAAATACTAATAGTTAATAATGATGATTTTGTTTTATATGTAATACTAATATCAATATAGATAGTTTACTAACTACTATTCTTTTCTAATATTCATAACCTTAATAATGATAGAAATGACAACAATGATAATTAAAATCAAAAGAATTTCAACATGGTGGAAAGATGTAGACTCACCTTAATCGAATCAGTTCGACCCACAAGAACCCTCTTTCTCGTCCCTTCTTCTTTATTACGCCTTTCTTTCTTTCCTTTCATAACCCAGCAAACCAACGCCTAACGACTAGTAATGGGGCCAAGCTTGGCCTGACTCGGCCCGAACTCAGCTTGGTTTGAGCTGTTGCCGCATAGTGCAACCACACCACCTGCATTCTCTCTTCCTTCCTCTTCTTCCTAAACTTACCCAAAACCTGGGCTGACCAAACCCGCACCTAACTCGGACTAACTGCAACCCCAAATCACGCGACTCGGCCTAACAACTTAGGCAATCGCACCATCAACTCAATTTGAGCTGCCTGAGCAGCACGATGGTAGTTGCGTGCTCCTCCCTCGAGCTCTCTCTCTCCTTCTTACTATTCTTCTCCTTCTTTTCTTCCTAGCCTTCCACAAGGTTTGAAAAGGACCAAACCCACAAAGCAGCAGGGTTGCTGGCCTGGACTGGACCGAACTCGATTCGGCTTCGAACAAGGAAGATGATCTACTGCAATGGTGGATTGCCATCGGGCGGGTTTTTCTCTAAAAGGAGGGATCTACGTGGTGTGGACAGGTCCTTGGGAGCTTGGAGAGTTGATATTTCGAAGCTTCATAGAAGCTTTCATGGTGGCTTCGATGGGAAGAGGAATCGGCAGATTTTTGAGAGTGTGGCTGCAAGGGACGAATGAGGAGTCCCTATTGCTCAATCCTCTCCCCTTTTTAGGGTTTACCCTTCATCCCAGCACCGTTAGATCGATCATAAGCGGTCTGGATTTAATCCAGTTAAAACCGCCTCTAAAATACGGTCGAAAATCACAAAACCGGCCGTGGTTTCTGCTCGCCTACAGGCGAAATCCCTGATCCACGTGAAGGGCTGTTGGATGGCTGAGATAACACCATCTGGACGGTTGGGATTTAGAGAGAGGAGCTCACGCGGATCACCAACCTGGCAGCAGTGAGGCATTTTCCTTTTTTGGTAAACGTGGTTTTCCATAGTCCGAATGCGTCTGGATTTGTGTCCACGTATGCATGCAGCTACATGTAAAAATGCCTAGGGTTTAGTCAGAAGAAACGTCCACACCAAATGGGCGGTTCAGATCATGGAAGTGGGCCCGGGTTTGTGGGCCACAATCAAAATCACGGGTGGCGTCCGTTTGCTAGCTGAAAACGAGAAAGGAGGGAGATTTCTTCCCATTTGTGGGAAAACACGGGTCAAATTGGGTTTGAACCTTGCTGGTGGTCTGGTGCACCACGGGTGCGCGTGAACTGTGCACACGCATAACTAGGGTGGGTCCATGATAGTGTTTGGATGAAATCTACTCCGTCCATTAGGTTCTAGGGGTCTAGTTAGTGGCCTTGACCAAACATGGGGTAGATCCAAGGCCCAGGTGGGCCATATTACTTGATTTACATTCTTTTAGTGTCGATTACGTTGATTCAATGGCCGGATCAACTCCAATTCCAGCATCAATGGTCAAAAGGTCTTAATGGGTCGTTTGTAAGACCTTTATAATAGATAACTAACCAACTACTGATATTAATATTAATTTTCATACTATTACTCTATCATAAACTATTTATTATTATAATTGTTTATTTCATTTTATTATTATTATTATTATTACTTTATCATGTTGTGGGTCCCACTCTATAGGTTATTAGGATTACCCATCTTATTATTTTATAATATTTATATATTGATTTTTATTATTATTGTTGTTGCTGTTATTTATTATATATGCTTTAAGATGTGGGATCTTCTTTCTATGCATCATTTGGTTTCATTACTTAAGATTAAGATTGCCCAACATACAAGTGGGTCACTCCATGTGATCATCTTATAACCCAGTGGTTGGATTAGGGAAATTAAGTGTTAGAGTGATCGATTACACGTTGTGAATTTTGTTGTTCGAACTCCTAAAACCAGGATGAATGATTTGATGGTTGAGCTCGTGACTAAACAGGCTCCTAATCTAAACTAGTGATTGGTCAGTCTGAGTGATTGAAGCCCTAGAGTAGGTGACTTTGAAGTCGTGATAGGCCATTTTAAGAATAAATTAAATGGATGGTTGATATGTGGATAGGGATTACTTTCAACGGTCTAAAAGATTCTTACTTCAATACTAGGAGTCCATTACTGATCATAGGAATGTCCAAGTGGGATTTACCATATTTTCCTTATTATTAAAATACGTTTAGCAAGGTCATCATTAATATTCTTATTATGATAATTATTTTATTTACATAATTATTTTACCTTGCACTGAATGATCAAGTCATTAGCTACCAACGTATATTTATTTGTGCTTGACGAATGCCTGTCATGTCCCGTGGTCCCATGATTGGTATTGCGATCCTCTAGTCGGATCATATGTAATTGGTGATTGGAGGCTTTAGGACTACTTAAAACCTCTTGGTGTGCCTTGAGTAATTGAATTCTACAATAGTAGGGTTGGGGCTGTAATTCAATAGTTGGGTTAATCCGTGGAATGTTATAGATCCTAAGTTGGTGGTCCGAGAGTCGAAGTTGTTAGTGGACATCTCGACTAGCCTCAAAACTCGTCCAGGTGCTAACGAACAACTTGAGGGACGGTTCAGGCTACTTCCATTCACTAACTAGGTTTTAATGGTAACGCTTGAGTACTGGAAAGTACAGGGCGTTACAGGTCTATCGGTGCCCTTTCGTGGCTTGTTGGTTATATTCGCATATCCTGTTGTTTCCTAGCCATCTTTCTGTATTCGGTCATACCATGATTTTCGGGTGGAGCGGGTGTTTGCTTAGTGATTTCCTAGCCATCTTGCGGTGTTTACATACGATATGATTTTCAGGTGGTCTAAAGTTTATATGTTGCTTGTCTCTTCATCTTACGGTGTTCAGCCGTATCATGATTTTCGGGTGGTCTAAAGTTTGTATGTTGTTTCTCTTCATCTTGCGATGTTCAGTCGTATCATAATTTTCGGGTGGATCGGGTGTTCGCTTAGCAATTTCCTAGCTATCTTGCGGTATTCACATATGAAATGATTTCCGGGTGAAATTGACATTTGTATGTTGTTCTCTCTTTATCTTGCGGTGTTCAGTTGTATTGTGATTTTCAGGTGAAGCGGGTGTTCGATTAGCGATTTCCTAGCCATTTTACGATGTTCATATACGATATGATTTCTGGGTGAAGTAAGAGTTTAAAGCTTGATTTTCTAGTCATTTTATGGAGCTTGTAAGATTGATTATCTGACTAGTTAGACACATCCCCTTGCATTACGATTTTTATTGCATTCCTTAATGTTGAGATTACGTTGACTAGCTTATTCCTGAATATATGATTATGATTTTGAATTGTGTTGTTTAATATGTCTCTTCTCATACATGACGATTTATGTTGGATTATGAATGATGAGTACGTAATCTTAGAGGGTGCTCCTCACTGCGATAGCCATTAACGTTATCAAACCGTAACAGTTGATGCAGGTGTAGAGCAAGCCGATGACGTTCACTGGGTAACTGAGGAGCTAGACGGGGTCCCTACGGCCCATGTTGAATTCCATCATTAGACGCTAGATTTCTTTGTTTAATGAACTTTGTATTTGAGATTGTATAAGTCCTGTATGGGCCCTACATTTGGAATTTTGTGATGATCAGAATGTTTTTATTCAATGCATGGCTTACTCTAGCTTCGTTGATGTTAACTCTGATTAATGGTAAGCAGTTCAAATTTATACTAAATTTTATAGGCTAACACTTGAGTTTTTAAAGAACGAGTTATATACTCGGGTTTAAAAAACTGGGGCGTTACGCCCCACTTATTTCACTTTTAGGGATTTTTAACTAATTGGACATTAATTCACCCAAATATTTACAAGTGTTTCGATATACCAACTGCATGAATTCCACTTGGATTTAAATGCACCCATATACTTAGATTCACAATTTAGAGACTTCAACCCAGGACTAAGCCTATCATAATAACATTAGGGATTTTCGCCCAAGAATTAGGCCAACATCATAGCTTTAGGGACTTTCACCCAAATACTGGCCCAATATGTAAGCAAGTATTTCAAAATATTGAATGCATCATTATTCCCACGCAATGCATATGTACATTTCACTACATGCCATGCCTAACTTATAGTGCTCATATTATCCCTATATCATACATATATTTGCACCTTAACAAACGTAACGCAATAATCATAAAACATGGAAACTTAAGAAAATACATTAAATGTACAGAGGCATACCTTGCGAATTTTTTCTTACAAAAGTCAACATAAGCTCAGAGATATAAATCCAAAGCACAAGACACGGTGGATTACCAAGCATATGAGAACCATCCAGAGAAGGCTTCATGACCAAATCGATCGTGTTCACATTCAACTGCACATCTCTTGGCCGAGGAATTATCAGTGGTTACCGTGACCTTATGGCCTCTGGTTGTAGCTCATGCTTCATGTGGACCACTTCTCTTCACATTTTTTTTGTTAGCTTGTTAGTACACCCCACTGTCAGTTCACACTTCACTGTTAGCCACCCCCACTAGGGATCGATACCAAGACCACTTATCTTCACTTGGCAGCTTGTCATCATTGCCAAAGTCGCTTCCGAGTGCGAGTCATCCCCTCAGATACGGCTGGAAACTTGGTGTGACTTACCCTCCTCTAGACCTCCTCCTAAGTAGGGTGATGTTTGACCATTATTCGTTTCGATGATGGAACCGGCTAGGACTGGTCAAAATGAGGCTACTATGTTCTCTATAGTTGATAAAAGCCCGATCCTTCAGTCTTTTGTGAAAACAAGGTTCTGATCTGATGAGTCGAACCAAATAACAACCTGGTTGGTCAGATCGTCATTGAGCATCGACTGCATAAATTTGGCCCACAGTTGATGTGCGCTTCCACTCTTGTGGCTGTTCGCCAAGACGTGTAACATATCTTGCTAGATTGTCACAGCACAACTTGGCGATCACATGAATGAAGGTTGACTTTTTGTCATGGTCGAGTTAGTTGTTAAGGATTGACTGTGGCCATGTTGACCACCAGTTTAGGTGGAAACAGATCAATATCGATCAACTTTGCTTCCTTATCCTTATCAGGGAATTTCAATAAGCCTTGGTTGATGTTATCTTGGATGATATTCTTGAAAACCACACAATTATTAGTAGAGTGAGAACGGGTTCCATGCCAGTTGAAATATTCATTTTTCTTAAAATATGCAACTGTGGGTATTTTCTGGTTAATGAGAACTTTAATGAAATTTGCGACCAACATGATATCAAAGATTTCGTTAGCTTGAGTAATATCAAATATGTATATTCTGTGAGTTTTCTGTGTACTCGGTGTAATGGCCTTAGTTCTAACCAGTGATGAACACATAAATGGCTTCTTGGCCACTCCCTCGGTCGCTACCACCTCGTAGTTATGATCATAGCAATATGTCCTAACTGATAAGTTCTTTTGTATCATTCTTTCTTAAAGAAGGGTCTTCATTCCTACTGCCCACCCCCGAAGGGGCTCATTGTTCCATCTTGATAATTTTCTTGCGGAGCTGGTATTCCAAACAATCTTGGGCGAGATGCACAAACTTAGCCTTAGTTGTAACTACCTCACATCGGCTTTTTTCTCTCTTGAACGTAGCGATATAGTTTTGACTGATTCCTCAGACATCTGTCGTAATCGTGCAAGATCGGCCATATAAATTTCTCTGTCCCTATAGAAGAATTGGGCATGATATTTCTCTTGCATATATTGCCAAGTTTAGGCCTACACAACTCGACCTCACGGGAAGTTCCCATGAGGTCAACCTCATAATACCATTTCCCTATATATATATATATATATATATCATAGTGGGCCCTATAAAGCACATCATAGTTCTTATTAAGTGACTTCAATGCACGTCACATCTCATCACATGGACACAAATTTCTAACGAATGCCTTTTAGAGGAAGTTACTAGCATCGGAAGTGGGCCCACCATGACGCTTGTGAAAAATCTTCATTCATCCATTTTGTCAGATCATATTAAAATATGAGACAAAAAATCAAGTACATTTAAAACTCAAGTGAGCCATATGATGTGAAAAAGTGAAAAGAGATCGACTACCATACAATTTTTTTGGGGCTTAATCATAATGTTTATATGTAATTCAAACCGTTCATAAAATATCTCAAATATTCATAAGATCATTTACTACCAGAATAAATTGAAAAAATAAAAATATTAGCCTATACAAAGTTTCCCCGACCAACGAATGTTTCATTTATGGGCATACAATATCTATGTTTAAGCCTAAGGGGGGCATTTGGCGCATGGGACTATACAGATTTAAATGGGAGAAAATTTCCTCATCCATGGTTTCAAAAGGTGTCTTGTTTGGATGGACATCCAGGGCTAAGTTTGGGGTGACTTATCGGAAACTGCACCCGGGCTAGGGATTCTCGTAATCCCACATTGGATTTCACGATGGCGTTGGGTCACTTCCACATAATCCAACGGCTGGATTTGGGGAATAATACCGAATCCCATCCCGCACCCATCGTGGACTTTCTGATAAAATCCCACTTAATGTATCTCTGAATCCTTAGAGCAGACTTGTTGCTGAGGCTGATAGGAGTCTACGATCCAAGACATATTTAGTCCTTAGATCTAAGATATCTTCCACACCATATATGGGAAGGAGAAGGATGTAGAGAATCACATAAGGACTTTGAAAGATGAGCTACATATGTCCTAGAGGGGGGGTTAATAGGACAATACCAATTCCGTATAATAAAGTGTGGAAAATATATTCTCAATCGTATAAAATTCGTAGGATAACCTTTACCTATTTTTTTAGGCAGGACAACCTTATTTCCTGACGTCATTGGAATCAATCTTTCAAAACAATTAAAGAGAGAGAATCAAATAAATCATTTGCCACAAATGCATGAGCTATAGTGGTTAGATGTTTAAACCCACACCTACTTCACTCCCAAAATTACTACCCTCGTAATTTTGTCTTTCCACTATATCAAGGTTTTCACAGGTTCACCTTAATAACTTTTACAGTTCTTGTGATTTTCACGAGCTTACCACAATAAAATCCTTTTTTAATTTACACGGGCTTACCACAAATCAACCTACTTTTGTGATTTTCACAGGCTTACCATAAATCAACCCACTTTCTGATTTTCATGGGCCTACCACAAATCAACCCAAATGAAAATTTTCGCCTATCTCAACAAACCCAAATGAAAACAAATAATAGCAGTAATTATCTTCATAAGACAGAGCGTTGCTTTGAAGATCTAGTTGAGACTTCAAGCAGAGATTTTCTTTCTAAAGAGTTGATGAATTGGTATATGCTCAACCAGAAAGAATATAAGGATCTAATGTTTCTCAAAGAATATAAACCCTAACTGTTGCAGATTCAATTCTCTATTTCTTAAGTAGAGTATAGATTACTCTCTAATTGCATTTAAAACTAAAAAGACAACCTTCGATGTCCTAGAGGAGGGGGTGCATAAGATAATACTAAATATTTCAATATAATGAGAAGTAAATAAACAGTTAATCCCAATTGCTTAGAGTATTGAAACCTTAATTCCAAATAGTTTGTCGGACAACCTTCACCTAAAAGATTTAGGCAGGACAACCTTATTTCATATTATCTTTGAGATTAATTTTTAAAACTTGCAAGATACAATCAAAACAAATAAAAGCATTCACAATAAAGAGATATTCAATCACAACCAATACACAAGGAGTTATAGTGGTTCGGTGCTTAAACCCACACCTATTCCACTCTCAAAATTACTACTCTCGTAATTTTGGCTATCACTATTTTAAGGTTTTTACAGGATCACCTTAACAACTTGATACATTTCTTGTGATTTTCACATGCTATCACAACAAAACCTACTTTGTGATTTTCATAGGCTCACCGCAAAACAACCTGCTGAGATTTTCGGGCTATCTCAAAAAAACTCAATTGAAATAAAAGTAAATACACACTACTTATCTTAAAATGCCGAATCAAAGATGTAACTGAAGCTTGATTGTAGCGATCTTCTTTCTTGGAAAATTTTTGTAGCAGTATATGTTCAACCCAAAAGAATAAATGGATCTAATGCATTTTAAATGTAATAAAAGAAAGCCCTAATGCTAAAAATTCAATTCTCTAAATCTCAAGTATAGTATGAATTACTCTATTAAAAACGATTAAAACTAACTTAAGAAAGAGAATAGAACAAGCTAAAATCAAGATTAGAATTATCACATAAACAGCTTAAGGAGGCTCTGACTTTCTCTCTATGCATGAGAAGATTACTTAAAAAAATTTCGTGCTTTGAATGAATGAGAAAAGGCTTCTATTTATAGCCAAAGGAATTGGAAATTCGGCTAGCCTGATTTTTGGTTCGGCTAGCTGGATTTCAAAGATTGTGGTCCAATGGCTATCAAATTCTACGGGATAAGAAAATCAAATTTTCAGTTGGCCGAACACAGGGTTCGACTGACCCAATTTTCCTAGAATATGAAGAGTTACATTGCTGGAAACTTGATCGAATAAAACTGGGGCTAGTCGATGGTTAAGTTTGGTTGGCCAAAATTAAAGTCGAGTTGGCTGAAGTTGCCACGAAAAATTCAATTATTGTTGTAAACTTGCCCAAATTATATTGGGTTAGTCGAATATAGTTAGGCTGGCCAAACTTGAAGTCGGGCTAGCTTAACTTCAGTGTATTTTACATTATATTCATTATTATTAAGGCCATAATTTAAGAACACCTAACCTAAGGTCATTCTAAGATTTATACCACCTGATGGTTGACATATACAGAGTGCTTTAAGGTTGAGCTGATCTTGAGATGTTGAGCCTTTCTCTAAGTGATCTTCATTAGTTGCCAAAGAATACTGGAGCATGCTTGAAATCCATTCGGAAACACTAAGTGTGCTTTAAGTATAAGCACTTACAAAAACTAACTTGAGAAGGGGAATTGAATAAGTTAAAATAAAATGAGAATTACCACACATATAGCTTTGAAAGGACTGAGTTTCTCCCTGACTTGTAGAAGATTTTTCACTATTTTTCATTGTAGAAATGAATGAGAGAAGGTCCATATTTATAGCAAAAAGATTTAGAATTTCATTGTTGGAAACTTGACCCTAGACACCTTCAGGGCAAACTTACGATAGATTTTCCATTAAGTTTGGAAACTTTGCCCAATCTAAGCTGGGTTACCCAAAGTAAGTTGGGCTTGCCGAACATGAAGTTGGGCTGACCGAACTTCAGTGAACTTACATTATAAATTAAGCATATTAAACATTTAAATGCCATGATTCAAAAGGACCTAACTTAAGATATTTATAAGGTCATTCAACCTGGTGGTTGGCATACACATTGATCTTTATCTTAAAACCATACCAAGTCCTTAAGTCTTGAGATTTTGAGCAGATCTTCACAAGGTGATGTAGAGGACTGAAGTGTACTTGAAATCTAACCATAATTTTGTCTACAAACTTTAACGACTCCAAGTTTGCTTCAAATACAAGCACCTACAGGCTCTTTTCTTCTCCCTGGAGATGTGTAGTATCGTTTTCTTTTTCTTTTTCTTCTCTGTTTCCTCTTCTCAGACCCCATCTTCTGATGATTGTTCATGGACCCTGCAGTTCAAAGGTTTCCATAGGACGAGCACGACTCTGCGAGTAGCATCGACTGGAGCGATAACCGAGATATGTATATTTTTTTGAGCTAATGTGTTCAAAACCTATGTGTGGTGCATGCAGAAGAAGCATTGTTTTAACCACCTAACAACATTTGATACTTGATTCTTCATATCTTGATTTTATAACTATGGGGAATGAAATTGCCCTATCTACAGGAATTGGTTGGTTCAATTTCCAATCTGAATTCTCCTTATTTTGGATGTGATATTCTAAATTCCTCAAGACATGTTGCAAGGTTCATGAACCCTCTTAGTATATTGTCATCTCTTCTAAAATCTTGACATGAAACCGGCCATTTCGATGGGTCTGGCCGGTCCAATGACCACTCCAATTTCTCTTGATTTCGAAAGAGATAACATTTCCATTAGATTATTTTAGATCTCGGCATAAAACTGACCTCCGTATTGAAGAAAACATTATCTTAACGTTTTGCTAATACATGAAAGTAAAAAATGTATGAAGTTTATAATAGTTCCAGTATATGGTTAAACTTGATCTTCCAGTGATTTCATATATGCTTAAATGATTTCCTCCCACCGTCTAATTTCTAGAAATGATTTTCTACCTACCGAATACATATTTACGGGGGCAAGGAGCATGGTAAGTCAATCTAGACGAGTGTCTCATAATCTGTCAAAGTTGTTTCCAATAAGCCGGTACAATCCATCATCGTATCTTCTACCTTATGGATGGCCTTTAACTTTTCATTTATGTATTATGAGAGAAAGAATAATATGGGCATTCTCAAGAAAAAAGAATAATATGGGCGTTCTCAAGAAAATATGTGTAGAAATGAGATTTATGGAAAAAGAACTCCTTTATATACAATTAAAGGGGTTCATTGGGAAGTAGAGAGAACAACCACGAGATTACAAGCTAGCAGATGTACCTGTTGTATTCTTCATAATAAAAATAGAATGAAGGCCTATGTAAATATCACCCTGTTACACAACAGAAGGTGTATCTCTGTTTTCTGATAACTCTTTCATGGGTAAATGGAGTGTTCCAACCCAACAATATCTTGAAAAAGCGATGAAGACCTGTAACACCCCGAATTTTTGCCAACCTGGGGTTAGACGTCCTTAAGCAATGGGTCAATCAAAATACCTTGGTAACCTCTCAGAACCCAATTCCAAAGCCAAAGAAATCACTTAGGATTAATTCCTTTAGAAATTAAGCGTAAGTGTAACGCCCGTGAAAAATCCGTACTTGGGCTCGAGTACCAACTCGACCCGAAATCGCGTAAAATTAATTTCCATGGAAATTAAGCGTAAGTTAGCTAGCGCAACGCTAGAGTAGCTGGGAAATAGTCCCTGATCACTTTAAATACGTTCTACAAGACCCAAATCGAGTCGAACAAACAACTCTACAATACTCTATAACCTCGGATCAAACTCTAAGCAGGTCTGTTCTCTGGACCACATTGAATTTTTGTATTGGATTTAGACCGCGCGTCGAAGGTCCGATACCTCCTATCTTAGACCGTTAGAACCGCCCAGCTGGACTTGACAATCATCTCGAAAATCAAGTCAAACCGATAATCACAGACTATTTCATTGAACCCGGACTAAGCGACCGCGAATAGGGACAGAATTGGAATTTCAAATTCAAATCTGGCACACGACTTGACGCGTCAGTATTAAGCGTTCTGACCGTCAGAATTCATCCAGATTACACCCTCGGATCAGGAAAAATTTCTATTTATTATCATGAGACTTTCAGCCCTGATCTACGTGCGGTGACCGCTGAACTGAAACTGGTCCGCCACGTACGATCTGCGAACCCTGCCAGACTGAAAACTTAATACGTGCTACATCTGGTACGCATGAGCTTAAGTCCGATCACAATCGACCAGAGGACTACCAGAAAGCAGCTTTTGGACCGAAACAGCCCCGGAATGGATAGGCACCAAGTAAACTTCGTTCTGGAGCCTATTTCCGGCGTTTTTAAGCTTATAAAAGGGGTTGAAACCCTCATTTCTCTCTCCCATCCGAAAATTACAAACCCTAGGAAAAGGAGAGAGAGTTTGAGAGAGAGATTGGAAGGGATTTTTCCCGCTTCCGAGCCGCCGATTGCTGCTGCTTCAGCACCTCTTCCCAATCACCTGGCTGGTGATTTCTCCGTTCTTTCAGGTACAAAATAACCCTAGAACTTGCTGATTTAGGGTTTATCCAGATTTAGGGCGTGTTAGCTAACGTATTTCATAAATCAGGTTCTCCTACTGCCGTAGACGAAGCGTACACGCTCCGTTCAAAATCACGCTTTCGTAAGACCTAAGGTGAGGATTTTAGACGCTTTGATTGACGGTTTACAACGCTTTCAATGTCGTTTAATAGTAGATTATCGACGGCATCGCCGTTTGACATGTACAACATACTCTCCGTTTCCTGTTTCGTAAATTAACGAAGAATATGAGATTTAGGGCATTTTAGTCATTTGTAGGAAGTACGGTCTACATGTATATTTTGCTGATGTGATTGACATGGCTTGTTGTCGCATTAGGGAGTTAGGAATGCTTGCATAATCAGTTTGGCGAAGAGATTCGCCTAGTTGCGCACTTTGGGTCGACATACTATATGTAGACTTAAGTGTGTAGTGTATGTGTTTGTATAAATGCTTGTATTAGTATGTATTGAATTAAATGATGTTATGTAGTAGTTTGAGATTGATTTCTTGATTAATATGCTGACCTAAATGATTTCCTACATGTTGACCTTATGCATGATTGCATTACATGCATGGAAAGTATGCCTTGAAGATTTGCTTAAGTTGAATGTCATAACATGTGTTAACATGCTCACATGATTGTATTTAAATTCTAATACCTTTACATATATTGTTAATGTGATTCCATAGATGTGTGGGACTTGACTTAGTCCAGGCAGTCGGTAACCGAGCGAATTCGTGGCTGACTGGTCATAGCCACGAACGACGCGTCGATGAACGTGATTCGTGTTTAGAGTTGGCGGCAGTGGTTAGGCCACGCGAAGTGTTTTACGCACTTCATGTCGTTCGACTCGAAATGCGATCGCGCTAGTCGAGCCCGTCAAGTAACCTGACTGGCCGATGTATGTTCACCTTGTATGAGTCATAACTGCTTGAACCTAGGGTACTGAACTTACCATTGTAAACCCTGTTAACCATGGTACCTTGATCCACGAATACTCATAAGCCGGGCATGGTGGTATGGGACACCGTGGTCGAGCTGTCGGCCTACGCTGGGGCCACAAACCTCCCCGTAGTGACCAGTGAGCACCTAGACTCGTGAGCAGATTATGGTGGTATGGGACACTATATTCTAGCTGTCGGCCTACACTGATCAGGCGACGGCTCTTTGTAGTGACCGCGAGCGTATTCTGAGCCCACGAGAGGCGACGACTCTTCCGTTGCAGTAGAGTATGGTAGGCCTGTATTGATAAGGTGATGGGGGAGCGGTGCAACGAGTGCGAGCAACAGCCCTGGCAGCCCTTGCAGTGACCTACGAAATATACATCGTATGAGATTACTAGGAGTGACGACCTTAGACAGGATCTGTGTTGGGATTGATACAAGGGAAGTACCTTAGTTTCCCAATCCTGCTGTTTGAATGGACTAATAACAACTTGAAAATCATATCATCATAGCATTGCATGTGCCTGGAAGATGTGGAGCACTCTAGGGAGTGTGGCATGCCGCGGTCGTAAGATGTTGCCGCATGAGGGTGATCGTCGGTGAGGGCATACATCACGTCATATCATCTTGCATTAACAACAGTATTAGGATTGTCTGATTTACTGCTTTACTATTATCGCGTAATTGAATTGTGAACATGCTAATCTCTGCTCTCTTATCCCACTGAGTTGATCACTCACTCCCACGTTACAGGATGGTGTTTCCGGACACCCACCAGTCCCTATTGTGATTGCAGATGATGGCGTGGCCTGCGAGGCGGTGCTGGACTTGATGATGAGGAGGAGGATCTCTCCTTTATGCATGATCTGATTGACAGAATTACAGGGAGGTTGATTAGATACCTTGACACTTGTCATTTTATATTTTGAGAGCACTCATGTATATCCTTTTGGTTTACGTTTGGAGCATACATGTATGTATATAACCTGGTAACATGTTCACACTTTGGAGACATACAACAGTTTATATATGTTATACATACTATCACAGTCTTCCGCTTGTTAATTTAACTGTCTCTGGAGTATGATATACTGTTCTAGCTTAATCTCACTCATGTTTAATACATTATCACAGACAACATTCAACCATACATATCTATGTTGCAAAAATAACATTTTGGAACTCGGGAGTTGGGTTTTTGTTCGACCCCCCGATTTTCGGGATGTTACAGTAAGTTAGCTAACGCTACGCTGGAGTAGCTGTAAAATTGTCCCTAATCGCTTTAAATACATTCTGTAAGACCCAAAACTTATAGAATCGTTGATGCTACGTTACCCTAAAATTCAGGATCAAACTCTAAACCGGTTTGTTCTTAGAAACCCTTTGAAACTTTGTATTGGATCTAGACCGCGCGTCGAAAGTCCGATATCTACCATCTTAGACCGTTATGACCGCTTGGCTGAACTTGACAATCGCTTCGAAAATCAAGGCCAACCGACGTTCAGAGGCTATTTCATTAAGCCTGGAGTGAAGAGAGTGAGAAAAGGGTTAGATTTGAAAATTTTAATTCAAATTTGGCACGTGACTTAGCGCGTTATTATTAAGCGTTCTGACAGTCAGAATTCAGCCAAATTACACCCTCAGATCAGGAAAAATTTCTCTTTCATGTCATGAGACTTGTAGACCTGATCTAGGTGCGATGACCGCTGAACTGAAATTGAACCGCCACGTGCGATCTGCGAACTCTGCTGGACTGAAAACTGGGTGTGAGCAACATCCAGTGATCATGAGCTTAAGTCTAACCGCGTTCGACCAGGGGACCTCCAGAAATACTCTTTTGGATCGAAACAGTCCAGATTTGGTTATACCTCAAGTGAGCTTTGTTCCCAAGCCTATTTTGGGAAGGTTTTAGCCTATATAAGGGCTTTAAACCCTCTCACAACCCTCTCATCCGAATTTGCTTGAAACCCTAGGAAAAGAGAGAGAAAAAGTGAGAGATTGTGAGAGAGTGTGGGAGAGATCTTTCCGCCATTTGCTGCAGCTGTTGCACATGGTAAAGCAACGCATCCCAATCACTTTGCCGGTGATTCCAATGCATTTCTAGGTAAGGGAAAAACCTAACTACTTGCTGATTTAGGATCCTTTCGATTCCATAGCAAAGTAGCTTACGTATCTTGTGTATTAGGTTTCCTGTACGCCGTTGACGAAGCGTATACGCTCCGTTCGAAACGATACACATCTAGGGTAAAAGATGAGGATTTTAGATGCTTTGATTAACTGATTTCAAAGCTTTCAATGTCGTTTAATAGTAGATTATCGACGGCAATGCCGTTTGACATGTAGAACATGCTGTCCGTTTTCCATTTCATATACGTACGAGAAATATGAGATTTAGGGCATTTTGGGTATTTGTAGGAAATACAGTATACGTTCGTATTTTGCTGAAATAATTTCCATGGCTATTTATCGTGTTAGAATATTAGGAATGCGTGCATGATTGGTTTGGCGAAGAGATTCGCCCTTAAGCACACTTTGAGTCGACATATGCTATGTAGACTAAAGTGTGTAGTCTAAGTGTTTGTATAAATGTTTGTATTAGTATGTATTGAGTAAATGGTGTTGTGTAGGAGTTTTGAGATTGAATTCTCAAGTAATATGCTGATGTAAATGATTTTCATCATGTTGGCTATATGTATTGATTTCATTATATACATGAAATGCATGTGCGGGATGATTTGCTTAAGTTGTATGTCATAACATGTGTCAACATGCTTACAATGTTGTACTTCATTTCTGTTACTCACCTATGCTTATTGATGTTGATGCACTAATGCTTGGGGCTATGACCTAGTCCAGGCAGTCGGTAATGGATCGAATTCGTGGTTGGTTTCTAGGTACCACAAAGGACGCGTCGATGAAAGCGAGTCGTGTTTTGGGTTGGCGGCAGTGGTTATGTCACACGAAGTGTTTCATGCACTTCATGTCGTTCAGCTTGAGATGTGCTCATACTAGTTGAGCCCGTCAAGTAACCCGACTGGCCATTGTATGTTCACCATATATGAGTCATAATTGCTTGAACCTAGGGTACTGAACTTACCATTGGAAACCCTGTTAACCATGGTACCTTGATCCATAAAGACTCATGAGCTGGGCATGGTGGTATGGGACACCGTGGTCAAGCTGTCAGCCTACGCTGTGGCCACAAACCTCCCCGTAGTGACCAGTGAGCACCCTACTCTGAGCAGATTATGGTGGTATGGGACACTATATTCTTATTGTCGGCCTACATTGATAAGGTGATGGGGGAGTGGAGCAACGAGTGCGAGCAACAGCCCTAACAGCCCTTTGTAGTGACCTTGAGTTTATCCTGACACCGCATGGGGGCGACGAGTCCTGATGCAGTTTTAAGGATAATTAGGCCTGTATTGATAAGGTGATGGGGGAACGGTGCAACGAGTGCGAGCAACAGCCCTGGTAGCCCTTGCAGCGACCTACAAATATAACATCGTATGTGATTTCTAAGAGTGACGACCCTATACAGGATCTGTGTTGGGATTGATATAAGGAAAGTACCTTAATTTCCCAATATTGCTGTATGAAAAGGACTAATAATAACTCGATAATCATATCAACATCACATTGCATGTGCCCGGAAGATGTGGAGCACTTAGCTCTACGCAAGCATGTCGCGGACGCAGATGGTGCCGTAAGAGGGAGAATGTCGGTGAGGGCATCCATCATGTCATGTTATATTGCATTAACAACAGTATTTAGGAATGTTTGATTAATTGCTTTACTATTATCACATGATTGATTTGAGAACATGCTAATCTTTGCTCTATGATTTCACTGAGTTAATTACTCACTCCTACGTTACGGGACGGTGTTGTGCACACCAAATAGTTCCTATTTTAATTTCAGATGATGACGATGCTTGCGAAATAGAGACGGATTTGATGATGATGAGGAGGATCCCTCCTATATGCAGGTTCTTATTGACGGGGTTACAGGGTTACTGATTAGATACCAATATACTTGGTATTTTGCCTTTTCTTACACACCCATGTATATTCTTTTTATCATTTTTGGAGTATACAGGTATATGTTTAACCTGGTAACATGTTCACACTCTGGAGACCCACAACAGTTCATATACTTTATATATCGATTACATTCTTCCGCTTGCTAATTTAACTGTCTCTGGATTATGATATGCTGTTTTGGTATAATCTCACTCATGTTTTCTGCACTAATATGAACAACATTCATCCATCATTGAAAATGTTGCATAAATGATGTTCTGGAACTCGGGAGTGGAGTTTTTGCTCGATCCCCGATTTTTGGGATGTTACAAGACCGCTTTGAAGTAGGAATATGTCAATATGTCCCAGAGGGGGGGTGAATAGGACTTTTTAAAGATTCATAAATTATTTTTCAATCCTATCACACTAATCCTATTAAAGAGTACAGATTAGGATTACTCAAAAAAAAAAACTCTACTGGCTTCCAAGCCTGATAGAGGATCCAATCACAACTACTTGTAAGATAATCAAATTTATGAATCAGATTGTGATGGATATGACTGCGTATGCATAAGATGTGATTTCAGATAATCATATGTAAAGACATGTAAGGCAATCACATAAATGAAAGACAATATCAATATCAAACACAGTCATTTTATAGTGGTTCGACTACTTGTCTACTCCACTCCCGGCTTCCACACTCAACCCTTGAGTGACCGAATTTCACTAAGGAGGTTTCCCATGGTTCACCTCAAACCTAAGGTTTTCAATCAGGTTCATCTTCAACCTTTACAGAGGTTTCTACTCGGTTCACCTCAAACCCTGGAGTTTTACTGGCGTACTCCTAACAAGATGTTTATGCTCTCCTCGGAGCAAGGGTCCACACAACGCACCCAGAGGTTTCTACTCGATTCACCTCTAACCCTGAAGTTTTGCTGGCGTACTCCTAACCAGATGTTTATGCTCTCCACAGAGCAAGGGTCCACACAACGCACCCCGCACGTACACTCCCGTCGGAGGCCTCCTTCGAGGACTTCAAATGGTGAGCAACACTTAAAACCCAATCCTAGAAAAGAATGATCACAAGTGTCCTCTGGACTCTAGATACTTACAAATAAGTTGATGAGTCCCATTCAGCGTAATGTTAAAGATCTCCTCCTTGATGTTGAAGGGTCTTCAGCTCCTTTGAACCGCAACACAAAGATGTATCTATACTAGGCTTTAGGTTGGGTCAAGGTTATGATGGAATACCACTCTCGAAAGATATTTCAATTAGGAAGATAGAGTGGTTCCAATCATCTATGCATTCAAGGCATCCCAGCTTAATGATTAAGGTTGTAGCTGGAGGATTCTTGAATGCGGAAGTTCATTCTCCAATCCACTCTATGAGATATCAATGATGAGGGTGGATAGGAGGATGAACTTCCTGAGAGAAAGGGCTTAGGTAAATGATAGGAAGGTTAGAACTCTCAAAAGCACTCTCTTCTTTCTCTACCAACAATAAAGATTAATCTCTCTATATATAGGCAAAAGGTTCCAACGGATATAAACGGTCATATTTATGACAGAGTTTGATATCATCGATCAGTCGTCGATATGATCGAGCATATACTCTCGATTGTATCGGCAGACCTCTCGATGATACAAACTCAATTGTCATTTCTCTTTTGGAAACCTTCCGCCTACTGGTCGATTGGATCGAAACACACATCGATGTTATCAGATTTTGAACTCCGATTCCATCGAGCGATTCGTTCGATCTATCGACAAATGGAAAACAAGAGAGAAGCCTTGAAGAATTTCAAGTTTAACAGATATGATCGGGGGACGGTTGATGTCAACGGAATTTGTACATCAATCATATCGAAGACCATGTCGATGGGATCGATAAATCGTATAGATTTACGTTTAGCCTGCTGGACGATTTATGTCCGGACTCGATCCAATCGACGAGGTCTCGATACGATCGATATATGAATATCAATTTATCGACAGGCACCCCGATCAACATAAAAAATAACCTGAAATTCATGCTGGTGAAAATAAGCACCCATAATCGATATGATCGACTGACTTCCAATATGATCGATATTTGAGTTTAGATTGAATCGGGCAGTCATCGATATATCGAAGCATATGTTAGTTTTCTTTAGAAAAACAGGGGCACCGTAAAGTAATCTGTCGATATTATCGATCTGCTTCAGATATGATCGATATTCGAATATCGATGATATCGACAACCAAGTCGATATATCGATTAATCGTCTAGATGATTGTTTGATTGCTGGACGCTTTTTGTCCTCACTCGATTGTATCGATTGAGATCTCGAGGACATCGATAGAGCTAGTCGATTATATCGAAGGGATTATCGATATAATCGACAGTATAAGAAAACTATAAAGATTTTCCTTTTGATAAAAAGTTTCCTTACACAAAAAAAACCCTAAGATGTTCTAGTTCTTTTTAAGAGTTTTAATCACCTGGTGTTTTGGGACATGGGATGTGAGACTATGATTTACGTATGGCGAGCTTCCACACATCCAGTTGAGGCAGACGCTTGACTTGATCTTCCTGTTAGGCGCTGTTGTCCGACTGACTCAACTAACAACGTAATTTACAAACCAGAGCACGTAGTAGGTGCACTTTCAATCTCCCCCTTTGTCAATTACGTGACAAAATACCCAAAACACCCTAGGAACATATCTAGACAGATACATCCTAAATTGTGTGTACATGTATTAACACAATTTTACAAATTCTAAACTCCCATGTACACACCCAATAAATTCTCCCCCTTACTTCAAAAATTCCTCCTTTCTTGTTGCGTGCTCCCCCTAACACCTGTAACACAGATATACAATTTTCGCTCGGGATGTTTGAATTGTTCTCCCCCTTTTTGTTAGTCATTGACAAAGGTACAAGACGTGATATTGACTGAAGATTGAAGCTTATGGGAGAACCCAGATAGATAGATGTATATAAATGAGAACATTGTAAAGCATACATCAATGAAGACACAGAAATAATTAGATGAAACAAGAAGCATAGTCACTTTAATAACACCAAGAATGAGAATTCAGCCATTTCAAAAAGTATCAAAAAAAATATTGCCACAGACAAACATAAAGAAGGCAACAGATGTATAGGATAGTCAAAGGCCGACTGGACGGACTCTTAATAGTGTCGACAAAGATCATTCGTGATCAAGTTGACCAGGTGCTGAGTAGTTCCCTGGAGGACATTGAACTTTTCTTCAATAAGAATGAGACGCCTTTTACAATTGTTCAGCCGATCCTCTATACCAACCAACCCATTAAGTAGGTGACGTTCGAGATGATGAGCTGGGCGATTAGTAATTGACTCGAGACTGACCATTGGTGGGCAATTTGATCCTCCATGTGTAGGCCACATTGTGGGTGGATGATCGGATCTGGATATAGAAGGATTGTGCCTTGAGGGAGACAAGGGAAGACAAAATTGTTGTGCCGGTAGTGATGCATCATTATCAAACCAGGCTTCTAGATACACTTCATCAGATGTGACAGGGAGTCCAGCATGGTGGGCAAGCTTGCATATGAGCACAGGAAATGGCAGTGTCTCCGTATGACGTCCTTGTAGGACACGAATGATCTACGCAAGGAGGAGAGTTGGCAAGCACACACGATTTTCTTGATATATATCATAGAGAACATTGAGCACAAATGGAGAAAGATGATTACCAAGGATATCGCATGGGTACACATTTGAGCAGAAAATGCTGTGAAGAATTTTGAAAGTGGGTCTAAGATGATTGATGTGCAGTAAATTTTCATCATTTCGCGGAACTGTAGTCCCTTGGCACAATGCACTATTAATTTCTCCCCATATTCCCAATCCATTGAGATTTCTATTGGTTACTGGAATTTTAGTGACCTCAAGATCGAGAAGTTTTGTCACAGTCACTGGAGTGATAAGCTTTGAGTAGTGTGAAAGAACAATCCGAATGCTGGGGGGATCTTCACAAACGATATGACTATGTTTAAAGAATTCATGTATCACACCCAGTTGGTATGAGCCTCCAAGAAGTAGAATATTTTGCCACCCAATTTCTTCGAGAAGAAGATCAATTCCAAAAGGCTCGACTGCACTATTGAGGACTAGTCGTTCACTGATGACAGATGGACTATTTTTCTTTGGAGTAGAATAATACCTACAGAAATTTGACTGGATGCTTGTTTCTTCTAAAGATTGGAAGTGAGCCTTACCTTTCCTTTAGGTCATGTTTGAAGAGGTGAAATGCTGATAAAAGAGAAGAAAAATATGAGTTCAAGTGCGCTTTTTTCTTTATATATATAGCAGACTTATCGATTATATCGATCAGTTACCGATTGCATCGCAGGATTTTTACCCAAAATTCGCTCTGACGGTTGTTTGAAAACAGCAAGATGTCTGTCGATTGAATCAAAGAACAGTTTCGATGGAATCAATTATAAAATCGATACTGCGCAGGTATCATCGAGACTGTAAGAATTTTTAACTTGCATTCACCATTAATCATGAACAACTCAGACCTTAAGATTTTCAGTGATTACCATAAGTCCAGAGATATTATCAATGCGAACAAACACCAATTGACTTTTGGAGGTCACAGAATCTGTTTGTGTCAAGAGGCTTTGTAAGGATATCGGCAAGTTGCTTTTCAGTAGCAACATATTCTAACACAATGGTCTTTTCTTCGACCAGCTCTCGGATAAAATGATGATGAATGTCAATATGCTTGGTCCGAGAGTGCTGAACTGGGTTTTTCGAGATGTTGATAGCACTGGTATTGTCACAGAAGAGACTCATTGTGGATTGTGCAATCCCATAGTCGAATAGCATCTGTTTCATCCAGAGGAGTTGAGCACAACAGTTACCTGCAGCTATATATTCAGCTTCAGCCGTGGATAATGAGATTGAGTTTTGTTTCTTGCTCTGCCAGGAAACTAAACAATTTCCAACATAAAAGCATCCACCACTAGTTGATTTTCGATCTTCCAAATTTTCAGCTCAATCAGCATCTAAATATCCTGCAATGATGGTGGAGGTTTCATGTGGATACCATAGTCCAAAGGTGGTTGTCCCTCCAACATACTTGATAATCCTTTTAACTGCTATTAGGTGAGATTTCTTAGGATCTGCCTGATAACGAGCACATACCCCAACACTAAAGGATATATTCGGACGACTGGCAGTTAGATATAGCAGACTTCCGATCATGCTTCGATAAAAATGTTGATCCACACTTTTGCCATTAGTATCTTTTAAAAGTTTTAGAGTAGTACTCATAGGCGTATGATAAGTGCGACCAGATTCAAGCCCAAATATTTTTACTAGGTCTTTTGTATACTTGGTTTGATTTATGAAAATTCCATCATCCAGTTGCTTGACCTATAGCCCTAAGAAGAAATTCAATTCACCAACCACGCTCATTTCAAATTTTGATTTCATAAGGTTGGCGAATTTGAATGCCTCATCTCCGCATGTTGATCCAAACACAATATCATCCACATAAATTTGCGCAATAAGTAATGAGTCCTTTGTTCTATGGGTGAACAGTGTTTTGTCTACACTTCCTCTGCAAAATTCATGGTCTAGGAGAAACTTCGTTAATCGCTCGTACCAAGCACGTGGTGCTTGTTTGAGACCATACAGAGCTTTGTCCAAACGATAAACATAATAGGGATGCTTGGGATCCGAAAATCCTTTTGGTTGTTCCACATATACTTCTTCAGTAAGATCCCTATTAAGAAAGGCACTCTTAACATCCATTTGAAATAATTTGAATTTTAGTGCGCATGCAACAGACATGAGAATTTTAATGGATTCTAGACATGCAACAAGGAAAAATGTTTCATCAAAATCAATTCCTTCAATTTGTGAGTATCCCTGAGCAACCAATCTTGCTTTGTTTCTAATTACATTCCCTGATTCGTCAGATTTATTTTTGAAGACCCATTTTGTTCCAATGACATTAGTATCTGTTGGTCTAGGAACTAGTTTCCACACCTCATTTCTCTGGAATTATTGAAGTTCTTCTTGCATGGCATTTATCCAGTATTCATCTTAAAGAGCTTCTACGATATTTTTTGGGTTCAATCTTTGAGGTAAAACAGAAGTGACTATAAACATTGTCTATTTGTCTTCTAGTTCTTACACCGACATTAGGGTCTCCAATAATTTGATCTCGAGGGTGATCTTTGATGATGGGTTTGGCAGATGATTGCTGAGGTTCATCCGATAATGAAGACTTGTCATCTGATTTTTCGGGTATGCATGAATCTACGTCATCTTCTATATCATTCATGGGAGAATTTATATCTTGAGGATGATCATCAATTATCACATTCGCTGATTCTTGAATAGTAAGAGTTCTTAAGTTGTATACTCTATAAGCACGACTATTCATGGCGTATCTAAGAAAAATGCCCTCATCACTTTTAGATTCGAACTTTCCTAGGTGATCCCTATCCTTTGAAATGTAACATTTACTACCAAAGACCCGAAAGTATTTCACATTTGGCAGCTTCCCATACCATAGTTCATATGGAGTTTTGTTCAGACTTGCTCTAAATATACTCTGTTTATGATGTAGCATGCAGTATTGACAGCTTCTGCCTAAAAGCTCTTTACCATGTCCTTTCCATTTAGCATGACTGACCTCATTTCCTGCAATACTCGATTTTTCCTTTCAGTAACCCCATTTTGTTAAGGGGTTTTTGGAGCTGAAAATTCATAATGAATTCCTTTATCATTGCAGTATTTTTCAAATTCATAATTTTTGAATTCACCACCATGATCACTTCTGATGCGTTTTATATCATATGCTTTTTCATTTTAAATTTGTCTTGCCAAGACAACAAATTTTTCAAAAGCATTTGATTTTTCTCGAAGAAATGCAACCCAAGTAAATCTAGTGTCGTCATCTACTATTACCAAAAAATATCTTTTCTTGCCATGACTTTCAACTGTAGTAGGACCCACTAGATCCATATGCAGTAGATCCAAGGATTTTGTTGTAGCTATGGTGGTTGTCTTTTTATGTCCAACTTTTATCTGTTTTCCTTTTAGACATTCCACACATACTACTATTTCTTCTTTTCTAATTTTGGGAAGACATCTAACTAAGTTTTTTGAGCTAAGTTTAGCTAAATTTCGGTAATGGAAATGTCCCAACCTTTGATGCCATAATCTTGATTCTTCTTTTATAACCATGTTACATTTTGTAGATAATGCCTTACTGTTGGTACTCTCAATAATATAACAGTTATCACTAGTGCGTGTACCTTTTATGAGGGATTTTCCTGTGTGATCTATTATTTTACACACAACCTTTGAGAAAGTGACCAGATGTTCCTTGTCACAGATTTGAGAGATACTGAGGAGATTATGTTTCAGTCCTTCGACACAAAGAACATTTTTAATTTTTGGAAGACCTGATACTTCTATTGTTCCTTGTCCAACGATTCTGGCTGAGCTACCATCTCCAAATGTGACTGATCCACCATCGAAGTCTGAGTATGAACAAAAATGAGTACGATCACCAGTCATGTGTCTGGAACATCCACTATCAAGATACTATTTCGAATTATTACCAGCTTTTAGAGCAGTGTGGATTACAAGGTAATTTTGATCTATCACATCCTCTAAAACTTTCTTGATCATGATTCCTTCTTCAGTCAAGATCACTCTCTAGGCGGTGAAGCCCTTAAAGAGAGACCCGCTCTGATACCAATTGAAAAAGTGATGAAGACCTCTTTGAAGTAGGAATATGTCAATATGTCCTAGAGGGGGGGTGAATAGGACTTTTTAAAGATTTATAAATTATTTTTCAATCCTATCACACTAATCCTATCAAAGAGTACAGATTAGGATTACTCAAAAAAAAATAACTCTACTGGCTTCCAAGCCTGATAGAGGATCCAATCACAACTACTTGTAAGATAACCAAATTTATGAATTAGATTTTGATGGATATGACTGCGTATGCATAAGATGTGATTTCAGATAATCATATGTAAAGACATGTAAGGCAATCACATAAATGAAAGACAATATCAATATCAAATACAGTCATTTTATAGTGGTTCGACTACTTGTCTACTCCACTCCCGGCTTCCACACTCAACCCTTGAGTGACCGAATTTCACTAAGAAGGTTTCCTATGGTTCACCTCAAACCTAAGGTTTTAAATCAGGTTCATCTTCAACCTTTACAGAGGTTTCTACTTGGTTCACCTCAAACCCTGAAGTTTTACTGGCGTACTCCTAACCAGATGTTTATGCTCTCCTCGGAGCAAGGGTCTACACAACGCACCCACAGGTTTCTACTCGGTTCACCTCTAACCCTGGAGTTTTGCTGGCGTACTCCTAACCAGATGTTTATGCTCTCCACAAAGCAAGGGTCCACACAACATACCCCGCACGTACACTCCCGTCAGAGGCCTCCTTCGAGGACTTCAAATGGTGAGCAACACTTAAAACCCAATCCTAGAAAGGAATGATCACAAGTGTCCTCTGGACTCTAGATACTTACAAATAAGTTGATGAGTCTCATTCAGCGTAATGTTGAAGATCTCCTCCTTGATGTTGAAGGGTCTTCAGCTCCTTTGAACCGCAACACAAAGATGTATCTATAATAGGCTTTAGGTTGGGTCAAGGTTATGATGGAATACCACTCTCGAAAGATATTTCAATTAGGAAGATAGAGTGGTTCCAATCATCTATGCATTCAAGGCATCCTAGCTTAAAGATTAAGGTTGTAGCTGGAGGATCCTTGAATGCGGAAGTTCATTCTCCAATCCACTCTATGAGATATCAATGATGAGGGTGGATAGGAGGATGAACTTCCTGAGAGAAAGGGCTTAGGTAAATGATAGGAAGGTTAGAACTCTCAAAAGCACTCTCTTCTTTCTCTACCAGCAATAAAGACTAATCTCTCTATATATAGGCAAAAGGTTCCAACGGATATAAACGGTCATATTTATGAAAGAGTTCGATATCATCGATCAGTCGTCAATATGATCGAGCATATACTCTCGATTGTATCGGCAGACCTATCGATGATACAAACTCAATTATCATTTCGCTTTTGGAAACCTTCCGCCTACTGGTCGATTGGATCGAGACACACATCGATGTTATCAGATTTCGAACTCCGATTCTATCGAGCGATGGATCGATCTATCGAC
Source organism: Magnolia kwangsiensis (assembly GCA_037074715.1). Lineage (NCBI taxonomy): Eukaryota > Viridiplantae > Streptophyta > Magnoliopsida > Magnoliales > Magnoliaceae > Magnolia > Magnolia kwangsiensis. The sequence continues at coordinate 101,869,462 of CM073578.1, read as the reverse complement.
AGATGAAAAACAAGAGATAAGCCTTGAAGAATTTCAGGTTTAACAGATATGATCAGAGGACGGTCGATGTCATCGGAATTTGTACATCGATCATATCGAAGACCATGTCGATGGGATCGATAAATCGTATAGATTTACCTTTAGGCTGCTGGACGATTTATGTCCGGACTCGATCCAATCGACGAGGTCTCGATACGATCGATATATGAATATTGATTTATCGACAGGCACCCCGATCAACATAAAAAACAACATGAAATTCATGCTGGTGAAAATAAGCGCCCACAATCGATATGATCGACCGACTTCCAATATGATCGATATTTGAGTTTAGATTGAATCAGACAATCATCGATATATCGAAGCATATGTTAGTTTTCTTTAGAAAAACAGGGGCGTCGTAAAGCAGTCTGTCGATATTATCGATCCGCTTCAGATATGATCGATATTTGAATATCGATGATATCGACAACTAAGTCTATATATCGATAAATCGTCCAGATGATTGTTTGATTGCTAGACGCTTTTTGTCCTCACTCGATTGTATCGATTGAGATCCCGAGGACATCAACAGAGCTGGTCGATTATATCGAAGGGGTTATCGATATAATCGACAGTGTAAGAAAAACTATAAAGATTTTCCTTTTGATAAAAAGTTTTCTTACACAAAAAAAACCCTAAGATGTTCTAGTTCTTTTTAAGGGTTTTAATCACCTAGTGTTTTGGGACATGGAATGTGAGGCTATGATTTACCTATCGCGAGCTTCCACACATCCAGTTGAGGCAGACGCTTGACTTGATCTTCCTGTTAGGCGCTGTTGTCCGACTGACTCAACTAACAACGTAATTGACAAACCAGAGCACGTAGTAGGTGCACTTTCATATCTTTCTTCTAGGTTTAGTATTAGGGAATTCATAGTTTTAGAAGACTTTTACATGTGCAATGATCTAGATGTATTGTTTTTATTTCCAAGTCTGTTCCATGGACATTGCATATCTATATCAGGTCAAATATAAATTCTTACATTGGGTTAATCTAGTGTATTATAGTGATCATGGAATGTTTTATATGAAGTAGCCAAATATAAAGTTGGGTATATGAGTTTTTTGTAATATTGCTTTCCTTATTAACCTTGTGGCTGGTTTAATGAACAGATTTTCAAATATTAAGAACCAAGTAGTTTTATTCATGCTTAAAGTTCGATAACTGTTTGGACTTGAGATGCATAAACCCGACAATGTATGGTAACAGGAAGCCATACCTCACTTGAGTGACTCAACAATAAGAGTATATGTCAGGCCCATGTCCTAGTATCCATTCTGTTTCATAGGATCTTGCAGTCCTCCCGGTCGAATTCCAGTGACTCGCGACCCGTAGATTGCATTTGCTTGCAACTTTAAGTTGCATCCTATAAACCCAAGTTGACTCAGCCCGAGACCTGCATCATTGTGACCAAGCCATCGCTGCGGTTCCAACGCCGCACTCGTGTGCCAATTCGATGTCTAGATCATGAGTTGTATGCCGCTCATGATCATGGCTAAGGACTGTACGTTGCGGGACCCACCTAACCCATGACAAATTTTCCTAGGTCATTATGAGGATGACATCACCCCTACACCTAGCCACCCTACTACCCTACTCTATAGCCTCTTACATCTTACAAGAAATGATTATTTTTCTTCCCCATGAGCCAGGCCATCTTACAACAAATCATGCCTAGCTAGGAGAGAGAGGTTAGCCACCATCATTACCCATCTCTCTCTTTCCCTCCCTTTCTTCCTCATTTTCATCCTCCATTGCGAAAGAGAAGAGAAGCTCAAAAAAAAATAAAAATCTAGCCACATCCCAAGCTTATTTCCTCCAATCCAACCCTCAAAAATCAATCTCACCCCTTGGAGCATTGGAAGCCATTGGTGGAAGAAGGAGTTCAAGAATCCTAGGTGGGTGCACTTTAGGGTTAGATTTCATTCTCTACCTTTGATCTCCTTCTTTTCTTTTCTTGCGGACTTGAAGGACCCACCAATCCATGGTGGAGATCCTCCATGATCCCCTTGATGTGGCCTTTGGCCCATCTTCTTGCATGCATGAGCCATGGAGGGTCCATTCTCCATGGACCCCACCATGATGATTTCTATTCTAATCCATGCCTTTAAGGGTCATCTAGACCCCTCATTTGCATGGTGGGGATGACATCCCCACCTCAGATTTTTATTTTGTTATGATGGGCTCATGCATGTATGAGACCCATCTTGATGTATATATTGATGCATGTATTAGAGGGGCCCATAGTAGCGAGGCCCCTCCATCTCACCATTGTCTCTCTCTCTCTCTCTCTCTCTCTCTCTCTCTCTCTCTCTCTCTCTCCCTTTATTTTGATGATGATAATGATATGTGTGTGGCCCACCTGATGTGATTAAAAATATGGACTGTACAGATTTTCTGGACGTCCAGAAAATGAGGTCCCCTTACTGCCCATTTTCGGGCCAGCCCAGATGTAGGAGGTCACAAATATCAGTTTGATCCAAACTTTAGTGGGCCACATGTGCGTGGACCCACCTTGATATACACATCCTCTATCCAGTTGTCCATCCGTTTTTAGGACGGTGGGCCCCATGGCTGATTGACGTCAGTAAGCTCGGTGAGCCAGCATGTTGTATGTATTTTATACAAACCATCCACCCATTTGGAGGCATGGGCCCACCCCACACGTGTGACATGTGTGGGGGTGGGACCCACCTTGGTGTATATGTTTTAAATCCACTCCGTCCATCTGGACAGGTGGTGTGGGAACCCACCGAGATGTATTGTTTCATCCAGCCGTCCATTGACCAGGACGGTGGAACCCACCTTTATGTATTTGTTATATCCAACACCGTCCATTTGTTTGGACATGGGGCCCACCCCACACGTGTGACACATGTGGGGGTGGGACCCACCTTAATGTAAGTATTTTATATCCACACCGTCCATACTTGGATGGTGGTAGGTGTAGCCCACCATGATATATGTATCTTATCCCTGTCGTCCGTCCATTCCTGGACGTGTGGGGCCCACCCCACACGTGTGGCACGTGTGGGGGTGGGACCTACCTTGATGTAAGTATTCTGTATCCCCACTGTCCAAAGATGTTTGGACGGTTTTGAGGGACTCCACCGTGATGTATGGATTTAATCGCATGCAGCCCAACTATGATATATGTATTTCTCCATGTTGTTCGATCACATGGGACGTGGGCCCCCTTGTAATGTACATGTTTGATCCCAACCGTCCATCTGATGGGGCCCATTTGGAACGTGCAGGGCCCACCTCATAGTGATGTATATGAGGCCTAGAATGAGGCCCAATGTGATGTATTTATGGCCCATTGATGAGGGCCAATCTGATTTGCATGAGGCCCATATGTGAGGCCCAATTAGATGTGTATGATGCCCATATGTGTGAGGCCCATATCTTAGCCCGTACTGTTCCATAGGCTTCCGCAGTCCTCCCGATCAAATTTTGACAACTCGCAATTCTTATCGGCAATTGCGCATAACCTTGAGTCATGTCCCGTATTCCAGAGTCGGCTCAACCTGAGACTTATACCCCTACGACTGCACCGTCGCCATGGTTCCGACGCCGTATCTCGTACGCTGATGTGATACCTGGGCCAGGAGATGTGGGCCCGCATTCAGTTCGAGAAAAATACCGCGCATTGTAATTCAGAGAGAATCTCTACGACACGTCACATCAATCAATCAAAGTACAACCCATCACTCCATCCCATCCCAAGTACAACTACCCTCCCCAAAAGTCAATACTCTCTCTTACACAAGTACACATCCATCACCCATCACCCATCTCTCACCCATCACACCCCATCACTCACCCATCCCTCTCTCTTACACCTCTCTCTCTCTCATCTCTCTTATCTCTCTCATTTCCTCCATTCTTCAAGAAAAAACCAAGCTCCAACATATGAGCTTCCCAAGCTCCATGAGAGAAGCTTGGTGTGGCCCACCTTCCTACCTCCCATCTCCACCATCCAAAGTCCATCTTAACCGTTGAATCACACCCCTTGAAGCTCTAGATCGTGTTGGTGGAAGAAGGAAGAGGAGATCAAAAGTGAGTGATTTTTATTATTCAATTTGTGATTTGAGGGCCCACATACGTGGGACCCATCTTAATGTATGTGTTGTATCAAAGAGGGACCCATAGTGGCAGGGTCCCTCCGTTACTCCCATCTCTCTCTCTTCCCTGATTAATGGCCCACCTGTATAGGCTCTACCATAATGTATGCACTTCATCTAGCCGTCCAGTTAGTGGGCCAGCCTATTTGCCCGTTTTTAGGCCTAGATGAAGGAAGGACGTAGATATCAATTGGATTTCCACCAGCAGCCACCATGTGGACCCCACCTTGGTACTATGCATATTTCATCCACACTCTCCATCTGTGGTGACCCACCGTGGTTTACGTATTTTACTCCACCGTCCATCTAGACGGTGGGGATCCTCTATTGAAGCTGTTGTAATACAATTAGCAAGTTCTGTGGGTTGCAGCATGATGTATATGATCTTGACTGTCCAAATGTCTGGATGGTGTCCCACACATGATATATGTGTTGTATCCATACTACCCAGCTGCGTGGCCCCACACACGTGTGGACTCCACCGTGAGGAATGAGGCATGGGGCCCACCTCCCATGTATTTTTAATTAACACCATCCATCTGGACATGAAATCTTCCCCACATGTGAAATATATATATATATATATATATATATATATATATATATATATATATATATATATATATATATATATATATATATATATATATATATATATATATGAGATATGTATTAAAGATGACTCCACGTGGGACCTACCTTTCATGTATGTGTTATATACACGTTGTCCGTGGATCCCATCCACGTGGCCCCCCCTTACATGATGTGTGGGTTTAATCCACATAGTCCACCCTTTTTTTCAGCATGTGGGGGCCACCCCACACGTGTTGCACGTGTGGGGGTGGGGCCCACCTTATGCATGCATTGAATTTATACCGTCCAGCCATTATAGAGACCGTTTTATGGCATTGAGAATAAGATAGATCTAAGTTTCAAGTGGGTTCCACCACGTGTACGTGGGCTACCATGATGTGTTCTATCCACCGTCCATTGACGGTGAGACCCACCTGAGATACCTCCATCTACATCTTCCAGGACTGGAATGGTGGGTGGGGCCAGCTCTGACGTGCGTATTGTATACACACTGACCATCTATGGGGCCGCGTGGGATGTATCTGTTTTGTCCACGCTGGCCGTCCAGCAGGGACGTGGGTCCCACATGATATATGTGTTTTATCTATCCCATCCATCCATGGGACGTGGACCTGCCTGATGTATGTGTTGTATCTACCGTCCAGATTCCTAAATGGTGGGGTCCGCTATGATATATGTAGGTACCCACCTGCCATGTGTGAGGTGCCAGCCATAATATATGCGCTTTATATTTGCACCGTCCAGTGGCCTAGACGGTGGGAACCACCATGATGTATGGGCTTTATAACCACGCCATCTACCCATTTTTAGGCCCACCTGCTCTATGTAGGGCCCACCTGATGTATGTAAGGCTCATGAGCAATACCCGTCATTACGGCCCACCTTGATATTTGTGTTTTATATACACACCGTCCATTTAGATGGTGCTGTATGGGCCGACCATGATGTATGTGCTTTACAACAACGCCATCCATTTGTGTTGTGGTACGGTGGGCCCGTTGATGCATGCGTTCTATACCCAGCCGTCCATTGGTTTTGTCGTGGGACAGGTGGGGCCCACTTTGAGGTATGTGTCGTATGCACCGCCCATCCACGTGGGGCCAGCAGTGATGTATGAGTCATATTCGCACCATTCAACACTCTGGACGGGTAGGACCCACCTTGATGTTCGTCTGCTCATTTGGGTACGTAGACACCTTCATGATGTACTTATTTCATCCACACCGCCTAGATTGTGTTGGACAGTGCTGGACAATGTTTGGACCGTGTTGGACAATGCTTGAACGGTGCCGTGGACTCCACCATGATGTATTTTGTACTCTCGCTGCCCATTTGGTGGTCCCATTTGTTGTGTATGCGTGGCCCACCTATTATGAATATTAAGCCCATGTAACGGGGCCCATCTTTCTATAGTCACACCGTCCACCTTTGGACAATACCACGTGGGGCCTACCAATGGTGTTATGTATTGTATATCTCGTCGTTCATTGGTGTGACCCATTGATACGGCCCACCTGGTGTATATGAGGGCTATTGGTGTGACCCATTGATTCGGCCCACCTGGTGTATATGAGGGTCGTTGTGCGGCCCATTGATACGGCCCACTTGATGTATATTGAGGCCCATAGGTTGTAGCCCATTGTAATGTATTTGAGGACCATGGGTCGTGGCCCATGGTGATGTACATTAGGCCCGTGTATTCGGCCCATTATGATGATTATTAGACCCTTGTATGAGGCCACGGGCCCACTATATGCTCAACCCTATGTGGGTCACTCCTTGGGAGTAATGTTGATTGAATGTCCACATTAATGGATAATGATGGTTGAAAGTCCTCATTGTGACCTTCTCTTAGGCCTTTGGTTAGGCCAATTGTCGATTTTAATTGTCGAGGCTAAGTCTGATTGATGAGGCCGATTCCGATGGTCGAAGCCTAATGTGATGTATATTAGACCTATGTGATGAGGCCTATTGTGGTGCATTTGAGGGCCAGGCGATGGAGCCCATTGTAATGTACCTTAGGCCTTTGTGAGAGGCCTATCGTGATGTGTATAGAGCTCTTGAGTAAGACCTATGGTGTTGTATATTAGGCCCTTGAGCAAAGCCATGAGTCCACTATATGTTAGTCTCTATGCGGGTCATTCCTTAGGAGCAATGTTGGTTAAATGTCCACATTATCGAGGCCGATTATTTATGTCAATTATTGACACTAATTATGAGTATGTGATAACATAGCATCATGATACATGCCCATACGCATCATCTGCATGTTTGTTATGAGATGTGGTTGACCATTGCATATGTCATTGGGCAGTTTTTTATGAGACTCCTTGATAGGCAGAGGATATCTCATATAAGCGCATGGTATGCGTAGGATTGATGTATGACTGGATTGTATGACTCATACATCTTGCATTGTGTGTTGTGATTACTGTACGCCTTAGCGACATCAGGGCCGTAGCCTCCACAGGCATATCATAGATGGCCAGATGGGACACCAGAAATGTTTAGTTGGAGCATCGGGCTACCATAAATGGCCCTGGGAGAAAATTCTTAAACCTTCTTGGTACAAGAGGATGCCCCAACGTCGAGACCGAGTGGATGTATATGAGCGCATGAGGGACGAATACCAGTAGGCCGTATCTCCCACTATATCATGGCCGGTTGGGAGGAAGTGTGACCTTACTCGCCTGAGTAAGGGGGCAATATCTAGGTTGAGTTTGACCACCTCGAAGAATGGGTCCACTATCGATGAGTTGGGCCCGATATTAATAGGTGGATAGTGAGGTCTCTTCCACTTACCTAATTGTGCGCTCGGATAGGGACAGTAAGCTGGCGTAGAGTGTAATAGACCTCGGTGATGATCTCAGAGAGGAACTGTACTGATATGTGGACTTATTGAGCAGGAGTTGCATACTCATTCATTCATTCACTATCCACTCGGGCTGGTGGTGTGCAACCATTTGTTATGTGTACCTTCACAATGACCAGGATTTCGGTTGGGGCACGCGACTAACTTGAGATCAGGAGTTTACCACATTGAGTCTGACTATCCAAATTTAGGTATGGGACTGATTTGGATAGAATTCCCTTGTGATGGGCTCCATAGCCTGCGATACGTACTATCATCCCGACTTCACTCTAGTTTGGTCATTTCATTTGCACCGCATATTGCATTGCATCCTTAGCATCTGATCCTTAACTCTTTATGGCATTATATTGAACACTTGGCTTACTATGTCTCCACATTGCATAACTGATCTACATTACCCCCTTAGTATTTGCCCCATTATGATATGCATTTCTTACTCCGATATCGTATGATTCATGACCCTATCAGCATGTTTCTGCTTACTCTGATTACTCTAATATTGCTTACTTGGCACTTACCTTGTGCACACACTTTCACCACCCTCTAAGCTTTCTATAAGCTTATGCACGATAGATGCGTGCAGGTGGAGTCAGGTTGCAGCAGCGTTGAGCTTGGAGCATGCAGCGGTCTTCTGGAGCTTGATTTCGATATATGTATTTTCTTTTCAGCACTGTATTTAAATGTTTATATCAGTGGATATGTGATGATGATGTTGCCTTTATGATTTGGGTATACTTCTGGTTATACTTCTTATGAGACAAATGTTCGTTAAAAAATTCTCCTTGTAGGATCCTAGGATTGAGACCTGGCATATGGACGCTGGGAGCCGAGAATGGGATACTACGGAGGCTATCGGCACCAGATTCAGAAATCAGAAATTGTATGAGCCCAATTTTTGAGTTTGAGGTGTGATAATATGTGAGGCCCAATTGGATTATGAGGCCCATATGTGAGGCCCAATCTGATGTGTATGAGGCCCTTATAATGAGGCTCGATGTAATGTATATATGGCCCATGTAATAAAGCCCATTATGATACATCTGTGGCTTATGAGTGAGACCTAATGTGATACTTATATGGCCCATGAGTGAGGCCCATCATGATGTGCATTAGACCCTTTGTATGAGTCCCATTATGATGTATGTGAGGCCCTTGCATGAGGCCATGGGCCCACTATATGTTTGACTCTACGTGGGCCACTCCTTGGGAGCAATGTTGGTTAAATATCCACATTGACGGGCAATGATGGTTAAATGTTCACATTGTGACCTTCCTTTAGGCCTTTGTTAGGCCCATGCTCATCATTCTCTAAGTAGGTTGACCCAAATCATTAGGTCCCATTGATGTTTGCATTATCTATTTATTCGTATTGGGGTAACCCAAATGTGTTGGGCCCCCATTGGTTACTTGTAGGATTATTTTTTTTTAATCTTGAAATCCATCTAGGACTTATTTAGGACCCCTAGGGCATCAGTGGGCCATATGATAGTATGGTGAAGGAAACCTATGAGATCTGACCCGAGTTCACAAGTGTGCATGTGTGTGTGAGTATGCATTTAGTTCATTTTGGTCCCGCAGTCTTACTGGTCGAATCCAAGCCACCCACAACCCTCAGATAGTGTTTGCAGTCATCCTTAAGTCTGGTCATGTGGACCCGACTTAGATCGAGTCGAAACCTGTGCCATTGCAACCGCATTGTTATCGCGATTCCAACGCCACATCTTGTGCATCCATCCGATGTGTGGATCATAAGTTGTGTATGTTATATTCAATGACCCTTGATTTTGATCATGTGGCCCATCTTGGAGTGGTGCATGTGGCCCACACTCCTAATTTTGTACAAGTTCCAACACACTACACACACCACTTAAATCTCCGTGACTTACACTACTAAGACCTCATACACCACCCACACCTAACCTACCCTAGTAAACATTGTTTGTATCACCATAGGTTAATGATTACTTCCCTTAAAAAGCTTTTCCCTCTCTTTTCCTCTTATTTCTCTCTCTATCTTCTCTTCTTCTCTAACAATTTTTCTCCATTTCTTCAGCCCATTTTGCTGCATTTTTCCAGCCACCTTCCTCCTCAATCCCCCACCATCTAACCCTTGAAACCCCATCTCCACCATTGATCCATCTCCTTTGGTGCTAAAGGACCTTAGTGTGAAAGTTTGGTGATCATCTATGAGGTGGGTGCTTTCTTCATCAAGTAAATCTTTCTTCTTTCTCATGTAATCTCTTTCCTCTCTCTCATTTGGATGTGTAGGACCCACCAATTAATGGTGGAGATCCTACACAACCATCTAGATGTGGCTATGAGGCCCACATTATACATGCATGTCCATGCATGGGATTCTTCCCTTGATGGACCCCTTGCATGTGAATTTTTCTTATTTTTTTCTAGGTATGATGGGTCATCTAGACCCTTGCATATGGCTGGGATGGCATCCCAACCATTTATCTCAAAGATCTAGGCCATGCATCAAAATATCTAGTTGTATAATGTCTTTTAATTGATGTTTGTGGTTGTGATTGTGTGGGGACGGCTTAATAGTGGCGAAGCCCTCCCCTGATGGCTGGATTCTCTTCTTTCTCCTTCTTTCTTTTATAATCTGATGATATTATGTGTAGTCCACTTAGTGGGCCTGGATTGCCCAGAAAAGCCCAGTAAGGAAGGGACATCTATACTCAACTTACATCATGGTTTAGATGCCCTTTTTTTTCAACCTTAAATGTTCTTGCCAGGGTGAAAATTTAAGAGTTTGTTCTGGACAATTGTGGGGCCCACTAGGGTGGGCCATGGTACCCAACTTATAGGCCAATCCCTTGCTTAATAGGCTCATACATTCATTTTATTTTATGCATGTATTGTTGTCTAGAAATTTCTGGACAGATTTCTTTTGGACTTGGGCATGAATTTGGGACTGATTGGGGGACCTTTTACACCCATAAAATATATTTTTCTGAAAGGTGAGGATCTCATCTTAATTTTTCCCAAATTTCAGCTGCAACTGACCTTCATTGGGGTCCCAAACGTGTGGTCCAAGTGAGGTGGACAGTCTGGATTTTCTGCACTGTTCCAGCAACATTCCACTCTAGACAGGTTGGAATTCTGAAATTTATTAAAATACTTTTAGGTGTCTAAAAATTCTAAAAATTTACAGGGATATGGCCCACCTATGGTAGGACCTACCTACCAAATTTTAGGGCCAATGGACACCTGTACGCACCATGGTGGTGGGTGGACCGGCCCACTATAATGTGGTGTCCAGATCAGACCGATTTTCAGGATAGATTGATTTCTTTAAATGAATTAAAATATTTATCCATATCTAAAAAATTCTAAAAATTTGTGGGGGTATGGTCCACCCATGGTAAGACCCACTTACAAAATTTTGAGGTCAGCCCATAAGCCTAAGAAAAATATGGGCTTATAGGGTCAAGTAGAGAAACCCATGGACCCACAAATTTTTGGGGCTACCATCCATAGAGAAATCCATGGACCCCTGTGCACACTGTGGCAAGGGCCGGACTGGCCCACCACGTTGGGACGTTCAGGTCAGTCTGATTTTCTGGACAGATTATTTTATTTAAATTAATTAAAATATTTATAAATGTTCAAACATTCTGAAATTTTGTAGGGGTGTGGCCCACCCATGGAGGGACTACCCTGCAAATTTTCATGGCCATTGGGCCTCTATATCGACCGTGGCGTGGCCTGCAATTTGGATCAGTTTTGGGCCAAATACCCAGGCACGCCCCTAACTTGGGTTGTTGGGCCTGCATTCTAATGGCATGGCCCACTTGAAGAAAGTGTTGTATATCTCCCTTTTTATCTGGTAGGACCCACTATGATATATGTGGATTACCATGGGTCAGTAACCCATCTAAATTAAATAAATTTCTGGACTCTAGCAGACCCAGGAAATGGGTGGGCTGGAATTCCAGCAAAGGGCTCAAAATTTGCTACATGGTTGATTGTTTAGGAACTATTGTGCCACACCAGATTTGAGAGAGTGTTACACACACTCCTTGTTTTCCTTCCTTAGACATTTTTTTGGGTGTAATTAGTGCCTCTTAAGGCTCATCTTTAAGGTGATAATATGGGCTAGCCTTAACCAGATTTTTGGTAGTTTTATGGGACATTTGGGCTGGAAACCTATTCCTTGAGCCCAAGACTGTGCAGGGGTTGACCTTTTTGTTTTACAGGCCCAATGGGCCGTCTACAAGCTGATCATGTATATTTATTAGCCTTAATGCCCTCATAAAATTCTTAATTGTGGGCTGACTTGCAAGGTCCACATAAATGTATATTGTGGAGGGCCTTGCTAAGTCTTTGGGCTGATGTAACAGGGCCCACATATCAATATAGGCCTTACCCATGTGTATTCTTAGTCTTATGGGCTGACCTCAAGTCTACCATAATGTATGAATTGGATGACTTTTGTTTTGGGTCATTTCCTTAAGGGCCATTATGTAATATAGTATATGCATGGCCGCCCCTTTTCTGGTAGTGATTAGGCCTTTTGGACTTAGTTCTTTTGGATAAGCCCATTGATCTTGGGGCTATACTCTCTCATCTATTGTGATGGGCTTAAAGGCAATAATATGCAAGAAGTTGGGTTCTTGGCTGCCCACTAAATTGACCCTGTACTTGGGCCAAAAGTGAGGCCCAAATCACATGTGTTAAATGTAAAACTTGCCCATTTAAATGAATTACTGGGCTGCCCATGAAGCCCACCACAATATGTGGGATTACGACCTTTGTGGTTAAGCCTGAACCTTACTTGAGGGTTCACTATTTGGCCTATAAGTTGGGGTTAGTGTATGGCCCATTAGGCCATGCATTGCATGGGCTTTAAACCTTATATTATATGAGTAGTGGTGGGCTACCTCTTGGAAGCCAGTTGAGGTTGAACGTCCTCCTGGGTGATCCTAAGGTAGGCCCATGGGTTTCTCTATAGATGGTTAAAGGCCCACCATATACCCTAGGCCATTTATTTAGGGCTTAATGTGTATGTATGTGGAACCTACCTTAACGCATGTTTGGTCCAGGCCATCCAAGCCTTGGATCGCCCGATTATGGATGTACTCTCTGCCTTGGGTTACTACTGGACTCACAATCCAGTAACAGGCCCACTTGATCTTTTCATGATATATACACACTCTCCATCTGGTGGGGTCCCCCAGTGAGTATAGTTGGCCTACATGAGATTATTTTCATATAGTTGACTAATTTCTGGACCTTAGCAGATCCAGGAAGTCAAACAGACCAAAAGTTTATCAAAAGGCCTTAAATGTACAATTTTATGGTTAAAACTTTATTTAGTTGTGGGGCCCACCATATTGAGAACTTGTGTACGTGTTACATGCTTATATTTTCTTATAATCTTTGGGCTTAATCAGTGCGTTCTTTTGGATCACCTTTAGTGATCAGATGAGGACCTCATCTTAGATCAGATTTTTTTTGGGGCATCCCGTGGGCCTAGAGTGGGCAGGATCGTCCCAGCTTGGCCCAACCATATATTGGGCCAACTTTCACCATTTTGATGGACTTATAGGCAAAGACAATGATAATATTGGGCCCTTGGTTGCCCACTTAAATTACTAAGTTATTGGGCTGATGTAGTTGGGCCCATTTCACCAAAACTTAAACTTATTTAATCATATATTGTATACGTAGGCTGCCCACCAAGTCCGACTCAATGCATGGATTCTATAGCCATTGGAAATTGAGCCTTGGGCCTTAATTTCCCTCTTGGGGCCCATATTGTTAAAAGTGGTATTTTATCATTTTATGGCCTATTATGAGGAATATATATGTCTATGGTTACCTTTATTTTTATCTTAAATATAGGCCTTGGGCCTTCTATCCACATCATTCATGGTTGATATGCCTTTTGGGGAATGATGGTTCCCATTATGGACCCCTCTAGGCCCGGTTGTATTTAAGAGTGATCGGATGATCATCTTAGACTCTTGCTAGGCTCATTTCTATATCACTTAGACCCGTAGTTTGTATACTTAGTCTCGTGGGTTACCGCAGGTAAATGGGCCCCCACTAGAGGTGAGATTCCTTATGGATATTGTCTAAATACCTAATCTTAGTCCCTTCTTAGATAGGAGGAGTGTACTACTTTATATATCACCACATAATACGTCTAAACCTATCTTCATGGCCCATGTACATCATTGTATGCTTGGTTGACACTGTATGTGTGGTCATATTGTGTCATTGGGTATTGCATGATACTTTCCTCGAGGGACGTAGTATCCCCTCTTGAGCACGTTAGATGCTTGAGATTGATGCATGGTTGATTGTGTGATTCATGCATCTGGCATTGCATAGTATATGAGCATTATCGCCCTTGCTTCATTAAGGCTGTAGCCTCTACAGATACATCGTGGATGTCCATGTTTAGATACCGAAAATGTTACTTGAGCATACCGGGTGCATAAGATGCCCATGGGTGAAATTTTTAAAACTTTCATGGTACCAAGGATCTGCTCCAGCGCTGTGACCGAGTGGAATATATGAGCGCACGAGGGCCTTATACCGTTAGGCTGTGACTCTCACTATTGTGTAGTCTGTTGGATAGGGGTGTGGCCTTACTCACCTGATGTAAGAGGGTATTGTTAGGCTGAGTCTTACCAGCTCATGAATGGGTTCGCTACCTTCAGGCCTTGTTGGTGATTGGCTATCCACATGCGGGTAGTGAGGTCTCTTACGCTCGTTTAACTGTGCGGGGTCTGTAGAGCGGCAGTCATCCAGCAGTGTAATGGACCCTGGTGATTTTCTCATGATGAAAATGTACTTGATATGTGGATTGGATATGAGCACTGACATTACTTCGCATTACATTTACATCAGCTGTGTAAGCCTCATCATGCATCGCCTTGGCATGGCGCCCAATACTCATTGCATTACATTACTCATTGCACTATATAGCCTTGGTATGGCTTCCTACATTATTATACTGCCTTGGTATAGCTTCTTATGTTCATGATAGCCTTAGTAAGGCTAGTGGAATTAGTATTGATCGTGACTCCCTTCTGCATTTCTATCTTCTTCTGAGCACCATTGTCACACACTTTCACCACCCTCTAAGCTTTCTATAAGCTTATACACGATTGATGCGTGCAGGAGATCATAAGTTGGCGTCTTAGCAGCGGAGCTTGGATATGTGTACGAGCCGAGGACCCAGTGTTGCATATCATCTTCCTTCTTTCTTCTGTTATCTTATGTATGTCCTTTTGAACCTTATGGAAACTTGTAAAAGTTCAAATTCATAGTGGATTTTGTGATGTGTGCATTTGTTATTCTCAGATTTACTTGCTGTGATCTTGGGTATGCTCATATTGAAAATGATTATATTGTTATGGAATTCCTCCTTGTAGGATCCCACGATCGGAACCTGCCTCAGGAGCCAAGATGGGGTACTACGGAGGCTGTTGCTGCTAGA
Organism: Magnolia kwangsiensis; assembly: GCA_037074715.1. Taxonomy (NCBI): domain Eukaryota; kingdom Viridiplantae; phylum Streptophyta; class Magnoliopsida; order Magnoliales; family Magnoliaceae; genus Magnolia; species Magnolia kwangsiensis. The sequence goes on along the minus strand of CM073578.1, from coordinate 101,854,361 downwards.
ACTGGACATTGGGTTCCTTGTGAGTCCGGTTACCGAGTCTGGGGTGTGACAAAACCCGTTCAGGATCATTAGGTTTATAGGTAGGCCACCTAGGCCCAACTTTGATATGAGGGGAGTTCATCATCATCTTAGACGAAGGGATCCGTGCTATCGGATTTGGTATATCCACAGTCGAGGGCCGATTATGAGTATGTGATAGCATAACATCTTGATACATGCCCAATGCATCATCTGCATGTTTATTATGAGATATGGTTAACCATTGCATGAGTCATTGGGTATGTTGTTTATAGGAGTTCCTGATAGGCGGAGTTGTCCCGCATGAGCACACTGTATGCGCTAGATTGATGCATGACTAGATTATGTGACTCCTACATCTTGTATTATGTGTTACGATTACTGTACGCCCTAGTGACATCAGGGCCATAGCCTCCACAGGGATATCGTGGATGGAAAGTTTGGACACCAAAAATTTTCTCTTTACATGGGCCACGAAGGGTATCCCTGGGTGAAAGTCCCTAAACTTGACGGTACCGAAAGATGCTCCAATGCCTAAACCGAGTGGATGCATGAGCGCATGAGGGCCGAATACCAGGAGGCCGCGTCTCCCACTGTGTCGTGATCAGTTGGAAGGGGGTGTGGCCTTACCCGCCCGAGGGGAGGGGGCAATTGCTAGGCTAAATATGACCAGCTCGTAAATAGGTCCGCTATCGGTGTGTCGGATAGATATTGACTGACTATTGGCCAGGTGGATAGTGAGGTTTCTTCTAGACCGGAGATCTTCCCTTTACATGATTGTGCGTCCAGTGTAGGGCGGCAATGTGGTGTATAGTGTATTAGACCCCGGTGATTATCTAAAAAGAACTATATTGATATATGATGCTCCAAAGATGAGCTGGATTGATATATGGATTGGTATGCTTGAGCTGCATCTTACACTTGACATTGGCTATGTGGGCCTTGTATCGTATGACTTTGGTGCGGCTGATAACATTCATGCCTTGCATTGCATGGCATTGGTGTGGCCGATAGCATTCATGTCTTGCATCGCATAACCGTGTTACAACTGATTGCATTCATGGACTTATCAGTTTATTTTGCATTACTCTGATATTGCATTCTGAGCATGCTTATATTACGCACACAATTTCATCACCCTCTAAGCTTTTAATAAGCTTATGCACGATTGATGCGTGCAAATAACGCCAAGACGCAGTCGTAGCTTAGCAGGTGGAGGAGCATGCAATTGAGCTTTTGAAAATTTGTTATCTTCATCATTGTACTTCCTTATGCACATTGTACCTTAAAGTTTTTTTATCATAGTGGATTTTGTAATGGAGTTCTGGTTATTGTTCGTGGGTTATGCTTATGGTTAAGCTTATTATGAAAGAAATTCATGTTTAAAATCCTCCTTGTACGATCTCAGGATCGGAACCTGGCATATGGGTGTCGGGAGTCGAGAATGGAGTACTATAGAGGCTGTCGGTGCCGGATTCGGCGATTAGAAATTTTGTGAGCACGGTTTCTGAGTTTGGGGCGAGACAGTTAAAAGTACCTAGGTTTGTCAATTAGCATGAGTGTTGGGTCAATCAGACTGCAGAGCCTCATAGGAAGATCAATTCAAAGTGTCTGCCTCAACCGAATGTGTGCAAGCTCACCATAGGTAAATCTAAGCCTCACATCCCATGTCCCAAAACACTAGGTGAATAAAACCCTTAAAACAAGTTAGAACATCATAAGGTTTATAAGTGAGAAAACTTTTTCAAAAACAGAAATTTTCTAAGTTTTCTTGCTTTGTTAATTTTATTGATAAACGTCTCAATATGATTGACCTGTGCTGCCGATGTCCTCGATGACAAATCAATTCCATCGGAATGAGTACAAAAAGTGTCCAGCAACCACATATATATCTAGATGGAATTATCGATGTATCGATATAGCTATCGATGTCATCGATATTTGAATCTCGAGTACATCGAAAGAGACTCGATAATATCGACAAGCAGTTCCGCGACGCTCCTATTTTTTCCTTAAGAATATCATATATGCTTTGATATATCGACCCCCTCCCCGAAACCAACGAAGTTCAAATATCGATGATATCGGAAGGCTCTCTATGATATCGATCATGGGCGCGAAGATTTCCAGCAAAATATTTCAAGATAGTTTATCTATGATCGAGGGTCACTCGATAGAATCGATATTCAAATATCTAGTTTATCTATGATTGAGGGTCACTCGATAGAATCGATATTCAAATATCTAGTTTATCTATGATTGAGGGTCACTCGATAGAATCGATATTCAAATAATGATGATATCGGAACAGTCACGATGACATCGAACTGGGACAGAAACTATCCAACAAGCTTAAACGAAAATCCTTTGAAATTTTCGATGCCTCGACACATCTATCGATATCATCAACATTCGAATTCCAATGATATCGAAGGTCCCTCGATCATTCTTATGAACATAAAATATTTCATAGCAAGTCTCCCTCGATCATTGAGTTTGTGTCATTGAGCAGACCGTCGATGCAATCGAGAGTATACGCTCGATGGTACCGAACCTGCTCGATGATATCGAACTCTATCATAAATGTGACCATTTTATATCCGTTGAAACCTTTTACCTATATAAAGAGGACTTGTCTATTATTGCTGGTAGAGAAAGAAGAGAGTGCTTTTGAGTGTTTTACCTTAGATCATATACCCAAAGCCCTTTCTCTCAAGGGAGTTCATCCTCCAATCCACCCTCATCATTGATATTCAATAGAGTGGATTGGGAAATGAACTTCCACATTCAAAGATCCTCCACCTACTACGTTAATGACAAATCATTAAGCTGGGATGCCTTGAATGCGAAGATGATTGGAATCACTTTATCTCCTTTATAGGAAAATATTTGAGAGTAGGATTCCATCATAACCTTGACCTAACCCGTCGCCATGTATTGGCATATCTTCTGAGTTGCGGATCAAGGAAGAAGAAGACTCTTCATCAACAAAGGAGGAGATCTTCATCAAGAGTTAAAAAGGGATTCATCCACTTATCTGTAAGTAACCAGAGTTAAGAGGACCTTTTGATCATTCCTTTGTAGGATTGGGTCTAAGGTGTTTCTCACCCTTGCAAGTCCTCAAGGAGGCCTCCGGCAGGAGTGTACGTGGTGCGTGAGTTGTGTGGACCCTTACTCTGTGGAGAGCATAAACATCTGGTTAAAGGTGAACCAGTCAAAACCTTAGGTTTGAGGTGAACCGTGTGAAACCTCTGTTAAGGTCTTATGGAAGATCCTTGGTCAGTGTGCTTAAAAGTGGGTGCGTTGTGTTGACCTTTACTCGTGAGAGCATAAACATTCAGCCTCTATGTAGGTTGTAAAGGTTGAAGGTGATCCTGATTTAAAACCCCTAGGTTTAAGGTGAATTGCTGTGAAACCTCTTTAGTGAAATTCGGTACACTCAAGGGTTGAGTACGGTTACCGAGAGTGGAGTAGACAAGTAGTCGAACCACTATAAAAATGACTGTGTTTTAGATTGCTATTTTTTTTTTGTGATTTACTTTAATATTTTCATATCTGAATATCTAAGATCACACCTCACACACATACACTATCATATCCATCATAAACTAGTTTACATATTGTTCACTTCTTGAATAGTTTGTGATTGGATCCTCTACCGGGCTTGGAAGTCAGTAGAGTTACTTTTGAGTAATCCTGATAAGTTGATCCTCAACTTGGCTTGGAAGCCATTTGAGTTACTCTGATTATATTTTAATGCTTTCATGTTTATTTACTTAGGATTAGATTAATAGGATTTTTAATAAGCATAAAAACTTTAAAAAGTCTTATTCACCCTCCTCTAGGACATATTGATGTATTCCTACTTCAACTAAAGCGGTCTTCACCGCTATTTTAATTGGTATCAGAGCGGGTCTCTCTTTAAGGGCTTCACCACCTAGAGAGTGATCTTGACTAAAGTTAGGATTATGGCCAAAGGAGAGGGCTCATCAGTCACTAGGCCTCCAGTATTTGATGGCTCAAATTACGCATACTAGAAGGCTAGGATGCACTACTTTCTGAGATCTTTGGATCATGATGTCTGGGATATAGTTGAAAGTGGATATGTGCCACCATCTAAATAAATTGTACTTGATAGTGGCACAACCATCACAAAACCCAAATCCAAAGAGATGTGGACGACGTTCGATAAATAAAAACAGACTGCTGAAGCTAAAACTATGAACGCCATCTACCATGCCGTGTCCTAAGATATATTCAATCAAATAAGTATGTGTGGGACATTCAAGGAAGCATGGGATCTATTAGAAACAACCCATGAAGGCACAAGCACTGTGAAGAGGTCCAAACTACAACTTCTTACTTCACAGTTAGGAAGTCTCAGAATGGAAGAGCATGTGACGTTTATTGAGTTTTTCACAAAATTGAATATCATTTGCAACTCCATGGGTGGATTGGGAGAAAAAGTTTCAGTACCGAAAATTTGTGGGAAAATTCTAAGATCCATACCAGAACGATTTAATCCCAAAGTTACAACTATTGAAGAGTGTAGGAATATAGACGAAATGAAAGTGAAGAACTGGTAAGTTCCCTACAAACTTTTGGACTACACTTCAAACAAATCCCAAAATCCAAAACAACTGTCCTAAAAACTTCAAAGAAAACAATGAATAAGGACAGTTGAAGTGAAAAGGAAGATGAAGATGAGGAAGTGACTTTGCTGGTACAACGATTCAGGAGGTTCTTTCAGAAGAATCATGGTCATCCCTCCATAGGTAGAAAAGTGGACAATAAACCTTCTACACGCAAATTTGGTAAAATGACCAAAGAACCACAATGCTATGCCTGTCAGAAATATGGACACCTATCTACCAAATGCCCAAAAAGAAAAATGAAGGGCAAGGCAATGACCGCCACATGGGATGATACAGAAGAGTCAATTCAGAATCTAATGACTCCGAGAGTGATGGAGATTAGAAATCATTAAAAATTCTTATGATCTCTACTGCTCCAATCATTCCCATGGAATCTGAAAACAAGGAAGAACAGCAAGCCACTGAATCACTTCCGTCTGATAATGAGGAAACGGAGGAGGAAGAAGAGAAACAAGATAAACTACAAGATGCATATAATCAACTCTATATTCATAGCATCCACATTCTTAAAAGACTTGGAATGTCTGAAAACAAAAAGGAATTGCCGCAAAAAGATTTGGACAAAACCTTGGAAATTAATACACATTTAATCAATGATTTACAACAATATCATTCAGACAATGATAAGTTAGAAAGAATCAATCTATCCCTAAAAACGGAATCATCAAAGCTTATGAAACAAGTTGACTTATTAAAAGATGAAAATTAACAACTCAAAAATGAGAATCACACACTTCATGTTGACTTAGAAAAATCTAGAAAATTTGCTGAAATAAAATAAATTTTCTCAGAGTGGTGAAAAGCTAGAAAAGTTGTTAGGGATGAGAAGATGAGGAAAAGACAAGGGTGGTTTGGGGTATGATAAAACTAGAAAGAAAACTGAAAATGCAACACCAACAACTGAAAAATCTACTGCTTTAGGTAGTAATATGAGAACTACTCCAGTTTGTCATTTATGTGGTGATATGGGTCATTATAAGTTTGAATGTTTGACTCCTAAAAGGACTTCACATAACTCCAGTCAAAATCATATTGGTAAATTCAAACTAGCCGGAGAAATACAAAATGTCAAAAGTCCATCTAGGAGAAACACTCATCCATAATCACCTAAAAACAAAGACAAAATGAAGGAATCGTTGGATCAAGTGGGTGAGATAAACATAAAAACAAAATCTGCCACAGTAAAGAATTTTGTCACAAAATGGATAGTAAAAGAAAAACTGAACTCTATACCCTGAAATGTCAAGCATAGAAAGACAAGTCCATGTCATGCATCTAGATCTGGAGATTTGTTAAAATGATGCAAATTTTGTTAAGCTTCAAATGATATATTTGAGGTTCCTCACCTCAATCTTTTGTATATAAACATTCAAATGTTTATAATTTTGATGTGTACAGCGATTGTACATAATTTTGCTAAGTATACTATTGATTCATAAAAATACTAAAAGTATACTTGGAGAGTTGTCTGAATGCTAAAAATTGAAAATACACATCTTCGATATGACTGTCGATATGTCATCCCGATTAATCGATCAAGGGTCGATATCATCGACGCCTCCTCAGAATAAGAAAAGTTGTGTGATCGAGAATGATATCGAAGACAGGATCGATGTAATCGATCATGGTCCCTCGATATCATCGATACGAGGATCGATGATATCGACAGATGCCTCCCGATATAAGCCGGTGGAGCACGAAAAAGGGATTTTTTTTGTTCCTGGGTTTCTGTTTCTCTTCCCTGCTCGCTCCTCTTAACCGGACCGCTCGGACCTTTTTCAGGCAGCCCCAACCATTCCAAAAATTTGGTAATACCTTTCTAAACATCAAGAGTTATTTTTTTTGGTATTTCTGTTTCTATTGGGTAGTGTCCTTTTTCCCAAATCCTTCAAATCCTTTGTTTGTCCACATGGGAAAAGACAAAGGAAAAGTATCTGGTCCAGGTGAGTCATCGAGATCCTCTCGACAAAAAGTGTCTGTCTCTAAAGCAAAAGTGAGAGCCCCGGAATGTGGGACCCCCACAAGGCAACGCACGAGATAGAGTAGGTCCTAGTCAGAGGCGCGGGCGCCCCCACCAATGCAAGTTAATCCGGTCTTGGCAAAGTTCGCTGGGAGAAAGGTTATTCCTGAGAGAAAAGTCGACTGAAGTTGTCTGATTCCATACAATCTGAAACCTTTATTTGTCGCCATAGATTAGTTACCGGTTCTCGACTTTGGGGAACCATATCAACTTAAACGGACTTATAATTTCTTTGCGCCTGTCATTCTCCGATATCTGATCCACCATCCATCATTGTATCTGTCAATTGTGATGATGTGCTGATCACTCTGGAATCTATCGCAGGAATATTCAATCTTACCTTATCTCCTGAGGGAATTTCAGATATGGACATGAAAAATATTGGGGTTCAGTCCAAGGTCAGCAAATTCCTCTGTCATGATCGTGATGTCCAAAAGCACCAAGGGAATACCCTAAAAGTCAGATTCATGGAACCACGTATCGAGTCTTGCATGGTATTCTTGCTTCAAACATTTACTCTAGGGGTTTCAATAGGGCAGATCTCATGGGCTTCATGACTATGATAATTTATTTGGTTGTCGTTGGGATCAAAATTTGTCTGCCTACCCTCATCATGTATCAGTTGGTTTATGATTTTCATAGGGCTAGGGACAATCTCTTACCATATCCCTTGATCATAGATACGATTTGCAATGCTATAGCATTCCCAACTACAAGTGATCTTGTACTTCCTCTCCAAACCTTCAATAAAAGTAACATTCGAAGGATAGATTTGAAGTTTCATAAATATCCTGAGGATCCACCTGAAGAAGGTATTCAAGTAGAGAGGGAAAGTGGGGCAGGTGACGCTCCCATGGAAGGGACTGAGACGGCTGGAGAAGAAGCTTCTGGACTGCATCAAGAACCATCGACATTAGCTCTTGTGTATGCTAAACAATTTAAGTACCACCAGGATTGGATTGGTGCAATTCAGAGGGATGTCCACTCGGTGGACGAGAGGCTTACTGTCTTGGAACGGCTGGTCCAAGGAGTGCAGTAGATAATACAAAAATTGGTTGAGATAATCACCTGCCGTCGAGACGATACAACGCCATCTACCTCTACTCCCCCGCCGTAGTACAGGACTCTGAATGCTGTCACATTCATCGACACTTATCTCTGCGTATAAGCATAAGTATCTTTTTGGTGCTCTACGCTCTCATGAGTGAATGTGATAGCCTCCTAACAGTTTGACAATTTTTTTTATGGATGTTGTATATGCCCCGTGTGGGCTTGCTACTGCTGGTTACTGCTGGGTGTCCATGAATGGGTCTGTTCTTTTGGATGACTGTTAATCCACTGCCAACCTGGGGCAGTGTATGTTTTTTTTTTTATGTTGTTGAAAGTGGCCGAATATAATTCTATTTTTACTACCATCATTATGTGTTAAGATCCCCTGGTTTATTTAGTTCCTACTATGGATGCATGTGATTTTCATGATTATTTTATCCAAGTTTATCCCTGCTTTATGTGATCTGATATACATCCATACTTTCTGCAAATGATGTATGCTTAAAACTGGTTTAAAATTTATACATCTATATCTGTTTGGTCTCCCACATGTCTTTAAAACTTCAGTCAATATCTGCTATAATGCTATCTTTTTCAATGACTGATAAAAACCGGGAAAACAGTTCAAACACCCCGTCAAGAAACGTATATTTGCTTGAGTATGGTATTGCAGGTGTTAGGGAGAGCAACTGCACCAAGCGAGGGAGAATTTGCAGTCAGGGGGAGCAGCTTCTGGATGTGTGGTGTATATGACACTGTTAACATTGTACAATTGTGTAAAGAACATGTACACACAATTTAGGGTGTCAGTATAGAAGCTGGTCTAGGGTGTTTTGGTATTTTGTCACGTAATTGATAAAGGGGGATATTGAAAGTACCCTGGTTTGTCAATTAGCATGAGTGTTGCGTCAGTCAGACTGCGGAGCCTCATGGGAAGATCAATTTAAAGCGTCTACCTCAATCAGATGTGTGCAAGCTTGTTATAGGTAAATTTAAGCCTCACATCCCATGTCCCAAAACATCAGGTGAATAAAATCCTTAAAACAAGTTAGAACATCATAGGGTTTATAAGTGAGAAAACTTTTTCAAAAATAGAAAATTTCTAAGTTTTCTTACTTTGTTGATTTTATCGATACATGTCTCAATATGATCGACATGCGCTGTCAATGTCCTCAATGATAAATCGATTCCATCGGAATGAGGACAAAAAGTGTCAGCAACCATATATATATCTAGATAGAATTATCGATGTATCGATATTCCTATCGATATCATCGATATTTAAATCTCGAATCCATCGAAAGAGACTCGATAATATTGACAGACAGTTCTACGACGCTCTTATTTTTTCTTAAGAATATCATATATACTTCGATATATCGACGCCCTCCCCAATACCATTAAAGTTCAAATCTCGATGATATCAAAAAGCTATCAATGATATCAGTCATGGGCGCGAAGATTTTCAGCAAAATATTTCAGGATAGTTTATCTATGATCGAGGATCACTCGATAGAATCAATATTCAAATATCGATGATATCGGTACAGTCTCGATGGCATCGAACTGGGACAAAAACTGTCCAGCAAGCTTAAACAAAAATCCTTTAGAATTTTCGATGCCTCAACATAGTTATCGATATCATCGACATTCAAATTTCGATGATATCGAAGGTCCCTCGATCATTCTTATGAACTTGAAATATTTCATAACAAGTCTCCCTCATTTTCAAATGTCGAAGAATCGAACCTCACATCGATGAAATGTGAGTTTGAAATCCGATGACATTGATAAGTATTTCGATTCATTGACTAGCTGGCAAGAGGTTTCAAAAGCATATGACATTGAGTTTATGTCATCGAGCGGACCATCGATGCAATCGAGAGTATACGCTCGATGGTACCAAATCCGCTCGATGATATGGAACTCTGTCATAAATGTGACCGTTTTATATCCGTTGGAACCTTTTGCCTATATACAGAGGACTTGTCTATTGTTACTGGTAGAGAAAGAAGAGAGTGCTTTTGAGTGTTTTACCTTAGATCATATACCCAAAGCCCTTTCTCTCAAGGGAGTTCATCCTCCAATCCACCCTCATCATTGATATTCAATAGAGTGGATTGGGGAATGAACTTCCACATTCAAAGATCCTCCACCTACTACGTTAATGGAAAATCATTAAGTTGGGAGGCCTTGAATGCAAAGATGATTGGAATCACTCTATCACCTTTATAGGAAAATATTTGAGAGTAGGATCTCATCATAACCTTGACCCAACCCGTCGCCATGCATTGGTATATCTTCTGAGTTGTGGATCAAGGAAGAAGAAGACTCTTCATCAGCAAGGGAGGAGATCTTCATCAAGAGTTAAAAAGGGACTCATCCACTTATCTATAAGTAACTAGAGTCCAGAGGACCCTTTGATCATTCCTTTGTAGGATTGGGTCTAAGGTGCTCACCCTTGCAAGTCCTCAAGGAGGCCTCCGGCAGGAGTGTACGTGGTGGGTGCATTGTGTGGACCCTTACTCTGTGGAGAGCATAAACATTTGGTTAAAGGTGAACCAGTCAAAACCTTGGGTTTGAGGTGAACCATGTGAAACCTCTGTTAAGGTCTTATGGAAGATCCTTGACCAGTGTGCCTAAAAGTGAGTGCGTTATGTTGACCCTTGTTCGTGAGAGCATAAACAGTCAACCTCTGTGTAAGTTGTAAAGGTTAAAGGTGAACCTGATTTAAAACCTTAGATTTGAGGTGAACTGCTATGAAACCTCCTTAGTAAAATTCGATACACTCAAGGGTTGAGTGTGGTTACCAAGAGAGGAGTAGACAAGTAGTCGGACCACTATAAAAATAATTATGTTTAAGATTGCTATTTTTTTATTTGTGTGATTTACTTTAATATTTTTATATCTGAATATCTAAGATCACACCTCACACACATACACTATCATATCCATCATAAACTAGTTTACATATTGTTCACTTCTTGAATTGTTTGTGATTGGATCCTCTACCGGGCTTAGAAGCTAGTAGAGTTACTTTTGAGTAATCCTGATAAGTTGATCCTCAACTTGGCTTGGAAGCCATTTGAGTTACTCTGATTATATTTTAATGCTTTCATGTTTATTTACTTAGGATTAGATTAATAGGATTTTTAATAAGTATAAAAACTTTAAAAAGTTATATTCACCCCCCTCTAGGATATATTGACATATTCCTACTTCAACTAAAGCGATCTTCACTGCTATTTCAACAGTATATGATAGATCATCTTCGAGTTAGAACTCACTTCCTAAACATAACAATGTCGCATGGGCCAACACTCACATGCCAACATAAGCAATCCAATGTTCTCTCCCACTCAATTACCGCATAAATATCCCATACAATTGGTGAGATATGTATGTAGTCGGTATATGGAGTTAAAACCATACCATTAAGCAAATAAGTCGGATGAAAGTATAACATTTTTGCTTATAACGCAATTTGCCCAGTATTTGTGGAAAACTCAAATGCCACATATATGGGGTCCATCTACTTCATTTGGTAGTTGTTATTACGAATTATTTGCTTTTACTTTCCTTTTTTAATAAGGTGTGATAACTTTCAGATGACGAAAATGAAGGAAAAATAAGTGTATAGATTTACATGAAAAAAATGTTCGTGCCTTTCGAATTTTAAACCATATAGTTGTCATATGAAAATAGGGTTATGTGGTTGATTACGTGCATGTGAGCGAACATACAACTTCCTTTAATGCTTCTCTAAATCTATACATTCCATTTTGTAACTCATATCATAATACTTCCTTAAGTCTAGTCTTTTTATTTTAAGAACATGTGAGAGCTGATAATTAACAACATTTCTTCCCAAAGCATAGGTTGTTGTTAAGAGATGGATTACTTGAGTGAGGAAGAGTTGGGCCTCTATATCATTGTTCTTGTAACGGTAACTTACGTAGTTACAATTGGGGAATACTATCGATTTTATATATTTAGACAACTAGCACATCTGGGAGATGATGAGCGGGCAAGGTTTATCAATTGTATTGTTCGTAGCTCTGATAGAGATTGTATTACTCAACTAAGGATGCAACGAGCAATATTTTTTTGGTTGTGTAATGAAGTATGTGAGAAGATTTTTTTACCCGATAGCTATCATGTTAGCTTGGAAGAGCAGTTGTTACTTTTTCTACACATGGTAGGACATAACACGCGTAATTGGGTAATAGGACACTGATTCATACGTTCAGGTGAAACTGTCAACTATCACTTCCACCAACTTCTAGATGCAATTGTTTCTATTTACGTTTCATATGTTAAACAAGAGGAGCTAAAAATCCCTAATGAGATTCAATCAAACCCATTTTGGTCGACATACTTTCAGCTATAAGTTTTTTTCAACAGGTTTATGTACACATGGCTAATAAGTTTAATTATATCACATTAACTTACAAATTACTTTGGACAATCTGCATTTAGGATTGCGTCAAGACAATTGATGAGACCCACATTGCTGCCCACGTACAAATTATCAACCATGCGAGCTTTTGCAACAGAAAATGTTTCTTATCTTAGAACGTGCTTGCTGCGTGTGGATTTGATATGAAAATTTTATATATCTTAACTGGTTGGGAATGTTCTGCTTCTGATGCAAGGGTGCTCCATAATGCTCTCACATAAATTGATGATCCTCTATCCCAAATGATAATATTTACATTTAGTCTGTGGACAATACTTTTTTGTAGATTCTATTAGTAAACCAGTCTCTTGAATATATTACTACAAAAAAATATAGAAAAATATTATATCGTGAATGTCAGATATGAACATTCATCGGGTTTTATGGCTCTATACCGTGGCATTTAATACCACCTACAGGAATATCGAACTGAGAGACCTCCTGCAAACATGAAAGAGTTATTTAATTATACACATGCAGAATTGTGCAATGTAATTGAACGTTGTTTTGGAGTAATAAAAGGTCGATTCTTAATCTTGAAGATGGTGGTACAGTATCTTTTTAGGACACAAGGAAAAATTGTAGTTACTTGTGCTACACTCCATAACTTCATATGAGTAGAACGTAATTTAGACCAAAATCTACATGATGTCGATATACCTTTGGGGGATATAGAGAGTAATCCGACGCCATATGAGGTTTCAATAAACGATGAGAAGCACTGGTTGATTACTCAGCGTGAGAAGGATGCGTGAATGAGAGTACGCGATGTGATCGCTGAACAAATTTGGATATACTCCCTCAATAATAATAGGACAGATAGTCTTATTTTACTTTACTCTTACTTGAATGTACTTTATAACAAATTAATATACTTTTTTATCATGAAATTTTCAATGTTAGAATGTTGACAATATTTTTCGAGTACAGTAAATAATGTGTGCTATCACGGTTGTCCGTATTCTTCTGATAATTATATAACCTACATTCGTAACTATATGTCTTACTCATAGGTCAGATGTCGAAAATATGGATGTGTCCAAGAGCAACATGTAACACCCCGACTTTTCAGGACCCGAGTATAGGACTCGTTTCCCAAAAACCCGAGTGTTAACCTTAAAGAATGGTCAAATTCGAGTGTATATTTTTTTTTCTTTCATTAGAGTAAGCAAATGAGCGTAGTGTGGATAAATTGATATAAAGGAAAATTTCATTATCATTTAAGTATACAAGAAGTTGCTCATAATGACTTATACAAACCAACGTCTTTGAATTTAACAAATACAAGATTTACAAGAATTAATACATGAAGAATAGTAGAAAGCATGTAAATATAAGCCACAAGATCACGCAACTCCTCCAGGCAAATACAGTCATGCATCCCTGGTGATTGTACATTGCTCCTCATTAAGTCTGAACATGCATATCACCTAAGGCACCTGTATTACTTGTACGGCTATATATTTGATGGATGAGTGGCCAACTCAGTGTGAATTCTCCTCAAGATTACCCACCACCGCATTCGGTAAGAAATAGTATAAAACATTCAAACAACCAAAACAGAGTAAATACAGTCTTATTAGGTGCATGGATGTATGAATGCAATCATCGCCCCAGGGATGCTCATCCGTGCGGACAGTGGGTCGTCACCCATGCAATCATCGAATCTAGAAAAAATCATCCAGTCGGAATCATCGAACCTGAGGAAACATCACCCAGTCGGAACAATACGTGCCATGTATGCATGATTAGCTAAGTCATTATTAGTCCATTTACAACCAGCCAATTTAGATAAGCTCAAAGGTTATTACGGGGAGCATATGGCCCAGCGTAGGCTGATAGCTAGGGCATAGTGTCCCATTACCACCATCCCCGGCCCATGAGGCTACCATCTTAGGATGTTTAATGGAAACCCGTTGACTAGTGGCTAATCATATTACAATATATAGGGCTTACCATTGCATGATTGCACGGTATAAAACATCAAACCCATATAGGGAAAATACCAGAACAAATCCACATAGGGCGATATCAAATAAGCCACATAGGACCATTATCAAAATAGGCCTCATAGGGCTAGTATCAAAACTATACGATAAAAGACCATCCTTAAAAACTATTGGACACAACAACCTTGGATGCTAAGCCCACATTAATGATTCATTTAGACCACCACTCAATAACTACTAAGTCGAAAGTCCATTTTAATCACAACCAGTCGGGTTACATCCCAAGTATGGGTGTACATTTATAGGTGGGGATTTCCCACTAATGTACTAGTTTAAAGTCTATAAGTAATACACAAATAATCCATAAGTATGAACAAATATACATGATGAACATTAAGTAGACAACATAGCAATTCAATTTTCACCAGCTAACACATATGATTATAAGAGGAAAATATTAATTATAAATTTAAATAAAAACTATGACTTAAGCTAATGAGAAGATGGAAAGCTCAAGGGGAAGAATCATCACCTTATTTGTTGACTCATCTTTCAATGTTATTAAGAAGAGCGCACACCCTTAGACTTGGGTCCTATCACGAATTATAAGTTGTATGGTTAGATCAATGTTTACAAGCTACCTATGGGTAAGATCATAGCCTATGGTTTTAGTTATTTATCTTTAGGGTTTTGATATAGGGTTAGAGTTTTATCTTAAAGTTTAGTTTGATGCTTGGGTTGTAAGATTTGAATCCTAAGTTATTATTAACATTATAATCGTATAATAGACCGAATAACACTCGCAACGGGATTAGTTACCATGCTAATCTAGTAACCATAGCACAACTATCAACATTAATGATATAATTAATATTAATTATTGTGACACTATTAGTCATTGAAGTGGGGGTATACATTCTAATATCAAGGATGGTAATTAAAAATGAAGAGTAAGACACTCTTATTTCATCATGGTAATCTGTATGTATTATGTAACACCCTTAAAATCGGGGGTCGTGTATAAACTCAACTCCCGAGTTCCAGACCGTCACTTATACAACAAAAATGATTATGATTAAATGTTGTCTGAGTTAAAGCATTCACATGAGTAAAAGTATACCAAAACTGCAATTCATACTCCAGATCCAGTGATAAAAGCAAGCGGAAGACTAAAAGATATACATATCACTACATGGAAAATAAAATATATCTCAACTGTCTCCAAAGTATGAATACATCACTGAGTCTCATATACATGTAAATAAATAGAAATCAAATGTCAAAATAGTCCCACTGAGAAGTCCCGTCAATCCAGGCCACCTAAGCAAAGCCGTCGTGGTACTGCATATATGAGAACTCGTCCTGGTCCTCATCATAGTCCGGCTCTGCCTCCTGAATCGCTGCCTCACCTGCATCTAAGACAGAGTCTGGTGGGGGTTGCAAACACCATCCCGTAACGTGGGAGTGAGTAGCTAACTCAGTGGAATAATAGAGCAAAGATTAGCATGTTCTCAAATCAATCATGCGATAATAGTAAAACAGTAAATCAAACATTCCTAATACTGTTGTTAATGCAGTATGACATGACATGATGGATGCCCTCACCAACGTTCTCCCTCATACGGCACCATCTTACGCCCACGGCATGCTTGCATACCGCTCAGTGCTCCACATCTTCCAGGCACATGCAATGTAATGGTGATATGATTGCCGAGTTATTATTAGTCCATTCAAACAGCAGGATTGGAAAACTAAAGTACTTCCCTTATATCAATCCCAACACAGATCCTGTCTAGGGTCGTCACTCCTAGTAATCTCATACGATGTATATTTTGTAGGTCGCTGCAAGGGCTGTCAGGGCTGTTGCTCGCACTCGTTGCACCGCTCCCCCATCACCTTATCAATACAGGTCTACTGTACTCTCACTGCTACGGAAGGGTCGTCGCCTCCCGTAGACTCAGAATACGCTCGCAGTCGCTACAAAGGACTCGTCGCCTGATCAGTGTAGGCCGACAGCAAGAATATAGTGTGTCATACCACCATAATCTGCTCACGAGTCATAGGTGCTCACTGGTCACTACGGGGAGGTTTGTGGCCCCAGTGTAGGACGACAGCTCGACCACGGTGTCCCATACCACCATGCCCGGCTCATGAGTCTTTGTGGATCAAGGTACCATGGTTGACAGGGTTTATAATGGTAAGTTCAGTACCCTAGGTTCAAGCAATTATGACTCATACAGGGTGAACATACAATGGCCAGTCGGGTTACTTGACGGGCTCGACTAGCACGAGCGCATCTCCAGTCGAACAACATGAAGTGCGTAAAACACCTCGTGTGGCCAAACCACCGCCTCCAACTCCAAAACACAACTCGCGTTCATCGACACGTCATTCGTGGCAAAGATAAGCCAACCACGAATTCACTCGGTTGCCGACTGCCTGGACTAGGTATAGTCCCAAAAATTATGAATCCACATCAGCAATCATGTAATAGTAATGGAAATGAAATACGACAATGTGAGCATGTTAACACATGTTACAACATACAACTTGAGTGAATCATCTAACACTTGTATTTCATGCATATAATGAAATCATGCATATAGCTAACATGTAGGAATCATTTACATCAGCATATCATTTAAGAATTCAATCTCAAACTAATTCATAACACCATTTAATTCAATACATATTAATACAAACATTTATACAAACACTTAGGCTACACTCTTAAGTCTACATATAGTATGTCGACTCAAAGTGCGCATTTAGGCGAATCTCTTCGCCAAACTAATTATGCACGCATTCCTAGTATCCTAATGCAACAAGAAGTCATGTCAATCACATCAGCAAAATATGGATGAAAACAGTATTTTCTACAAATGACTAAAATACCCTAAATCTCATATTCTTCGTCTGCTTACGAAACAGGAAACGGACAGCATGTTGTACATGTCAAACGGTGTTGCCGTCGATAATCTACTATTAAACGACATTGAAAGCGTTGAAAACAGTCAATCAAAGCGTCTAAAATCCACACCTTTTCTCCTAGAAGCGTATCAATTCGAACGGAGTGTATACACTTTGTCTACGGCGAATAGGCAACTAATACGCAAGATCCATAAGCTAACATGCTATGGAAATGACGGAACAATAAATCAGCAAGTGTTTGGGGTATTTTTTTACCTAGAAACGCGGTGAAATCACCGGAAAAGTGATTGAGTCGCGTTGCTTAAGCACGTGCAACAGGTAGCACAAGCAGCAGGAAAAACTCTCCCACCTTCTCTCACAATCTCTCACCTTTTCTCTCACTCAATCTAGGGCTTTTTCCAAATTCGGATGGGAGAGATATGAGAGGGTTTAAGCCCCTTTTATAACCTAAAAACTTCCCAGATTAGGCTTGGGAACAATGTTTACTTGATGCCTAACCAAATCGAGGCTGTTTCGGTTCAAAAAGGTATTTCTGGTGGTCCCCTAGCCGAACGCGATCGGACTTAAGTTCATGCATGTCGAATGTCGCTCACATCCCATTTTCAGACCAGTAGTGTTCGTAGATCGCACGTGGCGGTCCAGTTTCAGTTCAGCGGTCACCGCACGTAGATCAGGTCTACAAGTCTCATGATATGAAATAGAAATTTTTCCTGATCCGAGGGTGTAATTTGGCTGAATTCTGAGGGTCAGAACGCTTAATACTGACGCGTCAAGTCGTGTGCCAGATTTGAATTTCAAATTTCAAATCTAACCCTATTCTCACTCTCTCCACTCCAGGCTCAATGAAATAGCCTGCGAATGTCGGTTGGACTTGATTTTCGAAATGATTGTCAAGTCCAGCTAGGCGGTTATAACGGTCTAAGATTGTAGGTATCGGACTTTCGACGCGCGGTCTAGATCCAATACAAAGTTTCAAAGAGGTCCAGAGGATAAACCGGTTTAGAGTTTGATCTGAGGTTTTAGAGTATTATAGAGTCATTGGTTCTACTCGCTTTGGGTCTTGTAGAACGTATTTAAAGTGATCAGGGACTATTTCCCAACTACTCTAGTGTTGCGCTAGCTAACTTACACTTATTTTATAAAGGAATTAATCCTACGCGATTTCTGGTCGAGTTGGTACTCGAGTCCAAGTACGGATTTTTCCAGGGCGTTACATATTAACTGATATAAGTAGAGGCAATTCACTAGTGGCTATTAATAATCCTAATAAATGTTAATTTAATAGTTATAAGATATTTATTAACACTAATGTTATGATTAATATTAGCTAATGTAGCAATAATAATCATCAGGATTAGTACAATCTACTATCAAAAAATAAATATTTAGGATGATAACTAAACTACTTCCATTTAATAATTACAATTTATAACTATTAATTCTAGCATAATGATCTACTAATGGCTAACCATTGCTAATATTAATAAGCCTAACGATTACGATGGTAACAAATGCTAACAGTACATTAAAACTAGATTAGAAAGGGGGAGGAAGGTTGACTCACCTTGTTGACTCGGATTGAGTCAAGTTGACTCGACTCAACACAATTAACACAAAAACCCAACTCTCTTTTATTTTTTATTTTTTTCTTTTCTTTTCTTCTTCCCTATTTTTGTTTCTCCTTGCTGGAACTCTAGCAACATCTGGATAGGCCCAAACCTGACTCAACCCAACTGGACTCGGTTCAGCTGAGTCGACTCGATCTCCACTCGTTTCTCTTCCTCTCCTTCTTTTCTTTCTTCCCTTCATTCTCTTCTTCCTCTCGCCTTCTTCTTATCTTTTCTCTTCTTCTTCCTTTCTTCTTCCCTTGCTGGAACTTCAGTGACCCCCAACATGAACCAGGTCCGAGCCCAACTCGACTCAACAATGAGTTAAGTCGCTACCCGAACCCACTGCCTCTCTCTCTTCTTTCTCCTGTTCTCTTCTCCTTTCCTTTTCTTTCTCTTTCTCTTTATCTCTTTCTCTCCCTCTGTTTCCAGTCATTGCATGGCCAGACGAGCCTAAACTTGGCAGACTCGGATTGAGTCTACCAGCAACGGATAGCTCAGTGCGGCACTGAAGTTGTCTCCTGATTTTCTCTCCCTTCTTCCTGATCTCTCTCTTTCCCCTGCTCTTTGTTTCCTTCTCCTTCTATATTCTTCCTTATTCCTTGCTGCTGGAAAGTCCAGCAATGGCCGACAGACCCAGCCTGGCCTGGCCCGCACTTGGCTCGGATCGAGTTGTGGTGCAGCTGCCTGGTGTAGCAGCCCATCACGCACCTTCATCTTCCTTTCTCCTTTCTTTCTTTCTCCATTCTCCCTGGATCCCACTCTCTGTCTGCTGGAAACTTCCAGCATGGTTTGAACTAGGCCTGAGCAACGCCACCCGATAACCCGACAGGTGTGGTGGGGAGGACGACCGCTGATAATGGCGGATTTGGAAACACCACTCCTCCCTTCAATTTGCTCCGATCAGACACCCTATATGGATCCTAGAAGGCTTATGGATGGGCTCCTTTGAAGCTTGGATGAGGTTTATGCGGTGGGTTCGAACATTGGAACAAACAACCATTTTTCTTTCTTTCTTGAGCTTGGTTGTAAGGAACAGAGTCCTAACTATTTATATTCCCTTCTCCTGATGCCCTAAGCTCCCTGAGACCGTCGGATGGATAAAAAATGATCCAGATCTGATCTGGTAGAAACCACCTTCCAATACCATGGGTAGGAACCGAGACCGGCTATTTTTTGTTTCTCTGGTATAGAGAAAAACCTAAACCACTTAGCTAGGGTTGAAGGGTTGAGATTTTCCCATAGATGGACGGTTAGGATGGACAGGTGCAGAAGAACGTAGATCGCCAAGCTAGCGGTGAGAAATGTTTCCATTTTTGGAAATATTATTTTTGTAGGGCCGGCTGGTGCCGTAAACTATGCCTGCACACACGCATACCAACTCGTGAGGTGAGCTCAGTTTTGGTGGGTCTCATCGTCCAAGTCAGATGGACGGGTTGGATTGTTGAGATGGATGTTGAAGGTGAGCCTTTGATCAAGGAAACGGACGGTCGCCCATCCTCTGTCGAAAACTAAGGAGAGAGAGAATATCCTCCTTTTTAGAGCAAGCACGGGTCAGAGCTCATCTGACCGAGCCCCCCGGCTCAGTGCACAGCGGGTGCACGTGTATGGTGTACACACCCCACACAAAAGTGGGGTCCACAAGGGGTTCAGGGTAAATCTACTCCGTTCATTCACCTTTATCATCCCATGTTAGGCCCAACCCAAAGGATAAGGCAGATCCTAGTCTTAGGTGGGCCATACGTCTTTGTTTAGGGTCTTACTTGGGGATTCTCGTCAATCTAATGGTCGGATCTCCTCGAAACTGAGTGTCAACGGCTAAAAGGGTCTAGAGACCACCCAAGCTAGAATTTAGTGGTTGGACTAAGAATTAGATCTCTAATATACATGGTTATGATATTAAGTACCCTTTTTTTATATAATATTTTTAACATCATTTATTATTATTATTTTTATTAGCATTATTTATTTCCGTTATATATTTTATATTACCACGAATTATTAATATACATAAATTATGTGAATATCAGTAAGCAAAGATTAATATATATATTATTTGTATTTTATTTGTATGGTTATATATGTGCTAGGTTTTAAATTTTATATATGTCATTAAATTTTTCCAGTATATTTTATTTTAATGTATTACAAATCCTATGGTTTGTAATTTATATTAATGATGCATATAGCAGGGATTATATTTACATATCATTTTAATACGAAACTTTAAATATTTATAAAATTTATAAATAACATTTCATAGTATATGTATTCAGGTTGTATTATTATTATTATCATTATTTTTATATATTAAATTAAATTACATGGTAACACCCGAGTACTGGAAAGTATGGGGTGTTACACAACACCTACACAATCACTCGACAAAACTCGAATTCTCCCAACACAATTTTTGCCTCATGCAAAGTCTTCCAGATCCCTTGTTGAGCCATCAATACGAGCATCGAAAATAAAATGGACTATAGTAATGGATCAAGTAATGATTAACACGTTGATATAGCAAATTGTGCTCGAACGTAAAGCAAATAATGGCATTAAGAGGGAATCGTACCAAGTTGCAGCTGACGAGGTGTCGAAAGAAACTTAAGTGTGTGTGAATTGGTCGAATGTGCAAAACCATATGAGGTATCATAGGAAATGCTACATTGATGTGAAGGATATGCTTGTCACTAACAGTTTTAGATGAGACAACGAGTGAATGATTGTAATAGCTCTGGATAAAGTTTGGGAAGAATATATAAGAGTAAGAATATCTCACAACGCTCTACTATGAATATTTTTACGTAAAATGTATTTTCATTAGTATATCATTACTGTATTAAAGTGATTATTTTGCTAATCAGTTACTCACACTTTTTTTTGTAGTCTTATCCACGAGCTGAAAGACTTTGGGGCAAAAGAATGGAGAGAATAGATAATTTAGCCATTATCGTCGAAGATGATCAGGCTACTGGACATTACATACAAGGCAGTAGGAATATGGTTGCCTGTTCATCTCATGTCCAACCTGATTTAAATGAAACATGGTCAGATGTAGATGAGGATATTGAATATAGTGTGGATTTATCGGACGACAATTTAGGGGACTTAACAAGGAAATCTCATTTTTCTTCTGACAGTCAGTCTAGGGAAAATCCATCAGACCGCAGTACACCAAAACGTACATCCGATTCTAATAACAATCGTAGCAGGAGTATACAAAGAATCGGTCATCCTTGTGATATACTTGGCATGTCTCTTAAAAATTTTGTAGAGGTCATGAATGATTTTGGACTTGGCAAGGAATTCAATCGTACCGCTAAAGTTTTTAATATCCTTGAAGAGGTGTAGGGGTTAATCAACTCTGAATTCATCAACATTGGTTAGATCCTCTCCGAGGACGAGCAACTTGCATTCTTCTTTATTAGTATTCGAGAGGAATACAGTGTCGAATGACTAAAGAAAATTCTCCATTGTAAGACACGTATCCTAGACCGTACCGTTTCGTAGACTTCCGCGGTCTTACCGGTCGAATTCTGACAACCTTCGACCCTTAACCGATATTTACGTGCGACTCTAATTCGAATGCCGTCAACCCGTATCAACTCAACCCAAGACCATTACCATAGCGACCGCGTCATCGCTGCGGTTCCGATGCCGCGACTTGCGCGCCGAGGCGATACCCTTGTCAAGAGATGTGGGCCAACGTTCGGCGCGAGGAAAACGCCGCGCGTTGCGAAATCCAAGAGAATCTCTACAATGTGTCACATCAATCCCATCAATCCATCAATCCATCACATGTCAAGTACATGTCAAGTACACATCACCTTTCACCCATTCCCAAGCAACCACAAAAGTCAAGATTTCCTTACAAAGCCCATACCTCTCTTACACAAAATGCCTCAAAAGTCAAGAATCTCTTACACCTCTCATGCCTTTCTTACACAAAAGGCCACTAAAGTTAAGGTTTTCTTACACACCCATCATTCATCCATCCATCCATCACCCATCTCTCTCTTTACAACACTCTCTCTCTTTCTCATTTCTCATCTCATTTTCTCAAGCAAAGAGAAATCCATACGTATGAAGCTCTCCAAGCCTCTCCCTCCCTTTCAAAAAACTCCAAGTGTGGCCCACCTCCCCATCCCAAGATCTTCAATCCTAGCCATCCATTCCTCATCTCCTCCATTGAAATCAAAGCTAAGGTGCTAAGGGACCCCTAGGAGCAAGAAGATCGAACGGTGGGTGCATAATAATAGTAGCTTTCTTTATTTTTGGGATGGGCTAAATGAGGCCAATCGATCAATGGTTTGGATCTCATTTGGGACCTTAAGATATGGCCGATGGCCCACTTTGCTCATCATGATCATCCATGATGGGGCCATTCTCCATGGACCCCATCAAGAGTTTATTTCATTACATTTGAAGGTCACCTAGACCGTCCACATTGGTGGAGAAAGGATCTCCACCGTTGGATTTGATTTTGTAAGGATCTCCACCGTTGGATTTGATTTTGTTAGATCCATGTGTAAAGGGACCCATTCTATTATACGATCTCTTCAAAGGAGGGCTCATAGTGGCGGAGCCCTCCACCACAAGCGTGTCCCACTTTCCATCTCTCTCTCCCTTCTCATTTCATTTTTATTTATTTATTTTATTTTATTTTATGTCATTATATATGGTTGTGTGGCCCACTTGGATAGACCCCACTAGGATGCATGTATTGGATCCATTCCATTTTTAGATGGGGCCCACCTTGTATGTGTATGGGTAGTCATGTGATAGCCCACCTAAACAGGGCCCACCTCCACGCCCCTTCCTGCAACGGCCAGACCGTCCAACGTATGGGACGCTAGACATCCCTGTTTAAAGGAAAACACAAATATAAGCTTTGTTCAAGCTTTGGGTGTGACCCACTTGTATAGGCCTCACCTTGATGTTTTGGTACAATCCAAGCTGTCTATCTTCTTTCCCTTATCATTTTAGGCGTTGAGCCAAAGAATGAGGTCAATCCGATAATCAGGCGGGCCATACCATAGAAAATGATATTTCTTACCCTTCAAATGCTATTAGGACTCACCTTGCTGTACCTACGTACTAAAAATACCGAACATTAGACTCGTTTTGTGTGTTTCGGGTCCTAGAAACTAATGGACGAAGTGGATTCTCAAGTTGCGAACCCCACACGCGAAAAACCCTAGAAAAACAGGTTTTTCCCAATTTTTGCAAGAGGTAGAGCCTCTGCCCTCTGACATGCAGCAGCAGCAGCTGCGTGTAGCGTTTGGCGGGCGGACGTCAGGGGCCCACGGCCCTACATGTGGGCCCCACCGTGATGTTTACTTGTCATCCAAGCTATCCACGAGGTGGGCCATCCTCAGTAGTGGGCCCCTTCCAAGTTTCAGCCTGATCCAACACTCAGGTGGCCCACACCATAGGAGACAGTGGAATTGAACATCTACCATTGAAACCCGTCCTGGGGTCCACAGAAGTTTCAGTTCAAAATGAAAATTGTGTTTTCCCTTCATCCAGGTATGAGTGACCTTATGAGCGGTCTGGATGGCATTTTAAACATAATGGTGGGCCCCACATGGGACCCACAGTGATGTAAGTGTTTTATATCCACCGTCCAGGCGGACGGTGGAAGCCCACCTTAATATTTGTGTTTTACCTCCACCGTCCAGCGGACGGTGGAGCCCACCTTGCGCATGTGTTTGTTCACGCCACCCCCCTCCCCTGGCTGAACAACAAATAAACATTACAGTGGCCTCCCCCTGGCCCACACCCATGTTGGGTGACAAATAAATATTGCAGTGGGCCTAGGCCCATGCAACCTCATGAACAGTTTGGATGGAAATAAACATAACAGTGGGCCCTTTGCCATTTTGGATGGAAATTAAACATTTCAATGGGCCTCTAGGCTTACGGGATTAGGCCCATTTGATTTGGTAAAAGGCCTATGGGTTTAGGCCCATTTGAATTATATAAGGCCTACAGGATTAGGCCCATTTGATATGTATAAGGCTCATGAGATTGGGCCCATTTGATGTAATCTAAGGCCCACGGGTTTTGACCCATTGCAATGCACATAAGGCCCATTGGTGCGGCCCATTTATGTGGCTCATTGATGAATAAAAGGCCCATATGATATGGCCCATCTGATATATATGTAAAACCCAATGGGATGAACCTAAGGTCCATTGCAATGTATAAACCCAACTCGGAGTATGTAACGATGTTTACGACGATCGTGCCTTGGGAGCAATGTTGGTTTGATGTCCACATTACAAGTGTAATGCTGGTTGGATGTCCACATTATAACTCTCCTTAGGACCCATTATTATGCCCGTACTTATTGTGTATAGGTAGTTCAGGCCCATCTGCATTGTAAGGATAGTTCATTTCATTATAACATGTTTAATTTAGTTCCATGACTTATAATTATACGCACCATATGTATGCTTAATATGAGAGGTGACTGATCATAGCATATGCCTTCGGACAGATTGTTTATGGGACCCCGATTAGGCGGTGTTGCCCTACATGAGCGCACGAACGTGCAAGGAATGGTTGCATGATTGGATAGTATGATTCATGCATTTCGCAGTGTGATATGGTTACTATACGCTCTAGAGACATCGGGACCGTAGCCTCCATAGACAGATCGTGGTTGGCAAGATTGGACACCAAAAATCTCGTTCTATATGGGGTGCTATAGATATCCCTGGATGAAAGTTCTTAAACCCTTATGGTACCAAGAGGTTGCTCCAACGTGTAGACCGAGTGGGTAGATGAGCGTTGAGTGCCGATAATCAGACGGTTGCGCTGTCCACTGTATCGTGGTCGGTTGGAAGGGGGTGCGACCTTACCCACCCGAATGTAGGGGGCAATGCTAGGCTGAGTTTGACCAGCTCGAGGAATGGGTTCGCTATCGACGAGTCGTGTTCGATATTGACAGACGGATAGTGAGGTCTCTTCCACTTACCTTATTGTGCGTGATGAGGCGACGATCTGGTTTAAAGTGTACTAGACCCCGATGATATCCCAGAGTTGAGCTGTATTGATATGTGGACTTAGATGAGGATTGTATGCTTGACTTGCATCTTACATCGCATAGCCTTGGTATGATCATGATATTATGGATCCATCTGCATATTTTGCATTACTTTGATATTGTCTGTTCATATTACTACCTTGCGCACACACTTTCACCACCCTCTAAGCTTTCTATAAGCTTATGCACGACCATTGCGTGCAGGTGACGTTGGGGCGCAGCAGCGCTGAGGCAGGAGCACTTGCAGATCATTTTTGGAGTTTTTGTTCCTTATCATTGTATTTCCTTTTATGCTCATTGTACTTGTAAAGTTTTTGATCATAGTGAAAATGTAATGGAGTTCTTGGTTGCTGTTTGTAGGTTATGCCTTTGGTTATGCTTATTACGAATCAAACTGACGTTGAAAATCCTCCTCGTAATATCCTAGGATCAGAACCTGGCGAATGGGAGCTGGGAGCCGAGAATGGGGTTCTACGGAGGCTGTCGGCGCCGGATTCGACGATCGGGAATTTTGTGAGTCCCGTTTCCGAGTTTGGGGCGTGACATCCATAGTTCTCAAAAAAAATGTAGGCGGTGATTTTTCATGAAGGGTCATGTTTGATATATGTGTGAAACTTTATTAACGATTAAGCTAGTGTTTT
The DNA here is from genome assembly GCA_037074715.1 of Magnolia kwangsiensis. Lineage (NCBI taxonomy): Eukaryota > Viridiplantae > Streptophyta > Magnoliopsida > Magnoliales > Magnoliaceae > Magnolia > Magnolia kwangsiensis. The sequence continues at coordinate 101,827,980 of CM073578.1, read as the reverse complement.
ATGGACTTGGCAGGTACCTTTTTAGAAGATGGTTGGAACTTCAAACTTTGCTTTTAGCACATTTTACATTTTGTTTAGATGTTATGGACATGTAATATCTTTATAACCACTGGTGTGTGTTTATTGACTTTACCTATTCTTGATTTTCTTCGCTTCCATTATATCAACTTCAGGTACTACTCAAATAGTTTATGTAATCATTGTTTTATATCTTCTTTTCATGGATTACTATCAACAATATACTAATTGTTATGTGACAGGACTAACATATTTGTTTAATTCAGTTGAGGTTCTTGTAGCACAAGGAATGTGGTGTTACTATTTAGTTCATCTATATGGCTTAACAATGTAATGTATTACCTATATTCAAGCATATTCTATAGATTTAGAAGTAAGTCCAGTTTCCTTCGGAGAGTTTACTTTATGTTGGCACTAAATTGTTATCAAGAAGATATGTTATGATTCGATGCAAACTCATTAACTGCAGGTACATATAAGTATTATTCGGTCCCAAATTATGACTTTCATTGATTAAAAGAATAGGAGCTTGTTTATAAAATTTTCAAAACGTACATGTAACATGGATGGGTAAGGAAAAGAAATATTATGTTGTAGTGGTCGGCCGCCGTTCGGGCATATATTTCTCTTGGGAGGAGGCAAGGTTGTAAGTTAAAGGATGCATCGGGTGTGATCATCGCTCTTTCAAATCATTGAAAGATGCAAGTAATTGATGGAATTATAAACAGAGCATTCGGACTGCGGAGCTTGTGGGCGAATGGACTCACATGGAAAACACTCATACATGTAAAACACCATCTTCTAATAAGGTAGTCAATGCAACCCCATCAACCTCGATAGCCCAACGTACTATCCCAAGCATGGTTTTTACGGGTACATTGACGGATGAGAGCCCCTTGACAATACGGGATACAAAGATGGCGTTGGCTGTTGGGATAATTGTTATTTTTATGGCTTTGTATATTGCTATTAAGCTCTAGTTTGAATAATTAAACTGTAATTTGGCCAACGACTGATGTGTTGACAAATCAAATAAGTCATATAAATAGTTTTGTATGTTAATTATTTCTTAGATCTATATAATACATGTGCATTTATTTCTTTGTGATTTAGCCACCACTTGGAAGAATGTTAGGTATCATATACAGTTTAATAATTGTACGAATGTTAAATCTCCAGCAGATTGCCCAACTTACGTCAATTACGTCGTGAGTTGGAGGTACATGTCTAATACTTGATTTTTCTTCTGCATCTTAGTTGGGTTAGCCATTTGTTTTCTCATTCATTACATTTTTAGGAATATAATGTATAGGATTCAGATAACTGATAGGGATTCAAATATAAATATGAAAAATATAAGTGTATTAGTAAATTTCCATCATATACTTTATCTCTGTCTTTGCACATGTATTTCATGCCAATTATTTTTATGTTATGTAACTAGGGCCAAGCTAAGTTCACTCAACCATTTGTAAGATCATAATTCTCCTTGTAGGGCATCGTAGCTACAAATTGTATACATAGGAGAGCTAAATTGCGCTCGTTAATTTACTCATCCAACCATGTCTTGCATATAGATGGTGGGACCTCTTATAGAACTGCTTGTGGGCCATAGCACAATGTCTACAATACCAAATTCGAAAAGGTATGTGCTTTACTTAGTAATACTTAATCAAATGTATTGATTTTATGAATAACCAACTCTATTATTGATTTATAAACCTTTTGTAATAGGGTGAGGAACTGTTGAACCTTATAATGTATGCGATGGTTGGTTCGAAATGACTTAACCACTCATTACTTTTACAATGATTGGAATGAAATTTGCACTTGGTAGATTATTTAATAACTTTCACTACTCTGAGAGTGCCTTTATGGTACAAGTGAGTCATTCGTATGTCATTTCTTTGGATTAAGCTACAAATACCTTTCAATTGTAACCAGGTCTCTCAAGCGACCATTTAATAGCCATTATATTTTATTTCTTATGTAATATTTTTTAATTTTTTAAGTCTTTTTGAGGTAATAATCATGAGTAAGTGATTTGTATAATATAATATTGCAGGTATTGGGGGCCTTGCACAAAACCTTAGGATCTAGCCCTCCAGAACAAACCAGAATTATGGAATAACAATACAAAGAAAACAATCAAAGCACAATCACACACTACAAAAGAGATTTTTACGTGAAAAACCCTCAAAGAGGTAAAAACCACGGGACCTCGTCCAGATCAATAATCCACTATGAACTAGAACGTTACAACCTTCGTCACTCACGCAGGAGCGGATAAACAATAAGAGAATAAAAGAAAACAGAGGGATCTCACCGATCACGAGGACGTAGAAGCGCTGAGACGACAACTCTCTTTCACAAGATTCCTCTCTCTCTTTTCTCTCTCTCTCACCCTTAATAACCCTCTTGTGTTTTTCTCATACCTTAGAAAAATTCTAAAGACCCCTTTTTATAGTTTTAGGAAACTCCTTTCCGCATCCCTGTTGCGAAAGGACTCAAATCCGCAGTTTCACACAAAATTGCAGAACAAACTGCGTAATCTACGACTAGTCGTAGCTCTCCTACGACTGGTCCTAGACCACCTACGACTAGTCGTAGACCTCAGAGAAAAAATAGCACAAACAAAAAAAAACAGCACAAATTCGCTGAACTTTGAGTCGTACTAGGGCTTGAACCCACGACCGGTCGAGCACCTCCCACGACCGGTCGAAGACCTCCTACGACCGGTCGAGCAACGCGATGAATTACTCCAATTTTTCACCCGTTGCTCCATCTCTCCTCTGAATTGAGGAGGAAAAACCTCATCAACAAGTAGAGAAGTAGCTGGATCCAAAACTTTTAGGGCTTGTTTGGCCGCTGCATTAGGTGGGACTAAGGTGGATGGAATTGTAAAAGTTACAATGAATGCATGTGTAAGGTATGGTCCTTGGATTGGGTTTATCCAATGTTTTCTAATATTATGTTTGGAATGTATGCATTAAAAAATAAATCCCAGAATTTACTTTCAAATTGCATTTGGATTGAACCTGGATGAAGCAAAAATCCATCATTCGTGTGATTAGTAATCGCATTTCATACTTTCCAACACAAGGCTCATTTTCCAAAGCCTACAAAGATAATTTTAATCTTATCTCACACTCCTTTCAAACATGTCATTCCAAATTTAAAAGTGGGATTAGTAATGCAATCCCATTTAATACAACTTAATACCACTGTCCAAAAAGGCCCTTATTAGGGTTTAAAGGTGTTGACAACAACACCTGATGCGATGGTGTATTGATGTGTTAGACTTTATTATTGCCCATATGATTTGGTGAGTTTTACATCGACGTTGTCCAACACGACTTGTCCAGAGCATTCTAGGAAACCCAACAACTGAGAAAATACAATGAGTTCAAGTAACATAGATGTGAAGGTCAAGTGGACCACGGGTCGAAGAGATAACATGGAGGGCTTACAGTGCCATACAAATCCACACATCACCATGTTTGGAGCCTTTCGCAAAACCAACTAATTCATGTTTGGAGCCAACTTGCCAAACATCTCCCATGATTTTAGAAATATATCATTGTGGGGACTAGCCACGATAGATATCCAAACATGCCTGAATTATAATCCTTACATAATCAAAGTTAAGACCTCCATCCAAACACAAACACATGCAAATGTCGTGCCATGGATTGTGTTCTTCCATGTAATCCAAATAGTCATCTAACACATCCAATTCTCTTGCAATTTTGCGGCAAAACCTAACCTACCATAATCATGTCATTGTTTGAATCCCATTCCACCTAATCCCATCCAATCCCACGAGCCAAATGCCCCTAACAAGGTTTCGCAATACCATCACCTTAGTACAGTTAAATTCTATTGTCGTGTTATGTCTACAGTCACCTGATGAATGACACCATAGCAGGTTCATATGCCAGCTGCTGGATGACGTGTTCCCCTCCCATGAGAAATGGATTGACTACTCCCCCTTACACCAGCCCCTTGGCTAGTGGTCGGTGCTCTGTGGGCCCCACCATGATGTATGTGTTTCATCCAATCCGTTCATCCATTTTTACAGATCATTTTAGGGCTTGATTCTAAAAATAATAGGAATATAAATCTCAGGTGACCACACCACAGGAACACAACAGTGATTGAATATCCACCATTAAAATCCTCCTAAGGCCTATTATAATGTTTATTTGACATCCAATTTGTTTATTAGGTCATAGAGACCCAGATGAAGGGAAAAAACAAAGTTCAGCTTGATCCAAAACTTTTATGGCCCCCAAAAAGTTTATAATGGCCAACGTTCATTCAATACTTTTCTTGTAATGTGGTCCAATTGAGATTGGGATATACCTCATTTTTTGTCTCGTATCATAAATTGATTTAGAAAAATAAATGGACTGCATGATGAAACACATAGACCATGGTGGGGGCCATAGAGCACCGACCACCAGCCATTCGCTGGTGGCAGAGAGTAGCAAATCCGTTTCCCTCCCAGAGGCAGCCCTTCTTTGAATGTACGTGGATTTCCTAAGATCCTGTATGAAGATTTTGGGTGGGGTTCACCACTATATTTGTGGGAAATTTACTCTGTTCATCCATTTTGAGAGCTCCTTTTAAGACATGTCACGAAAAAAGAAGTGGATCCAAATCTTAGGTGGGCCAAATAAGATGAAAGTTAGAGAAAAAAATACCTACCATTGAAACTTTTTTGAGCTCCACCTTGATGTCATCCAAACCGTCTATAAGGCCATTAACACTATGTTGTGATTAAGTGAAAATATAAAAAATTTAGCCCCGACAGAAAGCTTTTATGGCGACCAGAATGTTCCAACGGTTATCACTGAATCCCCATTATTTCCACGTGTCCTATTTTATTTTTAGATCTACCTCATTTTAGGTTAAATGTACTATAATGAGCTCTCAATACGGATGAACGGAATAGATTTTTCACATACATGACGGTGACCTCACCCGGAATCCTGCGCAGGAGAGCTCATTCTTCGTTCTACGGGAACGGATCGGCTGCTCCCCTGTCAATTGCCCGGTGGCTGATGGTTGGTCTCTGTGGGCTCCACCATGATGTATGTGTTTCATCGCTGACGTTCATACATTTTTACATATCTTTTTATAGATTGATCTAAAAAATGAGTGGGATATAAGTCTCACGTGGACCACACCAGAGAAAATAATAGTAATTGGATATCCACCATTAAAATCTTCCCAAGGTCCACTGTACTGTTTATTTAACATCTAATCAGCTGATTAGGTTATACAGGCCCGAATGAAGGAAAAATACAAAATCAACTTGATCCGAAACCTTTATAGTCCTCAAAAAGTTTTAAAAGTCAACGTTCATTCAACATTATTTCTGTAATGTGATACACTTGAGATTGGGATATACCACATTTTTAGTCTCATGTCTAAAATGATCCAGAAAAATAGATGGTCGGCATGGATGAAACAAATACATCATTGTCGCCCCCCGGAGCTCTTGTCAGGTGGCAGGCGAGTAGCCAAACTGCTTCTCTCCACATACGCCGTCCGACTACCGCGTGGGAATCACGCATACGGATGACGTGGCGCCTTGAACATGAAATCGGATTGCGCACTGAGTAACTCGTACGCTTTTATCGTATTGAGCAAACTCAGTTGGGACCACTGTTAATGTATGTAGTTTATCCACACCGTTCATTCAGTTTTAATGATAATTTGAGGAGTTGATAACAAAATTCAAGTGAATCCAAAGTTCAAGTGGACCATTACATAGGATACAGTGTGGAATAAAGATTTCCACCGTTGAAACCTTTCTAGGGTCAAAATTAATTTTTATTTGTCATCCAACCTGCTCATAAGGTCACATAGACATGGATGAAGAGAAACAACAAATATCAACTTGATCCAAAACTTCTTTGGCCTCTAAAAAATTTTCAATGGTAGAAGTTCAATCAAACTGTTTTCTATAGGGTGGTCCACTTGAGATTTGAATTTGCTTTATTTTTTTGAATCTGAGCTAAAATTATCTGTTAACATAGATTAACGGAGTGGCTAAACTAAATAAATAACATTGGACCACACAGTTTACTCAGCAGGTTTACTCAGTCCGCAATCCGCTTCCCTCCAACATCCTTATACCACAACCGACCGCCTCAAGAAAAGCGTGTCTAATGCGGCTGTCCATCTTTTTTCAACCGCCTATCAGCACCGTCATCTGTTCACCGCTTGCCTATAAATAAAGCCGAAGAATCTCCTCCCTAGACGTTCTCCAAAGCAGGTATCAGCTCCTTACTAGGTTTTTGATCGCCCGATTTCGAGATTTCGAGGTGCTTTCCTGAGTTTCTCCGGAATTCTAGGTTTTTTTTTTCGCGATCTCTCTGTTGATGATTCTTTCGGCTTCTGCGGTAGTGATCCGTGCATGAGAATTGACAATCCAATCTCGTGATCAGTTATATATATTTGGGATTTTTTTGGTTCTTGAGGGTTTGGAATTGAGACGATCGATCCTTTAGATTACGGAATTGAGACGATTCTATGATATTTTGGAGTTGAGTTTATCGACGTTGTTTTTATCTTCTACGCCGTCTTGCTCTCTCTATCTACATGTTTTTTTGGTTCTGGTTCTCGAGGGTTTGGAATTGAGATGATGGATCCTTTTAGATTGCGGAATTGAGACGATTCTTTGAGATTTTGGAGTCGACATGATCGATGTTGCTTTTATTTTCTATGCCTGTCTTGCTCTCTCTATCTGTATGTTTTTATTTCCTTATATCTTGGGTATTCGTTCTTCCTGAAGGTCTTTCTTTCTCTTTCATGGCTTCATTTAGGGCCTGTTTGGATGCCTGTAAGTTCTTTTAAGTTGTAAGTGAGTTACCTGTAAGTCACTTACAGGTGAAAGTTACTTACAGGTAACCTGTTTGGATGTAAGTTGTAAGTCACTTACAGGTAAGTTTTTCTGATTGGATGAGTAGAAAGCTGAATATTCACATCGAGCAGAGCTTAGATTGGGGAATCATTCTAAAATGTTATAATCATATAAAAAAAACGTGGGATCAAATATGTTATTTTGTTAAGCCCATCAAGATGAATATTTGAGATAATTATTAAGCTTAACCAATCATCAAGTGGGCTATAAAAGTGGGCCCACGAATTCAAAATATCTATAATATGGAGTAATAACTCAATTTAAGCATTGAGAATAAACTTAAAAACATTAATAGAAAATCTACTAATTAAATTACATTACCAATGTCTTCTTTAACTATAGAAATTACATTTAAAACTTTTTACTTGGGAATCATCCTCTTCAACCATTCATTCCTTTGAATAGGACTTATTCCAAAGTGTACATCAATGGCCCGCATTAAATTGAAGAAATGCTATCCATGGTCAGCCCTACTGTGGCCTATTCATTTGGATTTCTGAACCATGGCTCTAGTTATAGAAATCAAGAATCAAATGTACCGTGGATATTTGCAGTTGAATAGTTATTAATGATCAAGTGAAGAATTGGGTCATGGTCCATCTATAGTGGGTCCGTTTGAACAATGGCCTTGGTTGCAAGGGCCATAAGAATAAATAGGATTTATGTACCAGATACATGATGGATTCATGGTTTTCTGATCCAGGCCACCATTTTCAAAGGAGAAAACAAGGGCCGATGAAACCCTACCGTTTTACCGTTTTAGGAGGAGAAGAGACTGAAGGCGGTAACTGTAACGAGAGATTGCAGAGAGGGAGGGGGAGAGATTGCAAAGACGGAGAGAGATTGCAGAGAGGGAGGGGAAGAGATTGCAGAGACGGAGAGAGATTGCTGTTTTCAATGGTTGGTGCTTCTTCTTCATTGGCTGGAGCTTCAATGCTATAATGGTGGTTGGTGGGTTGGTGCGTTTCTCCCTCTTCCCCTCTTTTTAAAAATCTGACCGTTGAGCCTGTAAGTGACTTACAGGGAAGTGACTTCCCACCCCCATTCCCCTGCAGTTTTTTGGTAGATTTGCTTGTAAGTGACTTACAGGTTGTAAGTTACTTACAGGTGATTTTTCTCCCCCAAACACCACCTGTAAGTCACTTCCCTGTAAATCACTTCCCACTTACCCAACTTACAGGCGTCCAAACAGGCCCTTATGTTCTGTAGTTTTTCTTTCAATGATGTTGTAGCAGATCTGATGTGGCTTCCATTGGAGGAGGAAATATTAGTCCTTCGTTAACAAGATCTGCTTGGAGTTGTTGATTGCAACCGATATTCAACCACGGCCTTCTTTTTATCTAAGAAAGGGGGTCTTCTTGAGGAGTTTTGCTTCATCTGGATTTTTCTTTTTGTACCTCACTTTTTTGGTGAATCTATGTTGAGTGCCTCTGTTGGTTTATTCATTCTTCAGGGAGAGCAAGATTCATTGGGGCCCGTGTTTGGAGACAGCGACCTTCCCTATTATTGTAAAAGGGGTTCTTTTTAATCTTATAAATGTGATTTGGCATTTCTTATGTTGTGTTGCTCGTTTCTGTATGCGTTCAGTATGTTGGAATTTCTAAATGGCTCTGACTTGGATCTCAGGGCCGTGGAATTATCTTTATCCATCAACTAATACAGCAATTTGCAACATGGTTTATCGTTAAAGGGGGTTTCATTGCTGAAAATTTTGTCTTTGGTTCTGTTTGTGTGTTTTTATGTTAAATTTGTGAAACTATGTGCCACGTTTGGCTTTTCAGGTTGCCGTTGGCAATGGATTATCGACAAGTATAAGATGCCAACTGTAAGTTGTGAACTTCGAAACAACATAAGAAAGCCCTTTCCTCTTTAGGGAAGAACATGGAATGATCGAGGATCCAACATGTGGGATATGATGATATCTATATATTGATGAATTAGGATATGATGATATCTATATATTGATGAATTATGAGCTGTTAGCTTTGAAACTCAATAATGCTAGATATGCTTTTTGGAATAACTTTGTTCTTTAATGGTTTAAGAGGAAAAAAGGCTGATATGATTGCTTTCATGCCTTCAGAGAAATAGATTGTCACAAACCATATTTTTTGGTTGTTATGGTTCCAGAGAAATAGATGGCCGATATGCTTGTCAACTTTTTCCTTTGTGTCTTCAGTGAAATGGATGGACATGATCTTGTCAATGATAATTTTGCAGGGTTCTTGGTTTAGATTCTCAACTTCCAATATCTGTTCATATACTGCTATTCTTACGATCAGTATGTGATGCAGACCTGCTGAAGAGTTTGGAATTGATGTGGTCTTCTGAAAATTTTAAGAGTTAATTGTTCTTTTCTTCTCCCCCTTCCCTATTTGATTTAGTTCTCTGTATGCTGTGGCATATTTGATATGAATTTCATTGATGGATTTAAAAATAATAATTAAAAAAAAAAAACGTATTCTGATGGTGGCAAAAGAGGGGTTTCTTTGAGATATGTAAACTTTTCCTACTCTTTTTTTTTTTTTTTTTTTTTTTTTTTTTTTTTTTTTAAATTTTAATTTTAATTTTAAATTTTGCACTAGGTAGCTTAAGTTGTTTTGACATGTTAAGCGTTAATTTCCTTTTCTTTAGGCAGGCAAGATTTGTGGAGGTGGTTATTGTATGCATCAATCTGTCTTAAGTGGTCCTAATGTAAAACTATCATGGGAAGATAACTAGTTTGCAGAAAATTCAAAGCCTACCTACCGATTTGTAGCCCCAAAGAAATCACCAAAGAATAAAGTGATGTATCGGCTCACTAATAGAAAGTTTCCCTATACATAATAAGTTGTGTACAAATATCCTTTTTTATATTCAAACCATCCCTTGATTTATGCAAAACTAGGCTACTCAAAATTTATGGATAACTCCCATTGCCTTTCATGGATAAAACTCTATATCCTTACCATTGTGTATATTCTTCCATAAGAGGAATATCCTGCATATACCCTTACCATTGTCTATATTCTGCCATAATAAGGAATATCCTGCATATATACCATAAGGGGGTTTTAGGGAGTTTTGCAATGAATTTCTTTATGCTTGTGTTATGTTGCTCATCTGGGGGGTCTCGTCGCAGTTTTTTGATTCTTTGATTCTGCTGGTGGTTATTTCAGATGTTTGTGAAATCTATTTATCTTTTTTGCTTCCTTCATGTTTCCAGATGGATAGACTTGTAAGGTCCTTGTCATTTTGGTTCTTCATTTCTTCGGAGAATGAGATGGCGATGATCTATTGAATGCTAACATCGAGGGTTCTTTGTCTAGATCCACAACTTCAACTCTCTGTTCCTTTACTGCAATTATTGCAATCATTATCTATTTAGGTCACCTCTATCTGTGATGCAGACGTGTCTAGGAATATGGAATTGGGAAGATTTGCACTTGGAAAGTAGGCGGCAATTTGTTTCATTATTGGAGAAGGGGGTTTTCCAAAGAACTTTCTTTATGCATTTGTTATGTTGCTCATCTGGTGTATGCATCCAATATGTTGTCATAGTGGTTCTTATTTGGATCTCAGGGATGCAAGTGTTCCATTGAGTAGAGAACAAGATTGGCAGCATGGCTTGGTGCTTGTTAAAAGGGGGTCTCGTTGCAGTGTTTTGATTCTTTGATTCTGTTGGTTGTTATTTCAGATGTTTGTTAAATCTATTTATTTATTTATTTTTTTGCTTCGTTCATTCTTCCAGATAGATAGACCTGCAAGATCCTTGTCATTTTGGTTCTTGATAGCTTCGTAGAATGAGATGGCGATGATCTATCAAATGCTAATATCGAGGGTTCTTTGTCTAGATTCACAACTTCAACTTACCATTCCTTTACTGCCATTATTGCGATCCTTACGTATTTAGGTCCTCTCTGTCTATGATGCAGACTTGTCTAGGAATATGGAATCAGGAAGATTGGCACCTGGAAAGTAGGCAACAATTTCTCATTATTTTATAAGGGGGTTTTGCAATGAATTTCTTTATGCTTGTGTTATGTTGCTCATCTATGTATGCATTTAATATGTTGTCATGATGGTTCTTATTTGGATCTCAGGGATGCGAGTGTGTTCCATCAAGTAATGAGTACAAGATTGGCAGCATGGCTTGGTGCTTGCTATAAGGGGGTCTCGTTGCAGTTTTTTGATTCTATCTTTTTTGCTTCTTTCATGGTTCCAGATGGATAGAGCTGCAAGGTCCTTGTCATTTTGGTTTTGATCGCTTCGGAGAATGAGATGGCAATGTTCCATTGAATGCTAATATCGAGGGTTCTTTGTCCAGTTTCACAACTTCAACTCTCTGTTCATTTGTTCCTTTACTGCAATTATTGTGATCATTATCTATCCAGATCACCTCTGTCTGTGATGCAGACTTGTCTAGGAATATGGGATTGGGAAGATTTTCACTTGGAAAGTAGGCGGCAATTTGCTCATTATTGGAGAAGGGGGTTTTCCAAAGAATGTTCTTTCTTTATGCATTTGTTATGTTGCTCATCTGGTGTATGCATCCAATATGTTGTAATAGTGGTTCTTATTTGGATCTCAGGGATGCAAGTGTTCCATTGAGTAATGAGTACAATATTGGCTGCATGGCTTGGCCCTTGCTATAAGGGTATCTCGATGCAGTGTTTTGATTCTTTGATTTTGTTGGTGGTTATTTCAGAAGTTTGTGAAATCTATTTATCTCTGTTGCTTCTTTCATGGTTCCAGATAGTTGGACCTGCAAGATCCTTGTCATTTTGGTTCTTGATCGCTTCAGAGAATGAGATGGCGATGATCTATCAAACGCTAATATCGAGGGTTCTTTGTCTAGATTCACAACTTCAACTCTCTGTTCCTTAACTGCAATTATTGCGATCATTATGTATTTAGGTCCTCTCTGTCTGTTCCTTTACTGCAATTATTGCAATCATTATGTATTTAGGTCCTCTCCGTCTGTGATGCAAACGTGTCTAGGAATATGGAATTGGGAAGATTCACACTGGGAAAGTCGGCGGCAATTTGTCTCATTATTGGAGACGGGGTTTTTGCAATAAACATTCTTTCTTTATGCTTGTGTTATGTTGCTCATCTGGTGTATGCATTTAATATGTGGTCATAATGATTCTTATTTGGCTCTCAGGGATGCGAGTGTGTTCCATCGACTAATGAGTACAAGATCGGCAGCATTGGCTTGCTGCTTGCTACAAGGGGGTCTCGTTACAGTGCTTTGATTCTTTGATTCAGTTGGTGGTTATTTCAGATGTTTGTGAAATCTATTTGTGTTTGGCTTTTCAGGTTGGCGATGGATTATTGCCGACTTCAAAAGCTTCTTCCCAGCAAATAGATGATGCCAAGTCCCAAACAATGTAGGGCTGGTACGTGTTAGGGAAGAGAACATGGAGCGGTTGAGGATCTAGAATGTGGGGGATAATACTCGTTAATTATGAGCCGCACCTTTGAAACTGAAACACCATTAGCATGAAGGGGTGTGCCTTTGCTAGAGTTGCTCTTTGTGAACAACTCATTTATTGAGTAGTTTTGGTTCTGTCATGGTTTTAAAGTAAATACCCCTCTCGTCAGTTTTGTGCCTTTAGAGAACTAGACGGTCAAATCCATAGCCTCTATCTCTCCACCAAAAAAAAAAAATCAAAAAAGGAGAAAACAAAAGAGGATAATTTATTTTAGTTCTTTTTTATTGTTGGAAAGTGTTGGACAGCCAAAATCCCCGGTCAATTTGGTCCTCAATGTCTTTGAAGAATCAAATGATCATCTTTTACTGCAACTACTGTGATCATTATGAAATCTGGATGTGTTTGTTTGGCCTCTTGGCTGTGTTGCAGACTTGTTGAGTTTTTAGGAATTTGGACTTGAGAAGATTCCTGTTTGCACTTGGAAGTTGGAAGTAGGCGGCAATTGGTCTCAATATTGTAGAACAGGGTTTCTTAGAAATTTACTTCGGTTATACTCATGTTATGTTGTGCACATTTGGTATGTTGAGTTTTCTCAGTGGGGCTGGTCTGATTTGGATCTCGGGGCGCTATATAATTGGACTATCTATTGATGAGCACACAACTGGCAACATGGTTTATTGCTTGCGAAAGGGGGCGTGTCATTGCAGAGTTTCTTCTATTCTTCATTTGTATGGTTCGTTTATATCATCAGATTTTGTGAAATCTACGTGTATGCTTGGCTTTTCAGGTTTAGGCTTGCGATTGATTATTACAGACCCTAAAGCTTTATCCATCATACCTGTAAAAAAAAGCAAAAGAAAAAAAGAGAGAAAAAAGTTTTATTGATGAAAAGAGAGAGAAGATATTGTCAAACAACCATTTACTCTAAAAGCTTAAGCTGTCAAAGTGTGGTGTATCAATGTATATCAAGGGACTGTATCACTCCAACACCCTCCCGCACGCGCGGGGTGGGAAATCCGCACGGGAACATACTGACAAGGTTGGAGGGACACTCACACCACAAATAGGCCGGGCTTGATTTCCTGATCCCTGAGCTGGACCTGATTTTCCTGACCCCTCGTGGGAGAATAATATATTAGCAAGGCATATTTGCTGCTCTCGAAATTCGAACATAGGACCTTCTGCTTTGATACCATGTCAAACAACCATTTACTTTAAAAGCTTAAGCTGTCAAAGTGTGGTATATCAATGTATATCAAGGGACTGTATCACTCCAACAGAGACCCAACTCCTGCAACATATGGTAGTTGTCGATTGCAGCAGATATTCAACTGCCGCCTTGGAGGAAGAAATATTAGTCCCTTTTTAACAAGATGCGCTTGGAGCTGTTGATTGCAACAGATTCAGCCACTGCCTTGTTTTATCTAAGAAGGGGGGTTTCTTTGAGTTTTGCTAAATCTGGATTTCTCTTTTAGTAGCTCACATGTTTGGTGAATCTACGTTGAGTACCTCTGTTGGTTTCCTCATTCTTCAGGGAGAGCAAGATTTGTGGGGCCTGCATTAGGAGACTGCAACCTTTCCTATGATTGTAGAAGGGGTTTTTTCTACTCCTATAAATGTTCTTTGGCTGTGCTTATTTTCTGTTGCTCGTTTCTGTATGTATTCAGTATGTAGGAATTTCTAAGTTGCTCTGATTTGGATCTCAGGGCTGTGGAATCGTCTTTATCCATCAATTAGAACTGGATTCGGCAACATGGTTTATCGCTAAGGGGGGTTTCATTGCAGAATTTCTTCTCTTTGGTTCTGTTGGTGTGTTTTGTCAAATTTTCATGAAACTACGTGCCGTGTTTGGCCTTTCAGGTTGTTGTTGGCAATGGCAGTGGATTGTCGACGACGGTAAGATGTGAAACTGTAAGTTGTGAACTTCCAAACAACATGAGGAAGCTGTTTCCTTTCTCTTTAGGGAAGAAAGATGGAATGGTTGAGGATCGAGCATGGGGGACATGATTATTTCTATATTTGATAAATTATGAGCTGGCGCTGTTGAAACTCAATAATGCTTGATTTTCTTTTTGCAATCACTTTGTTCTTTCATGATTTAGGAGGGAATTTGGTTGTTGTATGGTTCCATAGAAATAGATGGCCAAGCTGCTTGCCAATTTTTTTTCCTTAATGGCTTCAGAGAAAGGGATGGTCATGATCTTATCGAATGATTATCTTGCTGGGTTCTTGGTCTAGATTCTCAACTTCCAATATTCATACTGCCATTCTTATGATCAGTATGTATTCTAGATGTTAATTTGCACCTTCTGGCTGTGATGCGGACTTGCTGAATGCTTAGGAGGTTGGAATTGAGGTGGTTTTCTGATTTTTTTTCAGAGTTTAGAAATGAGAAGATTAGTTTTCCTACTTGGATGTTTCGGCAGTTTCGCTTGTTTTTACTTTCTACTTGGTTTCTATGTTTGTTAAAATTTTTGGATATTCTTTACCTTACCTGCTTTGTCTCTTAATGGTCTGGCTCTTATGTGATAGACAAGGCCTTTGTTTTGTGAAGCTTTTGATAGTTGCTTATAGGCAATCGTTCTTTTTCCCCCCCCCCTCTCATTTGATTTAGTTCTTTGAATATGCTGTGGCAGATCTGATCTGAATTTCATTGATGGATTTATATAAGCCTCTAACATATTCTGTTGCTGGCAAAAGAGGGGTTTATTTGAGATATATAACTACTCTCTCTCTCTCTCTCTCTCTCTCTCTCGCTCTCTCTCGCTTTAGGTAGCTAAGCTGTTTTGACATGTTAAGCCTCTCTGTCAGTTTCCTTTTCTTTAGGCAGGCAAGATTTGCGGAGGTGGTGATGGTAGGCATCAATCTGTCTTTAGGGGGTCCTAATGTAAAAAATATCATGGGAAGTTGACTAGTTTGCAGAAAATTGAAAGGCAACCTACCAATTTGTAGCCCCAAAGAAATTACCAAAGAATAAACTGATGTATCGACCCACCAATAGAAAGTTTCCCTATTCATGTAAGTTGTGTACAAATATCCCTTTTTATATTCAAACCATTCCCTTGATTTATGCAAAACTAGGCTACCCAAAATTTATGGACAACTCCCATTGCCTTTGAACTGCTAGAACTATAGCTTGTGTGGATTAGCAAAAGTGTAAATGCACTTGCCCTAAATAGTAGTGGTGAGGATGTCTCCCACAATATTGATCAAACTCTATAAAATAGGAAATAACTCAAATTATTATCAAAATATGCTGTGTACTCTCTTGGGGCTGTGTATTGGGGCTCAATACACAGTCATATTGTTGTGTATATAGCTGAACATGTATATATCCTTACCATTGTGTATATTCTGCAATATGAGGAATATCCTGCATATACCCTTACCATTGTGTATATCCTGCCATATAAGGAATATCCTGCATATATACCATCAACATGATTGTTTTATTTGTGCACAGAGACAGACATGCTCTAGGGAGTAACATGAAGAAAACGTAGAATCAGTATATATAGGACTTTGGTGGAATCCATCATTAGATTCCATTGGAGTGTATATATAGGACTTTTTTGGTTCTTTCATGGCTCCAGATAGATCTACCTGCAAGATGCTTGTCGTTTTGGTTCTTGATCACCTCAGAGAATGAGACGGTGATGATCTGTCAACGCTAATATGGATGGTTCTTTGTCTAAATTCACAACTTCGACTCTGTTCGATCATTATGTCTTTAGCTCCTCTCTGTCTGTGATGCAGACTTGTCTAGTAATATGGAATTGGGAAGATTTTTTCTTGGAAAGTAGGTAACAATTTCTCATATTTGTAGAAGGGGGTTTTGCAATGAATTTCTTTATGCTTGTGTTATGTTGCTCATCCGGTGTATTCATTTAATATGTTGTCATAGTTGTTCTTATTTGGATCTCAGGGATGCGAGTGTGTTCCATCGAGTAATGAGTACAAGATTGGCAGCATGGCTTGGTGCTTACTATAAGGGGGTCTCGTTGCAGTGTTTTGATTCTGTTGGTGGTTATTTCAGATGTTTGTGAAATCTATTTATCTTTTTTGCTTCTTTCATGGTTCCAGATGAATAGACCTGCAAGGTCCTTGTCATTTTAGCTCTTGATCGGTTCGGAGGATGAGATGGCGATGTTCTATCGAATGCTAATATCGAGGGTTCTTTGTCCAGATTCACAACTTCAACTCTCTGTTCCTTTATTGCGATCATTATCTATTCAGATCACCTCTGTCTGTGATGCAAACTTGTCTAGGAATATGGAATTGGGAAGATTTGCACTTGGAAAGTAGGCGGCAATTTGTCTCATTATTGGAGAAGGGGGTTTTCCAAAGAATGTTCTTTCTTTATGTTATGTAGCTCATCTGGTGTATGCATCCAATATATTGTGATAGCCTTTCTTATTTGGATCTCAGGGATGCAAGTGTTCCATTGAGTAATGAGCTCAAGATTGGCAGCATGGCTTGGCCCTTGCTATAAGGGTGTCTCGTTGCAGTGTTTTGATTCTTTGATTTTGTTGGTGGTTATTTCAGAAGTTTGTGAAATCTATTTTTCTCTATTGCTTCTTTCATGGTTCCAGATAGATGGACCTGCAAGATCCTTGTCATTTTGGTTCTTGATCGCTTCGGAGAATGAGATGGCAATGATCTATCAAACGCTAATATCAATGGTTCTGTCTAGATTCACAACTTCAACTCTCTGTTCCTTTACTTCAATTATTGCGATCATTATGTATTTAGGTCCTCTCCATCTGTGATGCTGACGTGTCTAGGAATATGGAATTGGGAAGATTCGCATTGGGAAAGTTGGCGGCAATTTGTCTCATTATTGGAGACGGGGTTTTTGCAATGAACGTTCTTTCTTTATGCTTGTGTTATGTTGCTCATCTGGTGTATGCATTTAATATGTTGTCATAATGGTTCTTATTTGGATCTCAGGGATGTGAGTGTGTTCCATCGACCAATGAGTACAATATTGGCAGCATTGGCTTGCTGCTTGCTACAAGGGGGTCTCGTTACAGTGCTTCAATTCTTTGATTCAGTTGGTGGTTATTTCAGATGTTTGTGAAATCTATTCGTGTTTGGCTTTTCAGGTTGGCGATGGATTATTGCTGACTTCAAAAGCTTCGTCCCAGCAAATAGACGATGCCAACACCCAAACAGCGTAGGGCTGGTACGTGTTATGGAAGAGAACATGGAGCGGTTGAGGATCTAGAATGTGGGGATGACACTCGTTAATTATGAGCTGCACCTTTGAAACTGAACCGCCATTAGCATGAAGGGGTGTGCCTTTGCTGGAGTTACTCTTTGTGAACAACTCATTTATTGAGTAGTTTTGGTTCTGTCATGGTTTTAAAGTAAATACCCCTCTCATCAGTTTTGTGCCTTTAGAGAACTAGACGGTCAAATCCATAGCCTCTATCTCTCCACCAGAAAAAATAAATCAAAAAAGGAGAAAACAAAAGAGGAGAATTTATTTTAGTTCTTTTTTATTGTTGGAAAGTGTTGGATAGCCAAAATCCTCAGTCAATTTGGTCCTCAATGTCTTTGAAGAATCAAATGATCATCTTTTACTGAAACTACTGTGATCATTATGTAATCTGGATGTGTTTGTTTGGCCTCTTGGCTGTGTTGCAGACTTGTTGAGTTTTTAGGAATTTGGACTTGAGAAGATTCCTGTTTGCACTTGGAAGTTGGAAGTAGGTGGCAATTGGTCTCAATATTGTAGAACAGGGTTTCTTAGAAATTTACTTCGGTTATACTTGTGTTATGTTGTGCACATTTGATATGTTGAGTTTTCTCAGTGGGGCTGGTCTGATTTGGATCTCGGGGCGCTATATAATTGGACTATCTATTGATGAGCACATGACTGGCAACATGGTTTATTGCTTGCGAAAGGGGGCGTGTCATTGCAGAGTTTCTTCTATTCTTCATTTGTATGGTTCGTTTATATCATCAGATTTTGTGAAATCTATGTGAATGCTTGGCTTTTCAGGTTTAGGCTTGCGATTGATTATTATAGACCCTAAAGCTTTATCCATCATACCTGTAAAAAAAAAAAGCAAAAGAAAAAATGAGAGAAAAAAGATTTATTGATGAAAAGAGAGAGAAGAGACCCCACTTCCACAATATATGGTAGTTGTTGATTGCAGCAGATATTCAACTGCCGCCTTGGAGGAAGAAATATTAGTCCTTTTTTAACATGGTCCACTCGGAGCTGTTGATTGCAACAGATTCAGCCACTGCCTTGTTTTATCTAAGAAAGGGGGTTTTCTTTGATGAGTTTTGCTAAATCTGGATTTCTCTTTTGGTAGCTTACATGTTTGGTGAATCTAGGTTGAGTACCTCTGTTGGTTTCTTCATTCTTCAGGGAGAGCAAGATTTGTGGGGCCTGCAATAGGAGACTGCAACCTTTCTTATGATTGTAGAAGCGGTTTTTTCTACTCCTATAAATGTTCTTTGGCTGTGCTTATTTTCTATTGCTCGTTTCTGTATGTATTCAGTATGTAGAAATTTCTAAGTTGCTCTGATTTGGATCTCAGGGCTGTGGAATCGTCTTTATCCATCGGTTAGAACTGGATTCGGCAACATGGTTTATCACTAAGGGGGGGTTTCATTGCAGAATTTCTTCTCTTTGGTTCCGTTGGTATGCTTTGTCAAATTTTCATGAAACTACGTGCTGTGTTTGGCCTTTCAGGTTGTTGTTGGCAATGGCAATGGATTGTCGACGACTGTAAGATGCGAAACTGTAAGTTGTGAACTTCCAAACAACATGAGGATGCTGTTTCATTTCTCTTTAGGGAAGAAAGATGGAATGGTTGAGGATCGAGCATATGGGACATGATTATTTCTATATTTGATAAATAATGAGCTGGCGCTGTTGAAACTCAATAATGCTTGATTTGCTTTTTGCAATCCCTTTGTTCTTTCATGATTTAGGAGGGAATTTGGTTGTTTTATGGTTCCATAGAAATAGATGGCCAAGCTGCTTGCTAATTTTTTTCCTTAATGGCTTCAGAGAAAGGGATGGTCATGATCTTACCGAATGATTATCTTGCTCGGTTCTTGGTTTAGATTCTCAACTTCCAATATTCGGTACTGCCTTTCTTATGATCAGTATGTATTGTAGATGCTTATTTGCACCCTCTGGCTGTGATGCAGACTTGCTGAATGTTTAGGAGTTTGGAATTGAGGTGGTTTTCTGATTTTTTTCAGAGTTTAGAAATGAGAAGATTAGTGTTACTTTCTAATTGGTTTCTATTTTTGTTAAAAATTTTGGAAATTCATTACCTTACCTGCTTTGCCTTGTAATGGTCTGGCTCTTTTGTGATAGACAAGGCCTTTGTTTTGTGAAGCTTCTGATAGTTGCTTATTGGCAATCGTTCTTTTCTTCCCCCCTCTCGTTTGATTTAGTTCTCTGAATATGCTGTGGCAGATCCGATCTGAATTTCATTGATGGAATTATATTAGCCTCAACATATTCTGATGGTGGTAAAAGAGGGGTTTATTTGAGATATATAACTACTCTCTCTCTCTCTCTCTCTCTCTCTCTCTCTCTCTCTCTCTCTCTCTCTCTCTTGCTTTAGGTAGCTAAGTTGTTTTGACATGTTAAGCCTCTCTGTCAGTTTCCTTTTCTTTAGGCAGGCAAGATTTGCAGAGGCGGTGATGGTAGGCATCAATCTGTCTTAAGGGGGTCCTAATGTAAAAAATATCATGGGAAGTTGACTAGTTTGCAGAAAATTGAAAGGCTACCTACCGATTTGTAGCCCCAAAGAAATTACCAAAGAATAAACTGATGTATCGACTCGCCAATAGAAAGTTTCCCTATTCATGTAAGTTGTGTACAAATATCCCTTTTTATATTCAAACCATTCCCTTGATTTATGCAAAACTAGGCTACCCAAAACTACGCAGCTTTTGTGCACCATCTTGGCTTTTCTTATGTGTATATCAGTATTTCAAATAGTGTTCGTAGCGTATGCTACGTAGTGTAGCGTGGCCGTACTGCTACGTAGCGTCCCAAATAACATAAATCCGCTTCAGGGGTTGGAGCGTACGCTATAGCTACGTAGCGCGTAGTGTCCGTAGCGTAAGCTACAATGTATTTTTTTACTATTTTATTTTATTATTATTTTTTTTCATGTTTTCTTTGTTTCTAATGTTGAGGAATATGATACTTGTATAGTTGTATTGTACTTGATACTTTTAACCTATGAGATTTTTATTTCTTTTCATGATTTTTTTGAACATGCTTATAATTGATAAAATGAATAATCTTTTAGGCATTTTTATATTTTTTCCTCTTTTTTTCACTATTTATTATATTTATCCTATTTTTAAATTTAAAAATAGAAGTATCATGTAGCTTACGCTACACACTACGTATTTACGCTACACGCTATAGATGTTTGAGTGCTAAGAATCACGCTACCGCTATTTAGAACACTGGTGTATGTATATACATGTATATACATGCGTGTTCTCTCACTGTGTGTGTGTGTGTGCGCGCGTGCGCGCGCATATACACATGTACACCATTGTGATCTTTCTCTCTCACACACACACCCTGTTGCGATCATGTTTCTCTCTCTTACACACACACCCTGTTGCAATCATGTTTGTTGTGTTTCTGTCATGGTTTCAAAAATAGACGGTCATGATAAAAAAAAAATTTTAATGGTCCCAGAGAAATAGATGCCAAGATCCTGGTCAATTGCTCGATCCATTAATGAGGACAAGATTGACAACATGTTTTTCTGCTTGCTAACAGGGGATTTCATTGTGGAGTTTCAATTCTTTAATTCTTGTTGTGTTTTATATTGTCAGTTGTTTGTGAAATCTGTGTGTGTTTGCCTTTTCAGATTGGTGTGCAATTATTTGCCGACTTTAAAGCTTTATCCCAGTAAACAGAAGATGCCAACTCCCAAATAAGCATAGGGTTGTCATAGAACATGGAATGGTTGAAGATCGAGCATGTGGGACATGATATTTATTCATGAATTGTTTCATGCTTTTTAGGGAACTGAATTGTTTCATGCTTTTTAGGGGTCTATATGGTCATGATCTATCTTTTTTGGTTCTTTCATGGTTCCAGATAGATATACCTGCAAGATGCTTGTCGTTTTGGTTCTCGATCGCCTCAGAGATTGAGACGGTGATGATCTGTCAACACTAATATGGATGGTTCTTTGTCTAAATTCACAACTTCGACTCTGTTCCTTTACTGCAATTATTGTGATCATTATGTCTTTAGCTCCTCTCTGTCTGTGATCCGGACTTGTCTAGGAATATGGAATCGGGAAGATTTGCACTTGGAAAGTAGGTAACAATTTCTCATTGTTGTAGAAGGGGGTTTTGCAATGAATTTCTTTATGCTTGTGTTATGTTGCTCATCTGGTGTATTCATTTAATATGTTTTCATAGCGGTTCTTATTTTGGATCTTAGGGATGCGAGTGTGTTCCATCGAATAACGAGTACAAGATTGGCATCTTGGCTTGGTGCTTGCTATAAGGGGGTCTTGTTGCGGTGTTTTGATTCTTTGATCCTGTTGGTTGTTATTTTAGATGTTTGTGAAATCTATTTATCTTTGTTGCTTCTTTCATGGTTCCAGATAGATGGACCTGCAAGATCCTTGTCATTTTGGTTCTTGATCGCTTCAGAGAATGAAACGCTAATATCGAGGGTTCTTTGTCTAGATTCACAACTTCAACTCTCTGTTCCTTTACTGCACAATTATTGCGATCATTATGTATTTAGGTCCTCTCCGTCTGTGATGCAGACATGTCTAGGAATATGGAATTGGGAAGATTTGCACGGGGAAAGTCGGCGGCATCTTGTCTCATTATTGGAGATGGGGTTTTTGAAATGAACGTTCTTTCTTTATGCTTGTGTTATGTTGCTCATCTGTTGCATGCATTTAATATGTTGTCATAATGGTTCTTATTTGGATCTCAGGGATGCGAGTGTGTTGCGTCGACTAATGAGTACAATATTGGCAGCATTGGCTTGCTGCTTGCTACAAGGGGGTCTCGTTACAGTGCTTCGATTAATATTGGCAGCATTGGCTTGCTGCTTGCTACAAGGGGGTCTCGTTACAGTGCTTCGATTCTTTGATTCAGTTGGTGGTTATTTCAGATATTTGTGAAATCTATTTGTGTTTGGCTTTTCAGGTTGGCGATGGATTATTGCTGACTTCAAAAGCTTCGTCCCAGCAAATGGACGATGCCAACACCCAAACAGTGTAGGGCTGGTATGTGTTATGGAAGAGAACATGGAGCGGTTGAAGATCTAGAATGTGGGAGATGACACTCGTTAATTATGAGCCGCACCTTTGAAACTGAACCGCCATTAGCATGCAGGGGTGTGCCTTTGCTGGAGTTGCTCTTTGTGAACAACTCATTTATTGAGTAGTTTTGGTTCTTTCTTGGTTTTAAAGTTAATGCTCCCCACTCTGGTCACTTTTGTGCCTTTAGAGTGCCTTTACAGAACTAGACGGTCATATCCATAGCCTCTCTCTCTCCACAAAAAATAAAAAATCAAAAATCAAAAGAAGAGAAAACAGAGGAGAAATATTTTAGTTCTTTTTTATTGGACGGCCAAAATCCTCGGTCAATTTGGTTGTCAATGTCTTTAAAGAATCAAATGATCATCTTTTACTGCAACTACTGTGATCATTATGTAATCTGGACGTGTTTGTTTGGGTCCATCTTGGCTGTGTTGCAGATTTATTGAGTTTTTAGGAATTTGGACTTAGAAGTTTCCTGTTTGCACTCGGAAGTTGGAAGTAGGCGGCAATCGGTCTCAATATTGTAGAACAGGGTTTGTTAGGAATTTATTTTGGTTATGCTCGTGTTATGTTGTGTACATTTGATATGTTGAGTTTTCTCAGTGGGGCTGGTCTGATTTGGATCTCAGGGCGCTCTATAGTTGGACTATCTATTGATGAGCACACTACTGGCAACATGGTTTATTGCTTGCGAAAGGGGGCATCTCATTGCAGAGTTTCTTCTATTCTTCATTTCTATGGTTTGTTTATATCGTCAGATTTTGTGAAATCTATGTGTATGCTTGGCTTTTCAGGTTTAGGCTTGTGATTGATTATTGCAGACCGTAAAGCTTTATCCATCTTACCTGTAAAGAAAGGAAAATAAAAAGAGAAAAAAAGCTTTATTGATGAAAAGAGGGAGAAGACGCTCAACTCCCAGAACATATGGTAGTTGTTGATTGCATCAGATATTCAACTGCCGCCTTGGAGGAAGAAATATTAGTCCGTTTTAACAAGATCCGCTCGGAGCTGTTGATTGCAACAGATTCAACCACTGCCTTGTTTTATCTAATAAGGGGGTTTCTTTGATGAGTTTTGCTAAATCTGGATTTCTCTTTTGGTGACTCACATGTTTGGTGAATCTATGTTGAGTACCTCTGTTGGTTTCTTCATTCTTCAGGGAGAGCAAGATTTGTGGGGCCTGCATTAAGAGACTGCAACCTTTCCTATGATTGTAGAAGGGGTTTTTTCTACTCCTATAAATGTTCTTTGGCCGTGCTTATTTTGTGTTGGTCGTTTCTGTATGCATTCAGTATGTAGGAATTTATAAGTTGTTCTGATTTGCATCTCAGGGCTGTGGAATCATCTTTATCCATCAATTAATATTGGATTTGGCAGCATGGTTTATCAATAATGGGGGTTTTGATTGCGGAATTTCTCCTCTGTGGTTCCGTTTGTCCGTTTCTTTTGTCAATTTTTTGTGAAATTACGTGCCATGTTTGGTCCTTCAGGTTGTCATTGGCAATAGCAATGGATTATCAATGACAGTAAGATGTGAACTGTTAAGTTGTGAACTTCTAAACAACATAAAGAAGCCGTGGAATAGTTGAGGATCCAGTGTGTGGGATATGATGATATCTATATATTGATGAATTATGAGCTGCCGGCTTAGAAACTCAATTATGCAGATATGCCTTTTGCAATTAGTTTGTTCTTTCATGGTTCAAGAGGTAAAGATTAGAACAAGATGGTCACAATTTATATTCTTTGGTTGTTTTATGGTTCCAGAGAAATGGATGGCCAAGATGCTTGTCAAATTTTTCCTTATCAAGGATAATTCTTCCGGGTACTTGGTCTAGATTCTCCACTTCCAATATCCAGTGAGAGGTATGTCTTCTGAATCCTAACCTTGGATAATCTGCAAAAGAGGGGTATGTGTCTTCCCAACATCCGTCTCCTTTGTATGCAGGGCACTGAATTCGTAGACCATCTCTTGCATTGCCCAAATACTAGCCAGATTTGATTCCAGATTTTGAGATCTTTTAAGTGCAATGGTGTGGCCCTTAGTGCTGCAACTATTATGGGTGTGGCTTGAAGTGCATCTTACCAAAGGTCAAGCTGTCCATGTGGAGGTTATGCCTGCTTGCAAGTCTGTGGAATTTTTGGGGAGATCATGATGCTTGGTGTCTCGACAATGGCCACAATTTGGAAGCTATGCCTACTTGGTAGTCTGTGAAATGTTCAAGAACATAACACTTTGTGTTTTGACAATGCCCCCAGAGAAATAGATGGCCAAGATGCTTGTCAAAATTTTCCTGAACGTCTTCAAAGAAACAGATGGTCATGGTCTTTATCAATGATAAGTCTTCTGGGTTCTTGGTCAAGATTCTCCACTTCCAATATCCAATGAGAGGTATGTCTTCCAAATCCTAACCTTGGATAATTTGCAAAAGAGGGGTATGTGTCTTCCCAACATCCATTTCCTTTGCGTGTAGGGCACCGAATCTGTAGTCCATCTCTTGCATTGCCCATATACTAGCCAGATTTGGTTCCAGATTTTGAGATCTTTTAAGTGCAATGGTGCTGCCCTTAGTCAGTGCTGCAACTATCATGGGCGTGGCAGGGAGTGCATCTTACCAAAGGTCAAGGTGTCCATGTGGAGGTTTTGCCTGCCTGCTAGTCTGTGGAATATTTGGGGAGAACATGATGCTTGGTGTTTTGACAGTGCAATGGTGCTGCCCTTAGTCAGTGCTGCAACTATTATGGGCGTGGCTGGGAGTGCATCTTACCAAAGTTCAAGCTGTCCATGTGGAGGTTATGCCTTCTTGCTAGTCTGTGGAACATTTGGGGAGAACATGATGCTTGGTGTTTTGACAACGCCCACAATTTGGAGGCTATGCCTACTTGGTAGTCTGTGGAATGTTTGTGAACATAACGCTTGGTGTTTTGACAATGCCCACAACTTGGAGGTTATTCCTACTTGCTAGTCTGTGGATTATTTGGGGAGAAACAATGCCCACAATTTGAAGGTTGTGCCTGCTTGCTAGTCTGTGGAATATTTGGGGTGAATGTAATGCATGGTGTTTCGACAATGCCCACAATTCATGGGATGAGATGCCTT
Source organism: Magnolia kwangsiensis (assembly GCA_037074715.1). NCBI lineage: Eukaryota > Viridiplantae > Streptophyta > Magnoliopsida > Magnoliales > Magnoliaceae > Magnolia > Magnolia kwangsiensis. The sequence continues at coordinate 101,802,213 of CM073578.1, read as the reverse complement.
TTGAGTGGGCCGCGGTTCTTCTGAACATTGACTTGAATGTATCTCGCTCTATTCCGTTAAATTAATATCTTGTATTTTGTTTTTTGGCTGGCTTATTGTCACGCTCCAGACTCGGTAACTGGACTCACAAGGAACCCGATGACCGATTCTGACCGCAATAACCTCCGCAGTATCCCATTCTCGGTTCCTGAGGCAGGTTTCGATCCTGAGATTCTATAAGGAGGATTTTCATAATAGTATAATTACTTCTGATACGAGCATACCCAAGATCACAACAAGTATATCTAAGAATAACTAAGGGCACACATCACAAAAATTCACTAAGAATTTAAACTTTTACAAGTTTACATCAGCTTTAAAGGGACATACAAAAGATAATAGAAAAGGGGAGAAAGTTAGCAACATTGGGTCCCTAGGCTCAGCTCTAATCCACGCTTTGCCGCTCTACGAAACCTGCCTAGGATCACTTGCACGCATTAATCGTGCATAAGCTTATATAAGCTTAGAGGGTGGTGAAAGTGTGTGATAACGGTGCACAGAAGAATAGTAGGATATACAAGAAGAGAATCATGATCAATGATGATATCACTAGCTTTATCAAGGCTTATCATGAATACGATGTAGTGAGTACTGGGCGCCTTACCAAGGCGACACATAAAGTAGTTTTTTACAGCCAAATGCGAATGCGATGCAAAGTAATGCCAGTGCTCATATCCAATCCACATATCAAATACATTTCCAATCATAAGGAAATCACCGGTGTCCATTACACTGCTGAATGACTGCTGCTCTACAGACCCGTACAGTCAAACGAGCGTAAGAGACCTCACTATCGGCCTGTGGACAGTGAATCACCAATAAGGCCTGACGGTAGTCGACCCATTTCATGAGCTGGTCAGACTTGACCTAGTAATGCCCTCCCTCACAGGCGGATAAGGCCACGTCCCCATCCAACTGACTACACGACAGTGAGAGTCGCAGCCTACAGGTGTAAAGCCCTCGTGCGCTCATGTTTCCATCCTGTCACGGCGTAAGATGCACCCGGTATGCTCAAGTAATATTTTCAGTGTCCACACATACGGCCATCCACGAATGTCCCTGTGGAGGCAATACCCTGATGAAGCAAGGGCGGTATTATCATAAAATGCGATGCCAATGCAAGAGTACGCGTACAGATCATGCACAAGCTTCAGACACTCAATGTGCATAAGGGGAGAAACTCCATCCCTCAATGACCACCATACAATGCAATCAATTGATACAGATGATGGATATGGATGTAAGTGTGCTACCTGTAGAATATATTCCTCCCTCCTAAGGAGGGATAAGGTCTAGGTACATAGATAGGTACTAAGGAGAAGCGAAGTCCTCTAGTGGGGGCCCAATACTTTGGGATAACTCACAAGCTAGGAGAATCATAAAGCCTTAAGGAGGAGACGGGCCTAACAAGGTCCAAGGTGGGCCTTCGATCACCTACAAGGGTCTTATGGGCCTACCTTAGGGCCACCAAGGAGGACATTCAACCTCAACTGAGTCCCAAAAGGTAGCCTGCTACGCATATAAAATAAGGTCTAAGGCTCAAGCAATACGTGGCCTAATGGGCTATACATGAGCCCAACTCATAGATAGTATGGTGGGCCCTCAAGCAAGGTTTGGGCCCAACCATCATAAGTCCACGTATTGTGGTGGGCCTCATGGGCGGCCCAGTAGTTTATTCACCTTGGCCATTTTGCACTTAACACAAGCGAGTTGGGCCTTACATCCTAGCCCAAGTATAGGGTCAATTTAGTGGGCAGCCAAAAGACCCAACTACTTACATATTGTAGCCCTTAAAAGCACAACAATAGGTAGAAGAGTATAGGCCCAAAGGTCAGTGGGCTTACTAAAAGGATCTAGTCCACAACGCCTAAGGAATTAGTTAACTAATCACACGCAACATTCCAATAAAACTCAACTTGGGTGGGCCTCAGCTTGGACCTAATCACACCCCAAAATGCTGTAGAGAAAGGGTAAGATAATTGATCTAAGTCCTCACATCTGGTGGGCCATCCTGCCCCAATTCATTTATGGGTGGCAACATTGGGCCCATTGCCAAATACCAGCCCACCCAAATTTTTGGGTTGGTTGGAGTCTAACAATAAAAGTATTTCTTAGTATATTTAATCCGTGATGGCCCACACACATCACTGTGGGCCCCACCAGATGAGAAATGATATGCAACACATATCAAGTGGGCCAGGCCGTTGGAATGCAGGCCCAGCAGTAGCCTAAGGTAGGGATGTCCCATGTGTAAGCAGCTCTATGGGCTCTGGGTATCTGGTCCAAAAATCTATCCAATGGGCCCTAAGAGGTACAGGGAAAGAAACATGCTTAATGAGGATATCACTAGCCTTACTAAGGCTTTATCGTAAATATAATGTAATGAGTACTGGATGCCATACCAAGGCAATGCATGAAGGGGCTTACACAGTCAATGCTAATGCGATGCAAGTAATGCCAATGCTTATATCCAAATCACATGTCAAGTACATTTCCAATTATAAGGAAATCATCGAGGTCCATTACACTGCTAAATGACTACCGCTCTACAGACCCCACACAGTCAAACGAGCGTAAAAGACCTCACTACCCGCTTGTGAACAACCAATCACTAGTAAGGCTTGACGGTAGCGGACCCATTTACGAGCTGGTCAGACTTAGCCTAGCAACTCCTCCTCACACCAGGCAAGTAAGGCCACACTCCTATCCAACTAACTACACGACAGTGGGAGTCGCGGCCTAACGGTATAAAGGCCCTCGTGCGCTCATAGTTTTCACTCGGTCACGATGTTGGAGCAGATCCTTGGTGCCATGGAAATTTTGGAAATTTCACCCATGGGCATCCTGTGCACCCGGTATGCTCAAGTAATATTTCCTGTCTACACATACGAACATCCACAAATGTCCCTGTGGAGGCAAGGCCCTGATGAAGCAAGAGCGGTATGACCATGAAATGCGATACCAATGCAAGAGTCACGCATACAGATCATGTACAAGCTTCAGGCACTCAATGTGCACAGGGGGAGAAACTTCTTCCCTCAATGACCACCATACAATACAATCAATTCATACAAATGATGGATATGGGTCATAATGATGTAAGTGTGCCTAGCTGTAGAATGTATTTCTCCGTCCTAATGAGGGACAAAGTTTAGGTACATAGACAAGTACTAAAGAGAAGTGAAGCCCTCTAGTGGGGGTCCAATACTTTGGGATAATCCACAAGCTAGGAGAATCATAAAGCCTCAAGGATGAGACGAGCCTAACAAGGTCCAAGGTGGGCCTTCAACCACCTATAAGGGCCTTATGGGCCTACCTTAGGGCCACCAAGGAGGTCATCCAACCTTAACTGGGTCCCAAAAGGTAGCCCGCTACGCATATAAAATAAGGTCTTAGGCCCAATCAATACGTGGCCTAATGGGCTATACACGAGCCCAACTCATAGACAGTATGGTGGGCCCTCAAGCAAGGTTTGGGCCCAACCATCATAAGTCCACATATTGTGGTGGGCCTCATGGGCGGCCTAGTAGTTCATTCACATAGCTCATTCTGCACTTAACACAAGCGAGTTGGGCCTCACATTCTAGCCCAAGTATAGGGTCAATTTAGTGGGCAGCCAAAAGGCCCAACTACTTGCTTACTGTAGCCGTTAAACCCATCACAATGGGTAGAAGAGTATAGGCCCAAAGGCCAGTGGACCTACGAAAAGGATCTAGTCCACGAGGCCTAAGGAATTAGTTAACTAATCACACGCAACATTCCACTAAAACTCAACTTGGGTGGGCCTCAGCTGGGACCTAATCACTCTCCAAAATGTTGTAGAGAAAGGGTAAGATAACTGATCTAAGTCCTCCTCACATCTGGTGGGCCATGCTGCCCCAATTCATTTATGGGTGGCAGCATTGGGTCCATTGCCAAATTCCAGCCCACCCAATTTTTTGGGTTGGTTGGAGTCCAACAATAAAAGTATTTCTTAGTATATTTAATCCCTGATGGCCCACACACATCATTGTGGGCCCCACCAGATGAGAGAAGATATGCAACATATATCAAGTGGACCAGGCTGTTGGAATGCAGGCCCAACAGTAGCTTAAGGCAGGGATGTCCCATGTGTAAGCAGCTCTATGGGCCCGGGGTATCTAGCACAAGAATCCACCCAATGGGCCCCAATTTAATACCAAAAAAAAGGGGGAGGATGATCAATTCCCTAAGGATCTCACATGGATGGATGGTGGGATATACAACACATCAAGGTGGGCCCTCGAAGCAGGCTGGTCGGCCAGCCCAGGCTGGATGCCCCAGCCTGGGCGTCCTTGCCTGGTGGGCCACTCCCAGCCGTACCACGGTCAGCTCAAATGTTCGTTGGGTCTGAAATTTTGCAGGGTGATACTTCCATGGGTGGGCCACACCTTCACAAAATTTCACAATTTTTGAATAACTAGAAGTATTTTAATTAATTTATAAAAATTAGTCTATCCAGAAAATCGGATTGACTTGGACGTCCCAACGTGGTGGGCCGGTCCAGCCCTCGAAACGGTGTGCACAGGGGTCCATTGGCCCCAAAAATTTGTAGGTGGGTCCTACCATGAGTGGACCACTTCTTTGCAAAATTTCAGGATTTTTGGACAACTAGAAATATTTTAATTCATTTTAAGAAAACAATCTGTCCTGAGATTTTGCCTGATTTGAACAGCACAATATAGTGGGCCGGTTCAGCTATTGCCATGGTGTGTACAGGTGTCCATTGGCCCTGAAATTTTGTAAGTGTGTCCCAATATAGATGGGCTAATCCCCTGCAAAATTTTAAAATTTTTGAAGTGGTAGAAGTATTTTATTTAATTGATACAAATTCTGGACAACAATGTTTTCCAAAAAAAATCTGCTACTGCACAATGTTGCAGTCCCCATGATTGGCACCTCATGGGGTGGGCATAGGTCTATCGATTAACTGGGAAAATAGGTGGGTTTGGTACTCCCATGTATGGACAGCAGGTGGGGTCCATTGGAGTGGCCCACTTCCCCAAATTCAAGGTACAATAGGCTCCTCTACATCATGCAACATTGCTGGACTGTCCAGAAATTTCTGGATGTCCAACCTACTTTGGCCCATCCCATAGGCTTCAATCAAGGGTTAAATGATGTGGGGCCCATACTACATCAAGGTGGGGTCCATGCCTCAAAAAAATCCCAAGGAAATCAGGAATAAAAAGTCCCACAAATGGGCCTAAAACAGTGCCCAAAAACCATGCAGCAAATGGGCCTGAAATTTTGACAGCAGCATATACTGTCCATTTCCAGCCCATGGAAAAATATCCTGAGGGATAAATGGTCAGATACATCAAGTGGGGCCCACCTAGATGGACCACAAAAATTCCAGACCCAAATCCATCCAAGAATCTCCAAGAAATCATGCCTTATGGGGCCATCCAACCCATGCATCATACATGCATATGGATGTCCAGCCTAGTGGGCCTGGGCGTCCCAAAATCTGATGGGTCCGAGACTTTTTTTTTTTGGTCACATCAGTAGGCCACCAACATCAGAAGCAAAAATATGGAAAAGAGATAGAAGAAAGAGGGAGGGAGAGATCAACGGCCATGGAGGATTCCGACAGTATGAATCCTCCACTATTACAATCACACCTGCATCTTACATGAATCATGCATGCATGTAATCTATACAAACCCATGAAATTTTGAGGTGGGGATACCATCCCCACCATGCACCTCAGGTCTAAATGATCCAAATAATATAGATTTAAAGAGAAAATCCATCATGGTGGGTCCATGGAGAATGGCGCACCATGGAAATGTGCATGCATGTAGCGGGCCTTCGTCTCACTTCGTGGAGCTATGTAGGACCTCCACCATTGATTGGTGGGTCCTACATACTCCCAAGTGTGTAAAGAAGAACATGCAAGAAGAAGAAAGATGGAAAGAATTCCAATGCATTACCCACCTTAATGGATCTTCAAGATTCTTGTTGCATTGGGCTCATTAGGCTCCAAGGATCATGGATGTAGGGTCAAGATTGAAAGTATAGGGTTAGATGAGGAGGGAAATGGAAGGGAAGTTGTTGGAATTTCTACCAAGGTGGGACATTTTGGGTGTTCTAGCAAGGGGAATAAGAGAAAATGAAAAGAAAAGAGAGAAGGGAGAGATGTAGCATGAAGGGAAATGATGAGATTTCTACAAAAGAGGAGGCATGCTTACCTTGGCAAGAGAAACTCATGATGAGTTTGGGAGGAGATTCCAATGTGCTAGGGGTCTAGGAGCTAGAGCATAAGCTAGCTATAGAGGTTAGGCTTTCTAGGTAATGATATCATGGATTTGCATGGGAAATTGTGCAAGCCAAGTAGGTCCCACCAAAATGCAATCAACTGTCCAAATAATGCGCGGCATACAACTTTTGATGGACATGTCGGATTTACGCACGAGATGCAGCGTTTGAACCGCGGCAACGAGGCGATCGCAATGGCATAGGTCTTGGGTCAATCCGAGTCGGGTCTACGTGACTGAACTCAAGGATGACCGCAAACACTATTCGAGGGTCGCGGGTTGCTGAAATTTGACCGCTAGGACCGCGGGACCAAAATAAACGAGATGCATACTCACACACACACATGCACACACGCGAACTCGGGTCAGGTCTCACACTTATGTTGGTCTGATTTTTAATAAAATTTCATTCATAGCTCTTCCAAAAAAGAAGTCTCACACTGCTATTCTTATGATTAGTATGTATTCTAGATGTTTTTTTACGTCCTCTGGCTTGTGATGGAGACTTGCTAAATGCTTAGTAGTTTGGAATCAAGTCGTTCTTCTGAATTTTTTAAAGAGTTTGGAAATTAGAAGATTCTTGTTTCCACTTGGATGTTTCGATTGTTTTTTACCTTCTACTTGGTCTCTATTTTTGTTCAGTTTTTTGGACATTCTTTACCTTACCTGCATTGTGTTGTATTGGTCTGGCTCATTTGTGATAGACAAGGCCTTTGATTTTTGAAGATCCTGATAATTTTCTTTTACAGGTAATCGTACTTTATTCCCTCTCTTGTTTGATTTGGTTTTCTGTATGCTGTGGCAGATTATTGATATGAATTTCAATTATGGAATTAGCCTTTTGAACATGTTCTGATAGTGGCAAAAGAGGGGTTTCTTTAAGATCTGTAAACTTTATTTTTAACTATATTTTTATTTTTTGAATTTTTTCTTTTGGTAGCTAAGTTGTATTGGCATGTTGAGTGTCTCTGTTAGTTTCCTTTTCTTTAGGCAGGCAAGATTTGTGAAGCTGGTGATGGTAGGCATCATTGTCTTAAGGGGTTTCCCTGGAAATTTGCTTCCGTCGTGCGTTTTGGCTTCTGCCTGACTTTACTCATTTAGCATGTTTCTCACTCAGTGGGTCCTAATGTAAAACTAGGACAGGAAGATGACTAGTTTGCAGAAAATTGAAAGCCTACCTACCAATCTGTAGACCCAAAGAAATCACCAAAGAATAAAGAGATGTATCAACTCACCAATTGTAAGTTTCCCTATACATATGAGTTGTGTGATAATATGCCTTTTTATATTCAATCCATTAAGCTTGATTTATGGAAGCTAGGCTACCCAAATTAATGGACAAATTCCCAATGCCTTTGGACTGCTAGAACTAGCACATGTGGATGGGCAAATGGACGAATGCACTGCCCTAGCTGGTAGCGGTTGATGATATCTCCCACAATATGGGTAAAGTCCTATAAAATAGGAAATAACTTGAAATAATCTTTCATAGTTAGAATTGCTCTGCTTGATTGGCTTATAAGGTTGACTGGTTTTGGTTCTTTCATGTTTCCAATTTATAGACTGATGTAGTTGACTTGGTGGAGCGGGTCTCTAGCTGGCAAAGTTTTATGTAGTGGAATGAGCCTCTAGTATATTCCTTTCTTTGTGCTGTAGCTTTTGCACCATCTTGGCCCCTTTTTTTTCAGTAAAATTACTATCAACTTTCATACATGTGCACACATACACATGCATATGTGTATATGTATATGTATACAGAGGGTTTCAAAGGAATGGTGCTGTGAATTGCTTCATGCTTTTTAGGGAACTAGATGGTCATGATCCATCTTTTTTGGTTCTTTCGCGGTTCCAGATAATTAGACCTCCATGATCCTTGTCAATTTGGTTCTTGATCACTTCAGAGAATGAGATGGCAATGATCCATCAATGCTAATATGGAGGGTTCTCTATCTCCGTGTTGTAGAAGTAGAAGAGTTTTCTGATGAATGTACTTTCGTTATGCTTGTGTTATGTTGCTCATCTGTAGCATGCATTCAATGTGTTGTCTTAATGTTCTTATAAATGTGCTTCAGTTATGCTTGTGTTATGTTGCGTGTTTGTCTTCTACGCTTGATTTGTTGGGTTTTCTCTGTTTTGAATCTCAGGGCTCCAAAATTATGTATTCTGGATGTTTATTTGTGTCCTTTCTGGCTGTGGTGCAGACTTGTTGAGTTTCTAGGGATTTGGAATTGAGAAGATATTGACTGTTTATGAGTTTTAATTGAGACAATTGGTGTTTGCACTTGGAAATGCCTGTTTGTGTATTAATTTTAATTTTAATTAAGTTGAGTTTTGGAGACTTCTTTTGGACAATGAAATTGAGTTTCTTCACAGTGCAGGATCAGGGCATGGTTCCTTTTTCCTATGCACTTTGTAAGGTCCCCAGTTTTGGTTCAATGCGTGGCCTTTTTTCTTTTGTGCAGAGAGAGAGAGAGAGAGAGAGAGAGAGAGAGAGATCCAATACATAATGGACTGATCGAAGAGGCATGTGCATGGGTGATGGGTCCGACTGATTGAAGAGGCATGTGCATGGGTGATGGGCCCCTAATGGTAGCTGGTTAGAGACACCTCCTACAATATTATAGGTAAGATCATAACCCAAATGGTCTCAAATTACTGTGGATACTGTTGGGGCTTGTATATATGGCCCTGATGGTAGCTGATTAGAGATATCTCCTACGGCCCTGATGGTAGCTGATTAGAGATATCTCCTACAATATTATAGGTAAGATCTCTATAAAATAGGAAAAACCCAAAATGGTCTCAAAATACTGTGGATACTGCTGGGGCTGTACGCACAACTATATGGACACGGCTGTGTGGGCGTGCATACAGCTGTAGACAGTCAGTTGTGTAAATTGTGAGATAGTACATGCCCCCTAAATAGTGGTTGTTCGTGAATGTAACTAGACAAAAAATGGTCTCAAAATATGTTGTGTATGCACTTGTGTATAAACTACTGTATGGGTATGAATATAGTTGCACACTCTTATAGGTTTGTATATAACACCATAATGATAATACTATATTGGTATGGATACTGTATAGTTCACTAAAAAATTGTACTGGTAGGGTTTTATATATACTATCACCTAAGGAATATCCTGAATATAACATACAACTTTTTATATAAGAGTTTTTATACTTTGATTATGTTGGTGGGGTACATTGGTATATGCTGTGTTTGAAGTATCGGTATCGCTACAAGTTTCGCTGGTTGGATGTAGAAACAATATCGATATCTCTGATAACTGAAAATGTAGTGAAACATTAGGGAAATATGGGGGAAATGGTGTAATTTTTCAATGAAAATTTAGGAGATGCTAAAATACACATTTTCATATTTAGAAATTAGAAAATTAAAAAAGGAATGCACGCATGCTAAGTTTCCATTCAATAGGGCCCTAAAACCATGTGCTGTTGTAAGAAGCTAGTCCAACCATCCTATCCATCCAACCTTCCATGCAAACATACATCAACAATACGATATTCAGAATATCGACAACACTATTTCGCTGAGAAATTGTCGACAACTGAAATGGAAATGAAAGATTGTTGCCCATGTTAAGATAACAATAATATTGCCACATGATTGATATTATTGTCGATAATGTGAACATTGTACATAACCATGTGCCCTTAAAAAAATTTGAAATGGATTATATATATATATGTGTGTGTGTGTGTGTGTGTGTGTGTGTGTGTGTGCAATATTGATGCATTTGTGTTGTTATTGCTGATATATTGACAATACAAGCGACACCTGAAATTTACACAGTTGAAAATATTAGTGATACATTTAGCGATATGATGCATGGACAATACTTGATTGACAACATGGCTATTGCTTGCTAAAAGGTGGTTTCATTACTGAGTTTTTATTCTTTGTCAGTGGTTCATGTTGTCAGGTTTTTGTGAAACGTATGGATGTGTTTGGCTTTTTAAGGTTGGTGTCAAATCATTGTCAACTCATTAGGCTGAACTGGATGGAAGTGATGGTTGACGATCCAACATGTGAGTTCGATCAGGGCTGTCAATGCGTTGTCTTATAATGCCTATACCTGGGCTAAATGGGTTCTGTGCCCATTATGTTTAGGCCCACCAATGGATGAATTAGATTGCGCAAATGCATGTGACTTCGACACATGCAAGGTGTGGGCTTTTTTCACTGGCTTTGAAACTGAATCTCTTGTCAATGGTTTGTTTTGTTCTTTCAAGGTTCCAAAGGAATATGCTGCTGTGATTTCTTTCATGCGTCTAGAGAACAAGGTGTATGTGGTCTATGTTTTTTGGTGGGCCATCGGATGCTTGCCAAACCATGTGCCCATTGACCGGTTCACTTGTCATTTTTTACTACTGTGGTATATATTTGAGCTTGGTCTTGATTGATCTAAAAATGAAGTTTTTATGGAATGTTGAACAATTTCGGATTTTACTTTCGGAAACTTTTTTGTGGTGCATAGGCTGTCTTTTTCTCTTGGTGCCTTTGTTCTTCAGGAAAGGTAGAGTGGGCAGGAGAAGGGAAACAACTGGTGTTATTATTGTAGAAGGGCCAGATTTCCAAACTAATGAAAGATGTCAACTTCCAAATAACTAGAAATAGACATGATTTAGTAAAACGTAATGGTAGACGGGCCAAGAATGAGTGGGACATGAGATAAGGAGTCCCTGTGCTGGAGATGCTTTTTTGTGAGTTACTCAACACAATTAGTTCCACTTCTTTCATGATTTATATAAAAAAAAAATACTACCATTATCACGTCTACTTTCTTGCTTCAATGGGAAATCAACAATCGAGATTTTTTTTTCTCCAGTGCTTTTAGCTTTCAAAAGCTAGTTAATCTCCATGCTTGATGTTTTTAGAGAATTAGACGATCATGATATATTAAAGCTAGTTGGCGGGTTGTTGGTCTAGATTCTTAAATTACTCTCATCCATTTGTTGTAACTATTGGTGTTGTGCATGGTAGGATGTTTATTTTATCTTTGGCTGTTGCATATTTTTTACTTTGATCAAAATTGAGAAGATCAATGTGTGCTCCTAAGTATCGTCTTTTTTTTTTTCTCTGTCATCTTGTCCTTGTCTTTCTTTATAATTTTAGTGTAGTTTTATGGTATAACTTTTTCATATGACAATATTAATTTTTATATGAGTTTCTTGATTTCATCACATCTGTACAACAAGATATGATTTTTTTATTTTTTTTATATGAGTTTCTTGATGGAATCGAGGAACCTTCAATGACATTGAAGGGCCTCCTCAATCCCATCGAAGACCACTCGATCAGATCAAAGAAAGAGCCCAACAACCATATGGAGATCTATCTGGATTTTCTCGATGAGATCAACACAAGGTTCGATCCCATCGAAGCTCCTTATATCATATTGAATGGCCTTTCTATCCCATCAAAAGAGCCGTTAACTAGTCATTTTATAGTCGTTGTAGATTGATTTATTATAATAGGCATTTGGTTCTTGGGTATTTTGATGGGTTTTAGTGCAATAGAGGCTTAGGTGATTACATGATCATGTCCCTCATCCTAAGCCTCTTAGTCTATGAGATCTAAGTTATATTCCTTGTGATTTATCACTTGAAAGAGGATTCCATCCTCAATGATGAAGATGAATTTGTTTTCCACCATATTTTAAAAATTAGACTTGAACCAATAGTTGAATCTTTATCTAAAATCTCTAGAATACCTATCTTGGTGAATCCCCTAGGCATTATAACTTCTCATTAGTTGTATGAGATTCTACCTAACCTCTCATCACCTTGGTCATCGCATCGAAGCATCACATGCAATATATTTGATCTTGGAGATAAAGCATCGGCAATGCATCGCCATCATGATCGGGGGAGCAATTGAGGAACAAATTCAAACATGCGAGAGCTTTAAAGAAGTGACTCAAGAACGACGCATCAATGAAGCTTAATTTGATAAGTGTCATTGAGTGAGTTCATACTCTATTTCCTTGTGTAAGATTAAGGGTAAGAGTTTTTGTGTAAGACCAGATTCACCAGACACGGGTCTGTACGTGTTAGTCTCCGTGAAAGCCTTATTTGCTACTTTGTGTGCCTCCCTATTATTCCTTGGTGTAGTTGCTAAATCCGCACAATTTCTCCTTCGTGTATGGTTACCTGATGCCATGGAGGGGCTCACTCCTATTTCGGCTCTTATACATGCTGCTACTATAGTAGCAGCGGGAATTTTTCTTGTCACTCGGCTTCTTCCCCTTTTCACGGTCATACCTTACATAATGAATCTCATTTCTTTGCTAGGTATAATAACGGTATTATTAGGAGCTACTTTAGCTCTTACTTAAAAAGACATTAAGAGAAGTTTAGCCTATTCTACAATGTCTCAATTGGGTTATATTATGTTAGCTCCAGGGATAGGTTCTTATCGAGCTGCTTTATTCCATTTAATCACTCATGCCTATTCAAAAGCATAAACAGACCCATATAAAAGAGACGCTATGAATATTCCGAAATAGGCTATACTGACTGAATAAATTGCATTTGTCACAAATTCATACCAATCCACAGAATAGTTCAAATTTTGATGTAAAAGGTTTATCGATGGGGTTAACCATTTCGATAGTATATCCAAATCCATTCGTACTTGATCGAAAGGAATTCCTATGGACTCAACAAACAAAGTAAATAGGACCAATACAAGTGGAGGAAATAGCATAGTATTGTCCGATTCACAGGATACATGGAAGTGTCTTTATTGTCAAAATGAGTACTAAAGGATCGCATCAGATTTCGTATATTCCCATCAATTTGATATTCCGGTGATCCCCACGATCCGAGTCCAGCCTGTTGGAATTGGAATAGGTTCGGCAGCGAATCACGAAATCTTGGCGATCTTCTCTATCAATGAATGAGGAGTCCGTTTTGAAATCGTCCGCCCTCCACCCACCCCCCTAAGTATATGATTCAACAGGAATCACACAAGGGTAAATTGATACAATAGAAACCTCTGGTAAAATGAATAGGATTAAACAAAAGGGTCCTTGGACCAAAATCGAGCTTGTTGGTTAGTCAATAGAAAACCAACTCAAGTCTCTTGTGGGAGCCTCCAGCAAGAGTGTACATCAATAGATTCTTTTGTGCGAACGAGGTTCGTGGTGATCCTATAGAAAACCACATGGTCTCTTGCGGGAGCCGATCATTTGTAGGATTGTAAAGGTTAGAGGCGAACTTGATTTAAAACCTCTGATAGTGAAATCCGATACACTTATGAGTTGAGTGCGTCTGCCGGGAGTGGAGTAGGAAAATCGAATTACTATACATGTGTTTGCGATTGTCTTTAAGCACTTGATTAATTATGCTTATGCGATGAATGTTTAATTATATGTATGCATGATTAGATGAATGCTAGGAGTTGATATGTAGCACATCCCACATACATGTACATTATCATGTTTATAGATTAGTTATGTAATTGCCACATCATTTTTAGTTTATGTGATTGGGCCCTCTAATGACCTGGAAGTCTTAGAGTCAATTGCCTTAGTTTAAATTTCATATTAGCTTTAGTAGGCAATTATGTTTAAAATGCATAATTCGTATTTGGTCCTAATTACCCCTCCTCTAAGACATGGCCATCATCGATTGGCACCGTCAAGCTTCCGTGCATAGCTCATGGGCTCACCACATGTAATTTCATGTTAAACATTTTCAAAATTTGCTTTCGGAAGCCTTTTTGTGGTGCGGATGCTTTATCTCTCTCTTGGTGCCTTTGTTCTTTAGGGAAGGCAAAGATTTCTGCAACAGGCAGGAGAAGCCAAACAACTGGTGTTATTATTATAGAAGAATAGGATTTCCCAACAAGTGGAAGATGCCAAATTCCAAATAGCTAGGAATTGACATTTTTTAGCGACACGTAATGGTAGACGGGCTAGGAGCGTGTGGGACATGAGATAAGGGGTCCCTGTGTTGGAGTTGCTTATTGTGAGTTACTCATACAAATTAGTTCTAGTTCATTCATGGTTTCCAAAAAAAAAAAAAAAAACGTCATTATCAGGCCTACTTTCTTTCTTGCTTCTTGGTGAAATCAATTGTAGATTTTTATTTTATTTTTCCGGTTCTTTTAGCTTCCAAAGGCTAACTAATCTGTCCTCGATGTTTTTAGAGAATTGGATGGCCATACGATCTGTCAAAGCCAATCGTAAATTAATCTCATTCATTTGCTGCAGCTGTTGGTACTAGCATAGCAAGATGTTTATTTTGTCTACACCCTGATCCATAGCTCAAGTGGTAGACAGAGTGAAAGATACTTCGTTTCAACACTGAGGTCTTGGTATTGATCCCTAGTGGGGGTGGCTTACAGTGAAGTGTGAACTGACAGTGGGGTGTACTAACAAGCTAACAGAAAAAAAAAAAATGTTTATTTTGTCTTTGGTTGTTCCAGATTTTTGCTTTGTTCAGAATTGAGAAGATAAGTGTATGCTCTTGAGCTTCGTCTTTCTTTTCTCTGTTATCTCGTCCTTGTCTTTCTCTATAATTTTAGTTCTTCAGTTTCGGGGCATAACTTTTTCATATAACAATATTGATTTTATGATGAAATCGATTTATAGTGTAGATTTGGTGCTCCAGTCCATGCTTGTATCTTTTGATTTTCATGTTGCAAGTGGATTTATTATAGAATGGCAAGATTTCCAAGCAAATTGAAGATGCCTACTTCCAAATAGCTAGGAATTGACATGATTCAGTGACATTTCATGTAGAAGGGCTAGGAGTGTGTGGGACATGAGACGAGGTATCCTTGTGGAGTTGTTTTTTATGAGTTACTCAACAGAATTAGTTCTGGTTATCCGTGTGTTGGAGTTGTTTTTCTATTAGTTACTCAACACAATTAGTTCTTTTTCTTTCATGGTAAAAAAAAATACTGCCATTACCATATCTACATTCTTTCTTGCTTTCAAGGAAAAATCGACTGTTGAGATTTTTTTTCTCGGTGCTTTTAGCTTCCACGGGTTAGCGAATCTCTATCCTTAATGTTTTCAAAGAATTAGACGGTCATGATCTATCAAAGCCAGTTGGTGGGTCATTGGTCTAAATTCTTAAATTACTTTTATCCATTTGCTATAGCTGTGGTACTATGCATTGTAGGATGTGTATTTTGTATTTGGCTGTTGCAGATTTTTGTTTTGTTTAGAATTAAGAAGAGCAGTGTATGCTCCTGAGGGTCGTCTTTCTTTTCTCTGTCATATCATCCTTGTCTTTCTCTATAAATTTAGTTCTTTAGTTTCGGGGCATAACTTTTTTATTTGACAATATTGATTATATGATTAGATCGATTCGTAGTGTATGTTTACCGTTCGAGTCCATTATTGTATCTTTTGACTTTCAGGCAAAAGCTTTATCCAAGCAAATCCTTCTAATTTTAATGGGTTCATTTATAATTGATGGTTGCCAGAGATCCTACCTTGTTCATTATTGTTTCAGTTTTGATTGATCTAAACAAGAGAGCTTTTTACCCCTTTTAGATGATTGACTAGCTTCTGCATGTTATCTTGGGTGTCTTTGTTCGTCTTTTTTGTTTTCTCTTCATGTGGGGCTGGATTTGAAATTAGTAATTAGTACGCAGCAATGTGTTTTATAGCCTTAATGAGGTTTCCCTACTGTGATTTGTGTATGTGCTTGTGTGATGCTTCTGTTGAGGGCCTATTACATATAACTACAGCGAAAAGATATAAAAATGAAAAACTGACTGTTTACCTTTTCCCTTATATTTCCCAAGGTAGACAACACTCCGCTTCGATTCATTGAATTTCTTGATCAAATTTGGATGAACGATTTTATATGCAGCGAACTTCTGTCCACCAAATTATGCTTGATTTGTGTTTGATTAGGGCCTACTTGGTTGTAAGTTGACATTGCAACCAAAGAATGGCCTGTGATACTATCAAATACAGACATCCATAACATCTATCTTACTAGATTTTCATTAGTTATTATTTTTAAATAAATATGGCTGTTATAGGCAGTATTAGTCGATACCCTATAGTTATAGGAGATGGTCACAATGCAAATATATTCTTAAATTCAATCTCAAATCAGGTTTTTGGTAAAAACATATAAAAGTAGAAGATTGTTATAAAATGGCCTTTGCAGTCTCTTTTGCCTATTATGAATGGAATGTATATATTTTCAAAATAAATACTTTTGACACAGAACTATTCTAAATACATAATAATTTTGAATAAATATGGCTGTTATAAGCAGTATTAGTTGATATCATTTAGTTACAAGAGATAATGAGAATGCAAATATATTCTTAAATTGTATCTCAAATCATGCTTTTGGAAAAAAAGCAAGTAAAAGTAGAAGATCGTTATAAGATGGCCTTTGCACTCTCTTTGGGTATTATGATGGAATGTATGCATATTGAAAATATGTACTTTTGACAACAAAACTATTCAAAATACACAATAATTTTAAATAAATATGGCTGTTATAGGCAGCATTAGTTGATACCATATAGTTATAAGAGATGATTAGAATGCAAATACATTCTTAAATTCGATCTCAAAAGAGGTTTTTGGCAAATACAAATAAAAGTAAAAGATTGTTATAAAATGCCTTTATAGTCTCTTTTGGCCATTATTAAAATGGCCTTCACGGTCTCTTTTGGCTATTATGAATGGAATGAATGTATATTGAGAAAACATGCTTTTGACAACCGAACTTTTGAAGATACATACTTTGGCCTAACTTGTTGGCATAATTTGTTGACAGGCTACTATTCAACCTTGATTGTTGATCGAAATTTATTTAAAGATGTCTAAACATATTAAGTTTGTTCCCTCACATCCCCTTTAGGAACTATTAATATCATCCTCATTAAAAATTCTAAAGAAATCGTATATAATAATATTGTAAAATCTATTCAATAGTGGAGAATTCCCAAAGTCGTAATGAAAGAAATTTATAATAATGGATTGTTAAAAAAAACCTTAAATTATGTAATCAAAATGGTTGAACAAACAAAATTAATTATAGAAAATGAAGACAATTTACAATTTATTTCAAAAGCCACAATAAAGCTTCTCACTAGTTCACTGGTGATTTTTTATTCTGTGATATATATTTGAGCTTGGTATTGATTGATCTAACATAGTTTTTATGGGATGTTCAACGATTTCGGATTTTACTTTCGAAAGCCTTTTTGTGGCATGTACGCTATGTCTATCTCTTGGTGTCTTTGTTCTTTAAAGAAGGCAAAGATTTTTGCGGGGGGCAAGGCAAACAACTGGTATTATTATTATAGAAGGGCAAGATTTTGCATGATTTGTTTCTATTTATATTTTACCTTAAATATATGGGCGTAATCGGGATTAGAAAAAAGGCTAGACATGCTTAAGGGTTTATGGGGGTTTTAAAGAGAAAAAGCTTGGGTTTTTCTCTTAGGGCTTTGGAATTGGTAAGGTTTCATTTCTTTTAACTTCATTATTTGTTATTCATAATGTATTATCGATTTGTGCGGTGGTTTTTTCCACAAAGGTTTTTCCACGTAAATTTGGAGTGTTATCTATTGGATTAGCTTTGTGCGATTGTGATTGTTTTGTTTGATTCCACACTCTGTGTGCTTCCGCGAGTCCCAACATACACCACATACACAAGGTGGCAAATGATCAGGAAAACACCATGTTATCAGGGTAACACGTAATCCACTCCCTTGCAAAATGGACGCAGCTGATTGCTTGAGAAAGCCTGAGAAAGCCTTTTATCGAAACTAAGCTAGGTGGGTCCCACTGTGATGCTTGTGAGAAATCCACCCCATCCGTCAAGTTAGGACATGGGAAAAAAATAAGATAGATCCAAAACTCAAGTGGGATGCACAATACGAAACATTGAGGATTAAACGTCCACCACTCGTGGGGCCATAGAAGTCCTGGATCAAGTTTCTATTTTTGTGTTTTCAGTTCATCCGAATAGGAATGACCTTATGAAGGGTATAGATGACTCTAAATGCTCCCACCACAAGCAGTGGCTCCATTTCTGCTTTCAATTATGTAGATAGGGTATGGAATTGACTTAGACGTAAAAAATGCGTTTGATTTTTGGAGTTGCCACTAGTCATATGAAACTTTTAAATTATTGCTGGTTAGAAACCGTAGAATCACTTATAGGTCAAGGAACTATAATATTGTAGTTGATTTGTGACCATAGATTTTGAGGGTCTCGATAATAGAAGAGGAAGGGGTTAGGACACCCTCTTCTACTTGCACAACGCGTGGTATCTACTCTACAGATTTTAAGACTTTCAGAAGGTTTTAGTAAAATTTTTGCATTATGTATCTTATCATGTGTAGACACCCCACCAGAGGCTGACGAGCTGATTGAAGCACCTGGTTAATTCACCCGGTCAACTTGCCCAGTTAAACCCAATTAAATTGGATTACCCAATCAACTCACCCAGTCAAACCCAGCTAGATCAGATCACCTAGTCAACTCAATCTGTCAACCTAGCCTCAAACCAAGCCGGTTTAAACCCAAAATTTGTCCAAAACCAAACTTGTCTAAATCTAAACCTAGAATGAACCCAAACCTTGATCCATCAACCTTTAGGACCATCGTAGACCAAAACTAAAAAATAAATAAATTAGGAGACTTCTCACCATCCCAGGACCCCCTACGAAGGCAGGGAGCAACCTAGGTGGTGGGCGGCACCTGGTATGTGGCAGCTCTCCTACCTTGGTAGGAGTGGGTGCAAATCATGTGTAGTGACTATGAATCCAATCATAAGCATGTGAAGAGGAGAAATGAAGCGGAGTAACTGGCTAGTGGCGACTCTAGTTAGACATATCACCCCAATAAAATCACACGCGCTTCCTAAAAAAGGCACATGTGAGCATGATCCACTTGCGATCCAGCATCCACAAAATGACAACTCTACTGGAAAAGTACTAGTCCCACTAGTCGTGACCTGACTTGAAAAACAGGATCCTAGAAGCCTTAAAGGATTACAGTTCTCGCACACTTGCATTTGCATTCATCTTTATCTTTAAAAAAAATACTCGAATAAGAGAAAAATATCCTAAAATATCTGACACCATTGCGCTCATTCAAGCTCGACTCACTCGAACCTACTTGTTCTTTTGTAATCTAGTCTAAACCACATCTCGAGCCACCATGGCCAATCAAGAAGAAGAAGTTCATCCTTTCCCTACTCTTGACATGCCAGAGGCCCATCCTCGACAACCACGAGTTGCAAAAATAGTGTCAGTTGCCTGCATATAAGAGCTAGCACAAGGAGTGGAAGCAATGAGGAGATTTTCCTCCAGTTCATACAAGCTCAATCCACTTTGGCCAATAATCAAGTTGGCCCATCACAGCAATAATAACCACTCGCTCTCACCTTCTTTCCATCATCCAGTTCAGTTCAATCACAGCTGGTGGAGTCCATCCATGACCTTCGACACCAAGATGCACAACCCTCAACCTCAGGGCATTTCTTTTAGTGCCCTCCTGCAAATGGGAGTCAATCTCATTTCAATCCCATAGCTAGGATTCCTAGTCAATTTCAAACAGCAACAACTTTCCCTAATCGAAGCCAAGGGCCCTCAGTGGGAGTCAATTCTAAGCCCAATTCAATCAACATATAGTGGCGAATACCCACAACGGGGGGCCACTTACCAGTCTCTTAGCCTCCCTTGATTAGGAGCAATTTTTAATTCCAGTAAACTCCCACATCTGAGAATCCAATTACATTTCATTAAGTTCCTCCTCACGGGAGACATAGGGTCGAAGACATCGACCACTATGTCAAAGAAGTGGAGTAAGTCTTGCCGTGAAGGACGTCGATCCTTTAAACGAGCCGATAAAAAATGGACGAGTTGCGACAGTAACTCGAAGCCATGTAGAACTGACTTGTCCCTCAACAAAATTCAGGGACTTATGTCCCTTCCCAGATGCACGAGTACCTCAAAACTTTGAGGTGCCTAAGTCCAAAAGACATGATGGCAGCGGCTACCCTGTAGCTCATCTCAAAACGTTCCGTGGGGAGCTCAATATCGTGGCGGGGAACAACAGAGCCCTCATCTGTTTGTTCTAAAAAGATTTGAAGGGTGACACTTTTGACTAGTATAAATCACTCGATTATCACCAAATTAAGACCTAGGAACAACTGTCTCAGGACTTTGTGGATTGATTCACATATAATATCAATATGGCACCTGGGAGAGTAGACCTGTCGGCCCTAAGGCAAAGAAATGATGAGACCCTATCTACTTATGTCGAACGTTAGTGAGCCATGGCTACCAAAATGAGAACTCTCATCGACGACAAGGAATAGATTTCCATGATCATTCACTCGGTAAACTCGAGTATCTTTGAATACCTGATTTTGTATCCTTATTTGAATTTCACTCAACTTATCCGTATTGGGGAACAAATTGAAGTCGGAATAAGAGTGGGAACGATCTCCCCTTGGCCTCATCAAACCACCCCAAAGAAATGGAGCAAGGTTGAAGGATGACCCGCAATGTATGAGTATAGGAATAGAAATGGTTATGCCCAGTGCCCAACAAAAGTCAACAATATCATCGCATCTACTCAAGTTTCCAATAGTACCAGCCTCAATAAAACCCACAAAGATATCAACTGAATCCACCACATTTGCAACCACATCCACCATAACCACAACAGTAGCAGCAACAACAACAACCTAGGGGCAATACACAATAATCATAACAGAGCAGGTCGATGATAATAAGGGAGCCTAGGAAGTTTATCCCGCTAATAAAACTATATAGCCATATCATGACTACGTTAATGAAAAAGTAACTTCTCACCTCTCTACAACTTAGGCCTCCCCTAAACCCTTTTCCTCAAAATTACAATGAGAATGAGTATTATGTGTTGATGCAAAAATCTGGTTACCCCTCCCCGGGCCCGCGAACTTGCACAAAGAACAAGCAAAGAAGACCCTGGCTCGTGCAGGGGACCCTCCGATGCCTAAGTTAGGTATGGATCTGGGTCCATTTGGATAAGGGGTTTTGGGCTAGAGATTGTGCATACCTTTCACCGCTTGGGGTGCTCCTATTTATGGATGAGGAGAGGTGGTGGTGTAAGAGAGATTTTCCTATTTGGTAGGATATCTCATAATAACATTACAATCCTATTTAGAGTCGTAATGACCGCCCTAGATTCTCTGCTGAGCTCTCGGGAAAATCCGTATCGCGATAGGGTTCCTAGATCTTCGGCTAGGATCTCGGGTGAGCAAGGTTGGATTTTGATAGGAAGCGGTCCGTGCTGACTTGAAGTGTTTTGATCCGGGACGTGTTGACTTGGGGCCTGTCGACATGGTCTTGCCGAGCTGGGGCATGCCGACCTATCTCCTTAGTTGAGTCTGCATATTCCTTTCATTGAGTTTTGTGGTCCCTCTAGCTTGTTGGCGGGGCGTCAAGCTTGACCTTGTCTCCTGCTTTCAGAGCTGGAGGTCATTTTTGAAATTTTTTGCACAACTCGGTTGATCCGTTTTTCCCCATAACAGTAAGCCCCTCTACTTCCAAGTTTGCACAGTAAGCTTGGGAAGTAGGTTGGACCCAATCAGGTCGGGTTGTTGCTTTATGGGATGATGAGTTTAGGCGGCATGTGTTGGACTCGAAGCGTGCCTGCAATCATGATGTGCAGTCATCGAGATGGTATGGTCATGACTCATGGTCACCTGCAATCATGTAAGAACGTTTTTTCGGCGTTCGACCAATGGGGCGATGATGCGTGGCATGCGCTTTGGTCGCGGAGTCGTGCGGCGAATGATAAGGCTCCACGTGTTCGGGCGCAGGTGTCGAGGAGCCGTCCTGATTGCTGCATTGAAAGCGACGTTGAATGCTATACGGATGACTTGGCTATAAAAGGGGGCGCCCTAATGTTGGGTGGGGTTATTTGCCCCTTCGCTCTTGTGGCATTCTTCTCCCCTCGACATTAGGCGACTATCAGCGCATTCCTGATCATTTCTTTAGCATTTTCTTACGCGGGCTATCTCTTCGGGTGAGCATTGCTCCTCATTCCCTCTCTTCGTCTTTTTATTCTTTTCTTCTGAGTTTCTGGCGTCTTTTGAGCCCACAACCATGCCGGAAACTTCAAGTCAGCGAGAGGGGACCCTGGTCGTGATGATGGGGCAAATGACCTTTGCCCAATGTCGAATCCACCATCACCCTTGATGATGATGAGCAATAGGGACTTTCGAGCTCCCCATGCATCGCGGGTGGTTGAACGGTCCCCGGTGGAGGGGACTTTCGTGGTGATAGAGGAGACTAGTGAGTCCTCATTAAGGTAGAGGAGAGGGGGCTAGTTGGGTCCGTGCTGACTGAAGCCGACCTGACATGGATCAGGTCAGGGTATCACATTCTAGATTTTGTGATACTCCGAGCTCCCTAACCAGGCGAGCTTCTTAATGAGCCTCCTGAGGGAATGGTGGTCATCTTCCAGGACTCCCTTCAGTGCGGCTTTAAGCTTCCCCTCTAGAGGATAGTGAGGCTGGTGCTTGCGCACTTGGGGTTAGCCCTCGAGAAGTTGATCCCAAATGCCTGGACGGCGTTGGTGGGGTCATTCATCTACTGATTTGAGCTTGACCAGCCCAAGCTGACCGTGGATGAGTTTTTCCACCTATATTAGGTGAAAGTCAACCATCTTCACGAGGATTGGTATTATTTTTCTTCCTAGAGGGGAATTGATAAGGCCTTGATCACGGACGTCCTGACTTCGAATAAAAACTGGAAGAACAAGTGGTTCTGAGCGTCAGGAGAGTAGGAGGCGCTAGGAATTTTTGAGCTACGTTCGTGGGTTCCGACCTCTTTTTCTGTGCTAGGTCGGTATATCCGAACTTGGAGATTTTTTTTTTTTGCTTAGTCGTTACTTCTAGTCTGACATGCGTTCTTTGGCCGTTGTTCCCAAGTATCCCACTATGGCGGGTGTAGAAGCTCTTGCTCAGATTGCTAGGGCTAAATCGGTGAAGGCCGACCTGAGATCTTGAAGGGAGCTTATCATGCCCGAGCTTCTGCTTAAATCAGGTCTTGATCTAGTCTTGATAGGTATGGCTCTTTCAGTAGGTTGCTCAGGAATCTCATCTATTTTCTGGTATTTTGTTAACTCCTTTTTGTTGTGCAGACATGCCAAAGTCGAGACCTTCTAGGCGCAAGGCACCTCCTACTACCGAAGTTGCCTAGAATAAGAAGAAAAAACCGACCTCCAAGAGCAAAGGGAAGGTCGACCCTTCGTCATTCGTAGGCCGGAAGGTCATGGATGACATGCTGCCCTCATTGTTGCCACCATTTTCGATACAGCCGAGGTGGTCGTTGGAGCAGCTTCTCTTACCGAAGCTCAGGCCGCTGGGGCCCGGGCGGTGGCAAAGATAGAGACCGAACTCCCCTCGCCTCAGGTGGGGGGTCCAGCAAGTGGTCTTGGCGGTGAAGGTCAGATGCCTCTCATGTTGGCTCGTGTCGCAATAGAGGGCCTTTTGCCTTGGGTGGATCGACATGTCACTGATGCTGAATTCACCAGTACAATGGACTCATCGCAGGATGGAGTTGTGGGCCAGCTGGCGAGGCTTTTCTTTTGGGTAAGTTTATCTTACTTGAGATGGTAGGATCCTCATAGCCTTATTACTTTTTTTGGCTTGGTCTGATACTATTATTTTTGCAGTACACCCCCTCCCTTAACGTGCATCGTGAGATGTTGTCCTTTTAGGCAGAATGTAAGGAAGCGGAGGCGGCACTGCTGTAGAAGGGGGCTGAGGCATAGCAGCTCCATACTCAAGCCGGGTGGTTCTGTGCTGAAGCTGGGCAACTTCGTGAGGAGGTCAACCAACTTCGTTCTCAGAATGCTGCCCTGAAAGCTCAGGAAGATGGGTTGACAATCGAGCTAGAGGTGTTGAAGAAGATGCTTGTCGACGCCTTGGAGAGAGGCGCTCGGTGGAAGTCAAACCTAAGGAAGTTGAAGCACTCCCAAGATGTGAAGATGGAGGCCCAGGCGGATATCTCTTCGGCTTGAGCGACAGTTGTGGAAGTGTTCAAGTCCTCGAAGGAGTACATGAGGATAGGGATGCTCTGTATGGCCTCGGGTACGAGAAGTGCCTTGAGGACGTTAAAGGGGCGCATCCCAAGCTTGACCTCTTAGCCTTTGAGGAGGTCAACTCCGATTCCAAGGTTCCTCTCGAAGACTCACCTCCTAAGCCTCCTTCTTCAGCGTCGTGATCTCTTCCTCCTACCCTTTCGTTGTAATTTATGTTTTTGTAATGTACTCTTCATTTGTTTTTAATGAAAAGATCTTTTTTTTTTTTTTTTTTTTTGCAATGGTTGTCTTGGGTAGTTTAGTCGGTCTTATGATGGGTAGGTCAACATTCCTTGGGTTGTGTTGAGCTTGTACCCTTAGCCATTTTATTTTGTGAATCTATAATTCTTGGTCAAGTGCTTTCATAGGTTGGATACTGTTGTATTTTTTAAAAAGTATTGTCCTTACCGCAAGTCGCGTGGTTCAAGTAGTGGCGATAGCTCATGGCCCGACCTCTTCTTGAAGGGTCAATTCATTAGTGAAGGTTGTTCTTCCCTTGTATTGCGAGAAGCCCTTAATAGACTTTTAGTAGGCGGAACGTTTGTAGACATGGAAGTAGGGAGCAAACTTGTCCTAACCTCGGGATTTTTATTGCAATGGTCCCAACATTGTAAATTAAAAACAACGAGAAAGAAAACTTTGTGCTCAAGCTAGGCCGGTCCCTATGCATAATAGATTTTTAGATGCTCGGCATTCCACGAGTGTGACAAGAGTCCTTCCAAGTCCTCGAGTTGGTACGATCGTGGTTGGCTCGTGCTTGTTATTATGTAGGTCCTTCCCAGTTTGGTCCTAAGGTTCCTGAGTCGGGTTCCTTGTTGTTTTGGAAGGTTCTGCAGAGGACTAGATCTCCAGCTTGAAACCTCCTCGTCTTTACTATAGAATTGTAGAAACAGGCGACTTGTTGTTGCTGAACCGCGACATTAAGCTGGGCTTGCTCCCTTCTTTCTTCGATCAGGTTGAGTTCTGGTGCCATTTGTTCTGCGTTCTGTTGTTCGTCATAGGAGCGGGTCCGAGCAGTTGGTAACTCGATCTCGACTGGGATAACGACTTCAACGTCGAAGTATAGGGGAGAAAGGGGTTTCTCCTGTGGCCGTTTGGGTAGTAGTCTGGTATGCCCAGGATCCTTTAGCCTTCTCGAGCTTTGTTCGGAGATGATTTTTGATGATCTTGTTTACTGCTTCGACCCGTCTGTTAGCTTATGGGTGCCGAGGTGATGAGTAGACATTCAGGATTTCGAGGTTTTCGCACATGCCTCGGAATTGGTTGTCGTCAAACTATTTCCCGTTGTCCATGATGATCGTGTGGGGGATTCCATATTGGCTTATGATGTTCTTCCAGACGAAGTTCATAATCTTCTACTCAGTAATCTTGGCCAGAGGCTCGGCCTCGGCCCATTTGGTGAAATTGTCGATTACGACGAATGCGAATTTAGTCTGCCCTTTGCCAGTTGGTAAGGAGTCGATGATGTCGATTCCCCATTGGGTGAACGGTCATGGTCCGAGCATAGGAGTTAATTGCTCAGAAGGCTGTTGAGGTATTGTCGTGAATCGTTGACACTTGTCACATTTCCGAGTGTATCGTTGGGCGTCCGTTTGGATGGTTGGCTAGAAGTACCTTTGTCGGATGACTTTGTGGGTGAGGGCTTGAATGCCAGAGTGGTTTCCACAAATGCTTTCATGAGTTTCTCTTAGGACGTACTCGACTTCCTCAGGTTGGAGACATCTGAGGTAGGGGAGAGAATTCTTTTTTATACAAAATGTCTCCGACCATAGTGTAGCAAGCCGCTCTGGCACAAATAACAAGCAAAGAAGACCCTGGCTCGTGCAGGGGATCCTCAGATGCCTAAGTCAGGTATGGATCTGGGTCTAGTCGGATAAGGGGTTTTGCGCCAAAGATTGCGTACCTTTCACGAATAGGGGTGCTTCTATTTATGGATGAGGAGAGGCGGTGGCGTAGGAGAGATTTGTCTATTTTGTAAGATATCTTGTGGTAGGATTACAATCCTATTGGGAGCCATAATGACTGCCTTAGATTCTCGGCTGAGATCTCGGGCGAATCCGTATCACGATAAGGTTCCTAGATCTTCGATTAGGATCTCGGGTGGGTAAGGTCAAATTTTGATAAGAGTGGTCCATGCTGACTTGAAGTGTATCGATCTGGGACGTGCTGATCGAGGGCCTGTCGAGCTAGGGCATGTCGACTCGTCTCCTCAGTCTAGTCTGCGAATTCCTTTCATTGAAGTTTGTGCGTCGAGCTCGACCTCATCTCCTGCTTAGCTTCGAAGCTGGAGGTTAGTTCTAGGATTTTTTATACGTCTCGGTTGAGCACATAAGGTTCCGACCTGACCTATTCTCATTGGTCGGTCCGTTTTATCCCATAACAAAACCCCTAATTTTATTTTCTCGGGTAAAGGTAGCCCTACCTTTGTTAGGCACTCCCACACTTTAAGATGTCACAAGTTTGGAGGTTCGTTCTTCCACAATTCATGGTGGGAGGGGTTATAGGTTCCCCTTGTAGGTCTGGTGGCACATTTGTCGAGCCGTACATGATGGTGTGTATGGATGTGTGGGAGATAAGAAGTGTTCGGGACACTCCTTGATGTTATTGATGGCGGTGTTGCCTGATGAGTTAGGTTTTCTTGATGCTATGGCAGAGAATTTTGGAGAATGTTTGCTAGAGCAGGAGTAGTCTCGGGTGTCGAGATGTCGATCTTTCGGCTATCAATCAAATTTTGAACTACATGCTTCAGAGAGAAGTAATGATTTGTTGTGACCACGACCTTGGTAGAATGCATGGTGTTATAGGGAAAAACGGACCGACTAATAGGAATAGGTTAGGTCAGAACCTTATGCGCTCGACCAAGCCGTGCAAAAAATCCTAGAACTGACCTCCAACTCCAAAGCCAAGGAGGAGACGGGGTCGAGCTTTACGCCTCGCCAACAAGCTGGAGGGACCACAAACCTCAATGAAAGGAATTCGCAGACCCGACTAAGGAGATAGCTCGGTATGCCCCAGCTCGGCAGGACCCGGATCAATACATTTCAGGTCAGCATGGATCACTTCCTATCAAAATCCGACCTTGCCCGCCCGAGATCCTAGCCGAAGATGTAGGAACCCTATCGCGATACGGATTTGCCCGAGACCTCAGCCAAGAATCTAGGGCGGTCATTACGGCTCCCAATAGGATTGTAATCCTAGTACGAGATATCCTGCCAAATAGAAAAATCTCTCCTACGCCACCGCCTCTCCTCATCCATAAATAGGAGCACCCCCAGCGGTGAAAGGTACATAATCTCTGGCCCAAAACCCCTTATCCGACTGAACCCAGATCCATACTTGGCTTAGGCATCAGAGGGTCCTCTATACGAGTCAGGGTCTTCTTTGCTTGTTCTTTGTGCAGGTTCATGTGCCCAAGGAGGGCTAACAGATTTCTGCATCTAAATTTTAGCGTCGTCTGTGCGAATAACATCGAAAGTCGTTCTCATCTCATCGTGGTTCAATAATGGCAAAAGGGAAGAAGAAAGCTCCGACCTCTTTTGTTGCACTTGACCTCTTACCATCAAAATAGTTTTCCAGCCACCGAGATTCTTCTTCCCAGCTGCAAGCTGATTTTGTGCCCGTGGGGCCGATGCAACGATCCCAGAATCGGGGAGGACGACTTATATCCCTCAAAAAACAAGTTGAAATGTTGAATAACAATATAAACTCCATGAAGCAGAGATGTTGGAACAACTACAGCCCCGTCCCGCATAGGGGGCTGGGCAAGTAGCAGAACTAACAATTCAAGAGCTCCCTGAACCATCCGACGTTCCTGCTGCCTCCCGCAGGAGTCGACAACTCGGAATGTCAAGGCTGGCACCTTCTTATGTCTCTGGCACCGTCGCGCTGATCGCTTCCAACTTACACTATGAGTTGGATAGAAAGAAGCGCGACATAACACCCAAAACAACGGCTGAGGCTATGACTGAAAGTGGTGACCCATGGGAAGCCGAGCTCAACGACCTGCGAGGTCATATTGGCGACATACGGCTGGCTTACCGCTCAAACACCCCAACCTTAGTAGAGGCAATACTGGAAGAAATCAAGCCTCCGTTCACCACTAACATCATGCATGCACAACTCCCGCCAAGGTTCCGTATGCCTGAAATCACCCCATACTCAGGAACTACCAATCCAACCAAGCACCTGGAATCCTTCAGGGCTTGGATGGAGTTGCATGATGCATCAATCACAGTCATGTGCCATGCATTTTCGTTAACCCTGACAGGAGCAGCTAAGAAGTGGTTCTGACAATTGAAGCCACAATCGATTAGTTCTTTCATGCAGCTTAGCAAAGACTTCATCACTAACTTCATTGGAGGGATAGAAAGCCTCAAACTGGCTTTCCACCTCCTCAATATTGTTTAGAAAGAAGGCGACCTGTTGAAGGATTATATCAAGCGTTTCAAATCTCTCTCCCTTTCTCTCTCAAATCTCTCCCCCCTTCCCTCTCAAATTTCCCTTCCCTTCGCTCCCTACCTCTCTCAGAGAAATGCCACACCAAATCATCCTGAAGAAATGCCACACTGAATCATTTCTCACACTCTGCAACAAATCTCAAGAGGTAATATACAAGATTTTTGAAATTAGAAGATTTAGGAATTGTAAAATTTGGGGGTTTAGGAATTTAAGGAATTGGAGGTTTAAGGATTTAGGGATTTGAAGGTATTAGAAAAGGCTAGTTATATTTTTGTATGGATATATATGCTTTACCTGAACTACTTCTTTTCAAGAGCATATTTTCCATCTCATAAAATAAATGGAGCTTCGTGATACCCTGATTTCTTCACTTAAATCCAGATGGTAAATCCATCACTTTAATGCTCAAATGTGCTTTTTCAATGGAAGTATAGTTTTTTTCCCCTTTAACGTGTTTATCTGTTGTCATGATCAACCTTCAGATGGAAATATTTGCATATAGGCCTAGAACATTTTCTTATCTCATTACTGTAGCTTTATTCTTGTGGTTAAGTTGTAGTTGAAGATACTGGAACCTTGGTGCCAACAAATTATGGGCACATATACTTATCATGGCAGTAGATTGTGGGCACCTATATTGGAACCTTGGTGCCAAATATATGTCTCACAAACTTGAAATTGCGGCAATAGTTGGGGACCATGATGAGGTTTTCAAATTTACTGATAGATATTCTGATAAATTTAATGATGAAGCGAAGGAATGCATGAAAAGGATCAATGAACTTCCACTAAACTCTTATCGAGCTATTGACAAAAGTGTAGATATTGAACATGCGTGCTCAAATCCATCTGAACGTGTAGATACCGAAACTGAAAGTGCATGATTTGAGCCGACTGAAAATGTAGATATTGAAAGAACATGTCCTAAACCAATTGCAAATGTAGATACCGAAGGCGCACGTTGTGAATCGATTGAAAAAGAATTTACTTTTAATGATAGTTTGAGTTCACAAACCGTATGTGGGATTAAGGTGAAGCCTAGAGTTAAGGCGGTCATCATACATATAAAAATCCTTTAGATAAATTATGGAAGAAAAGATTATGAAATCCTATTGTTCAACAAAAAGCAAATCAAGAGAGAGGAAATGGCCCAAGCATTTCAACGTTCATATTATCAATTTATGTTCACCCCAATGAGTCATTTCAATCTAGTATTGCTCGAAACTTGTTTTGTAAAGCTTGTTATGACATATGTTTACATTGTTATGGTTTCTAATTCCTTTTTTGCTTTTATTAGAGATTATAGATAATGGTGGCGAATTCTCTTGGATTACCTGGTAGATCCATCAATGCATCATTATTGCCTCAACAGGGTACCAACTAAC
Source organism: Magnolia kwangsiensis (assembly GCA_037074715.1). Taxonomy (NCBI): domain Eukaryota; kingdom Viridiplantae; phylum Streptophyta; class Magnoliopsida; order Magnoliales; family Magnoliaceae; genus Magnolia; species Magnolia kwangsiensis. The sequence continues at coordinate 101,771,948 of CM073578.1, read as the reverse complement.
TAATCTTAACATGTTTCAACAAAACCTTTTTAATCTTGGGAGTGATCCTATTGGATCCAGGAGTGACCCTTTGGCCACTTATGGTTGCCTAACTATCAACTTGAATCAACAATTTCTCTCAAGCAACTCATAATTATCTTCTCAACAAAGCGTTGTGCATAACCAGGTAAAATTGATCATTTTAAAGGAAAAATATTGAACATACCTTTTTAAATTTCATATTTTAAGATATTTTCTTTATTTATATGTGAAATTTTTATGCAGTTGTTACCTTTGAATATTTTGTCAAATGTGAGCAACTATCTTCTCTCTAGTGCAGTTTTTGGGTTTTGCTCCATCCACAAATGGGCCAGGGAAAAAGCGGGTCTAGATAAGCATATAAATATGCTAGTTGAAGGTTCACCATTTTCAAAATGGTCATGAGTATCATGATCACTCAAGCCCTGAAGATTCACCATTTTCAAAATGGCCGCGAATATCATGGGCATTTTTATTTTATTTTTATTCACACCCCCACACACTCACGCCACGCACACACACCGTGGGATTTCACCACCATGGGTACTCAAACCCTTGACCCGGTGTTGAAACTCCAGAGAGTCTACCACCTAGGTAAGAGCAAGGACCCCAGGGAGTCTACCACCCGGGCAAATATCATGGGCATTTGACCCCTCCAAAGTTAAAACAATGGCATCCACATCACTTATCAAGTTCATTAGGTCCAATCCATGTTTCATGGGCTGCCTTGAAAAAACATACCGATCAGGTGATCCAAACCATACAGCTAGTGGCATGTGAAAATGAAAGGTCAACATCATCCATTAAAGATATGCCCAGTACATTAGGCTTAGGACAATCCTATAATTGTTACTTTTGTATAATGGACATGATACCGAATATCAATCCTTGCCATATCCCTTCAAATCAATTCTAACATTGCAGCTTGAGCATATATGAAAGATGTCAATTGATGAATTTATTTGGATTTTCCAAGGTGAGCACACTGGATAGCATTTCTGCCTAAATTAATATCATAGTTTTAGTAAGGACTAAAAAAAAAAAAAGAAGACAGTTTAGATAGTTTAATTTCTATATATTCATTTTTCCCACGATGCAGTAATTTTGATATCTTTTATATGATTGTTTGGATCACGTGAATGTTTTGGAGCTCTTTTGTGAGTTGTGGCTGCCGAATAGGTTGTATATTTGGACGATTTGAGTAGTTCTTGATTAAGTGTGGCCCTCCTCTTTTTGCCAAGGGCCCATCTTTTTGGTTGTAGAGAAAAGAACTTTTATTTATTTATTTATTTTTCTGTAGAGAAGATATTTGTCAAGGTTTTTGTTGGGATGTCACCTTTTTTCAATCCTATAGACATTGGAACTTTGATCTTGTGTGATATATGATAGGTGAGGTGTGATCTTTTTGTGGTGCCCACCCGAATGCTTGTATATTGAGAACTCAAATCAACGAAGTTTTTTTTTAAAAAAACTATTGTTTTAAAATATGTATTAAATCGTTATCTTCCAAAAAAACACTTGTTGAACGCTACATGAAGGTGAGTTACTAGGATTATTTTTTTTTCTTTCTTTTTTATATGTATGATGAGTGAGGCCCAATTTTTATTTTTATTTTTCCCCTATTTTTCATTGAGGCATTCGCAACATTTGTTTCATTCTTTTCTTCATTGAGGCATCGGCAACAACACAGGGACCAAGTGAAAGTTGATGTCTACAGTTGATTTTCTTTCTTTCTACATCCTATGGGATTTTAGGCTGTTACATGGCTCAGATGTGGTACATGTAAATGGTATTGGGTGTAGCATTGAAACTGCATCAATGGAAGGTAAGATATAAAAAGAATGTAAGCATTCGATTGCCACATACGCGGTATGGCCCCTTAAAGTCATCGTCACTTTTCAATTTTCCACATCAGTTGGTTCTCGACTGCCAAATTTATTGGTGCCTAACCCAGGCTCTCTCATGAATAAGAATCACTTGATCATCAAAACTGGATCCAACGGACGCAACGTATCGGCCATGCTTGGCCCATCTAACACAATTAATAGGTCCGAAGTGGTCATGGAGAGTGGCGAGCAATTTCTCGATTGATTGGTCATTTTCTGACCACTCGCTCACTGAAAGAGTTCCATCTCCTTGTCGGCATCATGAAAGCATGACTAGCAAAATTCAAAATAAATGGATCAATTTCTAGGAAGCCACGGTATTTTGTGACTTGTCAAGGATAATACTCGTCTATTGATTTCATGTTCCATATCTGGATTTTTTTTATTTTTTAATCATCAAGAAAAATAAAACTAATTTCAACTGAGCTACTACAAAGCAACTTGGCCTTATCCAAATCTCTGTAAACAACACACAAAAAGTGAAGAAAAGAGAATGAAAGAGTTCCATTTCCTCGTCAGCATCATGTAAGCATAACTTGCAAAATTCAAAATAAATGGATCGATTTCTAGGAAGTTGTGTTTTACTTGTCAAGGATAACACCCTCATATTTGGCCTAGAACCATTTCATGACATCCTCCTTGGTTACCCGATGTTGGATCCCAACACAAGACTTGCACCTCTGGTGATGGTCCACCCAGTACCCAGGTTGTTCCAATACTACCTAGGAGTCCATGCCATAAATAGGTTGTTCCAATACTACATAAAAGTCCATTTCATAAATAGGTTGTTCCAATATGTACAAGTCCATTTCATAAATAGGTTGTTCCAATACTACTTCGTAGTCCATGCCATAAATTGGTTGTTCCAATACTAAGAAGTCCATGCCGTAAATGTTGTCCATCGATAGATCATATTTGATCCCAAGCTCAATGAGCCCCTGAATTCCAAAGCTGAAGCTCCCAGTGTCACTGAAGTTCCTTCTCAACAGCTCATATTCTTTCACTTTCAACCTGCTCTCCAAAAGTTGCATAGATTTGTCCCCTCTAACAATGACATAGCAAATCGCCATTAAAAAGCATTAGAAAAAGGAGAAACATAAGCTTCCTGATATGCTTAAGCTTCAAAATAATGTTTTAGAAAGTGAATCCAATTGTTAATTGTGAATTGTAAGAAGGCCAAAACATATGAGAGTTATATTTTGTGAGACTTGCAAAATCATTTCTAGGTAATTAACAAGAAAAAGAACTAAAAATCTACACAAAATAAACAAAATGAAGTTCATTTCTTCTATTTTTTAATCGAATTTCACAACGGTTATAACTATGATGATGAAAATATAAAGTACAGTATAGATATTTACTCGCAGGAACTCTAAGAAATGCATTTGTTGTTTCTCCCTCAGTTGAACCAACTCGATCGCAACTCCTCCTTCAATTCAACCAACTTGGTACACAACTCCCTTAGTGAAACAAACCCAACACGTGATTCCTCTCTTAGCAAAGCCTCAACACCATTGATTTGCAATCACAAATTGGCCGACATTCCACTACAAATGCACTCTCACTAGATGCCATTATCACAATCTAAAACCAACCTACGTGTAATACAACAATACAAAGAAGAAGTTATATTACAAGCAGAGAAGAAATTATACTAATAAAAAAATTCTAATCCCTCAAGCATATAAAACAAAAGAAGAATTACAAAAAAAGTAAAAATAAAAATATATGTTCACACGTCTGGATGGTGCCACCCAGACATTCTTTTTCAAAAAAAAAATATTCCTTTTTCAAAGTGCAATAGATACATGCTATGTCGATTAGCTGGGTCTTTATTCATACCTCGGTGGTAGACTCACAAGAGTTTCAACACAAGGTCATGGATTCGAGTACCCATTGTGGTGAATCCCACTGGTGTCACCTAGACATTATTCCATCACACTTCTAAAAGGGGGCCAGAAAGGCACTTCAATAGTGTAGAAGCTTTAGTACCATGCATATCATGTACTTGTGCCAAACCCAACTACCATGATAGAATATGCATAGTGCTATTTGAGTCAACATTGCAATGATATAAGCATTAACATAGCCATGATAGAATTTGTGAACGGTAGGAAAATATAAGAGATGTAACCTCATATCATTAATCTTCATTACGTCTATTGATAGTATCTCATCAGGTAACTAACGTTTAACATGCTCTCGCCTCTGTTCATGGGTCTTAAAAGATGCATAGTTATTTTTATTTTTTTTTCTACATATCATTAATGCTGGGAGGGGAAAATGAACCTACACTAGCCATGATTTGGGCCTTGAGATTCTACTGTTAAGAGATAAATCTCATGAAGTTATAATACATCTGGACAAACTTGACTTTGCCTTCCATGTAACTGAATTTATGATGTCTTAGGAAAAAGGTTCAAGAAAATGTCTCTATTTCATGATCGATATGCCCTTCATGAATGTCAAGAATATGTAGAAAATTTCTTCAAATGAGAATAAACTAGGATTAAGCAATATGTATCATAAAGCATTTGAATGAAATTAAAAACACTTGAAACCAACTTTGGAGTAATGAGGCTGACCTTGAAGTTAAAGCATCTTTCAATTGAGTTGTCCTTAAAAAGATCTAGGAGTCCATGATCAAATAAGAATTTATGAAATGCCATCTTCAGAGATGTTAAAGGGAAAAACTATACTTCAATTAAACGAGTACGTTTGAGCATTAAGGTGATATATTTACCATCTGTATTAAAGAGAAGAAATCAGGGTGTCATTGAGTTTCATTTATTTTAAGAGAGAAAAAATATGCACTTAAAAAGTAATTTAAGACAAATATATCCATAAAACATATAATTAGCCTCCTCCAACACATTCAAATTCTTAAATCCCTAAACCCCCAATTCATTAAATCTCTGACCCCTTAATTTTAAAATTTCTAAATCCATAGATGTTTACGAATTCTAAATCTTCTGATTTTAAAAACTTTACATTACCTCTTGAAAATTGCTTGAGAGTGTGAGAAATGATTTGGTGCCGTATTTCTCGGAGAGAGGTAGGGAAGGAAGGGGAGAGACTTGACAGAGAACTGGAAAGAAATCCGAGAGGGAGGAAGCCAGATGGAGCACCACTGAAATGGTGATTCTTTCTTTTCTCTAGACAAATAGAGCCCTACACTGCCGAGGTGGGCCTGACCTTGGATTTCTTGGACACGGCAGAACCTAACCTGTCGAAAATCAATCAAATTCCTATTTTAAAAATAAAAATAAAATAAATCAAGATCTACATGTAACATATGTAGATGATGGGAACTGCCTATTTGTGGAATAGAACACACGTACACGTAAACTCAGGGCTGGCTGGGTTAAAATGAACTAAGCCGCAGCCAAGCCCGGAACTTGACCGGTCAATCATCCAGGCCCAAGATTGGTCCATGGGCCAAGCTAAAAGTCCAAGCCCGTCCTCCCGTACTCTCAGAGTGCGAATCACCCTAGGGCATCAACCCCTCTTCTGGCTTTTCTTTCTTCCTTCTCGTCTTGCCGAAGTTCAAATCTCTCTCTCTCCCCGCCACTGCAGCGGTGATATATCTTTCCCTATACTGCGGTACTTGGGAAATCCCTACATCTTCACGCAGCCCACGACAATACAGAACCCATTATTAGGTGCGTTTCCTTCTCTGATAAACATTGAAATCATTTAAGAAAACGAGATTTGTTTATTTGTTTATTTTTGGTTCTTGTTGTTTATTAGCACTCTCTCTCTCTCTCTCTCTCTCTCTCTCTCTCTCTCTCTCTCTCCCTCTCTCGATACTTTTTGGGTGGAAAATCCGTCTTTATTGACAATACACATCGCCTCCTCTGATTTTGTGGTGGAGACTATCCAAGTCGTATGGTTTGACTCTTCCTTAGGAAGGTCTTCGAAAATCAGGTGTCTCAATTCGAGTCACCCAAAAGAATCCTGCGTCAGTTCTAACCCAGTCAAACCGCTTAGCCGGTCCGGATTATAAAACATTTTGATAGAAAAAATCGTTTTTTAAATTAATTAATTAATTAATTTATAAGTCATTTCAAAATGAGATTTTAACCCTCTTCAAGTGATCAAACAGTCTAATTTGGTGCAACCAAAAACACCTTAAGACGGGGTCAATTCTTGTTGGAGAACTCAGTGATTCAACTCTAGAATCGGACACGTTAACTTGGATAGTTTCACAACTCAGCTGCCTTCTTGCTTCAATTGGTTCATGTGGCGTGTGTGTGGCATCCATCCCACCCAAAATGTGTGCCGCACCATGAGGACAGCACACCCCAATATTCACATCAATTTGACCTTCAGGTGGGCCGCATCATGAGGACAGCACACCCCAAAATTCACATCAATTTGACCATCAGGTTGGCCTCACCACTTGAATTTCAAGGTTTTTGGGCATTTTTCATTGTTGAAGAACTCAGTGAGTTGACTCTAGAATCGGGCAGGTTAACTTGAATAGTTTCAAAACTCAGCTGCTTTCTTGCTTCAATTGATTCATGTGGCATGTGTATGACATCCAACCCATCCAAAATGTGCACCACACCATGAGCACACCCCAAAATTCAGGTGAATCTGACCATCAGGTGGGCCCCATCACTTGAACTTGAAGGTTTTTGGGTGTTTTTCATTATTTTCTATAGTGTGGCCCACCTGATGGCTGGGTGATATTTCGGGTGCCTGACCATCATTGTAGGGAACACTTATTGGAAGGGTTGGATGTCATATGCACACCACATCTGTCCCACAGCAATCATGTACCACTACTAGTACTGGTACCATGCAAGCACACCCCTATGCGTATGTATGTATCCATGTATTCACCATCAAAGCCATGTTTATGCTATTTGGGGTGAGTTTTACAAATCCTATTTCACCATAAATTCCCTCACCACCTTTATTCAAATCATTTTAGGTATTCCTCTTGACCTAATGAACAGGGGATGCTTTCCTTGATTCCACTATGGCTAGCTCTAGCAAACACATACTTTAAAAAGAGAGAGGAACCAACTTTTAAAAGTGGATCATATACAAGCCAACTAGATTTCTTTCTACTTTGGAAGACAAAATTATCAATATATAAGGATTGCTAGGTTATATCAGGAGAGCTTAACCATGCAACTTAGGTTAATGATTATGGATGTTTACATCAGGAGATCGAAGAAAGGAAATGAAATTAATAAGTTTCCAAAAACTATGTGGTGGAATTTAAAGGGAGAAAACAATGTTATACAAAAATAAATTAATGGAAGAAGGAGATTAGAATGTCGAGGAAGAAGTAAATGTTATGTGGATTGAGATGGCTGAATGTGTTAGAAAAGTGACAAAAAATGCTTTAGGAGTATCTAGAGATAAAAGTCAATTATAAAAGGAAATGTGGTGGTGGAATGACAATGTAAAGAAAGCTATTAATGAGAAATGTTCATGTTTCAAAGCCTAGCAATAGACTAGAAATGATGAAAATTTTGAACAATATACAATGTCAAAAAGATTGCTAAGAAAGTAGTAAGGCTACACTTAAGGTTCTATGCGGTCGAGCTCATGGGATCTTCCATGGGGTCGAACTGTGTGGGCCCACCGTGATGCGTGTCAAACATCTACCCCATCAGAATGATGCACCATTCCATGGTGGGCCTAGGTCTTAAAATTCAAGTTAATCCGTGACTTGTGTGGGCCACACAACATTCAAAAGTTGAGAGGGATTACCCTCCATTAAAACATTCATAATCATTTGTTGGGCCCATTGAGAACTGGTTCACAAATCCAGCCCATCCATTATGTGTGTTCCACTTGGATGAGGGGTCAAACCAAGTTTCAGGTGCATCCAAATTTCAAGTGGGCCCCACCTAGTGCTTTTATATGTTTTAGCCATGTCTTCACATGATTTTAGATGGTGTGGCCCACCTGAGTTCTGTATATGGCTGATTTTTGAGATATCCCATTATTTAAAGGGGACCCATCAAATGCACGGTGTTGATATTCGACAAACATCATGGTGGGGCCCACACAACTCGACCTCATGGGAAGTTCCCATGAGCTCGACCGCATAGAACCTTTTCCCTGTATATATATATATATATAAAGGCTACACATAACGCTTATGATGATCTTTACAATAGATTAAAGATAGAGAAGGTGAGAAAAATGTCTTCAAACTTGCAAAAATGAGAGAGAGGAAGGGTAGGAACACTTGTCAGCTCAATCTCGAGTTGTATGGTTGAACTAGGTTTTTCGCTAGCTTTGGTGGGAGTTTGTTATGACAGTTGTTGGCTCAACACCTCTCTCATGGGATAGTGTCATAGATCACTGCACTTCTATTGTGTACTTGTATTGCCCATGTCTTTGGTGAGGTCTTCCACTTGGTAGAAATGCTTGCTTTGAATTTTCATCCATGGCTTGTGGTTCGGCCCAATGCTTTTGATTGGTTGCCACAATTTGGTTTCAAGGTGAGGGAAAGAGAGCATGAAAGGACCCTCACGGGGTTTGGTCAAATGGCTAGCATCGTGGGTTTGCTCCCCACAGACACGAGTTGAGAGAGAGAGAGAGAGAGAGAGAGAGAGAGAGAGAGAGAGAGAGAGAGAGGTGTATTGTCTTCATAGTGCTTTGGTAGTGAAAAGGTCACTGGGCATGGATTATGAATGGTAATAAAGATATCATTCACCCATCCACTTTTATAGGGATGTGGGTGCCTTTCTACTTCTATGTCAATTTAAGGTCACTTGGCACTGATTATGGATGGAAATAGTGATGCCATTAATCCATCCTACTAAATAAGGATCTTGAGGCAATAGGTGTATTGTCTCGAAATCTTAGTTGAACGGATACTACAAATCTAAAAAATGCTTGGAAATGCATGTGCGAAATAAGCAAGAGTGTCAGGTTGGGTTGAAGGTTTAAACAACTTATCTTGAGACCTCTTTGGAAATAAATGTGGAGATCGATTCTGCATCAATTTGAGAGAACGAAGAGCATTGAGGCATAGGCCGCACGGCGCCTAAGCCAATGGAGAGGCTGTACAAAATTCTCCACCTTTTTTATCCAACCACAAATTATTCATGAATTTCTCAGGACAAGAATCCTCAATCACTTCACAAATTATCGAATAACTCATTATTCATGACTTGCTACTTAGTTGCAAGTAATATGAAATTTCAAAAATCATTCAAGAACATAGAACAAACCCAGGAAAAACCTTCATCAAGAAGATAATTTAATTACGTTTTAAGAGACATTCCTGATATTTTCCTTAATTTTATTTTCAGAAGTTCTGGATTATCCTGAATCATGATTAACCAAGGTGTTGGTAATGGCGGTTGTTACGGCCACTGGTGTTACCGTTATGATACGGGCCGTCTACAGCCCTTACAAGAAAGAAAGAAAGAAAGAAAGAAAGAAACTGTTTCAGGGCTCTTATGGGCCATCTTTTCTGAAACGACTGTTACAGCTGTTTTTGGCCCATAATGCATAACGGTTACCACCATTACTTTACGTAACTGTTTTGGTACACCATGCGATTAACACTCTACCATGGTAGCCTGTTTGATTTATTGATCTGTATAACTTCTCTCTTCCATCACGTGAAATTTCTTTCATGACTTGTGCGTTGGTACACGAAAAAAAATTATCTGCAATAATGACTAATTAGAAGGAAAAGAAGAATCTCTCTCGGAAGGAATGAAGATCAAGTGATTAAGATCAATGAGTAGTTTTGACATTGTCAGAGCTGCAAAACTAAGAAAGTTGAAGATTAATCATTAGGTTTGGTATTTATGTTCTTGCTTTCCTAGAACTATTTTGGGCGAGTTGCGTTGTCTACTGATTATATGGTTGGTGTTTATGCTCTTTTCAATTTACTAGTAAGGTGCACATGCGTTGCACACGGGAAATTATTAGGATTTTCAGCAACACTTTAAAATGTAGTTTTTCCCCCATCATAAGTGATGCCTATCAGATAACTGATTTGGATCCATACCCTGGGGCTCACATGCACTGAATTGGGCATACTATGCCTTTGCACTTTGCTTTGCACTTTGCATGATCTTGTCTTACCAATTAAATGGAACTCTCCTTCACTTTTTTAGAATGAGGAGCTATTCCATACAGAGTTTCCAGATAGAAGTTTTCTCCTTCTAAATGGTTTGAATCTCCTCTACATTTTTAGGAGCCATTTTATAAAGAGGTTTGCTACAATATCCCGAAGTAGTGTTTTGGGATATGCAAGGACTATAGCTATTGGATTTGGGTCATCTTTTCATGATCCAAAGTGTTTACTTGATGGGCAGCACTGTGGGTGGTGGTTGTCTTCAATGCCTGTAAGATTGGAAGATCCTAAAATTTCAAACTATGTCCCAAAAAGCAACGATTAAGGAAACATTCCATATCAAGGAAAAGAGTTAAATGATGAAAGGGTTGAAATATTCCACTACTCTCTCTCTCTCTCTCTCTCTCT